>CM014273.1:47409036-47426589 GCA_004135705.1 Alloteropsis semialata
AATGTTAGACTTCCACGTGCGGGAGATGCTTCGGCCCGCACCAACAAATCGATCCGTAGAAGTGAGTGATGCCCCGCCCACACCTACAAATCATACAAGCCACCAAATTAATTTTAAATTGTGGGAAATTCCAAATGGAGTTAAATTATGACCAAATAATATCTAATAATTTCATACAGTTGACACTTAAGAGATGAAAGAAACTCATAGGCCTAATTCATGGTTTATGAATAACGGGCATGTCTTAGAAAACTGTAAATGTATCCAAAAGTGTTATGTTTTTACAAAAATTGGTGTAGAATAATTGTATAAGTGCACAAGCTTCATAAGAAAAATAAATAAATTTCAAGGATTGACAATATATTGTGCACAAGTAGAGACACAAAGGACAATGTTTCGTATAACTCAAGACACACTTTGAAATTTGTGAAGTACTTACAAAAAAGCTATCTTATAAATCTCAATATTTTTTTGGGTGTAATAGACTATATCTCTATTGGTGTGTAGAAGTTTGAAGATTTTTTTCAATGGTCTAAATGGTATAATAATATAAGCAAACTTTTTGAATAAATAAAAAAGTATTTGTAGGGGCGGGTGGTTTGGTCACTCGCCCCTGAAGATCATTGTTAGGGGCAGATGATACCCCCACCGGCTCCTATAAATGCTGATGTACAATAATACAAAAGAATACATTATGCTACATAGACACAAGTGATCGTGTAGTGCAATGGACAAGATGGGAACGCGCGAGGCCTCAGGGTTCGAAACCCAACAGACGCATAGGGCCGTATTTGTCCAAAAGTTCCATATCTTGTTGTAATCAGGTTGATGGCTAGCTGGTTGTATATTTTCCTTTTTCACTTTTTTACATTTTATGGTTTTTAAAATATTTTGGAAATTGATTACTAGGAGCGGGTCATGGCGTCACCCGCTTCTAGAATTTTAAGGAGCGGGTGACACCATGACCCGCTCCTGCAAACATGTTATTTTTAGGCGCGAAAAGCAGAGTAGGCCTCGGACCCACGCCTAGGAACCAAATTCGTTCGAAGCTACAAACCCTTTCTGTAGTAGTGAATGCTAGTATGGGTCTTTGTACTAGCCGTCCACTAAGGGGTATACCCAAAGGGCAAAGGTGGATGAAGATTGTTCGGACGGGGTCGCTGAACCTAGGGCTTCATAGTTACACAGACGGATATCTTAGACAGGTTCAAGCAGTCAAGTTGACACACCTATGTTGGGTGGATTGTATTGCTTGTATCACATATGAACTCGATTTTTTGAGGGACTACCTACCCGCCTTATCAAACAGTAGGGTTACAATGCAAGTCACTGGGACACAGTCCAGCTGATGAGCATAGAACTGCCACATCACACAAATTCTATCCAGGTCGTAGGTATCGAAACATCATTCCAAAGAAATATACTCCCCTCATACCAGCAACTTGAATATGTCGATCCACGTTACTCGTACCCGTTTCTCGAACCAGTTGTACCAGAAATTGGTGACACTGGTAGTCCAGATGTGCAACTTCTCCATATTTGGGCCTCCACATCTCGGCCACCCTGTCTGGGTCAAAACACTTGTATTCCTTGGCCACCTAAATGACAAGAAGTTAGAATCAACCTTCACCAATCATGGGTGTATGCCAAAGGCTGCCCTGACCTTGAGGCCAGCTAGAAAATGCTCATACAGAAAATAGAAAAGAAAAAGAAAAAACAGAAAAAAAAAGAAAAAAGGGGACTTTAGTCCCGGTTGGTATCACCAGCCGGGACTAAAGGGACTCCGGAATCCGGGACTAAAGCCCGTTCCCAACCGGGACTACATGTGGTTTCTCTACTAGTGAGTGCACCGGCTAACTTCTGCCTTACTCCTTTGGTTCAGCATCCTTGTAACACTATCGTTTGTTGACCTAATTTGTGTCAACATATATATTCGTAACTGGCTATCCTGCCGGTGGTGCTTTAAATATTGGCATATATAAAATCTTCTGTGAATTAGTTCAGGAGCTAACCGCATAAATGTTTCTTCTGCAGATGATCGCACGTGACACTCAGCTACTTGATGTCAACCCGCTTGAGCTCCGGTTCCTCTCACCGGCTGATGACTGCTTGATCGTGCAGACCATGGTGCACCTTACGAACAAAACTGATCAGTGCGTGGCTTTTAGGCTTCTGGAGAGTGAAGGGGACGAGTCGTGCTTCGTATATAACCAGCCCAAGTATGGAATTATACCTTCTAGATGCACTTACACTCTAGTGTTGAGGGCAATTCCCTGGCGAATGCGGGGGACAAACGTTGATATGCTCTTGCAGGGTATTATACTGGAGGATAAGTGCATCGTTCCATTAAATTACTCAGACGATAGGTGTAATGAACTTTTTGAGGAACTCATAGGGACAGGGAATACGGTTCATCATGAGGTGGCACTAAGCGCTGTCGTTTCACATCGACATGAGAAGATAACAAATGAGGTTAGTTATCCTGCTATACTTTTCTACTAATATAATACATATATATATATATATAATATATAGAGATTTATAGAGAGAGAGTACCAAGTCTAAAGTAGATCGGCCCTTGAGGCCCTCCGGTAGTACCGGTTGGTAACACGAACCGCTACTAGTGCCTATATATTTTTACCGGTTTGTGTTACCAACCTGCACTTTAAGACATCCACAAGTAAACTAAAATAGAAATTATTTTTTACCTAAATCAATTATGTTGTGTAGTTGAGATGGTAAAGAAGGCAAGGGATCTTTGGTTTGAATCCGACACACTGCACAAATGCAAATTTCGCATGTGTAGTCCTCTCAAATTGAAATATTTTTTTGACAATATTTTTAATTAACCAACTACCATCTACAACCGTTACTAATATTCACCCCTTTCGTCCCGGTTGATGTGAACGACAGACAAAAATGGCTGGGCTAGAATATTGTCTTACCGAAACATTTGCTGCACACAGCATGGGAATGTCAAATTTTGAAGGACAATGCTCATGAAGAAAATGAAATCCGTTTGCAATTATATCTTACTGAATTCGAGGGTAGGCTAAATATATATTTAAGACATGATGAGGTCAACTCAAATAATAAGCCAACTGTATGAGTTCCAAGCGTGGAACAAAAGTCACTACCGGAAACCCGATGTTTGCCGAGTGCATTCTATCGGGCACTCGGCAAACCACTGCTTTGCCGAGTGCCCGACGGATGGCACTCGGCAAGGGACCTGTTTGCCGAGTGTTCTCCACGGCAACCCATTTGCCGTGAGTTTTTTGGTCTTTGCCGAGTGCCCCAGGCACTTGGCAAAGGACCGGTTTCCCGTAGTGAGTAATGTTGTTTGCATGGTGAACTGGAATGCTAGATTGCTACCTAACACTGAAGCTGATGGTCTTTTTGTTCTCTTGCATATGTATCACCGGTGGCTTTACATTGAACTACGATGTATGATCAGATAATCATCTCGGATAGGAGACATTCAGATAGGATCCTTGATGCGCATCCAACAGAGACATGGTGAGTGCATGCATATATAGCACGATATGGACATTAAAATATTTCTTCAGATCAGGTAAATTAATTTGTTGCATACAATTATCACACAGCAAATTTCTCATTGCCTCGCAGGATTTTAGAAGAGTTTAACGATGTATTTATCCGCATATGGGATTCTGTAACAGAGGCAAGTTTTAATGCTTTCTCTCAGTATGGCTACAGTATAATGTATTTCCAATATATATATATATATATATAGGCCTCCGCTATTCAGTACCATGGGTACTAAATAGCTATTCAGTGCCCCCCTCCTCTCCCTGAGCAATCCCACTGCCCACGAGCCGCGCGTCTCCGGTTTGCCGTTTTCTGGTTTTTTCTATACGGTTTCCTAGTTTTTCATACAGTTTCTTGGTTTTTTTTCAACGTGACGGTAGTTTAGATGCGATTTTAACTAGGACACGAGTTGTGACAGAGGTTGCCGCTTGCCTGGTAGGTGAGTCCAGATAATCATTATTCATATAAGCCAGGTGGATGCGTCAGCTCATGGAATGAACGTTTATTTTTATCGATAATTCAGGGCACAGGACTAATCACCGGTGGATGCATCAGCTCATGGAATGAGCGTTTATTTTTATAGATACTTCATGGATCAGAAAAATCATTTGAATGAACATTTTATAGATTGAACGACACAGCCCAATTTACAAGCTGAAGGCCTCTGAATTGTATATAAGGCATTTAGGGGCTGGAACTAAATTACTAGCTGAACTTGAGAAAGACCATTCCATAGACTAGACGTAGCAAGTTCCATTTCATATAAATCTAGCAGCCATTTCTTAGCTTGATGGCCTTCTTTCCCTTGATCGTCCACCCATCATGGATCCTGCATCCTAATTGCACCAGCACCTGTGTAAATCATAGAAAAAAAAATGGAGGGCGGGGAGGGGATCAAAATTCAAAATTCTGTAGCTACAGCATCCTCGAACCTAAGCTCCATATGCAAAATTAGTTCTTACCGTAATTGTCGTATCCTATCTGTAACCAAAGAAAATTGTCAACATTTCGCTTAAACCAAGCACATTCAGTTCAGTTGCAGATAACTCTTACGTCTTTATGTTAGCTCATGTGCGTCCCTGGAAATCTAGTATGTTTTCCATGTTGTGTTGAATCATTTTTTTTGTACACACAGCCAGGTAATTTTTGGTCTAACTGCACGCAGTCACATGAACAAAAGTTGGGTCTTTATGATCCAAATTCAAAATATAAACATTCTGAGTTAAAGTAGCCTAAGGTGTGATAGTACAAGGATATAGTTAATCTTGCGATAGACAATAAATTTGACTTGAGCATAAAACTTTGCAGTTTGTCAATTTGAATAGACTGATCTTGCAAAATGCAGCTAATCCTAGTTCACAAAGTCTTGTTGTTTGATACCTTACTATACAATTCATGATAGCGTCGAATTCGTAGTATAGATGAGATCAGATTCGGAGAACAGTCGCTCCTACTTGATAAATTTGACCTTTTCCCTCTCCTTTACCATTTGAGACCTACAGAAACCAAAATTTTGATTTGATAAATATAAATATAAAGGTTTAGCTACGCCACTATGATTTTTTTGCTAGCCCAAAAGCTTCATTTGAAAATATTTGTACAATCAGTATCCCTAATAAGTAAAATAAGTTAACTAGAAACAGCAAAGCCAAAATGTTCATGGGAGCATGCCAATCGGAGAAACTAGGATGCGTACAGGTCTAACAGAACATAAAGCGAATATTTAGTTTGTATCACTAGCATCATCACAACATTTTATTTTAATCAATTTATTTAATCCAGTAGAGGTTCTGATATAAATACTTTGGTCCAGATTAATTGAATAGGTCATAAATACTTCCACTTCTTCGGACCAACAAGATTATACACATGATTCAATTATGAAATGTAAAGATGCAAATAGAGAAATGGAATATAAAGATCTTAACATTCCAAAATATCCTGGTTAACATTCAAGCATATATTGCATATCCGAACCACAGAAGCATCAATTCCAGGCTATATTTTTGTTTGCAAATTCTTCTTGGTAGAATAGTACTTCAAATTTTTCTTTACACACCCTGGAGGCCTGGACCAGTAGCCTTCAATGTGTAATAGTCCTTTACGACTTTATGTCGAAACTTACTACACGGCACAAAAGGATTGAACATTCTAAGTAAAAGCTATGGTCAGAACAAATTGTTTCATTTCTGCACATTCTTTCTTGACACATAAAAGAACTAATTCTGAAGCAAATTTACTAGAATATAATGACAGCCCTAACTGAAGAAATTATACTTCACTAGCCAACACCTAAGGACAACAAATTAAATTACTATACAAATTTTATACTGACAAAAAGAATTTTTTAATATAAACCTAGTGTTAGTATAAATCAGTTAGAAAGGTTAAACGTGCCTCTGTCTAAGGAACAATCAACATATCATATATAGTGACCAATCAACAAGATATGAGAGCTCACCTGTCATGCCTACGGTTGAGCTTCCCAAGGGGAATCATGAGCACTTCAAGTCCTAAACAGAAGGCGGCCCAGCAGAATATGCTCCTCGTGTCATCAGACTCTCAAGTGTTGAATGCAAATAACAATTAAATTATGTCATTTCAAAAAAGAAAGATGAAACATGGATATGGCTCACATAGCCATTAATTGTTTATATTACTAATGCATTCAAATCTGAAGGGACATATGAATATACCTAGTTTCATCAAGCGGTTATCAAGAAACCAGTTTACTATGATAATGTGAAATAACAAGAGATGATAAACTTGTAGTTGAGGAATCACATGGTGATTCTTGCCCAAGATGCTCTCTAACAGAAACAGTTTCCAATCTACTCACAGAGGGAACAGTTGTTCTCCTCTCCATGACCAAGCAGTGCTATGAATTTGGTCAAGCATATAACAATCAAGCTGATGAACAGTAAGATGAAGGCACAAACACCATTTTAAGGTTAATAGTGTTAGATTGGCAGCTGAATTTTCAGCACTGTATGCATCTGCATCAGCCAAGATCTTGGTGCTGAAAGCAATGAGAAAAGTGATGATCGAGTGATGCTGTCTAACAGATATCTCAAGACTGACAAATCATTCTTCTATCAATCAGCCTAATCCACAGCTGGTGGAGCTCTCCTGGTGTTGCTGCCGAGAGCTCATGAGTGGCTCCAGTACCATGGCCTCCTAGCCGAGTTTAGAATCTAAAGACAATTGACACAAATTCGTGAACTAAAATAGAATGACCTCAGCAAGGCAACTGTTCAATCTCTATATGATAACGTAAAGCTGCAGCCTATTGATAAATTATGTATTGGTATAATATATCCAAATTTATAGGTAATCATGCAATACACCATGCTAATCTATGAAATGTTTTTTTTACTGCAACATTTGCCAGCATGAGTTCACTTTGAAGAAATCATTGAATAGGTTTATGACACACAATAATGCACGGGGATATGCTTTATCACAACCAGCATGGTGTCTTGTGTAAGTGGCAAAAACATGGAGCCAACGAAGCAAAATTTCTATTTGTAGAACATAAATTTGTTTTTGAAACACATGTCATGGGGGTATAGGCATTTTTGTTCATAGCAGGCAAAAACATGGAACCGGCCAAAAAACATAATAATTTGCTAAATCTGAGTTCCTTTCAGATGCATCTCAACCACAATCATTTTTTAAGATACTGCAAGGTCATTTTTAAGATACTGCAAGGTCAATGTTCCTGAGTAAGTATTGAAAGGATAAAGATTAATTCTTATTGTCAGTTTGTTAAAGTGGAGTTCAGATTAGTAAATGGTTAATGGCAAAGAGATTCAGGGTAATCACCGTATAAGTATGTAGTTATCTCCCTTGGCCAACAATTTAATAACCAAATCACACCAGAATGAAAAAAAAAACCTTCCTCTCAGTAAATTTATTGATAAATAAATCAATTTCCGTCAGCAACCACTATTGCTGCATGACACCAGAATACACACTCTCCGATCTCAATCAGCGGCCTATGTTCAGAACAAAATTAAATAACAATTACCTGATCAAAATCAAACTATCACACCATGGTACACTCGTGACAAATCCAATCACACAAGGGAGGAAAAGGGAGAATCCAGATCTGATGCAGGGAATGAAGTGCGTTAGGCTCAATCAGATAAAGTTAGGGCTGCAGGCAAGTTGGACATGTGATGCAGAAAATTGAGATCAAAAACTAAATAAATCATTTACAAAAACAGGTAAATCAGATGGGATTTGTGTGTATTATACCTGGAATTCCACCATTGTACGCAACTGCAACTGCAACTGCCGATGCTGCACTAATCCAGCAGGTGGCCACCAATCCAATTCGTTCCGGTGATATTTGCCCGCCTGCTAGAAACCTCGCAGCAGCTTGCTGGATGCCGTCGCCTCTGGCCACGCATGGGGAGAAGGCAGTGGATTTGAAGGTACAGAGTATATTGGATCAGGTTAGTTTCGAGCTGAGGGAAGATAAAAAAACAAATCTCTGGGATGAGATGGAGATATAAATAGGGAAGGTAAGACCCTTATCTTTATCGATTAGATTGCGCTGGGTATGGTTCCACGCCGCCGACGGATCCGGAAGGATTCCACCACTAAATCCAAATGTTGGAGATGCGGGAACAGCTGCGCCGCCATCATTACACCATGGCGAGAAGCGAGGTGAGGGTTGGGCAGCAGCGACGAACGGTTGGGCGGCGGCGACGGGAGGAGTGGGTGGTGGCGAGCGGAGGAGCGCGCGGAGGCAGGGGAGCGGCCGGTCGGATAGGACGAACTAGCAATGAGATCGTGGGAGCGGCGGAGGTTCGAGGGATATGGATCCCGCATTGGACCGGGCGGGCGAAGCCGGGGAAAAAAACTGGGACAGATTAGCTGGGTCACAAGGGAACCGCATTGGACCGGTGGGTATGGAATACTTATTTAGTAGCCAGGGTATCATATAGTAACATATATATATATATATATATATATATATATATTTTATATATATATATATATATATATATAGACACACACACACACGTCGGTCTCTGTTCTAGTTTGCGTTGAACTAACAAAATATCATTTGCCTTGTGCCAACAGAAAAATGTAGCGGACACCTCCGATTGTGATGTAGACAAAATAATGGATGAAAGGGTTCGGGTTGCTGACTCAGATGATAGTGACGATGATGAAGGCCCTGAATGGCTGTGCTCCAGCCCCACGACTCTCATGTCGTCTTTTCTTAGGACGATCCAGCAAACTATGTTGCTAGCCAATCAGTATCAAAGGGCATATATTAACTACGGGCTAACTGGAGTTGAATGCGCTAAATTCATTGGGCGGATGCAATGGATTGTGGTTGGTAGATCTTCTGGCTGCATCGCTGTCTACAGCTATCAAGGAAAAACAATGGAGCTGGTCATGGGCTTGGAAATAAAATATGATTATTTCGCTGTCAAATTACTGGCTGTCCATCCAACCCAGCCTTATCTTTTGTCCTTATATGGAAACGGTGAAATGAAGCTCTGGAACTGGGACAACTGGGCGTGCAAACAAACATACGAGGACGACGAACACACTGATGATATCTGCCAACTCGCCTTTAACCAAAAGGATACCAAGAGTTTTGCTACTGCGTCACTTGACCACACAGTAAAGGTATGTGATGGTTGTTGTTAATTTCACAAAGCAGACGTGATGAAAACAATTAAGTTGCACTGGTAGTCCTTTGTTGATTTGCGAGAACTCGTATATATGCTTGGTGTCCAGGTCTGGAGCCTTGACTCTCCAAAATCTGTGTACACATTGTTTGGGCACACGGATGCAGTGAGGTTCCTGGATTTCTTTACACGTGGTGAAAATAATCACCAGCACCTGGTTTCTGGCTCAGAAGATGGCACTGTCAAGGTAGGACAACAATTCCATTAGAATAGATATGACTGTACTATGCTAGTATGCTATACGGATAACATTGCTAATGATGAGCCTGGTTTTGCAAATTCATCAGATATGGGACCTGCAGAAAAGGGAGTGCATACATACAATAGATCTCACGTCTCCAATTGTTTCTGTTATATCCCTTCCTGATCGTCCATACCTACTTATTGCTTTAGAACATGGTATATTTCATTTGTGGAGCTCCACTCATATTAGGTAACCCACCGTACCTGTTCTAAATTATAGTTTACTTCGATTTTGTCCAAGCACTACTGCACAACTCCCAAATGTGTTGTCGTGGAAACCATACACATCCCAAGGATAGGACCGGTGCCACGAAGGCAGTGCGATTGTGAGTCCTTATTCGTGCCGATGTTGAAACGAGCAAATAACCAACTATATGTGGTGGCAAGTAACCACCTATATGTGGTGGTTTGAAAATACACCGGTGACAATAACTCACTAATATAATCGGTGGTGATAAGTGCCGACACATTTGACCACATATACTAATTGGTGTTTTACAATTGTCGGTTAGTATAAGAATGTTCTTGTACTGGTGCATAACTATGTTTGTTAAACTAAGCTTACTGGTTACTTTCACACCGGTTGAAATATTGAGAATACACTCACAAAAATAAAATCAATAAAATATCAGTTTATTGCAAGCAAGAATGTAACGATTAAAGGCATCCACTCATGGTCCATTGATCTAAAGTTACTCAGCATCATATGTCTTGAGATCAACTGGCCATGATGGAAATCATTAATCATAAACCTTATTTAGAACACATCCCTGGTGTAGAGTAATGAAATAAACAACACATGTCACATTGAAACATGAATTCAAGTCATTAAACATGAAAAGAACATTATAGTGAGCAACATGTTTCAATAACAAAATGCATTGTCAATTGATCTAAAGTTAGTTAATTGTGTCTTGAGATAAATAGACAGTGATGGAAATCTTCAAACATTCATATTTTTATGATATCGTCGGGATAAATCCTGTGCCGACTGATTTTGTATTATACATTATTATATTCTGTGATATTATCTTAGACCATTTCCTTTCTAGAAAAAAGTATAAAAGTTGTACAATATTATATTTCACCATATTGTACAATATTATATTTTGTAAAATGTAGAAAAATTCCCGCCATACCACTTTCGTTTTCTACATTAGTGATACCGTCTTCAACCATTTCCGATTGTTTTCATCCCTACAAACCGCATAAGAACACATATGGAAGGAATTATTCCGAACCATGAGTAGTAAATGTGCAATATTATGAACGAATTGCACACACAATAGATACTATACATATCAAAGTCTGAATATGTATGTACATGTGCTAGACCTTCATACCAACTAAATAGTACTACCATGTCATCATTTGAAAGCTCATAGAGCATTTCATCCCAACTTAAGTTAATTCGCATTACATCTCATCATAGCATTTCAACTTAAGCTAGCATATGTCATCATTTGGAACATTTTGTCATAGCATTTCAATACATCTCAGGCTAGTTATATGAACTTAATATAATTAAGCAAGCTAACCACAATATTTCAACACATCTCAATCATATGAAGCTATCATTTCCACACTATGCATCTCAGTTCTAAATTAATCAAATACTCCCTCTGATTTTTTACATGTCATATTAGCTTTGTTCTAAGTCAAAGTTGTTCAACTTTGACCAAATTTCTAGAAAAATATAAAAACATTTGCAATACCAAATTTGTTTCTTTGAATCCACTACATAATATATTTCAATATTACATATTATTGGTATATAAGAAATATTATTATATTTTTTATAAATTTGGTCATAGTTATATAACTTTGACTTGGGAAAACCTAATACAATATCTATTAAAAAACAGAGGAGTATAGTAGTTCATCAACTTAATTAATGAAGCTCATAACTAGATTAAAAAGTTCATAAACAAGACTATAATAGATTAGCTAATTAAAGAATGACAAAGCCTAATGGTGAAAAGGGCAATTTATTCATAATAGAAGCTCGGGCGCCTCGACCGCGGACCTTGCTATGGTCATAGTGGAGGTGGAGACAAGGAGAATGAGAGGGGAGGATGAAGCAGCGGTGGATCTGGTGGTGGCGTGGAGGCTAGAAATAGGGGCGGGTGCCAACACCCCCTCCCCCCCCACCCCCTCCCGAACCACCCCCTTGTGTGTATAGACCCCTCTCAAACTAACTGGTGTAATTTTCTACCGGTAAGTTTAATTGTTTAAAGTGTACTGGTGTATTTTTCCATTGGGTTCTTTAACTAAAATAAAATAAAACTAAACTATAGTTCATCCTCGGTTCATCTTGCAAAATTAAGAAACATATATATAAAAATATATGCAATAAGAGTTCATCGTACAAAAATTGAATTCGATGTTCTTATCAACTCTAGACGAAATACTTAAATTAAAGTAAAATAAACATGCCTGCTTATCACCATAGATCTCAGGGACGGCCCTACTACTTGTAGTCAATACAGAGCTCATTGATGACTAGTTTCTTGAGTTGCCCAAAGGTCATGTACCCATCTGACCACTGCCAGGAGCGGCCATAGAAGTTTTGGACGACCACCTTCAACGGCATGTGAGTGTACAGGATGTGGGCACCATCATCATCGAGGACAAGATGGACCTGCTTGTAGTTCCCTAGCTTTGTGGCAGTGCGGATGCTAGTGGTGACGAATGGATCTTGACACTTCGGTATCACGTACGCCACAAGGTTGGGCTCCTGATCATCTCTGCACACATCATGCTGCTGGAGGACACAACACGAGAAAGACAATTTCCCAGTTGCATTGTACAGCAAATATCTCATGTAGGGGCACTTTTGTATCAACATTATGATTTGTCCTTATAAATATGTCGCAATATATATTATAAAGACACTTTTGTGGCAATTTAGAAGGTGTCACAAGTGTTGAGACACTACTTGAAGTGTTTTAAACCATAGAGACATCTTCTTAAGTCAATTTATGAAAGGTTAATACAGATTATTAGGCACATCTTTGAGACACTTCAATTTGACCTTAGCCCCATAAATACATAGTTTGAGTCATTCATTTTAATATTCTAGATGCATTATTTAGATTATTGAGGCAATGTAAGGAACTACATAAGTATTATACTAAGAATACATGCAACAATTGGTGTGAGGTTGAGGGCTAGAAAGTTGAGGACTGTGTAACACAGTACATGGTCTTGAGTTTGAACACTGGTCACTCATGAATCCGCAAGCGTACGGATATACCATTGTAGCGTATTTCACAGGAAACGGATGTGCAAAGGACTTCTAGTTAGTTACCCCAACAAAGACAAAAGGTCAACTGGCCTGGTTAGCAGGTTGTCTGTGGATATAGACCTAGGATAGGTTAAGCTTGGTCACTAAGAGCTTGCTTTGGGCACTGGTTTGCACTTGGTCTGCCAGGTGTCTCTAGCATGTTGCTCTACGTCGAACTGGATGTGGAGGGATACACAGGATGGACAGGGCTGTCACCACCTACCGCCTACCTCTAAGATCATGGGGAACGAGGCAAACAAGGGTAGCCCATAGGATAGACACCACGTCTACGCTATGGATCACTACTCTAGCTTTTGATCAGAGCTAGACCATCCGCTACGAGAACGGACAATGAACCCACAAGGAAGTAGTAACGAAAGCATAACATAACCCAAGAAATCATTACCATAGACGAACTCAGATATTTACAACAACTGGATGATATCCGACGAGGTACAAGCCGGAGTAGAGCGCCGACAGCCCAGCGCTTCTCCAGACTACATCCTCACCCACTCCCAACAACTATGCCATCATAGTGGATCTAGGCCAAGGAGTAGCTCTTCCTTCTCTTGCCTCTTGCTGTGTTGTGGTGGAATTGATTGATGATAGGGATCCTCCCCACTTTTATAATGGTTTGGGGCGGTTCTGAGGGTTCCAAGGATGGAAACATGTGTTAGCGCCAAGGGGAAATCGCGGGAGGCGTTCCCGCCAAAGTCGGGCGCGCACGAATGCTCCCGGGTTTTGGCCGATCCATGGTTCGGCCTATCCCGGGTAGAGCCGCCCCACGACCGCCTTTCTCTGGTCGACTGGTAAGTGGGCCTAGGGTATATTCTTGGCAGATTCCCCGCGTGTTTGGTTAGTTTTACTGTTTTGTGGACCATTTCACCCTAGTGCTCGTACAGAATAGTCTATGACTGTACTTTGTCTGTGTTCGAGCATGTTTCTCCCCTTAAGCAGCTGTGATCCCCTGCAAACAGTGATTCACCAAAACTTGTGGAACAAGTTAGAATTATATCCCTATCTCTAGTTTGATGTTTGTTATTTCACTGTTCAACTGGTGTAGTTGACGATGGTATTTGGCATTTAAGGACCATCAACCAATACAAATCGGACCAAAATCAAACTGGTTAGTTTCCATTAATATCAATCTGGTGAGAATATTTCCATTAATATATCAGTGCAAAGCTTTGCACCTGTATGTTTATATATTATTTGAACCGACACTCGGCCTGTCGGCAGAAGCACTGTGCGAATGCTATAATTGTACCAGTGCATTTTTGCTCGACATGTATGAACCGATACAAATGACGATCCCTCCAATTAGTGAATTAAACACTTCTCTAATTTAGATTAAAAATACCAAAAAATATAATAACACATATAATATCAATAAAAGCAATCAAGACACTTCACAATGGATTTAATAAAACTAATATGATGTTGTAGATTTTGATTCTTTTTTGTAGAATTACCTAAAACTTGATAAGTTTAACCTACTAAATTATGCCAAACAGGCACCTATATGTACACTTATTAAGGCCATTTTTTTAGCAGCATTAGTAAGTTGATGTTGCCCCGGCACGCACATGTGGTTGCACATCAACTTACTAATGCTGCCACAAATTATGGCCTCAACAAATGTACATATAGGTGCCTGTTTGGCATATTTTATTGCTCTTGTAATTACCACTTCCTGGAAATTCAAATGTGACTGCATGCTTTATACTCTCCAGGCGTGAGAGAATCATTGACATTGGGCTTTCAATTTCCAGTGTGCATCTGCTGGGATCAAGAAGGTAACCAAGTAAACTGCATGTACATCTATATTCAGTACTATATTATTTTTGTAGACCATACTGCCTATGTCCATTGATGAGTGCAATTTTGGCATTAAAACAAAATTTCAAAAAAGACTGCGGTCTTAGATAGTTGACATATTTGACTTTACATCACGGTCTTCAATGCATGTATTTGACCACAAATTTATTCTACGACAAATATGTACACGCATGTTTCCGAATTAAGTAGTGTAACAGTTTCAATGTTTATAGTTCTATAAGGACAAAATTGAATATGGTTTATATTCGGGATCAAATTAGTTTTATATGTATGGCAACTCTAACAGTAAGTAACAGAACATATACCAGGTGTGGGCCTGTTTGCGATTTAGGTCGGCTCAGATCAGGTCGGCTGTTTTATATAGGAGAGAACTGTCCTGGCATTTTAGTAGCTTTATGTCCAACCAGATAAATAAAAAAGAAGAGAGTAAAAGTGAATGGGCTAAATAATATGTGTATACTTAAATATGGATGTACCCAATAGAGCGGCGACTAGGCACATTGAAAAACTTTGTAAGCAACAGGGCTAGGCCTGAAGGATCGATTGCTGAGGCTTACATAGCAAGTGAAACTTTAGCATTCTGTTCTAGGTATATTGATGATTTCAACCCGAGCGGCACGGTTCATGAAAACAATGGGCCAGAAGATGATGAAATCTCTGTTTTCAAGCATGAGGTTGAGCTACAAGGCAAGGCAAAGGTTGAAACCATCGATCACCAAGCATTTCAGAAGATAGTTTGGTATATCCTAAATAATTGTGAAGAAGTAGAACCATATATCGAGTAAGTATCAATTGTACGTGCTGAATGCCTACTTAATGCATTACACATGATGTGTTTAAATTTGTACTTTATTTCTTTGCAGCTTATACAAAGTGGAGTTAATGAAAGAAGGGGTACATGCTGATGATATGGACAAAAGGCTTGCAGAAGGATTTGCAAAATGGTTTCAGACATATGTAAGTGACCTGCTGTTTCATTCCACAATTGAAAATAACTTGAACAACATCTTTAATTAGTACTCATCATCTTCTTATATGTCGGTGTAGATTACGAAGCAGCGTCAAATCAATCCAAATGAAGTCAGTGAAGGATTGTATGCACTATCATGTGGTCCTGATACTCGAGTGAAGCGGTGTGCAGCTTGCAAGGTCAATAGAGTCCGCTATAACACCCTTGATCGTGAGAAACATCTTAGGACACAGAATAGTGGAGTCATGACACAGGGCATGCATGAAGGACAAGAGATTGATTACTACGGTGTGCTTAGGGAGGTCATCCAGTTGCAATATGCCTGAAGTCTCAACTTCAACCGGACAGTGGTTATTTTCAAATGTGATTGGTACAATCAAGTCGGCAAGACTGTCGACATTAGAAGTGATCCCTATTTCAAGTCCATCAACATTCATTCATATTGGTACAAGTCTGATCCTTACATCCTAGCCGACCAGTCAGTGAAGATATTTTACTTGCATGATAATTATAATGGCAAAGTGGACAAAGGATGGTGAGTTGTCCAAAAATTTGAGCATAGGTCCACATATAATGTGTCTGAAAATGAAGTTGGTGTGCAATAAGATGAGTACTCTTCTGATTCAGAGCATGTTGTGCATCTACTTGAGGATCATGTTGAGGTGATGCACCATCAGAGTGGAGATGAGACTGTCATTGAAGCTAATTTGGAAGACCTTATAAGAAGCAAGAGCCCAGTGCATGTGTCTGAAAATGTTGAGGACGATGAAACCATGGAGCAGTATTACAATGACAGAGACAATGGGTATTTCTCTATAAATGACAACACATGAGATGATGATGATGATCTATGATGGTGCTGCTTTGCTTGGTTCTTGTGATTCTGTGTTCTGTGTATGAAACTGCATTTGATGTGGTCTGATGTATAACTCGATCAGTCCGGCTTGGTTCTTTCATGTTTTCTGGCTAGGACCTAACTGTGCACAATTTGTTTGCTGGATGAATGTTGATGTTTGCTCTTTGATGTTTGTTGTTTTCATGTTTGCTGTTTGCTGTTTGCTCCAACAGACAAAAGAGACAAAAGATGGGAGGGGGAGATACCCATTTACTGTTTGCTCCAAAGATGAGAGGGTGAGAGACCCATTTACTGTTTGCTCCAAAGATGGGAGGGGTTAAATAACCAGACACCAGTTTCACTGGTGGGTGAGTGTTTGACGGATGGGCCCCAATGCCAATAGGGCTCGGCCGTCAGTGTGTCACTGTGAGCCAAAAAACCGCTGCACCAAAAGTCAAAACTGTCTGACTCCCACGTCCCGTCGTCTCTGCCTCATGCTCGTCGGTTCCCAAGGTCCTGTCCCATCGGCTCCCACGCTCGTCCCAAGGTCCCATCAGCATTAGTCCATGACGGATGGGCCCCAATGCCAAGAGGACCCGGCCGTCAGTGACTTTGAGATGGACGACATCCCGTTGGATTAATCCTTATTCCCGATTCGTAGGAGGCTATAAAGAGGTGCGCAGGGCGCAGTCATCCTTATTCCTTCCACACACGCCTTCTCGCTGCGCTCCGCCTTCTCTCTTCCTCGCAGCGCTCCGTCTTCTCTCCTCCTCGCCGCGCTCCGCCTTCTCGCTCCGTCAAGAGCATGGATCCCACCGGCGCTTCGGTAAGTTCATACGCCTTCGGTAAGAATGATGCTGCGCGCTATGCCTTGCAGCCTCGTTGGGTTCATTAGGATTTTTTTGACTACACTATTCATTAGGGTTTTTTTTGTACTGTTCTCATCTCTTCCAGGGTGCTGCTGGCGGGTCGTCGGGGGCGCGCCGCCGTGGCCGCTCTCCCGCCTCGACGCCGCCGTCTCCTGCCACGTGCTTGCCGTCTCCCAAGTGGCCTCGGGGTGCAGCCGACCCCGTCCAGGTGTCATTGAGATCGGCATTGCAGGCGCCATAGCCGGCGC
>CM014273.1:47427589-47456069 GCA_004135705.1 Alloteropsis semialata
GGCGTGCGCGCGGGAGCGAGCTGGTGGCGTGGCGCGGCGGCGAGGTGGTGGCGCGGGGTGGAGTGCTGGGCCGGGCCGGGGAGAAAGGAGAAGGGAGTCGGGCGCGCGCGCGGGAGGAAGAAGGAAGGAGGAGAAAAAGGAGAAAAGAAAGAAGAAAAAGAGAAAAGGAAAGAAAAAGGAAAAAGAAAAGAGGAAAAAGGGAAAAAAGAAAATAAGGAAATTAGGAAAAGGATTAAGAAATTAGAAAAAGGAGGAAAAAGGAAAAAGGGGGGGGGCGACCGGCCGGGAATCGCGGCGTCGGACGCACGCGGGCGCGCGCGCGGCTGTCGGCCAGCGCGACACGAGGATCGAGAAAGGACGAGAACGGGTTAGGGTTTTCGGATGTTTGGATTTCTGGAAACTGGACAACAGGATTTGGATCAAGGAGTTCAGGAGTTTGAGTTTGGATTTGGATTTTGATTTAGGAACAGAGGAACTCATCGATAAGGTTTTTGAAAACTCGTGATTTTAGGATTTGATTTTCCGGGTCGTTACACAGCGAACTGGGGGGCCGAGAGCGCCAGCAGCTCGCCTTGCGACTCGTCACGGCGAGACAGCGCGTCCGCCACGACGTTTTGTGCGCCTGGCTTGTACTCGACGACGAAATCGAAGCCCAGGAGCTTGCTTGCCCACTGATGTTGGGGGATGGTCGTGAGCCGCTGGTCGAGGATGAAGCGCAAGCTCCGGTGATCGGTGCGGACCACGAAGCGACGGCCCCAGAGGTAAGGCCGCCAGTGCCGCACCGCCTGAACCAGCCCGATCAGCTCGCGTTCGTACGCGGCGAGCTTGGCGTGGCGCGGCGCGATCGGCTTGCTGAAGAAGGCCACCGGTCCTGCTCCCTGATGAAGAACCGCGCCAAAGCCTGAGCCCGATGCGTCGCATTCGACGATGAAGTCCAGGTCGAACGCCGGCAGCTGCAGCACAGGTGCCGTCGTCAAGGCGAGCTGCAGAGCACGGAAGGCGTGGCCGGCGTCGTCGTTCCACCGGAAGCCCTCCTTCCGCAGTAGGGCGGTCAGCGGCGCCGCGATCGTGCCGAAGTCCCGGATGAACCGGCGGTAGTACCCCGCCAGCCCGAGGAAACCGCGCACCGCCCGCGCCGACTTGGGAATCGGCCACTCCAGCACGGCCTGGACCTTCTGTTTGTCCATGGCGACGCCCTCAGCCGAGATGACATGGCCCAGGTAAGCCACGGACGTCTGCCCGAATGCGCACTTGGACTTCTTGAGGAAGAGCTGATGATCCTGCAGTGTGCGGAAGACCGTGCGAACGTGGCGGAGGTGATCCGACCATGATGAGCTGTAAACGAGGATGTCATCGAAGAACACGAGGACAAACCGGCGAAGGAAGGGCAGCAGGATGTCGTTCATCATCGCCTGGAACGTGGCGGGGGCATTGGTGAGGCCGAAGGGCATCACCAAGAACTCGAACAGGCCCTGGTGTGTGCGGAACGCCGTCTTCTCCACGTCGCCGGGGTGCATCAGTACCTGATGGTACCCCGAGCGCATGTCGAGCTTGGTGAAGAACTTGGCGCCGCGCAATTCGTCCAACAGCTCCTCCACCACCGGAATGGGAAATTTGTCCTTGATGGTGGCATCGTTGAGGGCGCGGTAGTCCACGCAGAAGCGCCACGTGTTGTCCTGTTTGCGGATGAGGAGCGCCGGCGAAGAGAACGCCGATGAGCTTGGTCTGATGACGCCTGTCCGCAGCATCTCGTCGCACTGGCGTTCCAGCTCGTCCTTCTGCGTGTGGGCGTAGCGATATGGCCGCACTGCCACGGCTCCGGCGCCCGGCTTGAGGTGGATGCGGTGGCTGAGGTGGCGGCGAGGTGGAAGACCCTGGGGCTCCACAAATAGGCCAGCGAATTCTTCCAGCAGCGCCTCCAGGAGCTCGCCACCGGAGGTAGAAAGCGCGGCCGAGGAGGGCCCCGGTGTCGTGTCCGCGCCGCGCCACAGGACTCGCCGGCCGCCGCGCACGAACGCCATGGTGTGCTTCGCGAAGTCCCAGAGAATGGGGCCCAGTGTGCCCAGCCACTGGACGCCCAACACCATGTCGTACTCGCCGAGGGGAAGGGCGTAAAGGTCGAGGTCGAACGCCTCTCCCCCAATGTGGACGGTCTGTGCCACTGTCTTGCCCGGCGACGACACGCGGTCTCCGTTCGCCACGGCCACCGAGAGGCCCGCGCCCGGCTGTAGCTTGATCCCCGCGCGCCGGGCCATGTCGACGTCGATGAAGTTGTGGGACGAGCCTGAGTCGAGGAGGGCGACCGCCACGGCGTCGCCGACGGCGACATAGACTTTCATGGTCTGGCAGCCCCGCGCGCGGACGCCGGTGAGGGCGTGGAGAGAGATCCCCGGCGCGGCAAGGGCGCCGGTGATTGCCGCGCACTCGATCGTCTCGTCCACATCGTCGTCGTCCTCCTCCTCGAATCCGACGACCTCAATGATGAACAACTTCTTGCAGCGGTGACCGATGACGAATTTCTCGTCGCAATTGTAGCACAGGCCGTCGGCGCGGCGCTGTGCCATCTCCCCAGGCGAGAGGCGGCGGCGAGGCAGAGACGAAGCCAGCGCTGTGGATTTGCCCGAGCCTGCAGGGGTAGACGAGGCCGACGCCGGGGGCGGGGGAGCCGACGCAAGGGACTGGGACGCCGAGCGGCCCCCGCGTCCGTGTCCCGGATCGGACGGCGCCAGATGAAGGCGCTTTTCGTAGGCGCGGGCGAACATGATGGCGTCGTCGAGGGACTGCGGGCGACGGAGCGCGACGTCCGTCTTCAAGGGGTTCACCAGCCCGGCGGTGTACATCTGGACCAGCTGCAACTCGGTGAGGTCCGCGTCGCGGCAGGCCAGGGAGAGGAACTGGTCGGTGTAGTCTTCCACGGAGCCTGAGCGGCGCAGGAGCATGATCTCGCCGACGGGGCCGTCGGTCATCGCCAGCTGGGCGAAGCGGCGCCAGGAGGGAGTGCCCGCCGTGAGCTCCAGCCTGTAGTACCACAGCTGGGCGGACCCGGAGAGATGCATGGATGCGTACCAAACGCGGCGTTTCTCCGGCGTGTTCTGGCCCCGGAAGAAGGTCTCGCAGCGATTCAGCCACGGGAGAGGGTCCTCCTTGCCGTCGAACACCGGGAACTCAAGGCGGGCGCGCGGATGGAAGCGGGTGTCGGTGTAGTCGTCCTCCTCGTCGCGGAAGCGATCACGCGACGGCGGCTCCTGGCGGAACGGCCCCCGTCCCGTGTGCGGCGGAGGCTTGGGCCCGTGCTTCGGAGGACCGTTAATGGAGTCGATGGTGTCGTCGCCGTCGTCGTCGACGTGTGCCTTGCCGTCGCGCTGCGAAGACTCGACGCGGATGAGGGCGAGATTGAGCGCACGGACTTGCTCCGTGTTCTCGTACGCCGTGGACTGGAGGGTGACGACCTTGTCCGGCAGGGCGGCGAGCTTGGTCGCCACGGGCGCGAGCGGCGACAGGCGATCGACCTTGACGGTCAGATCGTCGAACTTCGCCACCAGGTCTTTGAGGCCACTGGAGATCGTCGCCATCTCCTTCTTGAAGTCATCGTGGTCACCCATGGGCACGAAACAAGGCTCAGCTGATACCAAGTTGTGATGGATGGCAGAGGGTAGAGAATTGGAAGATGGAACACGACGAAGATTGTATTCAAAAGAGGTGGCCGGACGCGGCCCTGGACCTCGACGGCGCGGCGGAGCAATGGTGAAGCTCACGTCGCACCAGGGAGGCAGGAAAGGCGCCCAGATACCGATCAATCTAAGCGTGTCTTCCCTTCTCTCCTTCTCAGCTTATATGACGCCGGAAGTCAACAACCTCCTAACAAATCTCTAAGCAAACCAAATCTCAAACAAATCTTATCTATCTCTAACTAACTACTATTCTGGGCGCCTAAGCCCCTCCCTGACTTCTTGCGCCGGCTGAACTTCAATCCCCACATAACAAGGGCAGAATCAGAATAATTGCCCAATCATTATGTCATGCAGAAAAAATTATATCCCCTCTAGTCTGTAGACTATTTTTGAACAATGATCTGTTACACAGTAAAATTAATTATCTCAGTCCCAAAGTGCCATAAGCTACGGTGAACTCTCCAAACAACTATTACCTCCATACTTATATGTTTGACATCAGCGCTAACCATTCAGGTTCGGAGGGAGAGACTATAGGACATAAGCAATGTAACAACTAATCCCGTCTGTCGTCGTTTCCCTCCTTGGAGGCGTCGCTTTGGAAGCTTACGTGCTAGGCGCGCTGCTATGGCTGCTGGTGGTGTGCCACAGCTGGTGGTGGTGTGCCACGGCTTTGGTGGGCATGGGCGGTGGTCCACAGTAGTTGTTCGTGTGGAGTTGGTTTTATGGTGACTCGTCGACCGGGGCAGAGTTTAGTTGTGGCTCGTGTCGATAACCCAATCTGACCGGGCAGAGTTTAGTGGAGGCTCATGTCGATGACCCAATCTGATCGAGCGGAGTTTAGTCGAGGCTCTTGGTAGCCATAGTTGTTTGAGTTGAGTAGTGCGGTGCGTGTTGAAGTCCCAATCTAACCCACCGATGTCCGTCTTTAGTTGATTGGTCTAAGGGCCGAAGTTATTTAGGGATTTTTATCTCTCCAGTTGTACGGTCTTTGGACTGAAGTTGTTGGTTTTCGGGCCCGATTTTCCTTATAAACAGGGTAAACTCTCTTTTTCATCTCATAAAAACTCAGGAAAGCTTAAAAGCTTTCACCGTCCGTTAAAAAAAAAAACTAATCCCGTCTGTCTGTCCTATGTGCGTTCGTATCAGTGGTTTAACACTTTTGCTCCATTACTAGGCCGAGGCGAGCAATGGCAGGTTCAAATTTTTCCATCACTGCAGTGTAGCAGCATGCATGGATCTACATCCAATCGAATGGCAAAAGGAAAATAACGGATTGAAGAGGCAAGCAAATTTGGAGAGACATAGATGGATCGAGTGTCTGGGAAATGAAGGGCGCGCGGACCTGAGAGTGGCGGGATCCTGCCGTGTGGGTTCGTCTGGCGATGGTGGCGGCGACGGACATGCTCGTCGGCTGCGGCGGCGGCTGGCCATCGGCTCTACTGCGCGAGCACCAATGAAGTCGGCGGCGTCACCGCGGAAATGCGGAGTGTTGGGCGGTTACCCTTCTCGGCCCATGTTGGTTTCTGGCTCATCAGCCCAAAACTCTGTTTGGTTCTCTTGTTCGTTCCCAAATCCCAATAGAATCTTTTTCTTTTTTAATCTGAGTATTGTATTTTTGGCGAATTTAACAAAATGATTTAATGTTATAGATACTAGTGTATGTTTCTTATAAACATCATCTACGTAAAAATTTAACTTAGACAAAAGTAAAATAACCTATGTTTTTGGAATGGATCAGTTAGTACACAAGTTGATTGCCGTAGATATGGTCCGGTGAGTCATATCCATCCACATGTATTTTGCGCTTTGCGATATTCTTCATCATTTTCTCATGCGTGCAGGCATGAGCATGTGCCTTCACCACGCTACAATGTGCAGTATCCCTTTTTTTTTTATTCTTGTACCTGACGTTGCTGAGAGCGAGTAGCAATTCTTGATGTCATAGACTCATAGTAAATGAAATGACAAACAACAAGGTTCACGCTAGCTAGTTGTCTGTTGGAAATGGGAATACCATGCGTGCCCATCCCGGTTGGAGAACACTATATATTATATATAACAACGGTTGGTAGAAGAAGAAAAGCTCTCTGAGATTGCACCTAAATCTCACACATTTATTGTGGTTTTATGCTCAAGTAATATGGAACACTTAGAGACAATCTTTATTTGTTCTACCAAAAATATATTTCTTATGAGACATTGGGGCATACCACATTATCAAGTTGTGAGTGATCGAGAGTATTGCACCAAATATAACTATTGTATCCATCTTCATGAGAGTCTTATTATACCAAAAATGATCAATATCAGTGAGATGTTCAAAATCATGAACCGAAATATATAGGATATTTGGATACCGCAAACGATTATTTTTTCTACCATCGGAGTAAGCCCCAATAAATCCCTACCTATAGAAAGTAGTCTGTTTACTTGACCTACAACAATTCTTTTTTTCCGCCATCAAATTAAGGCCATAAAAATTGTTGCCAGCAGAAAAGTTGTATGTTTTGATACTCATATCACAGATCACTGTTTGATTAACTGACTGAGACGTATTTTTCGAGTCACCAATTGAAGTATTGTGGGCGATACCAAGTAGCTTGTGGAAGATATTTGTTTGACCTTTCACTATTGACCCATTGAAGTTTCCTTGGTTGATATTTATGCAAAATTTTATTTGTAGTTGACCCTTTTTTGAATTATATATTTTTATTGTAAATGCTACGTCTTGATGTGACCGATAAGAACGGGAGGCTCGATAACCAGAATTCAATATAGTCCGGAGTTGGTGCAATATTAGTTTGGATTGGATATACTGTACATAATAAGAAATGCCACTTGTTTGATGCTCTCGGTGGTACTAGGACTAAATCTCTCTAATCATCAACAAGCATGATGACCACGTACATCTTAGGTACATCTTCAACACGTTTGTCAAGATCTCACGTACATCTTGGCGAAAATTAGTTTCCCCTGCAACCGGCAGTCTGAAGCAGAGGAGGGCAATGCAAGAAAGGCATGGCAAGCCACCCTGAAGCTCGGCCACAAACGAGACGGTAGTGACATGCATCTTCAGATTGTGTTCTAGTAAGAGGGGGGAAACGAATGCATCTTAGTAACTTTTTCAAGATGAGGTTCCTCAGCTTGCTTTAAAGTCTCAGGCTGTCTGCCTACATGCTAACACAGACTGACGGCAACCCTTGTAGTATACGTCAGATTGCCTGCACTTTCCTCCCCATTTTTCAGGATGCAAGAAAATGATGTGTTTCCCAAATTCCAAATTCATCAGTTCACCAGCTTCGCTTGTTCAAGAGTTGAGTTGTGTATCGTTATATTAGTATAATTATATTAAGAAGAAAAAAGTGATTGAGAAGTCAAGCCAAAATGAGTCGAAAGCTACAAGAAATGGTAGCCAAGCCGGCAATGCTTATTGTAAGGTTAACCGAGAGGAGCATGCCGGACCACCATTCAATCTGTTCTTGCTCTAAGTGCACCACTACAAGTGTGCTTGCCAACAGGGTTGTGTCCCGAGTAGCAAACTCGATATGCGGGGGTAAGACAGCCTCCGGGCAATTTGCTAAGAAAAACAAGCTTCCCATGTAGGTCGAGAAAACCTCTGAACACCTGCCCCATCCTTACACAGTGACACCGTAACCCGTGTGAGACAACCAACGATCAGGGCCAGATCTTAGACCAGGAATTTTTTTATTCACAGCTTGAAGTTCATTCCCATGGGAAGCCCAGCCCAAAACCTGAGTAAGGACTACTAGAGCTACCTAACCAACTTAGCTAGAGACTCGTTGGCCCCGAATAGACTAGCGGTGTAGATATTGGGATATGCGCAAATAAATAATCAATTTTCCAGTTTGTAAGTGCAAATGTTCAGTTTGGAAGTGCTCTTTAATCTTGATTTTTATTGACAAAATTTAGAGAATCGAAGAGAACATATAGCATCGCAACCTATAGCTTCTCGTGAGATTAGTAAATGTAAAGCTTGTGCTGTCTGGCTCTGAATTCTGTATGCCTCAGCCTGCTGCTTCTTGTTAGTTTTCTACCAGAACTACTGAACCTACCCATTTCCATGGATTCATACCCCACTCTTCTTCAGTGCATGCTCTCGGATCCCAGGTTCAAAGTTGAGTAACTAAACGCTGAGTGGTAGGAGGACATGCTCCAGGTGCTTGGTGCTCAACCTGCCAAACACCCAAAAAGCATTAGCATACAATGCTTTAAAAGCACTAGCATACAAACCAAGATGCTTTCTCTTTCTCCTTGCAACCGAC
The DNA here is from genome assembly GCA_004135705.1 of Alloteropsis semialata. Lineage (NCBI taxonomy): Eukaryota > Viridiplantae > Streptophyta > Magnoliopsida > Poales > Poaceae > Alloteropsis > Alloteropsis semialata. The sequence goes on from CM014273.1 coordinate 47,435,547, forward strand.
CTGCACGAGAGCCATTTATCCTGTCATGATTATGGAATGACATGTCATAGTTATGAAATGACAAGCTCACACTGGTATTGGAAATGGAAATAGCTGCATACCTGTTTAGGTTGGAGCGGAGCATAACAATAATATATATACACCGATGATTGGAAAGGGAAATTCTACACCTTATGACTTTGTTTATCCTTTTCTCTCTCCGGTGACACTTTGAATTTCCTAACGATGCCATTTCTCTCGAGATATTGGAGGGTACCATATTAAGAAGTCAACAAACCCACCATCGTCCCTCGTTGCAGCTAATTCTGATTTTATAATACATGGAGCACCGGAATATTCATGATTTGGTTACCAGAGAATTTGCTGGAGCACTGGTGGCTCGTACTATGGAATCATGTACATCTATATAGTTCATACCCATTAGTAGCCCACTAGTTCTAGAGTGTCTATAATGTACTATTTTCAAAATGCGAAGGTTCATGTCAATCAATGGAAATTCATAAGCACAATATTCGTAAGGATCTGCACAAGGGACTTTAACCCCCTGTTAATCTTGTTGGCCTCTGGGAACTCTCGAAGCACTACAATTCAGTACTGGGTGATCCGGAAGCACCGTGTTTGAAGATCCAAGGTCAAGCATATATTCATGAATGGTTTCAGACAGTGACAGATGAGTGTAGTTTGCGGTGACAGATGATTGTAGATTGTGGAACATGCCAATAGCTTCTAGACCCAGGAGTTGTTTTCGAAATTCCGAGGTCACCGTCTCAAGGTCGTATATTTCCATTTTGTTTGTGGTGTGCATGTAGTCATGTTGGGTGTGTGTATGGGTTATGTACTCAGGTTCGGTTTAATTTAAGAAATGTCTCGTTTGAGAGAAAAAATATATCAAGTTATCTATGAAAGAAAATTAAAAAAAATTAAGTTATCTATGAAAGAAAATTAAAAAATCATTATAATCTGCGGTATATAAGATACAATATGCAAAATGTAGTACTTAAATTACAACTGACTAGATAAACATGCATGTGTGTTGTTACGAGCGAATATCGATGATGATCGGCTTTGTTGCCGTGAACGAGCGAGCGGCAACACAGGAGACGTCGACGCACTGGCCTCCCAACATCTTTTATCGACGACCTTTCTCTTATCTTCCTACGCAACGATTTAGTTTTCAAATTTTTTTTATCTAAATCAAATATTATTCTCACTGGTTTCCTACAGATATTGATTCGTTTTCATATCTTGTCCTAGTTCTCGGATGAGAGCTTGAAAGTCGGGTTTTTTTTTTAATCCGTGACAAGTTTGGTTGGGACTCTAAAATACGACGAGGAAACCAATATCGAGAGTTGGAGTTTGATAGACCAGAAAGGACCAGTGGGACCCACATGTCAGACGGGGAAAAAAGAAAGAAGAAATGCTCGCTTTATTAAAAATAAGATAAAGAAAGGTCCTAACAAATTCCATTGTAATTAATGTAAGACCCGGCTACCACAACACAGCAGAGACAATAGCATGGCAATGTTATAGAGTACTGGCATGCATTATTACAGAATAATCGTTGCAAATACAAGTGATTTAGCAGCATGGATAATACGCCTTTCGGCCTCTTCCAACAGTTAGAGGTCCTCACAGCAATAAAAAATAGCATAAGAGACAACTTATTCAATGGTTTAGCTCTTAACACATAGCTCAAAATATAAATAAACCCACAGATTAGCCTCACATAACTTTGAAATGTGTGTATAAGACTATCTCCTGTTAAAGAGATAGATCATGTCTCTTATTTTTCTCTCTCTTTTACCTAGATAAAATATTGTATTTTAATCCTATGAGCTAGCTGACATGGCACGTTAAGAGGTCGTCGAGGATATCTTTAAGGACCAGGGCAGATCACAGATGCAGTTTCAGAGCTCGATTATACTGTTCACCACACAAAAACAAAACATATCTAGAGTCTAGAGATAACAATATTCCATCACAATGCTACTTAACCTGTGTACAATAGAGTCCATGCACGATGCATGCCAACTTTTGCAAAGTCAAGACTCGAGACACCATTACAGTTACAGCTACATTTTTTTTTTTTTGAGAAACCGGGAAATATATTTCACATAAAGATTACATTCCAGTTCTTACAAAGGGACCCTTGAAGAAAAAGAAAATTACAATCCCGTCCTTGTAAGACCTCCCGGTCGTCCTCGTCGCCGGCGGTCGGAGCCACTGGAAGCTTGAAGCCGACCTCCCTTTCTGACGATGGAACTTCACAGATTTTGATTGCCTCCAAGAGCAGCACATCGAGTACATCAACGTGCTCTTTAATCGCTGAACGCCCAGGCAGGAAATGGCCGAAGGCCACCACATCGCCAGGAATCCAGGAATCTGGCGCCCCAAGGATCACCAGCAACCTCGATTCACCAGACGACGATGCAACCCAGAGGGGAATCATACCACCAGAAGTAGTGGTAGACAAAATCCAACCCGGTTTCCCAACAGGTTGGCGAACGTACCTCACAAGGCTACCACCGGAAAGGCCTGAGCCGACGCCGACGGAGTCAAGGAGGGAAGGAGAAAACCCGACGAGATCTGAATCGAACCCTAGGTCCCCAGATCCGACGGGTACACACCACTGCAGTTCGTCGCTGGCGCCGTAGACTACACCAGCAAGGCAGAGAAGGAACTGCATACACTTATTCCACAGTAGCAGCGCCGCCTCCACCCTGCGTGCGCCACCACCTGGACCTAAACTACTTCTACTAGGTAGTAGTATGTACCACGGCCACCTCAATCCCCGTTCCCCATCCTCTCCGGCGCCGAATCGGCCGCCGGAGCGGAGGGGGAACGAAGGAGATCGGCGCCGGAAGCTGGTCGCCTTCTTATCGCCTCCTCTCAACTGTAGCAGAGGATGGAACTAGAAGCTACTGCTGGATCTGCAAATGTTGGCCCCCCGGCGTACTGCTAAACATTTGATTCGTGGAGTACAAAGAAATTATCCGTAATGGGCCTTTTTGTGCTTCTTGATAAATGGGCTGTCAGATCTGGCCACAACCTTTATGAGTAAGTTACCTTGGCCCAACCTATTTTACATGATCTTGGTGGTCATTTACATCTGAAACTGTGCATCCTTGCATCTTAGATCTCCCGTCCTTGCATCTTACACCTTGGCCCTTGAAAAGTGCAGTCAGCATATTTGTTTTGTACAGCACAAAATTTTGCTCCCTCTGACCATAGTCCATCCTGCAGTGCGGGGTAACCTTGACTGCATCTATATTCTGGCCTTGATTTTGTCTTTCTACTCCTTCCATTAGCAAACGATATGACAAATCGTTGTGCCTGAAAAGAAGTATTTGAACAAATCCTGTATTACTGTCGCCTCGTACCAGTCATTTCAGTCCTAATTGTTTCAGCCAAGCTTTTCTTCCAGAAATGTGCATGTTTCAAATCTGCAACCTCCATTAATTGTTCCATCACAAAGGAATATCCTCCCAAGTCCAAAAACAGGCCATTCTCTTATCTCATTTTACAGAATTTCTGCAGTACTTTCTACTAGGAATGTGCTTGACAGCTTGAGCTCACCCTTTCAGTTGATTGAACATGTGAAACTCTGAAAAAAGGTACATTAAGTAAAAGGTAGAAAGCAAGTTGAAGGGACCAATCGACAGTAATTTATTCACAAATCCAACTCATCTATACTGCATTATTATTCTCTTATACATGGTATAAATAGAAAACTTAGTGTCGACGAGTGCAGTGCATTACATAGGAGTATTTACCAACACAAACAATAAAATTCAAACAGATCCTCCTCGGCATGCAGAAAGCTCATAGGCATATGATTCTACCAAGAGCAACCATCAACAAATGTAATACGCATATCTACCCATTCAGAGACCAAAAGGAGGCAAGGGTAAGATGTTGTTGAGCCCAGATGATGACCGGATCCTCCTCTTCCTCAGCCTCTCGGCGATGATGAATGAGAGCTCCAGAGACTGTGATGCGTTCAGCCTTGGGTCGCAGTGAGTGTGGTAGCGGTCACTCAGGTCATCAAAGGTCACGGTTCGGGACCCACCAATGCATTCAGTTACGTTTTGCCCAGTCATCTCAAGGTGGACACCTCCAGGATGGCTTCCTTCTTGCTCATGCACATCAAAGAAGGCCCGTACCTCAGCCTATTACAAACGAAAAGTTGTTTATTCACATTGCTGCAAAAAATATGTGAAGAATATGCTGTAACTAAAGGAAGAATGGTAACTTATGCTATTCAATGATATCCATAGTGCACTTCAATGAAATAAGAAGAATAGGGCAAGCAATGTTTTGAGTTAGTATTTATTTTGTGGACATAACTATCATTGAGCAGGTACCTCAGTCAATGTTGAGAAGCCATTTTATTAATTTTTGCAGCTCAAAATAGGCAGAAAGTATTTTCGATGTAATGGTACTAGGATTCATACTTCCTACAATTTAGTGATTTGTAATTTTTCCAAGACAGGATAATTGTAATTTTTTGCTCTTCTAGAAACTTCCAGTAGTAGCTGAGAGATGACAACCAACAGCCAGTTTTTGTTTTATTGATGAATATATATAAGTAGTTTCTGTGTGACGCACAAGAGATACATCAGTTGAATTAAGTGGTTTATATGACAAAAGTCTGTGCTGCCACCATCATCTGCCCTTGGACTCAGCTACTAGCAAAAGCATCTTGCTTTATTCATCAACTATAGTCACTATCGCAGCAGTTGTAGGAAAAACTCAAATCAATCATGTCCAAGAAAGATGCTTAATGCACTTAAATAAAAAATAAATTACAAAGACCGTCCAACCTCCAATATTCCAACCAATCAGTTCCCGCAGCAATAACTAATTTAAGTAGACCCACTAGCATCAAGAACCGTATATCATTTAACTTAAAATATAACACGCACAATCTTGTGACCACCTAGGATAGTGACCAAAAGAAGGTTTCTATTCTAGTGTACCAGCCTAAGAACCACCATCATTATGAAATCTTAAGATGGGCACATATGTCAGTACCTAACATAATATTCCATTACGAAGTTTTTTGGGGTCTATATTCTCCTCAGATCATATGAAATTGTGGCAATATTGACCACTGGCTAATTATTGTACCATCTGCCATATACTACTGACAAGTGACAAACTAACCAACAAGTTAAACAACTAGCTGCAACAGTAGTTTGATCCCACTATGATTCGCATGGATTGGAATATCTGAAGCAAGTGTAATAGCACGGTACCAGTTTCAACTTTTACAATTCATTGGCTAGTTAGCTCATTGGTTCCCCAGAAAGTAACCCTCCATATTGCTTTCATTCATGTACACAAAAACTATGGTTTATTCTTTTGTTTTGTTTATACTAATGGTGTGGCATACTGCATATGAGATGAGAAGTAAAGGAATAACATATGCTCGAGGAATGTAAATGTGCAAGCAAAATTTGGGGTCTATTTGAGATCAAGCAAATTGACTAGGTTGTATCATATTGGTGAAATTTTCCTAAAACATCATATTGGTGAAAGACATAAAAATAACACAGTTGATAGAAAATGGAACATACCAGAATGGAGTCAAAGGGGCGAGTCTTTAGACCGCAAGGAGCCTTAATGGTGTTCCCATGCATAGGATCAGTGATCCAGGTGACAATTTGTCCAGCACGCGGACAGCACGGATAAGATGAGGTAACTTGACCCTCATGTTCTCTGCCCCCATCCTTGTGATGATGGTAATTCTCCCAGGCTTGTTTGTTGGGTTCAATATCTCAATCAGCTTCACCAAGTCGCTGGGATTCATTTTGTCACTCACCTGAAATCGACATTTCGCAAGCCATTCTACATATGAGAATGTGTGTATATTTTACTTTGTTACATGAGAAGTTGGTCTTAACCCACCTTGATGCCAAGGGGGTTGGCAATACCCCTGAGGAACTCAACATGTGCCCCATCGAGCTGGCGAGTGCGCTCACCAACCCAGAGCATGTGGGCAGAACAGTCATAGAAAAGACAGTAGTGGAGTCCTGACGGGTTAAAGCTTGTTCATAGGGTAGGAGGAGGCATTCATGTGAGGTCCAGAATTCAGTGGTCGTCATCAACGGGTGGTCCACTGTTAGCCCAGCTGCAGACATGAAGCCAAGGGCTTCATCAACCCGATGTGCCAATTCACGGTACCTACAGCATCCAGACAATGGTCAGATCATTAGACATCACAACTGACGAAATAGACGAAGAAATGACATTTCCACCAAAACATTTTCTTAAAATGAACCACCAAAACAGTTTGATAATGATCATATTAATACTTTATGATTTATGATGCTCTCTTATTGAGCAGGGACTGGTTTGTTGTTTCCCACTACTATAATAAAGGAACATATCTTGAGGACGTAGTCCTTTGGTAGGGTATACAATTCGAGAAATAAAATCGAAACGCAAAATACAATACCATACATGTGAAAAATTTTATGGTCCATGAATTTAACATTTAATCCTATTAATTCTGGAATCAAAATGTGCTAGTTTCATATACTTTGTATAGAGACGTGTTCTGAAATCTCAACTATCCTGTTTGATCAACAATTAGGGAGCATCTTTTAAACCAGTTTCTTGTGTACAGTATTTCCTGGAAGTTGCATTTTAACCTTCTGTTTTCCTTGTTATTTTTTAGTTTCATATAGTTGCAAAATGTTAGTTTAAAGGCAAACTAGTCTGCTTTCATGGTAAGGTTTAAACTGAGGTGAGTAGTGATGTATATGTAACTGGTGCCCTGGCAATATCACTCTGCTAAAGCAGCTTATTTCATTCTTTTTGACAGTGGAAAGCTGCAAAAGAGGAACTTCGCGATGAAGAGGAAGAGGAACCTGAAAGTGCTCTGGAGGCATTAGAAAGGAAGCGTCAAAAGGAAATAGAGGTACCTCTCTTTGAAGCATGCACGCACAAAAATTCTCCAAAGTTTTACGAATTTAAATTATACTCTATTTGATCCAGGAATGGCGGAAACAACAGATAGCTAGTGGAGAAGCTCAGGAAAATGCCAACTTTGTTCCTGTTCGTGGCGATTGGTACTATTTCTTTATGTTATGATAGTTGAGTTTAATACATTGATACTATATCACGACTTTTCTGGCTTTTTGTCATGGTCATGGCTAATTTCGTTTCCTTCCACCATTTCCCGGCCTCTATTTGCTTAAAAGTATACACTTCATTGTTTTACTTTAAGCCCAAAAGAACATTTTGAGTCAGAAACAACCTTCCTGCATCAAAAAATTGTGTTTCGAAGTAAATGTTCAAACTAACTTCAAATTGTTGACCTATCTTTTTTTATCTTAGTAGATTGTTTGCCACCCTGCCTAATGCCTACTGTTTTCTTGAATATTGTGCATAGATGTACACCATATTATTGTGTTGATTTTCCCTTGCATCAAGTGATTTGCCTTTTCTTTGTAAGAGTATCTAAAATTGATACACCACCTTTATTCCATATGTTCTCTACCTGGTATCGATAGTAATTGTTTGAGTGTAGGTGAAACCTGTGAGAAAGATTTTAGGTTGCTGACATACCTGAAGGATGATCAGTTTGGTGCTTGACTTCCTGGTTCTTAAAATTTGGTGCAATATGTTAGTTTAACATTTTCCTCTTCTAGTACACCATAAGGACCTGTTTCCATTGTAGGTATTCTCATTTGGAAGTTTTGTGATTTAGTTCAAATTTGAACTAGAACCGACTCCCTGAAGAAATTCCCCTCAAGTAGGAAGGTGTTGAATGCCATGATTAGTTTATGTTCTTTAGGCTACATGCTAGAGGTCCCTTTTTAGCTACCATTGGCTCTTTTGCGGACACCAGTTTGCCTATTATACTGAGCCACTATGAGCACAGCTACTATGAGCACAGCTGAAAACCTTAGTATTTTGATTCTAAACTTATATGAATAGCAACATGATTATTGGAGTAACTGGGTGACTGCTATCATCTATTGTCCTGACTCTTTGCATTTCTTTGCAGGCGTGATCGTGTGAAACGCAGAAGAGCTGAAACAAAAAAGGAGTCAAAAGACGAATCTGTTGCTGCATCGTTAAGTAGCGCCGAACAGCATAAAGGATCGCCTGATCTTGCAGAGCTCTCCAAAGGTCTTCCTTCTGGTTGGCAGGTAAGTATTTCACACTAGATACACTGAGGCTGTATTTCATGTTATACATACCATAAATGGTAGTTTCCAGTGCAGCAGCCGTTGTACATATTGCATATGAAAGAAATTAGGAAACAAGATCAGCCATTACCTTGTTTATATGCCCTTTGTGTTACAAAAAGGATGTACTAACATTCGTTATCCTCACTGCAGGCATATATGGATGAATCTACTAAGCAGGTCTATTACGGGAACAGCCTCACATCGGAGACGTCCTGGGAGAGGCCAACGAAATGAAGATGCACTGGTTAGAACCTAGGGGCACGATGAACTAAATGAAGATAGGAGTACCACGGCCAGAAGAGAAATGAAGATGCGGTTGGTTAGAACCTAGGGGCACGATGAACTAAATGAAGATAGGAGTACCACGGCCAGAAGAGAAATGAAGATGCGGTTGGTTAGAACCTAGGGGTACGATGAACTACATGAAGATAGGAGTGCCTTGATCATGTAGCAGCAGCTGTACGATCGGCCGCTCAGTTTTTGTTGTAGAAATCTCCTTGTTGAGTACTTGAAAGAACAAAACTTGTTGAGAATGATCACGGAAAGTAAAGTTTTTATGATTTACCCTTTAGTTTTATTGGGAGATGGCTTCAAAGCTTGTCCAAAAATCTAATTGGACGAGTCGTTTAGTATCGAGTTGATCAATCCTGTCACGGGGCAAGTTTCTGACAATGCATGCGTAGTACGAATTCAGTTTTGAGATGCCGAGTGAAATCGCTGCCGCAATGACCTACATATTTAGTTCAAATTATGTGCGCAGTATTTTTAAAAAGGAAAAGGTAATAGGAAAACGTCTGGTATGAAGTTTTCTCGGGGGCCTCCGGCAGAAAACGAAAAGAAAATCTAACAAAAGGAAGCCATTGAGCCAAGAGGAAGGAAAACGGCGCAAGGGTCGCTCGTCAACGATAAGATGTAAACGACCTAGAAAATAAAAAGTCGAGCAACAGACATGCTCAGGCAGTCAGGCTCGTAACTGAACTCTGAACAAGCTAGATGGATGTTACCAAAATTCATCAATATGGACGGACCGAATCAACCAAGAAATCACGCAATTGGAGCAAACGTTTTTTTCCGAAGTACAGATGGGTCTCATGTATGGTGCTTTACAAGTTTCAAAGTCACGAGCTCGCATGGATTGCTGTCCAGGAAATAGCTGCATGCTAACACTGAGTTGCCAAAAGCTTTTCTTGATCACAGCAAAGCAAAATGCCTGCCCCCGGCCTTCATCATGCAATCAAGCGAGGGCATGGCTGTTCGCCTCATGAAGCTCCACAGCACCTTTACATTTGAGGCAGCAAAGAACAAATTGTCAGAATAATGTAAGAGAAAGAAACTAGATTATGGTATGCCAGAAAGAACTCGTAGGCATACAAAAACTAATGACTGGAAAAATTATCCATAAGTCAAAAATTACTATTTAGTCACATTCCACAACATATAATACTACAACACTATAATACTCTAAGATCATGCACATTCATATCATAAAACAAAAATGTAATGTGCGGGTTATTATCCATATGTAGGCATTACAGCACATGTGAATCACAGCAATCATAAAGGTTATCAAGTAAACATATTGCAGCCATGTGCGTTTAGTAATGGAGCCAGTTCTTGAAGCATCAAACCTTTTATATCGTTTCTTAGAACCACATGGGCAGAGAGCATTCCTGCTTATCTGACCACTCTTTGCCAGATTAGATTGGCCGATGTCCATTGGTGTAGAACCCATTAGATTTTGGACCTACACACAAAAGTATGATAACAAATATCAAACAATCCAGCACAACTAACCAAAAAAAAAACTCTAAATGAAAAATCTATTCATCCAAGGTAATCAAGGAGATCAAAATATTATGTTAATAGAAGCGAAAATTTGAATCTTATATAATGGCATCCACCACTTCGTGCACCCCAAATAAGATACATAGAGAAGTTTACAAAAAGTTGTTTACGATGACGAGGACTTCAAGAATAACATTTGCTAAATGGAAGACGAAGTAAGATATTTTAACATGACCAAACCGAAACTGAAAAAAAAAGATAAAAAAGGTACCAGAAGCACAACCAGCCTGCTGTGACTGAATTACTATGCTGACACTTTCAAATACCAATTAAAATGTTTAAGGATGGATAATTTCACACTATGATGGGAAAACCAGGCCACTGCATTTCCTTCTCTATATATGTAATCGACGCCAGGAAGATTTTTGGGCGTGGCATCATGAGAAGAGTGGATTTTTCTCTGTGAGATCAGCCTATAGAATGCTAGCATCTATGAAAGCGTCGAGTAATGCGGGGAGATCAAATAGAAAAGAGGAAGAGAAGGAATGGATTAATCTGTGGGGAGTTAAAGTACCGTCAAAGATTAGAGTATTCTTGTGGCGGCTTGCTAGAAGCTCATTGCCTTCTAGAGACGTTTTGCACCACAGGAAGATGGCAGATAGTAGTTCTTGTTCGATATGTGGGGCGACTGACTCATGGAAGCATTCTCTTCTGGAGTGCAACATGTCTAAGAGCGTGTGGGCACTAGAAGATGATGACATTGTAGAACTGCTAAGTGAAACATGCGAAGTGGACGCAAAGGGCTGGCTACTATCAGTAATGAAGGGTCTGTCACATCATGATTTTGTTCGAGTGTCAGTGACATTATGGGCAATCTGGTATGCGAGAAGGAAAGCGATACATGAGAATACTTTCCAAAGTCCTCTATCCACACACTGTTTTGTTACCAGGTTTGTGGCAGATCTGCAAAATACAAAACCACACAAGGCGGAGAAGGTAGTTGTGCAAACTCGCCCTCGGTGGATTCCCCCACCGGTAGGATTGATAAAAATCAACGTGGATGCAGCTCTATCAAAGAGCTCAGTTGTTGCATCAGCTGCAGCAGTTGCAAGAGATATTGGCGGCAATGGGAGCATCAGCTGTGGTCTTGTCTGGTTTAACGGACCCTGAAACTATGGAAGCGATCGCTTGCAGGGAAGGTATGGCGCTGGCCAGTGATCTAGCTCTCCAAAACTTCAGGATAGCGAGTGACAATTTTTCGGTCATCCGGCGAATTAAAGAAGGAACAGATATGGGTCCTTACGGGCACATTGTTCGTGAGATTTTATCTAGAGCTAGAGAGTTCAGGAGAACGGAGTTTGTCCATGAGTATCGAGAGTCGAACGAAGATGCTCATGTATTTGCTAGAAGTTCTATCTATAATAGTGTTGGTCGTCATGTATGATTTATGGCGCCACCAGGTGGCGTTTGTATCACCCGCAATGTTTGAATAAAGTGCGGTGTTGATTCTCAAAAAAAAAAATGTACCACACCTCACTTTCTGTATGAGATAAGGTCCTGTATCCAGCTAAATTTGCCTACAATTTTACATTACTCAAAATATACACTTCACTGTTGTATAAACTCTGTTTTCTACCCACCTCGCTTGTATGTATTTATTTGTTCGCCTCATTGATTATAATGTTCATTGTCCCCTCTTCAATGCATTGTCGAATTATAGACTAGACATCAGATTGAACAAACTAAAATATCCCCAATACTCCTTGACAGTGTATTTAGCAGCCATCTCACACAAGTTAAATAACACATGTAGCTCCGTATCCTTGTCAGTCCTTTTATAATTACCTCATTAAATGTCTTTGGCATTGGCTTTCCTTCTTCCTTGAGCTTTACAATCTTCTTCTGAGCTTCTTTAGCCCATGTATACTTGGCCAGTATGTGCTCCACATCAGCAATTGTGCAGTTGCAGTGCTTGGTTGCATTAATCTTGTCACTGCTTTTGAGTTTCTGAAAAAAATTACAGTGCAGACAATCAACCAATATCTCTACCTAAATGCCAAGCGGGCAAGCACTCTATCCAAAGAAAAGAAAGAAAAACAAAATCAAATTTCTGTGTACCTCGCCGGTGGGGTCGATGGCGCCAAGGTAGCGCAGGACGGCGGAGTGCTTCTCGAAGGCGTTGACAACGGTGGCCTCGCTGGCCCGCCCGGCGACGAAGTTCTTGAACGTCCCGAGCTTCCTTGCCGTCTCCATCGAGTCCGCGAACTCTGCAAATCAGAATCAGGCCCAGTTCTTGAGACCGGTCGGCCAAGCCGCCGCAACGCCACTAGCCTGCGGGGGAGAATAGCCGAAGCAGCGGCCGGGCGCATCGGCGACTTACTGATGAGGGTGAAGGCGTCTGCCTCGGAGGCCGCCTCGGGCTTCTTGCCGGTGAAGGTGGACTTGATCTTGTCGAACCAGCCGATGGAGGCGAGGTGCGGGGTCGAGGAGATGCCGCGGTTGGCCGTGAGGAGGTGGAGCGCCCGGCGGGAGGCCATGGGTCCTGTCCCCGGTGAGCCGCCGGCGGCGAGGCGGGGTGGTGTTTCTTGCGGGGGTTTATTGCGGCGGCGGCGAGGAAGAGACTGGAATGGAAAGACGCGGAAGATGGGCTTTCAAGAAAGAGTGAGCAGCATGGAATGCACAAAATTAGGCCTTTTGACGGCCCAACTGATACTCAAAATGTTTAGAAGCCCATGAAGGTAGCTTCATTTTTGAAGTAAAAGCTAAATTTGTTCCCAAAGGGAAAAATGAGCTAAATTAGCTTCTCGCCTCAAGGATTATCTAAACCCGGGCATAATAAGAGCAAATTCTCGAACTGATTGTTTATTGTAAGAAAGAACCAAGATGTGAATTAATTTTGATCCATCTAATTTAAAGTGGTGAAAGAAGAATTAGTCGGCCTAAATTTCATAGCTAATACAATTTAGGACAGAGGCGCAATTGCAAATACTGCAAAACTACATGATCCAGTGATAGCCATACTGTCAGATTCAAAAAATCACAAGTGTAATGTAATTAATAAAAAAACCAGTAAAATTTCATTTCAACTGTGCTAACTCCCAATGTCCACTCCGAAGTTAGTATTGCATACACTCACGAATTTACCAAAACAAATGTCTATTAAGTAAATGCCTTTTTTTAACCTATGCAACGAGAATGGAATCTGGTAAGCAATTTTAAGTAGTACATATCTGAGAGGCAAGACTTTATGCAAGTGTACAAGAAGCCAGGAAATCACAATTCTGCGTTGACCTATTAGGAGTGAAGGAGCATTTTTTGAATTTGGAAAGTTTTAAAGTGAAGTGAGTAATTTGATGAGATTTTGGGAATATACTTGTTAGGGAACCAAGCTTTGAAAGCAAAGTTCCCTAATTTGCATAACATCGCCCGTAAGAAACACACTTTGCAGATGTTTTAGTACTACTCTAAACATTTCTTTTAGGAGATCCTTGATGAGAGTTAAGTTAATAGAATGGAAGTGGCTATTAACCTTCAAACTGGAAGTGATGGATAATATCTTCACGACACTAAATTGTATTGGTGTTAGAGTCACACATGAGATTTGGCAAATGAAAACACCATTAAACATAAAAATCTTTTTGTGGTATTTGAAAAATGGGATTATCTTAACAAAGAATAACTTAGCAATAAGAAATTGGGATGGGAACAAATACTGCCATTTCTGTAGTTTTGAAGAGACTAGATTATTCTAATTTTTTTGGAGGGCTCTACACATTGTACTTGGAATTTCCCCACCAACAAGATTTACTAATTTGTTTAGTATCTGTGTTTTTTTGCAATAAAGTTCAGGCCATAGTTTTCATAAAAAAAACAAATCCAGGTGCCAGATCAGTGGTAGAAAGGACGAATTTCACCCAAAAGCATAATCCGATCCTATACATAATACTGACCACGAAGAAGCAACAACAGAGTCCAGTGCAAGAACCAAGTGAAGACGCATATATACACGTACGGTAACATGGAACAGTCGAAGAACAAGAACGAAGAACGAACGAGCTTATTCACTGGTTCCCGCGGCCGCGCGATCGAGAGGCCAGCGGCCAGCCTAGGCGGCTCGTCCCCCACGCCGCAGGGCGAGCCTCTCCCTGGCGTCAGCGAGCGCCTCCTCAAGCTCTCCCAACTCATCCTCCAGCCGCTCCCGCTCCCTCTTCACGTCGCCGGCCGCGGCCCGCAGCCTCTTCCTGACGGCGCCGGCGCCCTTCCTGGTGTAGCCGCACGCGCCACCATGCTGCTCATCGGGCGCCGGCGGAAGCGGCGGCGGGGGCACGTGCGTACCGCCCGCCGCCGCCGCCCTCCGTGCAGGAGCCGCGCGGCGCCTGCCGCGGGACGCCGCGGCGATCTGGCCCTGGAGCAGGCCGCGCTTCGCGTCGACCCGCGCCAGCTTCTGCAGCACGTCGTCGCGCCAGTGCTCCAGGTCCTCCACGCGCGCGTCCGCCGCCATGAGCCGCCCGACGGCGGCGCGCGCTGGCTCCCGTTGTGCCCGCCGCGGGGAGCGAACCGCCTCCATCGCCGTGACTTGTGCTCCTGCTTGGGCCGGCCGGTAACTGCCACCTAGGACTCCAAAGGGCGGTATTTTTGGGTGGAATGGGGTAGAGGAGCGCAAGCGACGACGACGATCGGTGATAAATAGTAGACGGGAGATCGAGTGGGAGTGGACGTTGTGGCCGATGGCGGCGGTTGCGCTGCCGGGCGTACGTGCACCGACGGCGCCGTGGGCGCTCGGAAGTTGGAACGCGAAGGGAACGGGAACCTGAGGTTATTATATGCTACGTGAAGGGGCACCAACTTCAATAAAAGCTTGCCTTATGGTGTTCAAAAAAAAAAAAACTTGGCGGTTTCTTGACGTTTGCAGATCCGTTTCGTTTCTACTCCATATTTGTGTGCGCAAATTCTACTATTTCAACGCTAACATCTCCTTGGCCGTGTTCAGATTGGGGGGAGCAAATTTTTTGTACCCTACTTTGACCACTAATTAGGGGTATTAAATAAAGTCAGTTTACAAAACTACCTCCACAACCCCCTGACAAATTCGCGAGACGAATCTAATGAGGCCTTTGACCGTATGATTAGAGGATGATTACTGTAGCATTACTGTAGCAAATCATAGATTAATTAGGCTCGTTAGATTCGTCGCGCAAAATTGCACTCATCTGTGAAAAGGTTTTGTAAATAGACTTCATTTAGTACTCCATGCATGCAAGATTCCTTGAGGACAATTTTTTTGATTCGGACCATCCGAACATGGCCCTTGAATTAAAGAATCTACAAGGGCACGTACAACCCACAAACAGCTGCTGTCTTTTCGTGCCACGTAGACAGAAAACTCCTATGCGGACAACATTTACTGAGGAAAAAGACAGAAGCCGTCGTCTCGTTCGTAAACGGCACGGACTCGTGCTCCAGCAGACGGCTCACGCCGCGCGTTGTACGGCCCTCTCTCGCTCGTCGCCGTCGCCAGATGATCCATTGCGCGCGCGAGCAATTTTTCCCTCGCGCGGCAAATCTTCCCTTCCAGCCATGGCACCAAATCTTTCTCCCCGCGGCTCTCTTCCTTCCCAAAAATCCCCCGCAGCAGAAACTTTCCAATCCCCATCAAAAATTTCCCGCCCAGATCCACGGCCTGGAGCACCATGTGGCAGGACGAGAAGTTGGCGGCTGCGGCGGCGCGTCAGCTACTCGATGCGGCCGTGGCACGGGAGCGGAAGAGCGTCGCGGCGCGTGCACGGAAGGGGGCGGCGCCGGCGTCGGTAGGGAAGGGCTCGTCGGCGGCTGTCTCTGGAGGAGGAATCGGCGCATCGAAGTCAGCCATCGTTGATTCAATGCATCGAATTGGGAAGGATCGGGGCAGCAGGTAATACATGCAGAGTTGTTGCTGTTCTGTTATTCGTGTTGCATCTGCTTGCTTTGGTTCTGACCGTGATATCCCAATGATTGTTGTCTGTTCAGAGAAGGGAATGCTCAAGCATGCGATTGTTGTAGGACGAATGAAATTAAAATGCTGCATTTCCAGATGGTAACAGGTCACTCTATTATAAGTTGATTGCCGCAATACTATGTGCATCGGTCCATTTTATCATGAAAGGGACAATGAAACTGAAGATTGGTTACTGTAGAAATGACAACAGTGCATGTGCCTAAATTACAATGGTTTCAATCTTGAAATGTGTGCCTGTTAGACTATCATGATATTGCACAATTTGTTCTTGCAGTTATGAACTCGAAGGAGGAATATAGGAGGTGAAAGAACCTGAATCAAGCTGGAGATAGCTGTTCTAGGGATAATGCAAATACCTCCGGGAGCCAGAACAAGAAAAGGCAATATGTTTCAGATCATACTCAGGTGAGTGTGTCAAAGAGTTTAGAGTTGAATGCACTCTAAGTTGCAGCCTTGTTTAATTGTTTGTGCAATTTGTCACTGCTCATGCAAAAAAATGGTCATATTTCTCATGTTTAGACTGCCAATTTGTATCCTTACAGGAGGCTTTCAAAGTTTCCACCGAATCAAGTGAGGATATACCCAATCATATAGCTTTGAAACTTCTCAATCTATATCTCTTGTGAACTGCTAAACTAAACTGCTGTTGTTAATATCCTTGTGTGTGAACTGAGTGGTTCAGTTTACCAGTTTCACATACAGAAGGCCATGATGGACTACAAAGATGGTTTAGTGTGTACATGGATGAATTTAATTATGCAAGCACCAAATAGGCTACAAAGATCAAATTATACTTGATCAACATGGTTTAGTGTGTGCATGGATGAATTAATTAGTTTGCAGACGGCCAAATAGACAGCCCACTGTAGCTGTTTGTCTGTGACATGGCAAATCAAATAGACAGCAGCTGTCTAGACAGTTGTACATGCCCTAAGAAGCTCGTAACCTAACATCGTCCTTCCAGAGCACCAACCTCAAAGACGAAGCCTCGGACGACTACTAGGCTCCCACTCGCTATGTCAATTGTTACAGCCTTAACAAAAACGGGACTACGTACTAATAATACCGGGACCTCCGGTTCGGATATGCTAGCATTAGCAACATTCAAAGAAGGTTATGGTACAAGCTTTCATTTTTTTTTTTTGCCGCAACATGTGTGGATGTTTCACTTGATGACATTTGAGTTAAAAAGATCCCACGGCAACAACTCGTGTGTCCTACAACATTTTCTGTGAACAAGTCCTTGCAACATCGCATATCACCAAGACACCAACTAAAACATTTGAATAAAGAAATAAAGCTGATCCTAGCAATAGTCTGTTAGAATATTGGAAAAATTATTACAACAT
Organism: Alloteropsis semialata; assembly: GCA_004135705.1. Lineage (NCBI taxonomy): Eukaryota > Viridiplantae > Streptophyta > Magnoliopsida > Poales > Poaceae > Alloteropsis > Alloteropsis semialata. The sequence goes on from CM014273.1 coordinate 47,452,880, forward strand.
CGCATCAAATGTTGTAACACTCCAAATCACCCATTGCAACATTTTGGGAAGTTAAAAGAGACATAAATCCCAATCAAAATCACATGCTGCAACGTTATAGAAATCCACAATTACAACATTCCTAAGTCACCAATTGTATCATCGATGGGCTGTAGCATTGGTGGAAGCAGGGTGATATGTCTATTTTTTTCTCAGCCCGTGCCCCCTGGTATTTTTGAGAGCCTCCACAACAATATAAAAAAAATGGCCTCCTTGACCATGCCTACTGATTCGTCTTACCTCTACACGCCACCGCTTGGGTGCCTTCTCACTTTTGTGCACCGCTGGGCATTGGAACTGCGAGCTGCAGGGCTAACTTCTCACCTCTGCCTTCCACCACCGAGGAAAGCTCCTAACCTCTATGAGCTTCCTCTCTATGGTGTGTCTCCTTGCCTTCGTGAGCAGAGGATCTTAATTGCCATGCTGTCTGTTTTGGGTAGTCCTCGCTCGGGGCAACAAAACAGAGAAGAAGTGGTGGGTGCGACCTGTAGACAGAAACAAGCAGGGAAACGAAAAGAAATGTGGAGGAACCGTCACATTTGAACTGGCAACCTTCCCTCGACATGCAACAAACTTGAAGTACGGTAAATCCAGCATTCAGTTGGGTGTGTCCTGGGGATGAACCTGAATCATACACTTTACAATTGTTATTATCTCAATCATATCTTATTATTGCTTCACGAAGGGAGCACATTATAGACATTACATGATTTATGCAAATACTTAACAAAATGTGTTATTAAAAAGCTAAGAATGATATCTGACATGCATCAAGACATGTTGTCTAAAGAGTGTTTCAATCTCAGACCAAGTACCTAGTTAGTAACAGGTACCAACTTAGGGACTAATTAAACAAGCTTTTTTTTTTCACTATAATGCCATAAGAACCATATCGTGCCCATGGTATGACTCTTGCCTTTACTGACCCTCGTATCTTCATTGCTCTGGCTCAGCTTCAACATGGGTTGATAGAACCCTGAGTACGAAGGCACTCAACAATTCTTACCCGACTACAAGACATATACACATATATAGTTGACTCCAAGATGGTGCAAGGTTTACTATAAGTATGTTCTTGTTTTCATCTTTTAGTATTCGGGTGATGTGGCCTAACATATATATTAAGTAAGAAAAAGAAAATTTAGGGAAGACAAGCACAACACCAACATATGACAAAGTCTTGAAACAAGTGAGCTAAACAACTTAACATGTTTTTTCCAGATCAAGAAATATTCATATCCGATAAATGTGGCGATTCAAGTCAATTTACATCATGTAGGAGAAACCTAATCACACAACACGTGCACACTACCCTGTTGGGCTACATATGGCAACTTTTCCCTCACTGGCATCTGTTGCTTGAATTGAGCCTATATAGCCTAGGTGACACGTCCCCATGGTACATCTAGTATGATCTAAGGGTACCGTGGGTTACAAACCCCAACCGCACCCACTTTTCGAGTCAGACACAGGGGACAACAATTCAAACTTTGGTGCATCAGAAGGACGTTAGTTTACCGAGTTCGATAGATTCACGTGTGAATAGGAATTTCAAAACTTTATTGACATGCCAAACAACATACATACCTTATATTCATTAAACTAGACATGAACATCGATCAACATCTAAGATCCAAACCCTTGCCATGTCCAATACTTTCAAACAGAGCCCACCGAGGTTGTTCACATTTAGATGATTGAGAATCTTAGGTTACTACAAGTGACAGAAATTACTTGACTTCTAGGAACCCAAAAGTAGGACTAAGAATTCTACTTTGATATGTCTGAACGGGTGGAAAAGGTGTCCTTAAACAACGAATGATCATGCATTAACATGGGTTTCATTTGACTCCTAGACCTAACGCACATACATATACCATAACATAAATTCTGGATGTAAATGATTCAAAAATAGAAGGTGAGATGCCCCAGAGCTTGCTTGTCTTTGGTTGGGACTCGGGATTAGCATCTTCAACCGAGGTTTCTAGAGCGGTGTGAGAACTTGATCACCAACACCTCTTCATACTCTTGAGTAGCTTTAGAGGGCAGCCCCACATACTCCACCTCCAATGGCTCAAGTTGTACATGATATGATGCAATGGATGATACTTTAGAAATAAACAAACTCTAAAATCCTTCTTAGATATTTAAAGGACTAACAAATTAGATAAGACATCCGTATATTTTCCCTAGAATAAGTTATTTAAATAATCAAGATGATGAAGTATCCTACATTTAAGTAAGGAAAAAACAATTAAATCCCATTTTAAATATAATAAATATTTTTATAAAAATAAGTTTAACTTGTATTTTTAATAACTAGAAAATAAATCATAAACCTTAATCTTGATTTTGCCTAAATTATTATCTAAAAACATTAAATAGATTAATAACTACTTTTGGAAAGGGGTTTTAATAATGGCAACAAAGGATTTCCTTTGACTTTATTATTTTTCATGCATGGAAAGCAATAAAACAAACATAACAAAATTGGTTTCACCAATTTTTGTGCTTCCTACAAATTACTGTGATTGATTGAAACTATAATCCTAGTTAAATACATACCTAAAAACTACAACTAGTTTTTTTTTTCCAAAACCCCCTGGCAAACCCTTTCTTACTCTCCGTCACCGTACCCCATTCGCTGACATGCGGGCCCATGACAAAGCACGGTGCTCCTGGTTTTGACCGCGGGTATGCAGTGAAGACCTAGGTGCTTAACTTGCAAAATGAAAAAGAAGACCTAGGTGCTTGGTTAGATAGGAAAAGGGTTTGAACACAGTTCTCACCATGGGGGTGTCGAAGGTGGGTTTTGTGAACATGGTTCTCACCATGGGCATGAACACAGTTCTCACCATGGGTACATAGGGAGGCACTGAGAAAGAATGGCGAGTGCCGAAGTTTAGTTGGGTTTTGTTGAGCATAAGCGAGTCGGGATTGTAGCTGGTGATGTGGGTGATTTGTAGGTGGACAAAATCGACCAGAGGATCAATGACGGGTTGATGACTGAGGAATTAATGGCGTAATGATGCTTGTTGGAAGAAGAAAGGGAGGGAAATGGATGAGCGCGTCCTTATTTTTATTCAAATTTTCACTGAGCAAATAAGTGATAACTCCTTCTTGCTTGCTTGTGCTGGCTGGTCATTGTCTA
>CM014273.1:47457069-47468683 GCA_004135705.1 Alloteropsis semialata
GTTTCCACCAAATATTTTTCCAAGATGAATTGCATCAATATAGATACTCAAGAAAGAATTACCTTTACTCTGATTTGTAGTACTAGCGGAAGACTGTGTAGAACTTCCAAGTACAGATGTTTCTGCAGCTGATGTTGCTACTGCAGTTTGGGTCAAAGGCGCAATAGTTGCATCCTTAGATATAATTTTATCAGGCCCTTTGGGATCTGAGTTGCTATTTGCAGAAACAATAGAAGCCGGGACGGCTATGATATCTGCTGCACTGGTAGAAATGACAGAGGTTGATGAAGCATAGTATCCAGAATGTTCTGCTGCAACTCCACTGGCAGCCATAGTGGCTGAAGGATAGGTATAGTAAGATTCTGGGGCAATAGATGTGCCATCAATAGGAACAGATATGCCACTTCCAGATGCTGGTGCATAATAAGACAGCTGCTGTGCTTGAAGAACATGAGGCTCACTAACTTGCATATAGTAATTGGCATTTGTACCATCTGTACCAACAGTAGCATAGTACTCCATTCCTGAATGTGTATAGCCAACATTTGTTTGAGCTATATATGGCTGAGAAATTGTATCAGCATGAATATATGATGCAGCTGGCTCTTCTGGGGGAGCTGGAGGAGCTGGTTCATTATCAGGTGGCGGCGGTGGAATCCATTCATCCTCTGGTGGAGGCGGAGGGACATCACTATCCTCAGGAGGAGCAGGACCTTCCAATGGTGGCAGCTCAGGTGAACTCACTTGCTCTGGTGGAGGATGCTCCTGGTTAGGTACTGAACTGCAAGGTGCTTGCTCTTCGACATTATCTTCATCAACTTCCATTTCCACATCCATATCTTCATCATTGTCAGATTCTACTTTTGAAGTAACTGCTGCAGCATCCTTATCTTGTGAACTCTGAGCTGATGATGTCGAAGCTGGCTTATCAATTTTAACAGTTTCATCAATAGTAATCCCAGCACTAAGCTCAGATTTCAAAGCCTCACCATTGGATGCTGCTATCATATCAGCTTCATTAGGTACCTTGTGTTCAGCAACCTCTGTTTTCAAATCCCTAGGTTCTGTATCTGCACGATAGCTCATTTCCAACTTGGAAACAGAAGAATCTAATTGCTTAAGGTGCACCTCAGCATGCAACCACAACGGCAACAAAGAAGATCCATATGATGAGAGTGCATTACAGTCTGATATTCGTATCTCAATTTCTCTTCTTAACAATTCAAGACCTTCATTCAAGCCATGGAGCCTACAATGATAATAACGCATTAGCCTTCTACACTAAGAAGTAAGACCAAGAATGCATGAAAAGCAGTAGAAGATAATAACAAGCACCTTTGCAGCAGGTTCAATCTTTGTAGCAAATCCCCACCATATTTTGCAAGATACAAGGGATCGATGTCCATTGACTCATGACTCACAACAGGTGCAGTATAAGCATAAGCATCTTGAGTAACCTGTGCACTTGGATAAGCATAAGTTGCTGTGCCATTCCCAACAGACATGTCACTTGGATATGCTTCCAGAGTGTTGTGGGGAAGGACGTGGGCTTGAGCTTCTATTGAATAGTCCATATGAGTAGGAACAGATGCTGATCCATTTGGTATCTCCCAAGAAGTTTCTCCAGTATCCGTGTTCCAATAATAACACTGATTACTCTGTTCATGCATTACTGCTTTCCAATTTCCACCGATATCACCAACAATTTGCATACCAGATGAATCAGGAACAAATTCAGTTGCTGTCGTGCTCTCTTCTTGCAGAACTGGATCAGAACCACAAGTGTTTTCTTCAGTAACACTTTGAGTATTGTTTTTAACATCACCAGCTTCAGGTGCTTCTTGTTGATTACTAACAGAAACTAATGGTTCAGTTTGTGCATCAACATTATCACCAGCTTTGTCAGCACATTCAACAGTTACCTGAAACAAGAAAATATGTATTATTACAGAACCGACAAAAAAAAAAGGCAAAATGAGCTGTACTCCTTAGCTGCAATTATGTCCTCTGTTCAAAAATAGATACAGTTGACCATGAAGGCGAACTAAAAGCATTGCATGAAGCACAATCATGGTCTCAATAAAATGAACAAAAATTACTTATTAACAGAAACAAGTTCAATGAATATAAGGCCAGATTATTGGAGGCTTCAATCTATAAGACCTTTTTGGTGGGCTTCAGCTATTTGGGACCCATAATACAAAACTAGACTAGATTTAAATGTTCAGGCCAAGAAGGTCGACCTGTTTGACCTACGTCAAGACATGCACAGTGAGAAGGTAGAATTACCTGAGCACTAGCATCCCCTAGACTTCCCTTAGCTTCACCAGTGGGTTGATCCGCTGCTTCCTCGTCCTCTTCTTCATCATCGCTATACTGCCCAAGCAATGCGAGTGGGTTCTCCTTTTTATCTGAAAAATAAAAATACATGCAAAAATTAGAAATAAATGGGAGTTTATGTGCCAGTACAAATTGCAACTCTTTTATGAAGCATACATGATGACATCAACAGTGTGTAAAATTAAAACAGAAAGTTGGTTAAATTATTAACGTGAAGTAGGCCATAAATAAGAAGACCAGGTTAGGAGCTACATACGAAGAAAGAGACATACGAACCGAGGAGGGAACAATCACATCCTGAAATCCCCACGCTTAGATGCTGCCAAATGAGAAATTACCCGTAGGTATTCACTCAATTTTGACAGTGGCAGCTCGGTCTGAAGAATTTACTCATTGTTCCTTGTAGGCAGGCAACCCTACAGTATCTCAGAACCAGACATGCGGAGAGCATACATGCTTGTACAACAAATCCAAATTTCCACCATATTTATGTTCCATAATCCATAGGCAAGTCTTCTTTACATATCCCTTGGAAGGAAATTGATGAAACCCACCTGAAGAAGATGGTGAAGTGGGAACCACAGTCTGTCGGTCACGGGTTTCACCTCCTATTCCCTCTTTCTGTGATGCCTCCCCTGCGAGTTACAGTATCAGGAGTCAGCTTATGAGACATATCACAATCTATTGGAATGCTAACAGATCAGAGAAAGTATTAATTAACAGATTTTACTGATATTCGGTATCTCTAGCTTTACAAGAATGTGTTGAATCACTAATATGAATTAAATATATCCAAAAACAGGTATGTTGTCCATCCTTCAGCAAAATCCAACATCAGTTTTTTGTTGTTTCCATTTTTATTGTTTCATTGATTGAGGTAACTAACCAATAACCTAGCATGCACCACTAGATCTACCAACTCTCAAAGCCCATTTATTGCCCTAGCCACCACCAAGAGAACCCCAGCTTCCTTGCCCAAATCCAGGCAAGGTTCCATGCTTCAGCATGCATGCTGGATCACATCAACCATCCGTTCCAAGATTATGTTCTCTAGTCATGTTAATTTCAAAACATGATTGGAACTTTCAAACATAGGGCCAGCGTGGCATTGTTTCAATGTGCTTCGGTCACTGTGGTAATGAAACTATTCAAGTTCTGTCACTTAAATCTGAATAAAGATATTAGCATTTATAGGTGCTGTACGTCAAAAAGTTTGATACTAGAAATGATTTTGTCCTTTGGATTCAGACATTTGGTAGGTTTGACCACTCAACTGACACCACTTTCTAATCCTTTGGATTCAGACATTTGGTAGATTTGACCACTCAACTGACACCACTTTCTAAAATTGTACTAGGCAATTAAATTATGCTTTGTAACATATTCGCCGCAAGAAGGGGGTTATACTTTGACTACAGTATTTCTCATTATACCACTGAAACTGTGACTGGTTTGATGAAGTTGAAACACTGTAAGTAAAACTAAAAACGCTCTAGGGACACACACAAGTGCCATGGTCAGCATCCCTGATGAACAACAGAAAAAATGCCCAGCCATATTGCCTTGTGTGTGTCCCTTGCCATGCTTTTACCTTGACATCGATTTTCATAGCAACCAGATTCTATTGATACTACCAACCAAACGAAATGCCAGCATCCTGCTGCCCGAAACCCAGAGTAGATGGAACAACTTAGCCTAAATCCAGTGGCTCAATATAAGGCCACTGGCCACTGTGTTCCCCTCGTTCACGATGGGTGGATTCAGAAGACCAGACAAACCCTAATCGTGAAACACTACGAGCAGGCCACAGTAAGCTCCAAGTGTCCGTACCAATCAAGCAGAAACGAGATGAAACAGTTCACAAGGCCAGATAATTAGGGCGAGCGATCCGAGATCGATCTCAACTCTCAAAACATGACAAACCCCGCGCAGCCGAGCGCAACCAGATCGACCGAGCGAACCAGACCGGGCGGGCGACGGGACTCACCGGGGGAGGGATCGAGGAAGAGGTCGAGCTTGACCCTGCGGCCCGCCGCGGCCATGGCCGCCAGGCGGCGCTCCTTCCTCCTCCCCATCGGTCAGGGAACGGGGAATCTCGACGCGCTGCGGAGGGGGGGAGAGAGAACCGAGCTAGGGTTAGGGTTTGGAGGCCGAGGCGGGCAACCGAGAGGCACCACAGGCGAGAGGTCTCGCGTCGCGCAGGCGAGAGCTGGCGTTTGGCGAAGGGGAGGAAACGGAGAGACGGGGAGGCGGCGGCGTGTGCTCGTGGGCGGCTGGGAGCGTCGATGCAGGGGAACTTCTTGGGCTCTGACAGGCTAACAGCACATAAAGCCCATTTAGCTGGTCCAGTCCACATCGAATTAGGCCTGTTTCGGCGGTTGTGAGAACCTAGCGGCTCCGATTTCTCCCCTCCTGAAACTTACGATGTTCGTCGTTTTTTTTTCCAAAGAAGTCTATATTACCCCCCTCAACTCTTCCACGAGTTTAAAAGTCAACCTCTAACTACAAAACTATCTAACTGACACCCCCAATTTATAAAAACTGGATATGCGAAGCCCCGAGCGCACTTCAGGCCGGTTTTCATCCACGTGAGTGACTAGCATCCATGTCGGCCGTCCATAGGTCTGCTTTATCGGTGGTTCACGCTCCCTTCCTTCTCTTTCCCAGCGAGCCCATGCTCCTCTTCTTCTCCACTCCTGTGAGGATCCACCTTGCGCGTCGCCATTCCCAGCCACGTCAGGCCCTCATAACGCCTTGCTGCGGTTGGTTCTGGACTTCCGGTTGCACCTTGCTATGCATCCAACAACTTAAGGCAAGGCCGCAAGGGCACACAACACTCAAAATTCACATAGAAAATGGTGATGTTCAGTTCCTCATCACAATAATTCAGGACAATCATGTGCTGCACAAAAGTAGATGAGCTATTTTCAATTTGCACTTTTGTGCGGCCGTCAACGAGGTGGACGGCGTGCCACAGAGCCGCATGAACAAGGCCTTCTTGGAGTCGCCCACAGTGCTGAAGGCCGACGAGACAGCGGCGGCACGGCAGCAAGGAGCTCCTGTGGCAGGTGTTCGATCTCGCCGGCAAGGACGAATTTCGTCGTCGTCTCCGTCGATTCCTCCGCCTCGATCACTGTTTCGTCTCTTCGGCTTTCGAATGGTGAGAGATGGGCATTGACAGACTTACCCAGTGTCGCCTCGGTGGCCCCCTAGGCGGCCTTTGCGACGCTGGCTATGGACGGGACACCGCCACGCTGGACAGCCCTCGTCGTGGTCTCGCCGCCGAGGACGCGGGGAAGCCTCGACCTGACCTGCAGTGGGCTGGAGAGCGACACCCACAGGCAGAGCTGCTCCTGCTGTGTGGCGCCCACGCATATTGGCGCGCTGGGGAGCCACGGCATGGACGCGCCGGCCAGCGGGAACACCGGCGGGAATCGCAGCCCGCCCCGTGGGGAACGCTGGGGAACGAGGCGGCGTGTAAGCGCCACGGCGTTGCTGACGTGGATCAACAAACCGGACTACGTGGACGCAAGCTCGCATGAAAACCAGCATGGAGTGGGCTCGGGGGCTTTGCATATCCGGTTTGCACAGATTGTTAGACGGTTTCAAAGTTTGGGGTCGAGCTTTAGACTCAGGAGGGAGTTGAGGGGGTCAATATGGACTTCTTCCCGTGCGGGTTTTTTTCGTCCTCGCTTTTCGTCCTCCGACGTGCGACCTCCGCATCCTTCATCCGTCGTCCCTCCACACCCGCACCCCTCCCTCCGCTCGCGGATCGCACCGCCATCCACGTGCATCCCTCCCGCACCCACCGCAGATCGATCCTATCGCTGGCTCCCTCATGGCCGTCCCCGCAGAGGTCGCCGAGCGCCTCCCCTAGCTGCCGCCCGCCGCGGCGTCCAAGAACCTGTACTCATTCGCCACCTCCTACAACAACAGCTAGGAGTCCCCTGGCTCCCTGCTCGTCGGCAGCATCGGGCCTGAGCAGATCCCCGCGGCACGGCACGGGGAACGGTATCCAGGAGACGGCGGCGCTCAGGCAAGATGGCGCTCCTGCACGTCGTCACCATCACCAGCCTGCAACCCCACCTGTTGTTCGCATGGAGATCCTCACCAAGGTGTCCAGGCACTCCGGCAAGGTGGTGCTTGCATTGATTCCATATTCTTTTCTGTCTGCTACGTGTCCATGCCATGGCCCCTCTCAACCCCGACGATGAGCAGGAGCTCCGGCAAGGCGGTGCTGTCTCGGCCTCCTCTCCACGGTGAGCTCCCTTCCCTAGGCCAGCAAGGCATTCGACCAAATGCCTAGGAGAGGCCGCGATGCAAACAAGCAAGGATTTTGTGCTTTTCTTTGATGATGACTTGCATCGATTAATCAATGTCACATAGCATGGTTTGTGTCATCCTGAGTGTGGTGTTTCTACGATTTTCCACATTGTATTCTATGCAAGGTTGTGCTCTATCAGTGGTGAGATGAACAGAGCAAACGAACTAAGAGCAGTAGCTCCATTAGTTTGTATTCTTATGTTTTCTGATTCGAGATGTTGTGTGTGTGATTCCATGGCAGGATACGCATGGCGAGGCCTCATCGGCCATGGCTGCCCTGCACTGGCAACTGGAGCTTCTCGTCATGGCCACAGGGAACAGAGATGCAGCTGGAGCGGAGGCAGCACGCAGCGCCGTTGCTAGCCTTGGAGTGGGGTGGAAATGTCTGTGGATATGTATTAAGCCATTAAAATGACATTTTATTAAAATTTACCATGGCACGATGTTAATCTTACATATGCTATTGATTTCAGTAATTTTTTCCATATGAACACATGGGTTCTTGAATCAGAGTTGACAGCATATCCCGGCCTACATTGAGCTGAGAGGGAAGGAAGTACTAATTGGAGGTATTAAATTCTTGAGAATGTTTCTTTGTTTTTTAGATGCTGCAGATGATCAATATATGTTGTACATGTGGGACATGGAGTATGCGTCAATGCTGCTGTAGATCTAAGTAAGAACTTCCATTGTCGGTTTTGATACTGTGACTTCAGAACATCTCTTTGTTTTTTAGATGTGGTTGCAAATGATCAAGATTTAATTTGATAGGCCCACCATTCAGTTTTTTTAGTTCCACAAAAATGTGTTCAGTTTTTACTATATAGATATATATAAGCTCATTTCACAGATACCATACACGGTTCATATTTTATAACTCAGTTTTCAGATTCAATTCAGTGATATGTTCATTTTCATGGCTGCGGTTAGTTTCAGTCTTTGGCTATCTAGAAATTCAGAAGTTGTACACTTCCAAAAGTCATGAACCTACTGAAACTTTAAAACTCTTTGCATTTTAATTGACTTGTAAATTTAGAAGAAATATGCATGTTACTTGTAAATTCAGGTTAATTGTCATTTATTTTCTCTCTCTATAATTGTTGTACAGATTAGTGATTCTACCTGCTGCTACTCTCAGTTTGTTGTTTAGCAACTACAAGTATGCAACTTTTCACTGGAATTAAGGATCAAGTATTGCGAGACACAATATACATGGTCAAAATTTGATAGATTGTTTCTTTCAGAATTACTTAGCACTTGATTCCACTAATTGACTGCTGCCCTTTTCTAAATCCTTAATTTTTCATCTTAGCTCTCACAGATCATTTCTTCCTCATTTTGCAGTGTAGACCAGTAGAGTTAAGGTCCATATCTGACTATGACTGCAAAAAAAGATCACTAATAGAAACTAGTTGGACACAACTTCAGTTAGTTATTCATTTCACATGTCGATGTTGGTTGACTCACATTTGCATTGTTGCATCCACAGAATGGAAGCTTGTGAGTATTCAGAATGGTAACTCATTTGAATGGTAAGTTGGTAACTCATTTGGCCGTTTCAGATTTCAGATACTAATGGTGCGAAATCCTAACTGTAGTTTATCAATTTGATTTCAGATATGAATGTGGATTTTGTTCAACACAGCTAGAAAGTTACAGAATTAAAATGTTTCAATCTGTTGATATTCAAGCTATTTTGGTATGTATACTAATGGTGAAATTTTGTTAAGCATGTCATCTGCCATGGTCTTTCCATCATTTAGATATAGTACATATCATCAGTGACTATACTAGTATAGTTGTTAAAGAGAGGGTATTGAGGCCGTTAAAGAAAAACAATGATTGTTCAATGCAGTCTCTCCTTCTTTTTTGTGCAGGTAGTCAAAAGTATTCTAAATAGCAAAGACACTAACAATTCAAATAAGATTATTGTGGTTTTAATTTTGGACTAATTTCACTTTATTAATCTTTTGTAGTTCACTCTACTGAATTTTTTCATCTTATGATTTGGACTCATGCAGTCTCTAATGATGAGTCCATTTACCCCATTTTTATCACTTACAAAATCCGTAGTTGCCCTCTTTTCCTAGCAAAAGGTAAATTTCTACAAGCTATAGTCCCTTAGCATATCTTCAGAATATATTTTGTATATACATGGCATTTGAAAAGTATTATTATCTTATTTTAGTAGGAAGGTACTGTGATGCCATTACTTTTGCTGTTAAGAGCATCTCCAGCAATAGCCTCTACTTTGACCCCCTACTTGTCCGAGTAGGGGCCAATGTTTTAAATCTCCGGCTATGCCTCTTAGCGGTTGCTTCTCCAACAGCTAAGAAACAGCTATAGGGATATAGCTGCAGCTAAAGCATTTAGCGATTTTGCAAATATAGAAAAAAATTCAAAAAAAATGACGGATTCAATGATTCATCACAGACCATAGAGATAAAATAAGACAATCACCATTAGTTCACCACAACAATTCAGTTGTTTAGGGCTACAACTACAACTACAATAGGCAACACATTTAAACTAAACATGCCTTCATTAGTCCACTACAAGACTAATGAATTTGGTCACCTGCGCTCGATTTCATCCCAGCAAAATGTCGTAGCGGCCGCTAATTGGAGGCCCATTTAGCGGCTATCTCCGGATATTTGCAGCTATTAGCGGTTCACTTTCCATTAGCGGCAAAATGTGTATAGCCTAGCTGTACCTCTCTCCAGCGGCTATTTCCGGCTATAGCGGGGGCTCCCCCTACTTTTTGGGGCTTTGTTTTCTGAGCTCAACTCCAGCAACAGCCCCAACATTTCAGCCCCTACTTTTTGTTATGGCAGGTGAAGCGCCCCTGCCTAAGCAGAGACTAAATGTGATACAAATTATCAGTCCCAGGAGGCTGATACACATTTATTCAACAGTTGGTACAGAAACTCACAGCCCACGAGGAAGCGGGCACCTAATACAAACTAGAACTGCTAAAAGGTAAACTACGGCGGTAAGCCAAAGGATGAACCAGAACGGTTCAACCAAGGGATCAGAGTTCTGCGGCAGCGAAGCCATCTTGGGCGGGACCAAACTCCACAGGCAAAGCTGGGTGCGGAAGCGACCACCTATTCAGCGTCCTCAACAAAGTCCGGGTCTTCTTCTGGATTTAACAACAACAAGGGTGAGTACAAAAGTACTCAACAAGCCCAATCACACCCACGGAGGGTTAACACAGAATTATGCATATGATAAATCAAGGAATAAGGCTAAGGTTTGAATTTGCAATAAAGCTAATTTTTCTCATGCAATGGTTTAACAAGGAACAACTTTAGCAAAGCAAGCTCTTTAAAACAAGACAATTAAGTGGGGGGGGTTGATCCACAAAGGATCCAACTTTTAAGTGCTACCGGATTTCCCATCCGCCGTAGCTTTTGGCACAAAGCCGAACTCTTCCAAAACACACACTCCAAACCCATCCCAAAACCTTAGTATTGTGACCAAGCCATAACTCGCCCATAACCGTGGGCACGGCTATTCGAATAGATTAGGAAACTCTGCAGAGGTGTACACTTTCACCACAAGTAGGGTACCGCAACACGATCACCTTAGTGTCAGTGCGGATCCTATCGAAGCCATTACCCACCATAGCCAGAACTGCCTAGCCATCACGAGAAAACACCAAGGGGTTTATGTCACTAAGACGGCAACCATGTCACTAAGACGGCACTTGGTTTTCCCGCTGCACACCTGCCTCCAGATAACTAACAGACGGCTAGTGGGATTTAGACTAAGCCCTTGCACCATACAAGAGTCGAGTGGTTGTACGAGATAAATGGGTTAGGCAAGATGACACATCACCTCGGTTTAAAACCGGACAAAATGGATATCTCCCAACATGCTTAACCACAAAGGTACAAGCCTCCTTAATGGTATTTCACAAAGTTATGCCCATCCATTTTATCCACACAGTTTTACTCTTTTCAAACCCAAAACCCAAAACTCAAAACCCAACTCACACATTTAATCTTTTGATAAAACAGGTGTATAGTCATGATTGAGTAAGGTTAACAAATCCTATGCATTCTAAACCTAAGCATTCTAGAAAGTGTTATCACTTAAACAGAGTAATCATATTTAGTGATAACTGGGTGATCAAGGAATGTCATATCAATCAAGGAGTGGCTAACCAACCGGGTTTTGAAACTAAAACAATGCAATGATCAAAGGCTTAATGGGTTGTGTTTATAAAACATGGGATAAACATGCATCAAAGGATGGGATTGGACTTGCCGTCAACAAAAGCCTCCGGGAGATCCTGCTCGCGGTACGGGTCCTCGGGGTCGGGCTCGCGGTACTCTCCTGCGTAGTCCTGCTCGCGGTACTGCTCCTCCTCGTTCACTCCGTCGTCTAGGGCACGATCAAACAACAACCAATAAGAAAACACAATCCTTAACCGATGAGTTGGAATCAGAAAAGAACAAAATAAAATAAGAAACGGAATTATATTGGGATGATTTGTGTAAAGCTCGGCCAGAATAGATATAAGATAGGCATGGTGGAGTTTGGTGGAAATCCGGAGAGATTTGGCGCATGAAATGACGAGTTAGGGGAGGTTTAGGGCTTAAACGGGGGTTTTAGGACCTCTTTATAATATTTATAAAGGGCCAAGGACCTAGTTGTGAAGGTTTTATAAGGTGGAAGGGCATGGTTGTAATTTGGAAAAGTATATGGGGGGGTTTTGGAATCACCCAGGGACATATTTGGGAATAACTGGAAAAGACAGGGGGTTTTCTGGAAGAATGGCTAAAGGGGGGGTTCTTTATGGAAAACACAGAAGGGCAGGGGGTTATCGGCAAAAGGGGCCTTTTCCCCCCTTTCCTTCGCCGGCCGAACAGGGGAGGGGCGGCGGCGCTCGGGCGCGGCGGCGCGCCGGCGATTGCCGGCCCCTAGGGCATGGCGGCCCTCGGGG
>CM014273.1:47470178-47481012 GCA_004135705.1 Alloteropsis semialata
GGCCCGGGCTGGCCTCACCGCGCCTCAGCAGTGCGGAGCTCGCCAGCCCCGTGTTGGCCTTCCTGCGCCGTGGATGCACCGGTGGAAGCACGAGCAGCGCAGCGGTGGGAGCACGGGCGGCGCAGACTTGTCGGGCACGAAGGAGAGGAAAGCACCGCGGGAGAAAAAACTGTCCAACGAAAAAGTAGGGGCCTCCCTAGCCATCCGTGAGAGAAGGGACCGGAGGAGGAAATCTGGGGGCCTCCCTACTCTAGGGACCCGAGTAGGGGCCCTGCTGGACTGCTTTTTTTGCTCTGAGCCCCTACTTTTTGAGTAGGGGCCTTGCTGAAGATGCTCTAAGGGAAATAGCTTCTCAATTTTGAAAACAAAAAAACAAGGGTAATACTTATTCTCAACTAGGAGCTGCAATACATGTATACTGAATGTTTCATGTAGGTTCTTCATTGTATTATTTTGACTATGTGTGCTGCTATATTCAAGACTGTCCATCTAGACTGAGACAAAGAATTGAAGGTTAGTTCATACAAGAGATCATGGGTGCAATTCAGTTTTTTTTTTGTCGAGCGGATCCAAGAGCCTAAGTATTCCAATTCTTGTAGAGATTGGAAAAATAGGCCTAATACAACATTATTTGCTGATTTCTTTTGCATATAAGTTGGTAGTTTTTTCTTTTCTTAGATGGATTAGTTTTAGCTCTCATGATAAGGGACAAGAAAGGTGAGTTTTGTGGAAGGACATCTTTAGCAATGACCGTCCAGCTACAATCCGCTATTGCACTACACGAAATTGAGTGCTGGTAGTAATAAAAGAGAAGAAGAGGAAATAAAGGAGATGGTAGGGACTGTAGAGTTAGTTTTTCTAGAGTTTTAAGGTGTTTTTTTTTTGCTAAAAGCTCTTGGACCATCACTTCATCCCCTTTGTAAGACTTGCTATTTGAACCAACAGTAGACGACCAATTAAGTTTTGCCACCATATTTTGCCATGCTCTTATTGCATTGAATTTTTTTGAGTTGCCATATAACCAAATCATTTATCTTATATTTGTGGGTGTGCGTGTGAAATCAAGGGATGATGGACAACATGGATTTTTTGGTGCGGCACTTATCATAATGGATAATTTCGGTTTTTTTTGTGCTCAACTTATCACATTTCAATATTTTTATTTTGCCCCCGTAGCAACGCACGGGCAATATTTATACATGAGGTGATTATCGTGATGCACAACTTATGTTTTTTTGATGCGAAACTTATGGTGTTCAGATTTTTTTGTTTCCTTCCCGTAGCAACGCACAGGCACGAACCTAGTTGTTTTTAAAGATCAGTGAAAAAAAGATGTGACTCTAAAACTTTTTTTTTGCGAGATGTGACTCTAAGTGGTTGTTTGGATCTCTAAAACATAAACTTGTTTTAGTTAAACGAGTTTTAATCAGGTTTTTAGTAAAATCAGTTTTAGGTTCGTTAGTTTGTTAGCATGAGATTTGTTAAAGATGTGTTTGGGCTATGCCATGCACGACAGACTTGACCGCCGGCTGGCAGTTAATCTCGGTAGATTAATTAGCCACATTGCGATTTCTAAGAGCATCTTCAACAGATTGTGTTGGACACCAATATTAGGAGTATCAAATGACAGTGAGTTAAGAACTACAAACCCTCAAACGGTCACGCCCCGCAGACCTCTACACGGGGTTCAGAGGGTTCAGACAAATTTGTCTCGCGGCGACCCCTGTGCACAGAGTCGGACACGCTGCTGCTCCCACCTCGCCCGACCCCTGCAGATGTTTGTCGGACACCAGCGATGGCCGCTGAGAAAAACCAGCTCATCTGCAGGAGCCAGCAGGTCCGTGTTCACCAAAATTTTGATCGATAATAAATGTAACTTTGACCGCTAATTAGGGATATTAAATAAAGTCTGTTTACAAAACTACCTCCACAACCCCCCGCAAATTCGCGAGACGAATCTAATACCTCAACCCCTGGCAAATTCGCGAGACGAATCTAATGAGGCCTTTGACCGCACGATTAGAGGATGATTACTGTAGCATTACTGTAGCAAATCATGGATTAATTAGGCTCGTTAGATTCGTCGCGCAAAGTTGCACTCATCTGTGAAAAGTTTTGTAAATAGACTTCATTTAGACCTCCATGCATGCGAGATTCCATTTTATAAATTTTTGACAGAGGCATGTGAACACGGCTAGCGGGGGCTCCTAATGGGTTGTTAAATGGGTTTTGTCAGTTATCTATATTTAATACTCCTAATTAGTATCCAAACATTCGAATTTACTGTAGCAAAACTAAATTAGTGGATCTAAACACGGCCTAAAACAGATACGCATACTACCTAGGCCTTGTTTAGTTCAGGCGAATTCGATCGAATGCACTGTAGAAAAATATATTAGAAATCGGAAAAAACAGGGAGAGGACACATTGTTTAATGCATAAAATAGAGCGCGAATTCAATCGAATTGAGCGAACTAAACAAGGCCCCACTAGAGTGAAACTATTAGCTAGCTACTAACGAGAACATGGAACTCTGTCTCAGCATTCAAAGCACGTGATGATGCACCGTCCAGGCATAGCAGGCCCTGCAGGAGGCATGCGACGGTTGATTGGCTCGCCTGCCGAATCCCGCAGGCCACACAGACGGCGTTGCTGGCTGGCAGGCAGTCATGCACCTGCCTGCATCCCTAGGCGTCTGTATTGCCCGACCCCCGCGCGGGGTTGGTTCGTCCGTCTCGCCAGTGTCCGTCTCGTCCGACCCCTGTACAGAGATTGGACGCGTCATCTAGTCTGAAATTAAATTACGTGCGGGCCGCGATGGGACTATATCCTGCCATAACGGAACTACACAACATCAATAAATTCAACGCTCTACCACCTACTTCATTGTACCACATACTCCTCTCAGAGCGGACAAGACGTGGCTACAGCTACAAATAATAACTCAGGACGATCGGGCCCAGCCCACGGCAAGGGCAAAAAGCAACACTTGCGCCACACTCTCTCATTTTATTTTATCGTGTCTAACCTCCTCTTGAGCTATAAAAGAGAAGGCCAGGCCTCCTGCGAAGGGCAGACGAAATTTATTTCTCCTTTCTTCAGGAGCGTTCTCTCTCGGTTTTCTTCTTCCTCCAGCCACTCACTAGACTAGGCTCGCACACACTCATAGAGACTTGGGAGCCTCTCCCTCTCTCGACCACTTGTAACCCCTACTACGAGCAACGCAAGTAACACGAGCAGCCTCGAACTGGATATAGGGTGTTCGTGCCCGAACCAGTATAAATTCTTGTGTCCTCTCGCGAACCATCCGAGCCTTAGCACAAAATCCACTAAATTCACTAGTCGGCCGTTTCTGACGCCGATAGTTGGCGCGCCAGGTAGGGGCTTTTGCGTGTTCGTCGATCTTCTTCAGGCTTCGGATGGCCAACCGATCTCAACTCTGTCGTCATCTCCGACCCGCGCTCCGCACCGTCGCGGGTCTCTTCTACTTCGCCTCGCACCACGCGGCGCGGCCCCGGCCGGCGCCCGACGAGTGGTGGCCCCCGACAATCAGTGCGCTCCACGGCGCGAACCAGTGGCTGGCGCGCGGTCTGGACGCACGGGCATCCCCGACCAGCGCGCAAGTGGCCGTGACCGGCGCGCGCGGCAGCCGCGGCTCGAGTCCGTGAATGGCCCAGACTACCTAAAACAGCTAAGTCGCTTCTACGCTTATTTTCTCCAAGCTATATACATGCTCGTGTAACTTGGAGGTGTTCTTTTTCTTTCCAAAAAAAGCACAAAAAGAATACTCTCACACGTCGAGCTAAGGCAGGGCCACTTAAAAGATGTTGTTGGCATCCGAGCCCTTTTTAGCAAACAAGGTTGAAAAAGTAAGTTGTGACAGAACAAACCAGGACGAACTGGTCGGACTGCGAGAAGCCTACGCCCCGACAGCTACGGCACTATCGCTCACTAGCACGTTCGGGTTTTCGTTCATTCACTGGCTCGAACTTCACAACCTGAGTGCTAACGAGGGGCCAGATAATACCAACCATGACCTGTGCCACTTAAAAAACTTGTTTATACATTTAGAAGTACTCGTGCATCACAGTCTCGATTCTCTGATACGAAAACTAACTAAACTACTCCACCGGGGAGACTGTCGTTCTTTTCAGCCTCGCCGCCAGGATCCACATTAATCGACAGCGGCGACACAGATAACTCCGACGACACCGGCGATGACATCAAACGGAGCCAGCAGCGAAGCTGATGATTCTACAGGACCGAGACCGACATCGGCTTGGAGACTATCGGCGTGCGAACCGCTGAGTAGATACGTTGCTTGTACCCCATAAATTCACGCTCTGCATTTTATTTTTCGGGAATAAAATGTGCCCATTTAGAGAATCCTCGCCCTCAAGTGAAGCTCATCCTTTACAGGTTCTTCCGAGTACTTTCACATAAATATTTCACTCGGGAGCTGCAGGAGTATACATCGAACGTTAATTTCTAAACGCCCGTGCCCGACCCCTTTTTTGCGGCAAAGTGAAAAAGTAGTTGTGACAAGTCGAAACCAGCTCACAACGGTCGAACCGCGAAAAGCTAACGCCCCCGCGGCTACAGCTGTCTCACCCGACAGCGTGAACCGGACTTGTCTCGTACACAACTCGAACTGGATCGCTTTGACAACAAAACGGGTCAGACACGGTGAAACCAGTCTTCGTGACTACGATAAAACCTGCAATCGGCTTCATGTTCGTTTGTTTACAACTTCTTGGGGCATCGTAACCCAACGCCCAATACGAAACTAATTCCCACCTTTGGTGTATCGTTTTTGGCAGGAAGCCAGGAACCAACACCAGCCTTCGACCCACCGGGTTCGAAACGAGTCGACATCAAGTCACCTGATTCGGGCTCGGGGGCTTGGGATCCCACACAAAGAAGCGTTATCGTATCGCTGATATCGTCCAACACGAAGAGCGTATTACTGAGCCGCGATGATGCCGGCCGACCCACGAAGGGCACGCCGAAGGACGGTCGGCCTTGAAAAGCCAGATCGCTCAGGTAAGAAGGGATACGGGGTTGAAAACACCCCTATGGCCCGTCACAGTCTAGGAGTTCGAAGGCTGGCTCGTCGATGGGTTCGACAGCCACTCCAGGACAACCATAGAGTGAGGGGCGGTAACGGGTGGGTCCACTAGCGGCCAGTACCCTGGTGCACGAGCACCAAGGGCACCCCGACCCGCGTTCGAGCCCAGAAGTGCCCGACCCCATGTATCTTACCGCAAAGAGACAACGAGCCCTCGTGGCCGGTCGAACGGTCACGGGAACTAAGGGGGTTGGGCACTAGGAATTTTTTGAGGTCGATCACAAGCTGATCCGATGACTCTTCCTCGAAGGGGCGTTAGGGCCTCACTCGAACTAACCCGTTTGTAACTCAACGAGAGCCGTGCTGCGACCTACGCGGCAAAGCACGACACCTCTCTATCCCTCTGTCCTATCACAAAGAAAGCGCGAGGGGAAAACATAACAAAGCTGAAACGATTGCCCGGCCGGGTTCGTGTCCCGGAGCTGAACGCGGAGGTCGGAATCGCAAACAGAGACCAAAAGCGTGGTCGCAGAACTCGCAGACAAAGTAAAAAAAATCACTATATACATATACAAATGCCTAAGCCTGCGAGCGAGTGTACCACTCGCCCACAGGCTCGGAGGCTACACCCGGTGGGTGCGCTCGCGCGCCCTCACCTGAAACTCTACCGCATTTTCGACATAACGATAATCAAGCCCACGAGCGAGTCTACGACTCGCTCCCAGGCTCGGGGGCTACTGTCGGATACCAATATTAGAGTGTCAAATAACAGTAAGTTAAGAACTACAAACCTCCGAACGGTCACACCCTGCAGACCTCTACGCGAGGGTTCAAACAAGTTCGTCTCGCGCCAACCCCTGCGCATAGGGTCGGGCACGCTGCTGCTCCCACCTCGCTCGACCCCTGCGCAGGGGTCGGACTAGGCATGTAAGCGAGCTTGTCTGCAGATGTTTGTCGGACACCTGCGATGACCGATGAGAAAAACCAGCTCATCTGCAGGAGCCAGCAGGTTCCTACTCTGCTTCCCTCCAATTTTTCTACTGGGTGTCGCAGGAACAAGCTAGCAGGGCTGGCGGGTGCTTGTGTGAAGATATATGTGAGCACATGCACATGGAGTACAAATAAAACAGAGGCCTTGTTTAGTTACCTCTAACTTTTCAAATTTCACTATTCATCAAAAGAAATCTTACATGCATGAAGTATTAAACGTGTGTTAATGATAAAACCCATTTTATAACCTCCGGGTAACTTTGCGAGACGAATCTAATGAGCCTAATTAGGCCATGATTAGATAACGTCGTGCTACAGTAAACAATCTCTAATGACGGATTAATTAGGCTTAATAGATTCGTCTCGTGATTTCCCGTCCATCCATGTAATTAGTTTTATAATTAGATCATGTTTAGGCCTCCTAATCTTAGGTTTAAAATTGCTACAGTTAAATTTGCAAGTTTGAACTCACGAACTAAGGCCAGATACGCATACTAGCTACTAGAGTGGCTAGCTACTAGAGTGAACATGGAACTGTGTCTTAGCATTCAAAGCACGTGATGATGCACCGTGCAGGCGGTTGATTGGCTCGCCTGCCGAATCCCGCAGGCCACACATACGGCGTTGCAGGCTGACGGGCAGTCATGCACCTGCCTGCATCCCTCTGGGCGTCGTCCGACCCCCGCGTCGGGTTGGTTCGTCCGTCTCGCCTGATCCCTGCGTGGGGTTGGAGCATCCGTCTCGCACCCGCGCAGGGGTTGGACGCGCCATCTGCTTTAAAATTAAATTATATGTGAACCATGCTCTGTTATAACAGGACTACACAACATCAATAAATTCAACGCTCTACCACCTACTCCACTGTGCCGCCTACTCCTCTCAGAGCGGACAAGACATGGCTACAGCTACAAATAATAACTCAGGACGGTGGGCCCATGGTAAGGGCAAGAAGCAACACCTGCGCCACATTCTCTCATTTTATTTTATCGTCTCTAACCTTCTCTTGATCTAAAAAAGGGAGGCCAGGCCTTCTGCGAGGGGCAGACGAAATTTCTTTCTCCTTTTTTCAGTAGCGTTCTCTCTCGGTTTTCTTCCTCCTCCAGCCAGTCACTAGACTAGGCTCGCACACACTCATAGAGACTTGGGAGCCCTTCCTCTCTCGACCACTTGTAACCCCTACTACGAGCAACGCGAGTAACACGAGCAGCCTCGAACTAGACGTAGGGCGTTCGTGCCCGAACCAGTATAAATCCTTGTGTCCTCTCGCGAACCATCCGAGCCTTAGCACGCAATCCACTAAATTCACTAGTCGGCTGTTTCCGACACCGACAGATTGAGAAAACAAATCCCCTTTCCCTTTATTTCTGGTTAAAGGGGATTGAGGGGTAAAAATCATTCTCCAACAGATCCCCTTTCTATTCTCCTTTCTCTTTAATTTTTTCTCAATCCCCTTTAACTCCCCTCTTCTCCCCTTTCTAAAGGGGATTTGTCCCTCTCCCTTTTCCATTTTCCCTTTTCTCTTCTTCTCCTATGCCACACGATCTCCACACCTACAAGAGATCCGGACCGCTCGTCTCTCCACATGCCGCTCGCCTGGCGTGGCTGCCAGCCATGACCACCGCCCACCGGGGCCCCACCAGACGTCTAGTTCGAGGCTCCGCGCCATGACATGCCGCTCGCCTGGCGTGCCGCCGGCCATGACATGCCGCTCGCCTGGCGTGGCCGCCGGCCATGACTGCCTAGACGCACCGCCGCGGGCTGGGCACGCGCAGGCCGTGCCGCCGTCCCCGCCAGTCACCTTCGACTCTGTCGCCGCCTCCTTGGTGCTATTGCTAGCCTCGCCGCTGGTGTTGTCAGCATCGGTGGTGGACGGCTCCTGGACAGTGTTGTCAGCCTGCTCGCTGCCAGTGTTCTTGTCATCGGTGGACGCCTCCTCGGCACTCTTGTCAGCCTAGCCGGCGGTGTCCTTCTTTGCGTCGGTGGACGATTTCTCGCCGTTCTTGTCAACCTGGCTGTCGGTGTCTTTGGCAGTTTCGTTAGTGTTCTGGTCTGGGTCCTTCTCGGCTTGCGTGCTTATGGTGTTCTTGTTGGCATCGATCGCTGCTCGGCGCTCTGCTCGACCTTTCTGTCAGGGTCCTCTGGCTTCGCCACCTCGCCGCCTTCCTTCTTGCCGTTCTAGTCGGAGAACGTCTAGTTCTTGGACGGTGTCTCGCCCTCGGCAACTGTGGCGCCGACAGGCTGCTTGCTGGAATCCTCCGTGTCCGTGCCTCCGGCGGTGCTGTTGGCCGTCGCATCCGTTGTCCCCTGGGCCACACGCTCTGCCGTCGCCGCCGCTGCGCGGGTCAGTTGGCGAGCTCTCCGCCGCCGCCTGGGCCACGCGCAAGCAGGCCAAGCTCCAGCCGCCGCGCGAGCGAGCCGGCAAGCTACGCCGTCGCCCGGGCTAGGCAGGAGCAAGGCAAGCTCCAGCCGCCACGCGGGCGAGCCAGCAAGCTCCGCCGCCGTCCAGCCAGGGCTCGAGCAGGCCGAGCTCTGGCCACTGCGCCTACCACGTGGGCGAGCTGCGAGCTCTGCTGCTGCTGCCCCGAGCTCCGGCCACCATGGGCGGATGCGTGCAGCCACAAAGAAGAGGGAGAAAAAAGAAAAAAAGAAAAGAAATGGTTATCACATTGACAATTGGGCCCCACGTGTCAGATGAGAAGGGAAGAGGGAAGGGAAAAGGGGATCTGCTGTAGCATTTCTCCCCAGCATGTTTGAAAGGAGATTCCCCTATATGCAGAAAAAAGGGAAAGGGAAAAGAGGAGCCGTTGGAGATGCTCTAAGTCCAGCTATGCGCAAAATAAAATGACAGAAACAAGATCAGAAAAGCGATGTGCACTCCGTTGAAATCAAGGTTATCCAAAACCAGTTCACGGAAAAACGTCGGAGAGTCGTTTTTACTAAAACTCATTTTTTTTGTTTTGCGGAAATTGGGTTTGCCGTGCACGGGAGTTTGTTGGGAGATCCAAACATAATTTTAGGGGTTGTTACAGGAAAGCAAGTTTATGGAAACTAATTTTCCTAAAACAGAAGATCCAAACAACTCCTAAAACTCATCACAGGCAATGTGAAAAAAAAAGCACTGGAGCTCACATAGCTCCTCTGATCTTAAGGCATGTACAACAGTTTAGACAATTGCTGTCTATTTGTCAGACAACTAAAAAAACAGCTTTATAACGGGTTATCTATTTTGTTGTTTGTGTAATATTTAATATGTACTCTTGTCAGTGTTGATTTGTATGGGAACACGATCGATAGCAGTAAACAAGATAGTAGACAGCAACATATTATTTTCTATTTAATAATGGCCACATCAACTCATTTTGCTTACGTGGATTCATACAGACAGCTGTTGTCTAACCGTTGTATATACCTTAATAGTAGTTCTATTCCAATTCATGGGTTACTAATACTTGGAGCTACAAATCTTCAAACTCCGATTACAAAGTCGGTAATGGAAGACATTTCAACGCATGTTCACTTGAGTCTCTTTCCCTCGTTCCATTTAGATCGTTTGTAGGATAGCAAAGGGCGGCATGAGAGACGGCGACATCCGAGACCTATTTTCAAAGGTTACAAGACACAGCACTAGGCATAATAAGCACCATTGAAGCTGACAAATAAAAGCTGTTGGTTGGACTGCCTGTATTCCAATTTCCATAAAATCGACCTTGCTAACTGCTTGGCCAACCTTCTCGCGAAATACTTTTCAGCTGCACCAAATTACATGCATTTGGCGAACCCTCTGGCAGAATACTTTTCAGCTGCACCGTAGTTTTCTTTTCGCTTTCGCGCCGTACCTTAGCACGTGTTTCATTAAAAGGAGAAGAAATTGTTACAACCAAGGGATGCATAGTCATCGGAAATGATAACTAGCGCAAGGTCCAAAGAAATTGTTACAACCAAGGGATGCATAGTCATCAGAAATGATAACTAGCGCAAGGTCCAAAAGAACTACAATGCTATTACATTGTGAACATTTTCGCAACCCAAGTTATCCTCCACATCACTGGCAATTAATCTCAACGATGTATAACCAGCCTGGCTACAGGCTTTCAGATCGTCCATGATGTCTTGTATTAACATGGCTTGTATTAACATGGCTGTTGTCTTCTCCATGCGATCGAAAGTGCGAGCATTTCTCTCCAACCAAATATGCCATGTAGTCAAAACTACCAGCGAGTCGAAACCTTTCTGCTCCTCCCTTGCAATTCGTTTCCGTGCCACAGACCACCAAGCCGCCAAACTTGGTTCCTGAGCATGGGGGGTTAGTTGCTGCCAACCCCATCTCTCTAGAATGGAATGCCAAACAACCCTGCTAAATGAGCAACTAACGAGCAAGTGGGTGATGGTATCAGACTGTTGCAGGCATAGCACACACATGTCGTCATCTTGCGGGTTGTGGCGCTTCCTCCGTTCCGCAGTCCAACATCGCTCATGTAAAGCAAGCTAATTAAAAAATTCGCAGTTCCCTGGAGCTCTTGTTTTGTGTAGGATCTTTGCTCCTGGTGTGGCATACTGGAAGGCACGGTATGCTGACTCCGTTGTGAACTTGCCATCAGAGGTCCACTTCCACACCAGCTGCACCGTAGTTTTCTAATTCAACAAATGTAGAAACCAAATTATTTTCCAGAGAAAACTTGTAAAGCTCGTCGGCCCATACAATTACTTTTTCTTTTTCGGAGCATAGGTAATTCATGAGCTTCGGAAACTGAGAGCGAGCTGGAACCGGGCTCTGTT
>CM014273.1:47482423-47512704 GCA_004135705.1 Alloteropsis semialata
TTCCCCACTGAAGTCTGTCCATTTCCTTCCCTTTTTTTCCCTTTTTTTTTGTTCAGAAGTACTCCTTGCTATCAGATTTTCATCGTTTTAAAACTGCAGTCCTTTGCAGGCAGTACTACATTTCCAAGCAGGCATTGCTAATTTACCTCTTTGCAGAATTGCCACCCTTGAATGGTTGTCTCATGAGCAAAGCAATGGTGGCCTGAAACTCTGAATCAACAATGACTTTCTGTAAGTTCCAGCATTATTAATGTTTGAATAATATATGTTCATGTTCATAATTTTTAAAACTGCTGGGAAGTATGTTCATAATTTTTTAAAGAGCCAGATGAGTTGGCTCAGTTCAAGGTATTGCTTGCACTAGCACTCTGAAGTTCTTTTTGTAACTTGAACAGATATGCATTCCTTGTGTTTTTTGATATGTACTGGTGAAAAACTTGACACGTAGATGATAGACAAACTAACACCCTGATGATCATATAAATTATTTTGTTTTCTAATCAAAGTGCAAAGTTTGTTTCCACATTTTGGACAAGAACCACTCGACGATTTGCTATCCTAGCAAATTTCTTTTTTGGGCACCAGTTTAGTCGAAGAATTCCTATTCTCACTTGGATGATATCTCATTTTTTGATCATATCATTCTGTAGTGTAGCGTTATTGATTTACATATAACTTAGGCACATTCTTGGCCACTCTTTGATATGTGGACTCATGGCCCCATAATTTGTTGCCTCACCTTGCTGCAGCTTTTCTGAGTAGCACCTGTTTAACATAATGCCATTCTGAAACTTTTTATGCCAACTGAGATAGTGAGCATGGCTGCAACTCGTGTTCCCGGTGCTGGGTGCAAGACTTCCAACTGTGAGTTGCTATTTTGCAACCATGGCCTATTGTGATATACCACTGTGCTATCATACCGTGTAGTTGTTCATCCTGTCGTAGCCTCATTTAAATGGCTTACATTTGTATAATTAGGGACATCGGGGTAATCTAGATAACATAGTTTGCATCCTCAGTTGATTGATATGTTATTCCATCATGCGTCGCACCACCCCTGACTAAGTTGTGCAGTTAGCAGCATTACTATAGATTAAAAAACTACTTCTGGTTAACATAAAGTATATATATCAACTACTTTTATCTCTATTATATTTTTTGTCACCAGTAGATTAGGAAACAACTTTTATTCGGTAAAATAAAGTAGGTATCAACTACTTTTGGCTCTATTTGCTGATTCTTGCAATATCATTAACATTTGCTTTTTTTGTTGTGGTTGAGCCAGCAGCCATAAAAGCATTCCTGATGCATTTCTAAGAAACATTCAAGTTATTGACAGCCACGGTAGGCCATGAAATTACTCACGGAGTCAGGTCCTGGTTTCGTTTTTGGTTGCTATTTCCTTTAATTAATGCTGAGCCTTGGAGTATATTCAAAATGATGCTACAATGTCTCATACCATGTGGGTCTTTTAACTTCTTAATTATACTTTTCAGTTTATACACAACAAGAGATAAGAATGCTTCTCTGGTTGAGTTCAGTTCCCCGGTCAACAATAGAAGATCAAGAATGCTTTCTGGTTGAGTTCAGATGGCCCTAGGTCACTAGGTGCCTACAGAATGTTTGGATGCAAGCAGAGTTTCAGAACTCTGAACTTCTTGTAATCTTGGACACCTTCCCCTACAAAATAAATTAAGCAGTCTGTATCAAGCATTGACACATGATTGAGCTTTTTAATTTTATGTAGGACTATTAAGGTTGCTGGTGATAGTGGTGGTCCGTTGTTCTGCAAAATTCAGAGTTCTATACGTGCACAATCAAGTGAAAACAATTGACTCATTGCTTCTATATTTTTTGCAGAAATTTGGAATGGAGAAGAAATAAGTTAGCAGAAGAGTGAGAGATTGCTGCAACAACCGATCTCTAGAGGTGACCATCGATCTGCACTTTGTCTTCCCCTTTCTCTGGATGAATTCTAGGAGCATAGAAAATTGACCAAGTTGAAGCACTTACAGGCAGAGGGGGATGGAGTGTCAAAAGCACACAAAATCAAAAGTTTCAGTTTTAGAAAGTGTCAAAAGTGTGAGAGTTCACAGGCATACCAAGAAATGAAATCAGCATTCCAGAGATGCCTGAATGTCGATACGATAAATCTTAACTAAACTCTGTAATTTTTACTATGCTCCTAGAGTGCAAAAGAAGATAAGTTAATTTTAGAAGGCCAAAGCATTTTCAGGCAAACTCTTTTTAATTTGGTTTCCAAACTGTCGGTAAAACTTGATCATGATAAGAGAAAATAGTTATGTTGCTTCTTACACCCATGGAAAATTCAGTTGTAGCAAATAGTTGTGCTGCTTGTTACAGCCATGGATTTTTTTCATCTTGGTATTAAAATGCATGTTTGAATATGGTGTGGAGCCTAATAACAAGCTGAGGGTTTTCGTTCAGGTTTTGATCTTACTGGGAGTATATTCTTTCCAGAGCTGTAGGGTGCAATACAAAGGTGGACAGGGGGCATCCAGACCCAGTTTACTGATTTATAAAGTGTTAAATACTCCTTGAATGCATAGGCTTTGAGTATGTGTGCAGTACAAAAGCTGCGACATACTCCCGGTACAGAGACTTTGGGGGTACAGGTGGCAGTACTGAGGCTCTGGGTACGGTGGCAGTACTGAGGCTGGGAGTATGAAATAAATGTAGAGATCATGGAAATGCTTACAGAAATGTTGATGCAAGCTGTCCACCTAAGTACAATGATTCTCTAATTAAACGGTCTGTTTGTGATCCTTAAATGTTGTTTCAACATGGTTTGCAGCATTGTACTGTCAGTGAAATTATAAGGACAAGCAAGTAAGCGTGAACATATTTTAGCTTTTCTCTAAACATGGAGTGCTCCATATGTTTGTGGGTAGCGTGTTTGGATGTCGGCTCTGCTAGCATGGAGAAAAACAGCGCTGCTTCGTGTTTTGTATATTCTGCTCATGTTTCATGCCATGTTCAGTGTGTTCCATCAGTAATCAAAGGCGTTGATTGCATTTTAGTTTGCTCAGGGGCAACTGCCGAAGCAACCTATCCAGACAGTGCTTGACATCAATTTTTTTTATAATTAGTCGATTTACCGGAGGGAGTTTCTCTTTAATTCTTTTTACTAGAATTTTTTTAAAAAAATGTGTCTACTTGATATACATCTTTACTGAGAATCTATAGCTGTCATTTACTATACTTTTATTCATCTAATATTCTTGTTTAGTATATTAATATTTTTTGTGTTTACGGGATTTTTTTTATAAAAACATGAGCATATATGCTATGCTCTGCGGAAACTTTCCATTAATGTATCAATAGATCTTCCTATGTGGTCTTTGCTCGTGCTTTGATTTGAAAACGATATATAAAATGTGACGTTATGCTTCATAATTAGACTTAATCAGTGTGTTTCAAATATCAATACTATGTTCTTTATTCTCTATGTATTACATTTGTATTCCCAAAGATGCTTGATATGAATAATTTATTTGTCAATTCACTATGTTGCAGATATTAAGTGGCTTTCTTATTCTACAATACATGTCTGCAACAATAGAAGCACGCGCAATAATTACTGTGAGTTTTATACTTTTCCTTTAATATGAGAGGTTTATGATTTTCCAAATACTTTTGTCATTTATCTATACGACAGGATGGCCAATTAATGCGACAAGATTTCGTGATCGATGTATTGGCGTTTGAAGCTAATACCTATAAGCGATTACTACTGTCTGATATAAAGAAAAATCTTAGCTAGATAAAAGGCTACGAAATAAAATAGATTCGTTTTTCTCATACTTTCATTAAAATAGAGTTGATTGAACTATTATGGCAACGTATCAGGTGCAAACCAACCTCCCCGTGCAAACTATGCAAACCTCAATCTGGACCACATGATCTTGATCCAAGGGGGCGCGTAGAGAGAGGTGGGAGGGGAGATTTGCAAAAGTGATCTTGCTGTAATTAAGGGTGGGCGGTGATTTTGCAAATCTCCCCTCCCACCTCTCTCTACGTGCCCCCTTGGATCAAGATCATGTGGTCCAGATTGAGGTTTGCATAGTTTGCACGGAGAGGTTGGTTTGCACCTGATACGTTGCCAACTATTATTACTTTAAGTTTTCTTTGAACTATTTGCCATAATCAGTGATTTGTTTGTTTGAATTGTATTTTATACATTCCGTTCATAAAATTTTGTGTTCATTTGAATTATAAAATATGAATGTATCCTTCCTATCTTGCCACGTATATTTGGTGCTCTCGGTAAACATGATTTTTCCTTTATTAAATTTTAGCACTTCTAATTTTTTGTATTTGTCCTGTAGCAACGCACGGGCACGATCCTAGTAAAAGAAAACAATGCAAATGGATCGATCCTTAAACCTTGAGAAAGTGCTTTTTGGCTTAAACTAAATACGCACCAAACCAACTCCTACACCTACCCAATCACACGTCCGAGAAGCTAAAGACTTTTGCACGCAACATCCCATTTCCAGCATATTAACCGGAGGCTGGCACGCTAGGGCAGGATGGGGGCAGTGGCGCGCGCACCTCCCTACTCCCAGGGGCCCCACCCGCCAGAGAGGCAGCCCAAGTGTACAGCGCTGTACCACGGATAGGGATGGAAAGTGGTACGTCGATAACTGAAATATCCGAACTCGTATACAAAAATATGAATATGGTTATCCATATTCGTGTCAAATTGCTAATATGGATACTAAATGGATGTATCCGAATTCGTTTTTCACAATTTTTCTCTATCCGAATCCATATCTGTATTCGAAATAAATGTGGATATTCGACAATTCTTCGTCTCCATGAAGAATAACGTAAAGTTAGCTTATGACTAATACCTATTAATATTAATTTCAATATTAAAAATGATATAAAAAATTAATTTTAATAAATTTTAATATAATATAATTTTTAAATAAATATATTATTTTGATGTAGTCTGAACATGATATTTTTGTTGAAGTAAATTATTTTTAAATATTTTATTTTATTTTATTTATTTATTGATATAAATTATTTATATACCTCAATTTTATTTATTTCCTGCTAAATATCAATAGATTTATTTAAAATATTATTTATTTCTAATTTATTTTATTATTTATATATTTATTTATTAAAATAAATAAAGATAAATATGTTATTTTTGGCCAGCTATCTTTGTATGCATGGCCATACTTTGATCCCTACCCTTTAATGATTTTGTTCTTCTAAAACCATCCATAAACAAATAGAGAATTGCTATCATGCAAATCGAGTAGATATCCGAATACGAATTCGAATTCAAACTATCCATTTTACATTCGCATTCGAGTATATTCGAATTCGAACTATCCATTTTACATTCGCATTCGAGTATGTTCAAATTCGAATTCGTATTCATCTAAAAATATAAATGTGAATATCCGACTAAAAATATCCTAAGTCTATCCGTATCCACGCCATTTCCACCCCTAACCACGGACAAGTCAAACAGCAGCAGGTGGCGCCTTTTGGAGGCGACAGTACCGCTCGAGCCCACGGGCACGCCCGGCCCAACCGGAGAGAAGCCACCGACGGGTGGGTCCACGGGTACTGGACCCACCTGCCAGTGACCGCGGCCGGCCACGAGCTGCGTGGCGGAGGCAGCGCACGCACGCCGCCGAAACGAGACGGCCTTGGGCTGCACACGTGGCGCGGGTCCCCTGGGCTTTCTTATCCTCTGTGGCGGGGGGAGAAATGACGGCCCTGCCCTCCGAAAAGCGCACGAAAAGCGAACGCGGTGGGCCCCGCCACCTCATCCCCTCGGCTCGCTCGCGCTCGTTCCACGCTACTACTATGCTTGCTGGCTGCCTCTTTCTCCTCTCCTCCCCCTGGCCTGGCATCCCATTCTCTCTCTCTCCCCTCCCGCACCGCCGCTGCATCTCTCTTGCTCCTCCCGCGCGCCTTGCGCCCTTTCTCTCTCTAAAAAAAGTTGTTTTTAACTAGGGTCCTGGCCCCTCCCTAGAAGCTCCTGGTTTCTGTTGCCAGGCCGACCCCCCCGTGGAGGGCTCGGTGGGCGGCCGACCCGGCGCCCGCTCCGGCGGATCTGAGGTTGATTGATTTGCCTCAGGTGAGTGATTCTTCCTCTCCCTTGTCGTGGGTGTAAGATCGAGCTTGGGCCCTCGGATTCACTGGCTCCAATCCAATCATCTGATTTGCGCTTCGGTGTTTCCTATGTGCCCGGCTTCGATTCTGGTCGGTCTGGGCTTATGAGTAGCTTTGCGCGGATTTGTAGCTTTAGAAATGGCCTTTCTACAATATTTTCTGAGTCGTTTGGGTTACGTTCTGTTCAGGATGTTCTCCGAATCGCCCAAATGGCAGCTTTCCTTTTTTATTTCTGAAAAATCTTTCTTTTTTCTTGAATAAGAGTAACTGTAAAAGGATTTCTGCTGAATAGTATGTCACCATGCACTTGTTTGAGCGCAGTACATAAATACTGTAAGAACCGTTTTCTTCTTGTTTTTTTTTTCTTGTTCCTGATCTCTTAAGTTAATTTTTTTCTTGCCTATATGATTCGTTAAAATCTGTATTTTTTTATTTATATCCGAGCGTTGTGTCTTAAGTGCAAAGATGTGAATTTACTGATCAGAGAATATTCATACTTATAGTATTTTTTTGCTATGCATCCGCATGAGCACGCTTCCAGAAAATATTTGATTTTTTCCCCTACCAAACAGGAGTTCTCCACAGAAGACCTTTATTGCTTGGTTTGCACACATAAGATTTTCTTTCTAGTCTGGAACCTTCTATGCAACAATTTCTTTATTTTATGGTGAAAAAAGTAACCCTCTGCCTTTTTTAGAATAGTTTAACTTAAATAAAATTATCACCGAGCCGTGTTTTTTTATTTCATTGGTCCAATCATTCCTGTGGCATATGTTTCGTCCCAGGATAGTGTTGCTCGTGCTGTCCTTGGTTGCATGGAAAAGTGGAGATATTATAGAATAGGTGTTTATATTGAAACCAATGTCAAGGTTGACTATAATTTGTGTCTTGCGATGGTTGGCTTCCTTATTTTTTTTTGCACATTATCTCTTCTAGGAATCGCAGTACCTAGTGACCTCGTGGAATATATACTTGCGTTCTTGCAATTAGTGGGTGGGGGGCTCAAATTATATAATTTATGCTGAGAACAGAAGATTCCAAGGCTAGTTGCCTGTAGCTTTGTAGTGGGATTTGTTGTTCTTTATGCCTGGGTCGGCAAACTAGGGTGGAGTCTACAGATTTATGAGTCAATCGATACCTAGAATTGTCTCAATGCAGATGGCGGCTATATGTCCTAATTAGGAAGTAAATCTATATTATCCATGATTTTATATTGCTGGCAGCTGATGCAAGATGTTGATGTTGAAACATGTTTTGAATTTTTCATTGTAACCTCCTGAGGCGCCTGTTGTGGGTGGACAAGGATTGGTGTGGCAGAACGAGTTGCAGAGAGCACATCGGCGCTCGACGGGATGGCGAGGTCAAGCCTCGCCTCCCTGGAGCTGTAGATGGAACACAAACAAACTCACGATACTATTGATTGCTCGATTTCCCAGATTACAATCCCTGGCTTATATAATGCCAGTGATCCTCTTTCCCTTCTCTCAAGTTAACTACTTCCTATAATATCTCGAGTTCAACAAACCACAACTAATCCCTGAACAAACTGAATGTCTCAACAAACTGGAAAACAAACTGATAGCTCTAGCCTTTCGGCCTACACACCGGCTACTCCTTTGCTGCGCCACGCTTGCGGCGTCGTTCGTATCGTGTGTCCCCACATAAAACCGCCAGTAGCAAATTTCTGTCATCACGTCAGTGTCACACTATCATCTACTCACCAAATCATGTATGGGTACTAGTTCATAAAATATAAGTGCTTACAATAATATTCCTGTTCCTGTTGTGAAAGAGTCAAAATGATTATTGTTGTATTCTTTTTAATAGTTGCTTACCGACACTTAACAGGTTCCTTGTAAACTTGATTGATCAGGAAACCCTGAAGAAGAGTTTGTTGGCAACGTAACTTCTCCTGAAGTGATTTGAAGTCTGCCGATAGGAATCATGGGTGCTCTCTGCGATTTCTGCGGGGAGCATAGGTCCATGGTTTACTGCCGATCAGATGCAGCATCCTTGTGTTTATCATGTGACCGTAATGTACATTCAGCTAATGCTCTTTCTCGGCGCCACACAAGAACCCTTTTATGCGATCGGTGTGCTTCACAGCCTGCTATGGTCCGTTGCCTAGTGGAGAATGCCTCGCTTTGCCAAAATTGTGATTGGAATGGCCACAGCGCAGGATCCTCAACTACCGGACACAAAAGGCAGACTATAAATTGCTACTCAGGGTGTCCGTCATCTGCAGAACTTTCTAGAATCTGGACCTTTGTTTCGGATATTCCTAATGTAGCACCTGAGCCGAACTGTGAGCAAGGAATAAGCATGATGAGCATCAGCGACAGTGGTGTCAGTAATCAAGACAATGCTGCAGGGGACAATAATTTTTTAGATATAGCTAGTGCAACACTTATGAGTGATCTTGATACCTGTGACAAGCCTTTGGTTGGCTCTTCTTCAGGAGCTGGAGTGAACCTGCTTCCACTTGCTACTGATCAGACAGCTGGATCCGTGGATTCAACAACACCTAAGGTGCTCTAAGGCTATTCACATATCCCTGATACCTCATACGTAGAATTAATTATTCACCTCTGCTGCTGCATATTCTACTTCCATGTGCAATATATGTAAGATAATCAATGACTTCCCCCTCTACAGCTGATGATTATCATTTGATATGTCAAGTAACTATTTTCTTTTGTATCATCTGTTGTCTGCTTGTAACGATAGAACAATAAATTATAAACAAAAGGATAAATAATAAGTTTATGCATGTATCATGCATGAAAATACTGATGTTTCTGAGATTGTATAAATAATCGCATATCCTTGTCTATCTGATGAAAAACTGGGCATATCACTTTTGTTATTTTTCATTATGTGGCATCCACATCTGAATCTTTTTCAGATATAGTTTATGTTACCTAGCCACACCTTAGCAACTCCTTAACTGAGCAATCTGTATTCTATCTATGCCTTTTTTTGCTTTCTTTAGTTGTGACAATTCACGGCTAAGGTCGGTGGAAGGACTTATTCAATCTTGTCATATGATATTTCTTTGTATGGCATATGCAAAATTTGCAGCCCTTTTTTTTCCCATTGCACTGCCCCTTTTCAAATACTAATCTGTCACTAATATGTCTTAGGATTGCCTTGTGCAGGTGCCCTATACGCCAGATAAAGATATGTTCAGCAAGGACAGCATCTATGAAGATTTTTGTGTGGATGACGTTGACCTTGCTTTTGAAAATTATGAAGAGTTATTTGGTACCACTCATATTCAAACAGAGCAACTCTTTGACGACGCTGGAATTGACAGTTACTTCGAAGTGAAGGAAGTGCCTTCTGGGATTTCTACTGAGGTTTGTAGTTTGTTGGTTTGCTAATCAACTGAGCCAATTTCATATTCCTCCTAATCTTTGTAACTCAAAAGATGTTTAACTTCATGTCACCTCATCAAAATACAATTGAAGGATCTACCACAAAGTTGATCTGAGTGATTAGTTTTTCCATGTGCGACTATAATCCTTATTTGAGAAAAGCAGCCAAGATACTAAAGAAGACTGGTAGATTGTTTGTCATTGACCTCATACTTTCAGGCTAACTTTTTATACTGGCAGTCTAGAAGATATGGTACATGGGTCTAGGTTTTCTTTTCTGTTTTATCTGTGAATTTTAATTAACAAACTCTTCAGACTTTGTACATTTTTTTGAAGTGAATAAAAACCAGGAGCAGTCTTTCGCTTTCGTTCTGCATGCTTATATATTGGGTGTTAAGTTGAGCGTGTGCCAAGTAATGTGCTTTGTATTTAGGGATGGCAATTCAACCCGCGGGTGCGGGCACCCGCGGGTTTTGGACCCGACGGGTGCGGATGCGGGTTCAAAATTTCACCCGCGTGTGCACCCGCACCCGAACCCGAGATTCGCGGGTGCGGGTGCGGGTCTGAAATTTTACCCACGGATGCACCCGCACCCGCCCGTATACTGTAAAAAGCCCTGTACATTATTGATTGTGGTTGCATCTAAATGCAACTGAAAGCAATATAATATTTCTCATGCATTATATTGAATGTTAGCTGTAATAGCTTATCTATTTGGTTATTTGTTGAATTGGAGACCATGTTGCTGTCCTCCCTAATGTTGACTGCATTGTAAACCTTAAATGTACCGTTGTCTGTAAATTTTTATTTGTTGATTTGAAGACCTCTATTTGATTATATGTTTATTTGAAAACTATGGAAATTGGAATTTTTATACTACTAGAAAATTGGAAACTATATGTGCAAAAGTGAAACTGTGAAATCACTTAAACCATGCTCAAATTCATCATTTGTGTATGTGATGCTCCCAGACCCGCGGGTACCCGAAACCCGCCTGAAACCCGACAGGTGCGGGTGCGGGTGTAGAAATCCACCTGCGGGTTTCTCGCGGGTGGGTTTTTTCCTACCCCGCGGGGTTGGCTGCGGGCGGGTTTTCACTAAACCCGCACCCGAATCCGCGGGTGCCATCCCTATTTGTATTGTATTCTAGAAGTAACCATATCTAATTGTAAACTGTAGTTTACAATCCTTCAAATGCTTATCATTGGATCTGTAATCCATTTGCTGTTATTTCAGAGTTTTGTTTGGACAGGATTAGACCTTTTGCTTTTGTGTTGCATTATATAATTAATATGGGGTTCACGTCTCATTCTTTTCAGCAGCCCAAGCTGACTCAGCCTGTGAATAGTAATGCGGTATCTGCTGACTCTGGGATGAAAGGTGATTCCAGTCTTTGCATCCCTATGAGGCAGGCTAAGTCCAGTCTGTCTCTTTCCTTCTCTGGTTTGACTGGTGATAGCAGTGCTGGAGATCACCAAGATTGTGTGTTATCATCATTGCTCCTTATGGGCGAGCCTCCCTGGCAGCCTCCTGGCCCTGAGAGCTCATCTGCTGGAGGTAGCAGAGACAGTGCTATCACACGATACAAGGAGAAGAAGAAGAGAAGAAAGTAAGTTCATCTCTTATAATGTTTGGACACAGGGGCTAAACTTTAGCCACTGTCACATCGGATGTTTGGATACTAATTAAGAGTATTAAACATAGATTAATTACAAAACTAATTGCACAGATGGAGGCTAATTCGCGAGATGAATCTATTAAGTCTAATTAGTCCATGATTTGACAAAATGGTGCTACATTAACTATTTGCTAATGAGGGATTAATTAGGCTTAATAGATTCGTCTCATGAATTAGTCTAGGACTTCTGTAATTAATTTTATAATTAGCTCATGTTTAGTCCTCCTAATTACCATCCAAACATTCAATGTGACAAGGGCTAGATTTTGTAACATTGTACTGGTTTGTACCATACAGCAACCCAATGATGAAATTTTAGTTGCAATATGTTTTAGCACAATCATATTTTAACTCAATGTTGTAGCATTCTAATGATCATTTGTTCATTCTGTTAGGTTCGACAAGAAGATCAGGTATGCTTCTCGCAAGGCTAGGGCAGATGTGAGAAAGAGGGTGAAGGGACGGTTTATTAAGGCTGGTGAAGCATATGACTATGATCCTCTTAGCCAAACAAGGAGTTACTGAAGCATATGACTTTTTTCCAATGCTAGATTGGCGAATTTAAACCAAGGCTCGTTGCAGCTGGCACAAAAGCACCAACCTACTCCAAACAATTGGGCACGGCAACTTCCTTTGAATGGAAAAACGGTGAAAGCAGCCAGCGAAAAAAAAAAGAAATTAAAAAAATATTTGGATGTTTCAGAAGTTTTTGGAATGCGGTTCTGCCTTTTTCCTCCTGTACAGCGGATGGAATTCGCATCTTTCGTTGCTTCTTGTGGGAGCGATTTGAGTCGCTCTTCACCTTTTGTGAATTAGCTTGAATACAACTAAACAGACTGGTTGCATTTTGATCTCCTCTGTGCTGACTGTGTGGCATTGGTCCACGACTCCACGTACGATCCTCTGGTGTTTTTGGCGGTGTTCTTCCAGATTAGGCAGATGGCTGTAGATGTGACCTATGAAAGTTCCTACTGTACTTTGTTCATTATTACGATGCAAACTTTGCTGGGATCTGGAGTGTTTCTGCTACTATGAATGTGTAAATACCAGTTTGGAGAGAAACTGGTCCGTTTGATCTTTCTAGGTTATTTGTACTGAGCAAGTGATCACGTGCTCAAACCTCAGACACATCCTTTTATAAACAAACAACAATGTTTAGGAAACAATACTGTTCTATGGTTTTGCTGAAACATTTGGTACGGCACCTAGCAAACTTTTGGGATCATGGTATCACTTTATATTGGTCCTGTTTGGATCCACGTGTACTAAAATTTAGTACTACTGTTTATAACTTTGACCACTAATTAGGGGTATTAAATAAAGTCAGTTTACAAAACCAGCTCCACAACCCCTGCGCTACTTCGCGAGACGAATCTAATGAGGCGTTTGACCGCATGAATAGAGGATGGTTACTAATCATGGATTAATTAGGGTCATTAGATTCGTCTCGAAAAGTTACACCCATCTGTGAAGAGATTTTGCAAATAGACTTTATTTAGTACTCCATGCATGCAAGATTCCCTTTAGCGTTTTTTAGACTTTTGGGAACCAAACAAGGCCATTGTCAAAAAGTTTTTATGGTACACTGCTCTTGTAATTCACTGAGTTAACTTAAACTTCTGCGTAGATAAGAATGACATTTTAATTGGATTATTACCCGTTGTGCATTTCACTTTCTCCCCAGTCTATTTCAGTTTAACAGTTTTCATTTTTGTATTTTTACACATTGTCTGCTCATAATATTGTGTATTTTTTATTGTATATGTAGCTCTATGTATTATTTCATTAAAAAGAAGATAGTATTGTGTTCGTTTGTTCTTTTTATAATCATTTAGCACTAGCATTCACATGAAAACTAGAGTGAAACTGCCCCATGCCGGGTTGTAGGATTTGTTGGTCTAATGCTGGTACAAACTCCTGCTAGCTGCTGCAATGGCAACTTACACTTTGGTAACTCTCTTTGCTTGAGAGTTAATGTTAGACAATTAGTCTTGTGTGTGGGCCCTTGTGCCTGTGTGGGGCCTAGGACCTAGGTGTTACACGCCTAGGAGGGCTGGCCGGCCCGAGACACCCTTAGAAGGTTAGGTCGGCAGGCCCTTGATTTTGTGGTGTTTCTATAAACCTATCAGAGGGCCTGCCTATATATGTGTAACATATCTCTTGACCTAATCAATCTATTATTCCTCGCAATTCTATTTGCCTTCATGATATCAAGAGACCGGGCTCTTTCCGATCTCGCTTCCGCACCCTAGCCTGCGCGCGATCTCGCGCTCGGCTACTGCACCGGTTGTCGCTGCTGCCATCTCGCACCGGCCTTCTGCCGTTGCTGCCCGATGGCCCCTGCATCTGCTCCTCCAGCCGACGGCGCTGTCACCGCCGATGCCGAGGTCGAGTGCAAGCACCTGGAGGATGCCCGCGCCGCGCGCCTTGCCGAGCGCGAGGCCTCCCTCGCCCGCGCCCAACAGGTGGAGCAGGAGGCTGCCATCGCCTCCAACGAGCGTGACGTTGTGTCCAAGCGCGCTCGTGATGCCCTGGACCACGCCGTCCGCGAACGCAAGGCGGCCGCCGACGCCCTTGCCGAGGACGACAAGCACTCTAACGGCTCTGCCCCTTCCATCGATGGTGGGGATGGTGGTGGCGGCGGCGGCGGCAATCTGGACGGCGCCCTCCCCCTTCATGGAGCCGTTGCCCTCCTCAATCTGCACGCCCTGTCGCCGTGCAGAGCATCCGGAGCCTCGTTCCTGTTGTCCTCGACGTCAACTCTGGCAGCTACTCCCGATGGCGTGAGCAGTTCCTTCTCACCCTCGGCAAGTACCACCTTTAGGCACACATCCTTCAGGACGCCCCCGCGCCCGCCTCTCCGGATTGGACGCGCATGGACTGTGTCGTGCGGTCCTGACTCTACGTCACCCTCGCCACCGACCTCTTCGACATGAGGATGCCACCGCCTGCTCCACCTGGGCAGCCATCGAAGCCTAGTTTCTCGGCAACCGGGAGACACGCGCCCTTCACCTCGATGCGCTTTTCCGCACGTTCGTCCAAGGCGACATTTCCATCACGGACTACTACAAGCGCTTCAAGCATATGGCGGACAATTTGGTCGACCTTGGAGAGGCTATGTCTGACCGTACACTCGTCCTCAACGTGATCCGCGGCCTCAACGAGAAGTTCGCTTCCATTGGCCGCCATCTTCGCCGAGGTCGCCCCTTCGCCTCCTTCCTGGAGGTCTGCGAAGACCTCATTCTTGAGGAGCTCATGTTGGCGAACCAGGCGACCGCCCCTCCACCGCGTTGCTCACAGGGACTTCTTCCTCCACCTCCTCCCAGCGCCCTCCAGCACCACCCTCCAACCGGTCTAATTCTGGCTCCGGGGGCGGCAAGGGCAATGGGAAGGGGGGTGGTGGTGGCAGCGGCTCCAACTCCGCTAAGGGCAGCAGCGGCAATAGGCGCACCAACAAGGGCTCCACCAAGGGCTCTACCAAAGGCTCTGGCGGTGCCCAACCCTCCGCAGGTGGCGGCGGGTCTGGTAGCCGTTCTTCCACCGTGCCTACCCAATAGGCGTCTGCCCCTGGCCGTCCTACTATAACCCCTAGACAAGCACCATCAACATGTGGCCTGGTGCACGGCCCCCTGCTCCTCCACAGGTTCCTGCTGGTGCACCTGGAGCTCCAGCGCTCAACCAACAGGCGCTGGTCGCCCAGCAGCTCGCACTGCAGGCATAGTAGCAAGCCCTGCAGGCGCCGCAGGCGTCGCTCCAGCCGGCCCAGTACTCCTACTTTGGCCAGCCAGTGCCCTTCCTGCAGTACGGGGCTGCACCTGCGCCCAACCTGCAGGCGCCGCCCGGGTTCCAGCACCCCGTGACCGGGCTTCCCTCTTCCTGGGGCCAGCAGTTGCTCGCGTCGTCCTTCGGTACCATGACTCTACAGCAACCCCCGCTGACCGACTGGTATATTGACTCAGGTGCTACCTCCCACATGACCTCCCATCCAGCTACTCTTTCACATATTTTACCACAGCGGTACCCTTTTCCTTCATCAATTGTTGTCGGCGACGGCTCATTGCTTCCTGTCACTGCTACTGGCACTACATCTCATCCTGGACCTTTGACTCTTAATAACGTTCTTGTTTCTCCAAAACTTATTAAGAATCTTATTTCCATTTGCCAGTTTACTTCTAATAACAATTGCTCTGTTGAATTTGACCCCGCTGGTTGTTCTGTGAAGGATCTGGAGACACAGAGGGTGATCATCAGGTGCAATAGCTCTAGTCCGCTGTACCCGCTCTAGCTGCCCCCTGCCCAAGCTTTTGCTGTTGCCTCCACTTCTTCGCCGTGGCATCGTCACCTCGGTCACCCCGATCATGATGTCTTAGCAAAAGTTGCGACGGTCATCCCTTTCTGTAATAAAGCACCTAGCTCTTTATGTCATGCTTGCCAGCTAGGATGCCATATTCCTTTGCCTTTTCAGTCATCCAACTCTCGAGCTACTAGTGATTTTGATCTTATTCACTGTGATTTGTGGACATCACCGATTCCAAGTGTTTCTGGATTTAAATACTACCTACTTGTTTTAGATGATTGCTCTCATTATCTGTGGACCTTTCCCCTTTGGGTGAAATCTGACACCTTCTCCACTTTGGCAAATATTTTCTCCCTTGTGCATGCTCAGTTCAGCACCATGGTGAAGGCAGTCCAATGTGACAATGGGCATGAGTTCGACAACTCCAACACACGCAATTTCTTCCTCACCCATGGTGTGCACCTCCGCATGTTATGCCCATACACCTCGCCTCAGAACGGTAAAGCTAAGTTCATTATTCGCACCATTAATCATGCTGCTCGCTCCCTTCTGTTC
The DNA here is from genome assembly GCA_004135705.1 of Alloteropsis semialata. Classification (NCBI taxonomy): domain Eukaryota; kingdom Viridiplantae; phylum Streptophyta; class Magnoliopsida; order Poales; family Poaceae; genus Alloteropsis; species Alloteropsis semialata. The sequence goes on from CM014273.1 coordinate 47,498,496, forward strand.
CAGGCCAGCATGCCTCCCCCTTATTGGGTCGAGGCCCTTAGCACCGCGACTCACTTGCTGAATATTCTACCTACCAAAACACTGAAGTCCTCCATGCCTCACTTTTCCCTATTTGGCGCTCAGCCTTTCTATCCACATCTTCGTGTTTTTGGTTGCCTATGTTATCCTAATATTTCTGCAACAACCACACATAAGCTCGCTCCTCGTTTGACAGCTTGTGTCTTCCTCGGTTATTCCGCAAATCACAAAGGGTACCGCTGCCTTGACTTATAGTCCAACCGGGTTCTCATCTCCCGCCATGTGGTTTTTGATGAGTCCTCCTTCCCGTTTGCCTCGCAGCCTTCACCCCCTATGTCGACGGATTTTGAGTTCTTTTTGGAGCAGCCTAAACCTGTGCTGGTTCCTATTCGACCTGTACAGCCTCTGCATGCAGGTGTTTCCCCAGGTGCCATCTCCCGGACACCGATTGCTTCTGCACGACCACGTGTGGTCACGGCTTCCCTACTGACGACGTTGCATCTGCATCAGCAGTCCGTCTCTGAGTTGAGTGCCGCGCCCAGTGCCACGGCTGCCTCCTCAGGGACTCCCTCGACGCCTACGCCTGACAGCGCCGACGCCGTTCGTCCTTCGCCGACGGGTGCAGCAGCTGCTGCCCCCGCCTCGTTGCCTCCTGCACCAGCAGCCGCACCCTTAGGTGCTGCTCCTATCCTGGTGGCTCCGTCGCCCACATCTAGGCCGCAACTGCACAGCCTGGTACTCCAGCCAGCTTTCGTGGGCGGCCTCTGGGGGACTTCGTCCACGTCTACTCCAGGCAGGCTCTTCACGCGCCGATTAGGACCTCACCTCGGGCTCCTGCTCGGCTGCCCCCTGAAAGTGCATCTAGGCCCTTGAGTGGATTTTGGTGAATTGAATGACAAAATGATTAAAGAACTAACTTGTTTGTTTGAGTGCATGAGCAGGGATCTATTCTTATAGTTCATTTACAATCATTATGCTCATGGTATATTTGTGGTTAATCAAAGCAAGCAAGTATGATCCCATGATTCTAGGTTGTTGAAAGTGGCAAGTCCTTGATGTTTGTGATGGATACATGGTTCTATGCATGATGTGTGGTCTCTAATTGCTCAAGAAGGACTGTCATTAAATATTGGGATGTTAATTTCAATGAAGGTAGTTTGGAGCATTATTGGTCTCATGCCATGGATGCACTTTGAACAAGATATGAGATAATATCACTATGCTGAAAATAAAGATTCATGGATTAGCTAAGAAGAGAAGGAAAATACATAAGATTGGATATTGCAAGACTTCATGTGTGTATGATAAAATGACATGAGCATGTATGTTATATATGTTGGTCTTATTGATTGGAAGCTTGCAATTCATGGGATATTCTTTATCAATCAAGAACAAGCACTTGAAGGATCTTTCAAATGGAATTCATTCAATGGCAAAGCAAAGCTAACTTGATGATATAAGGGTAAGTGGTGAAGAAACAAATCGAGATGACTAGAGCGAGGGGCTAAGCATGCTTTGGTTAAGTGACGACTTATGACCATGTGCGAATTTCTAAGGTGAAGTATCTAGTATCCGGGGGTTTTTGAAGTATCATATCCAAGTCTTGTCAAGAGAAGCAATGCAATGCATATATATGTTATGGTTGATAAAGGGAGTGGCCTAAGGATTAAAGTGAACTCAAATATAAGTTATGAAAAATCCTAAGTCACTAGCTCAAGGTGGATATGCTCAGTTGAGGATACAATGTAGAAAGCCCTCAAAGAAGTGATTGATTAAATATTGGCATGATTGCTTGACATACAAGCTCAAGTGGTCGATTTATGATTCATCTTATGTCTTGAGTATAGGTATGCCATACTATCAAGAGGGATGCAACATTGGTTGAATGACAATCTCCAAAAGTGCTCAAGTGAACCCTTGTGAGACTAACCGTGAGAGTTTCTAACTTAGTGTGGGTTTCCTGAGGAAACCGATGGAACCGGTTTTGGGAACCGGTTAAACCGGCTTCTGTGGCCTCGAGTGTCTAACGGCTAGTTTCTTTGAAATACGGAGAAACCGGTTTTGGCAACCGGTGGAACCGGTTTTCTCTGACAGAAAAACTGCTAGTTTTTGGAGAGATGGGTATTTATACCCATGAGCTCCTCTTGGAGGGACTGCTGGCTTAGCTCGAGTTTAACACTTCCTAGAGTCCAGCTGAGCTCTCCCCAACATCTCTAAGTGAGACTTGTGTTCATAGCTTGAATTCTTTGAGTTGGGTTGAGAGAGTGACTTGTGTGTGAGCATTGTAGAGCAATCCTATTCCTTGAGCACTTGTGGTTTCGTCAAGCAGCTGTTGAAGCATTTGTTACTTTTAGAGGTTCTTCCTCCTAGACGGCTAGGCATCACCCGGTGAGCTACCGAAGTGTGTGGTGAGCCACGGGATTGTTTGTGCAGGTTGTGCTTCACCTCCAAAAGAGAAGAAGCAAACTAGTGGAAGGAGGAGATAGCTTGACCTTGTGTGGTCGTATAAGCTTCCTCAACAGAGAGTAGGATTCACCGTGCCTTGGTGGCTGATTGGTGGGAGCGGTGAATCCAAACTTCGGGAAAACAACTCCTTGTGTCTTGGTTTGAGTTTTTTCTCATATTGTCATTTCTAGCATATTACTTGTGCTTCCACTACGATCTACTTTGGTGTGTTGAGCTGTGTGCAGGAGCTTCATTGGAACACTTGGAAACATCCCTGAAAGCTTCACACCTTTTGTGGTTTGTGCTAGAATTCGTAGAGGGGGATAATACATTTGTTGGTGCTATCTGTGTCAAACCGATTTTACCGGTTTACCAAACCGGTTTTACCGGTTTGGGGGGCTGACAGTTGGAATTAGATTTTGTAACTCTGCAGATTCGCCTATTCACCCCCCTCTAGGTGACATCAAGGTCCTTTCAATTGGTATCAGAGCTTGACTTCACATAAAAGCTTAACCGCCGTGAAGAAAAGATGTCGATGTCAATTGAGGTACATTTTGAGCCACTTGAGCTTGATGGCTCAAATTATGCTTCTTGGTTTGGTAATGTTCATAATGCTCTTAGAAATGTAGATCCTGTAATTGAACATATTTTAGTTGCTAGCATTCTACCTCCTAACTTTGATTATGACAACATTGGTTTGTCAAACCTCACTCAAAAGGAGCTAGCTTGCACGCAACTCAATGCTTGTGTTACTAACTTCTTGCGTAGTTTTGTTTGTAAAGATTTATGGGATATCATCTCTAGCAAGGAAGGAATCCGAAGAGATGCACATCTCATTTGGACTCTCATCATGGATATATTTGAAGATTTTGAAAGTGATGATGAAGAGCAAGAAGTCATGGAATCACCTGAGAAATGCTCAACTGCATCAACAATATTTTATGAGCCTCAAGTGATGCCATCCATGGAGCAAGGGAACAAAAATATGCAAAACATGGTTCCTGTGCAAGAATCGGTTTTATCGGTTTGCAACCCTGGTTTTACCGGTTCTGCCAGGGAGCCCATATACAGCTCTGCTCAAGGCACAAGCGATGACTCAAGCAAAGTATCCACGTCAACCTGTTCATCTTCCAGTGATGAAAGCTTAATGTGCTTGATGGCCAAGAAGAAGAAGCAGAAGAAGACCAAGAAGGGCAATGGTCAAATTGATGAGAGACTAAGTTCTTTGACCAAAGAACTAGAGGCTCTCAAATCATCACATGCCTCCTTGGTCAGTAAGTATGAAATCTTGTTAAAGGATTATGCTTGTGCTACTGATTTATCTACTTGTGTAGCATCCTTAGAACAAGAAAAATAAATGCTTAGTGCTCAACTCGAGAAGCTCACTAGTGAGCATATGGAATTACAAGGCACTCATAAGGAACTTGAATATTCCCATGAGTTGCTTGCTGATTCATACGCTTTGCTAGAAACGGCTCATGAGGTCATGGTTACATTGGTAAAATATCTTGAACCTCATACACACACATGCACATGCTCTCACATCAATTCTACTTTATTATGTGAAAAACCATGTTGCTCCCAAGCAACCAAATCTTGTGTTCAGCATGTTGTTGTAGAGTCTTGTGATGATCTCCTTGCTAAAGAAATTGAAGATATCAAGCAAGAAGATGAAAAGATCAAGAATGACTTGGTCAAACTTAAGGAAAAGGGCCAAGTGCAACCTTCTCAAGATAACCGTGAAAACATGGTGAATAAGCTTGAGAAGGGATCAATGGTCACTGGCTCAATCCCTCAGCATGATAAGCAAGTCAACAAGAATAAGACTCAAGAAAAGAAGAAAAAGAAGCTTGATCACATACAATGCTTCGAATGTTCAAACATGGGGCATTATGCATCCATGTGCCCTACCAAGCTTCAAAGCAAGGAAAAGAAGCAGAGAGGATCCAAGAAAAGGGCATGCTACAAATGCAAAGAGGTTGGACACTTGATTGATGCCTGTCCACTGAAGATAGAAGAGCTGCCTGTGCAAAACCGGTTTAACCGGTTCCAGGAACCGGTGGAACCGGTTATGGCTGGGGCAGCAGTTCAACCTCTCAAGAAGTGTGATCAAGGTACGTCCTCAAGCAGAAAGGCTAGCAAGGGACAAGTAATAAAAAAGAAGAGCAAATCACCAAGCAAGATCAAACACCGTATTTGCTACATTTGTCGTTCAAAGGGACATATGGGTAAGGATTGTCCAAATGGTAATGCTCCAAAATCTGATCTTCTCCATTATGATTTTGCTAAGCTTGGGAAGGATAAAGCTGGCACTTATGCTATTAGAGTGATTAGTTCATCTCATACTAGCATAAGAGCTATTTGGGTTCCCTAGTTTCTTGTTACTAACCTTAAAGGACCCAACATGGCTTGGGTACCTAAGAGCACTTGCTAGACCTGCAGGGGATCAGAGATGCATTGGGACTTTGGCAAATGAATCTAAATATGTGAACTTCACCAACTTGCCAAAGCATCAATAAATCTGCTATATCATTTCCAATGACATCTCGGTAACATATTCTAATTGGTTGACTTATACATATTCTTCTTTGTGATACAAGCATTTCATCTTTGGTTATGGATGCTTGGATATTCTTCTTTGTGATACAAGCATTTCATCTTTGGTTATGGATGCTTGGATATGTCTAAGTCACTTATCTCTACTATTTATTCCCCGTATGCCATAAGATGCTTTTAATGGCTCTCTAGAAGAGCATATTACTTTTAAGTATAGGAGCATAAGAAATCAATGAAGAAAGAATTTCTCGAAATATATAAAGATATATTTCCACAGAGATGGAAGCTGCCAGGAAAAACCGGTTTGACCGGTTTGGCAAATCGGTTTCACCGGTTTTGTCCAGTGTGCTGCACTTAAATTCCAGCCGAATTTGGATCTTCCGTTCCAAAGGTCCGGTAGGCTCTGGCTGAGATCAGAAGTTCCGATCAACAGCGCCAGAAGTTCCGGTAGGAATCTAAGGTGGAATATTATAAGAAATTCTCTCATCACTTCCATGGCATACAAATTCATGTACTATCTTTGTGGTGGTAAGTATTCTTGGCACCAGTTCAATAAATGCAATTTATTTATGTGCCAGGACCAAATTGTGAAATAAATTCCTCAAACTCATTAAATTGAACAAGTGCATGTGACAAGTGATTCAAACACTTGATGCACCTATTGAGGGGGAGTTTATCTTACAATTTGTGTCTTTGAGACTAACAATTTCTTTTAGTGATCTTGTAGTCCCATTTGTGAGAGTTTGTCTCTCTTTGAAGTAAGCTATACATTTTGTTCAAAATTGGTAAAACTGTATCCATCTCCTTTTTGGACAATGAACTTTCTTGATAAATAGCTGCTTGCCATAAAATTGGTAAAACTGTATCCATCTCCTTTTTGGACAATGAACTTTCTTGATAAATAGCTGCTTGCCATAATATAGATTAAGTCCCTTTGCTTGGCTTTGTGACAAGATTGATGCATATGAGATAGCCTTCCATCCATATACACATGTGCATCAAGGAAAAAGGAATCTAACCTATATTGTGAGGTTTCATCTCTTAGTGATCCATTATGCCTCTCTAATTCAAAGGTCACTAAATGATGAAAATAGGTCTTATGCTATTTAATGCATTTCTCTTCTATGATGCATAAAAAAACATAAAGAGAAAAGGCATTCGGATTATATTGACAATGCACAAGCCTTGTGATATAAATCTTCGCCAACGTGAAGAGAGGACTAGCTAGAGGCCAAGGTATGTTTTCTTAACTCATGTTTTTACATTGAGCATCTAGGCCTCATATTCTATGCTAGTGTGTCCATTCTTGCATGTAACTCTCTCAAGTCACATTCTTTGTACCTATTAGATGTTTAGTAAATTCCTTCTTTAAAATTGACTAGGTGTCATATGTTCCATAAAAAATGGTGAAAGGAATATGCTAAACATTCTAATATGGTTCTTGACTTGATGTGTTGTATGCTTATGTGTCATAAGATAGAGTTTGAAAAATCCAACTAGCATGATAGGACTTGTGTGTTTTTGAAAATATTTGGTTCTTGGTCTTTGTGACCTAATCGATCTGTTTGTGACTATGTTGCCCTTGATTGATTGATGGCTAGTCACAAATAGTGAGATTTTTCTCAAGTTCATAAAATCCTTTATTTTTCCCAACCCTCTTGGAAGAATCAAGGAGGTTTGAAGAATATTGGAAAATCTCAATCTATCAATGCTAAATCTAGTTCCTGATTCAAACCTAAAGTTATCTATCTCATCAGATCAGGAATCAAGTGTTAAGGAGATCAAAATCAACTTTTCTGGTTTTCTGGCAAAAATCGGTTTCACCGGTTTGGCAAACCGATTTCACCGGTTTTGGCCGGAGCCACACACCTTATCTCTTTACCACAGGAAAACTTACCCCTTCACCCCTCATTCACTTCCCAACACACCCAGGCCCAGCCTCCCTCTTTCTCCCGTGCTCCCGTTGGCGACCTTGCTCCCCCCATGGCGATTTGAAGATTTCCCAAGGAACAAGGCCGGTCCTCTTTGAGTTTTGAGAAGGCTCTGGTGCTGGGAATCGGTGGCACCGGTGTGGACACCGCTTTGGATTCAAAATCTCATGCGGCCTAGGTATTCCGAGGTACCAAATGTTCCCATCACCCGATCTATTTCCTCGTTGCATATCTGTCAAAACCCTTCAAGGAATCATCTCCTAGTATGCCCAGGAAGCTACCCCATGAATGGTTTTGGATTTGGTGGGCTACATTTTGAGGATGGGCAATTTAGGGTTCAACTGCCCAGGAACCGGTTTCATCGATTCACCAAACCGGTTTCACCGGTTTGTGCAGATGAACCCCAGATAATCCATCTTGAACGTGTAATCCACTATCAAGTTTGTAGAACTGTCTTTCATGGATATAATCTCTTGTTCCTACACTTTTTCAATCTATCCTGCTCAGCTAGCCTCATCTGTGAACTATATATGCAAGGACTATTGGTTATGAAATATAGCATGTGGACATGGATTTGAATTCTATTGATCATATCTTTCAAATCCATCTTTTATCCATGACCTAGAACTTGTTCTTGGTGCTCTGTGCAAAACCAGTTTCACCGGTTTGGAAAACCAGTTTAACCGGTTCTGGACAGAGCAGTGCCCAGCTGATCTCATATATTCATCTTGTGACCTTTTTGTCTCCAAAATATTCCTGAGTCCTGATAATAATATCCACATCCTTTTTGACCAGAAATTCTGACATATGAAAGGAGAAAGAAAGAAATGACTGACGATCAAGGTGGTTCTGGATCGGGACGCATGCATGATGATGATCCTCCTAGAAGCAGTGGGCGCGTTCTGAGGCAAGGAAAAAGAGAGAAGCTTCCAGAGATATAGAAGATGTTCATGAGGAGGCTATTAACACATCAAGTGATGATGATGTGGTTAGTGATGAGGATTATCGAGTTGAGCATCATCACGGAAAAGGGTTAGCTCTTGAGAGCAGCAACGAGGGTGAGGAAGGTGCTGATGGCAGTAATGGGGAAGAGAGAAGTGGTGATGATGTTGAGGAAGGAGAAGAGGAGGAAGAGATGGCCATGCCAGAAATTAGAAAACCAGTTGGGCCAGCCTCTAGAAGGGGAGAAAACTTTATTCTTAGTGGGATGACAGAAGTAGCAAGGAGAAAGAGAAGAGAAAATTATATAGGCACTCCCAAAACAACCACTGATTATAGATTCCATACTATGTTCCATCAAGATTACTATGCTGCAACTATTATTGGCAAGAAGGAACATATGGAGGCCGAGTCCAAATGGATTGATTAGAATTACATGGCAAAATTTGATGATCCCATCTTCAATGAAATCATCAGTGTGTGCACTAACACAAGGATTAATCGGATCATGAAATTCAAATATTCTTGGAACAAAGAAATCATTGCTCAGTTTTATGCCACCTTATATGTTGAGGAAGGTGTGAGTGTGAGAAAGATGCATTGGATGACTGAGGGAGAAGCATATAGCGTCACTTTTTCTGCTTTCTTAAGGAGATTTGACTTGGAGATGAGGATGCCACTTATCCCTCATTACATAGAGCTGATGGTCCTATCCCTCCTAAAGACACAAAGTTCATGTATCCTAGGAATGAGCAAGTCAATGTTGGGAAGGTAAAGGGTCTCTATACCTATTATCAAATCTTGAACAATCTTTTTAGAGTAACCCTTACACCTAGAGGAGGACATCAACAAGATGTGTCAAATTATGCGAGAGATTTGCTTGCTGCTATGAGACCACCTGGGGTAAATTTCAGCATTGGGGAATATTTATGGGAGAAGATTAGGAATATATCTGAAAGTCCACAAAGGCTTTGTGGATTTGCTCCTTATATCATGTATTTGATTGAGAAAACCATTGACAAGAAGTTTGTAAAGGACACAAAGCATGAGCCATTAAGGTTGAAACTACCCAAGAAGGTCAGGGTTCCATCTCCAACTCATGATCAGCAGGGAGAAGCAAGTCAGCAGTAGCAGCCTACAACCCAGCTAGAAACCGGTTTGGGAAACCGGTCAAACCGGTTTGGGGCAGACCAGCAGCAGTCATCGTCCTCCCGTTCTAGTGAGAAGCCTTCATCCCCCATTCGTCGCATCTTGAGTTTCTTCACTGGAATTTGCAAGAATCAAAGAGATATCTTGGTTGAGCAGCAGAGGGTGAGAAGAGAAACAAAGAAGGATAGGGATATGATGAAGAGGATGTATAATGCAAAAAATATTTCGCCTCCAAGATTACCCATCTCTCCAGAGCGCGAGGAGCCTGAGATCCCTTCTCTTGATGACATGGTGGCCACCTATCAGTCAAGTGGTTATTTTCAGCCACTCCAGCACCATTTTGGATATGGTGCATATCAGCCACCTCCTCCTCCACCTGCACCTGGCATGACTGGTATGAACTTCCCTGAAGCCTCATCGTCTGCAGCATCACCTCCTCCTCATACACATGGTGACGATTTTGCCACAAGGGCAGCTACAGCTCTCTTTGGTCTTCCTACTGGACCTCCTTCTTATGGTCGTTCGTTTTGGCAAGAAGACTCTCCAAGCCACAACGGTGATTTCATCTAAGTGATCCTGTGCTAAGTGTGATATGCATGAATGAATGGTGTAATGTTCTGTATGTGTGATGCCTGGAAGAACCGGTTCCACTGGTTCATAAAACCGGTGAAACCGGTTTTGGTCTGGACAGCACACATACACCTTCTTTGAGTTTTGTGATTTGCATGCCATTTTATTCTTAGTGCTATTATTGTTTATCTATGTATCTTGTTGGATTCATGCATGCTTAGATATAGGGGGAGCTCCCATGATTTTCTCTTATATGTGCATTTGGCATGTGAGGCCGAATTTTTGAAATTCCATTCAAAGCACATATTAAGGGGGAGCTCATAACTGATCTGAGAATTCATTAATGTTTATTCATTTTATCTGTGAAGCTTTAATCGAGTTGTCATCAATCACCAAAAAGGGGGAGATTGAAAGTGCATCTAGGCCCTCAAGTGGATTTTGGTGAATTGAATGACAAAACGATTAAAGAACTAACTTGTTTGTTTGAGTGCATGAGCAGGGATCTATTCTTATAGTTCATTTACAATCATTATACTCATGATATATTTGTGGTTGATCAAAGCAAGCAAGTATGATCCCATGATTCTAGGTTGTTGAAATTGGCAAGTCCTTGATGTTTGTGATGGAGACATGGTTCTATGCATGATGTGTGGTCTCTAATTGCTCAAGAAGGACTGTCATTAAATATTGGGATGTTAATTTCAATGAAGGTAATTTGGAGCATTATTGGTCTCATGCCATGGATGCACTTTGAACAAGATATGAGACAATATCACTATGCTAAAAATAAAGATTCATGGATTAGCTAAGAAGAGAAGAAAAATACATAAGATTAGATATTGCAAGACTTCATGTGTGTATGATAAAATGACATGAACATGTATGTTATATATGTTGGTCTTATTGATTGGAAGCTTGCAATTCATGGGATATTCTTTATCAATCAAGAACAAGCATTTGAGGATCTTTCAAATGGAATTCATTCAATGGCAAAGCAATGCTAACTTGATGATGCAAGGGTAAGTGGTGAAGAAACAAATTGAGATGACTAGAGCGAGGGACTAAGCAAGTTTTGGTTAAGTGACGACTTATGACCATGTGCGAATTGCTAAGGTGAAGTATCTAGTATCCGGGGGGTTTTGAAGTATCATAGCCAAGTCTTGTCAAGAGAAGCAATGCAATGCATATATATGTTATGGTTGATAAAGGGAGTGGCCTAAGGATTAAAGTGAACTCAAATATAAGTTATGGAAAATCCTCACTAGCTCAAGGTGGATATGCTCAGTTGAAGATACAATGTTGAAAGCCCTCAAAGAAGTGATTGATCAAGTATTGGCATGATTGTTTGACATACAAGCTCAAGTGGTCGATTTATGATTCATCTTATGTCTTGAGTATAGGTATGCCATACTATCAAGAGGGATGCAACATTGGTTGAATGACAATCTCCAAAAGTGCTCAAGTGAACCCTTGTGAGACTAACCGTGAGAGTTTCTAACTTAGTGTGGGTTTCCTGAGGAAACCGATGGAACCAGTTAAACCGGTTTCTGTGGCCTCGAGTGTCTAATGGCTAGTTTCTTTGAAATCCGGTGAAACCGTTTTTGGCAACCGGTGGAACCGGTTTTCTCTGACAGAAAAACTGCTAGTTTTTGGAGAGATGGGTATTTATACCCATGAGCTCCTCTTGGAGGGGCTGCTGGCTCAGCTCGAGTTTAACACTTCCTAGAGTCCAGCTGAGCTCTCCCCAACCTCTCTAAGTGAGACTTGTGTTCATAGCTTGAATTCTTTGAGTTGGGTTGAGAGAGTGACTTGTGTGTGAGCATTAGAGAGCAATCCTATTCCTTGAGCACTTGTGGTTTTGCCAAGCAGCTGTTGAAGCATTTGTTACTCTTGGAGGTTCTTCCTCCTAGACGGCTAGGCATTGTCCGGTGAGCTACCGAAGTGTGTGGTGAGCCACGGGATTGTTCGTGCAGGTTGTGCTTCACCTCTGAAAGAGAAGAAGCAAACTAGTGGAAGGAGGAGATAGCTTGACCTTGTGTGGTCGTATAAGCTTTCTCAATGGAGAGTAGGATTCACCGTGCCTTGGTGGCTGCTTGGTGCGAGCGGTGAATCCGAACTTCGGGAAAACAACTCCTTGTGTCTTGGTTTGAGTTTTTCCTCATATTGTCATTTCTAGCATATTACTTGTGCTTCCACTACGATCTACTTTGATATGTTGAGCTGTGTGCAGGAGCTTCATTGGAATACTTGGAAACATCCCTGGAAGCTTCACACCTTTTGTGGTTTGTGCTAGAATTCATAGAGGGGGATAATACATTTGTTGGTGCTATCTTTGTCAAACCGGTTTTACCGGTTTACCAAACTGTTTTTACCGGTTTGGGGGCTGATAGTTGGAATTAGGTTTTGTAATTCTGCAGATTCGCCTATTTACCCCCCTCTAGGCGACATCAAGGTCCTTTCACCCCCACCTCCGTCACTTCCGTGCGACGCTGTGGCTGGTTGACTTGTGTCTAATCAACACGACATGACTACCCAGGCGAAGCACGGCTTCTGGGTTCCGTCGCTCGACACCGCCACCACTCTGTTGCCACTATCGCGCTCCTATCGGGGAGGCCTCGCTGATCCCAATTGGCGCGGCGCCATGCAGGAGGAGTTTGATGCTCTTTTGGCCAACCGCATGTGGGACCTGGTTCCACGTCCACCATGTGCCAATATTGTGTCCGGGAAGTGGGTCTTCAAACACAAGTACAAGACCGATGGTACTCTGAAGCGGTACATGGCTCGCTGGGTTCTCTGTGGTTTCACTCAGCGTCTAGGTATTGACTTTGATGAGACTTTCAGCCCAGTTGTGAAGCCCACTACGGTCCACACTGTTTTGTCTCTGGCACTCTCCCGAAGCTGGTGGATCCATCAGTTTGATGTGAAGAACGCTTTTCTTCATTGAAATTTGTCCGAGACAGTTTACTGCTCCCAGCCGACAGGTTTTGAGGATTCCTCACATCCAGATTATGTGTGCCATCTTAATCGATCACTATATGATCTTAAGCAGGCACCCCATGCATGGTACAACCGCTTCACCTCGTACATTCTGCAGCTCGGATTCGTGGAAGCCAAGACGGACACATCTTTATTCAACTATCATCAGGGAGCAGACACTGTGTTTCTTCCTCTCTATGTGGATGACATAGTTCTCACTGCTTCGTCGACACCCCTGCTTTGCCGCGTCATCAGTGCCCTACAGCCAGAGTTTTCTATGAAAGACCTAGGTGAGCTTCATCATTTTTTGGGTATGCATGTGCAGTGTTCTGGTGATGGTCTTCTCCTTTCACAACAGCAGTATATGGTGGAGATTCTTGAGTGTGCTGGCATGTCTGACTGCAGGCCCTGTGCCATTCCTGTTGACACAAATCCAAAGCTTTCTGCTGATGGCGCTCCTATTGCTGATCCTTCGGACTTTCGCAGTTTGGCTGGTGCTCTTCAGTATCTGACTTTCACTCGTCCAGATATAACCTATGCAGTTCAGCAGGTCTGCCTCCATATGCATAATCCTCGGGAGCCTCACTTAGCTGCTCTCAAGCGGATTCTATGCTACGTGCGAGTCACTCTTCACCTTGATTTGCACTTGCGTCTGTATTCTCAGTCTGATCTTGTGGTTTATTCAGACGCTGATTGGGCGGCTTGTCCCAACACTCGCAAGTCCACTTCTAGTTATTTAGTATTCCTTGGTGACAATCTCGTCTCCTGGTCTTCGAAGCGTCAGACTGCTGTTTCTCGCTCGAGTGCAGAAGCCGAGTATCGGGCTGTTGCCAACACCGTTGCTGAGGTGTCCTGGATGTGCCAGCTGCTTGCTGAATTGCATGTCACAGTCAGTCGTACTGCTCTGATATACTGCGATAACATCAGCACAACCTACATGACTGGCAACCCCGTCCAGCATCAATGCACCAAGCATGTCAAGATTGATATACACTTTGTCCGGAAGCGTGTTGCCACAGGAGCTGTCCGTGTTCTTCATGTTCCTGTGAGTTCACAATACGCCGACATCTTCACCAAAGGACTTCCGTCTTCAGTTTTCACGGAGTTCCGGTCCAGTCTGAATGTTCAGGCTGTCGATGATCAGACTGCCAGGGGGGAGGAGGTGTTAGACAATTAGTCTTGTGTGTGGGCCCTTGTGCCTGTGTGGGGCCTAGGTGTCACACGCCTAGGAGGGCTGGCCTGCCCTAGCAGCCGAGCCACCCTTAGAAGGTTAGGTCGGCAGACCCTTGATTTGTGGTGTTTCTATAAAGAGTGAAATGCACGGCCGGCCCTTTAACTTGTGTTGGTGTGTCAAATATGTCCACGAACTCTCAAAACGCATTTACAGGTCCCTAATCTAATTATGTTGTTCATCCCAGGTCCAAAGCGGCTCGTGGCACATTTTTGGCCAAAGTGGCGAAGCCAGCGTGGCAACCAGCCTGGATTTGGTGGGAACGTTGGCGCTGGTAGAGGGGTACAAGTTTGCATTTCAGCCCTACCTATTCCTAATTCCATTCTTTGTCCTCATCTCTTCCCAATCGTTTCTTCTGCCTGGGTTGCGCCGCCGCAGCCACCGGCAGATTCCC
>CM014273.1:47513704-47576262 GCA_004135705.1 Alloteropsis semialata
ACGTGCAGCATCCTCCATAGCTGCCTCCATGGAGCTCCTGTCAGAGATAGAGCGGTGGATGGATCCTATACGGGCCCCCATCTGGCCCTGAGTACTCCTCAAGATCTGCACTGAAGCCTTCCAGAAGGTCTTGTACTCAGGGTGAGTCCACCGCTCAGTGCGGTACTCCACCGCCACGTCCTCCGCTCCAAAGCAGTCAGTCAGCAGCTCGTCTAGCTTCTTGCGGAAGAAGCCATTCGCATTCATAGCATCGAACCCCATAACGGTCCATCTTGCGCTGTCCTCCACCTCCAGTAAAGGATCCGCAGCAAAGTCATCGAACAGATCCTCATCATCTCCACCATTGCCATGGTTGCCATGGCCATCATCACCTCCTGCTGCTCCTCCAGCTGCCTGATCCTGCTGCTCAGGCACGACCTCGACCTCCACAGTGTCGTCCTCAGAGTGCTCCTGCTCCGCAGGCTCAATCTCCTCAGGCTCTGCCTCCTCTGGCTCCACTGGTACTGGCTCCTTCTGGGGCTCCAGTGCTGGGTGCGCTACCTGGACAGGTAGGCCAGTGGTGCTCTTGCGTGCGGTCTGCCTAGTGCGAGCCATCTATAAAAAGAAGCAAATAAGAGAGTCAAATTTTTGCAACAGATAAAGACAGGAGTATAAGCAAAGATTTTTAATAAATTAATGACAAGGCAAAACAAGAATAGATTAAATAAACAAAATGAGGTATGTATAATCAAATAATAAAATAAGCAAGGTTAAATCAAAATGAAATAAAGCAAGGAGTTTACAGCACAACTCTAAACGACCATTCTACTCTAGGCTGCGCATCCTACAGTCAGCACTGCTTTGATACCACTCTGTCACACCCGGATTTACGAAGGAAATCCGAATGCTACTATATGTGTACCCAGGAAGTCTTTACACAC
Organism: Alloteropsis semialata; assembly: GCA_004135705.1. Classification (NCBI taxonomy): domain Eukaryota; kingdom Viridiplantae; phylum Streptophyta; class Magnoliopsida; order Poales; family Poaceae; genus Alloteropsis; species Alloteropsis semialata. The sequence goes on from CM014273.1 coordinate 47,514,625, forward strand.
ATATAGCTCCAGAAATGATAATCAAAAGGAAGAAAACAGTGCTCGATACATAAACAGAAATAAAGTCATTACATCACAGGCATTACATTATTATCGAGTTTATCAAAGTAGCGGAAGCCTGATACAATCTAACTCCAAAATGTCTCCACAGGGACTCTGACTGGTAGAGAACACAGCCTAGAAATCCAGGAACTCCTCGGGGAATGCATCTACTGGCGGCTCATCTGAGTACCCATCCGGGATTTTGTTGATATGAAGCAAGTGTAAGTAATCCATCTTACTTAGCAAGCATAACATGATTAAATGAGGCTCAAAAAGGCTAGACAAGATTTAAACTGCGTTTAGCATTTTTAGTTGATTGATTTTAAAATTAACCTGAATTACTACAATTATATGACAACCCCAGTTGAAACCCACATTATGGAAACATGTGAAGTATTATAAATGAACAGCATCATATTAAACCATTTATCCGAAAAACAAGGAACCGCTCAAAAAGGATCCAAGCCGCTCTTAACCATGAGCATGGCTGTTATAACAGTTTTACACTCTGCAGAGGTTGTACACTTTCACCACCGGTCGCGACACCCCTTTGCCATAAGCAATGCACTCCCAAATCGAGCACAGGGCATCACTACGAGACCTTTCTACCGACACCCTAACAAGTTAGTGGCCGCTACGGTTTCCTGACAGGCGCATGGAACTCTCCTCCTAGGACCGGAGATCACTCAGGGCGCAACGTGAGAGTCCCGGTGGCGCTCAGGGCGCAACGTGAGACATGCCGACGACACTCAGGGCGCAACGTGAGTTCGTCCCTAGGTAGGCCGAGGTCCATACTTAAACCGGGCAGCCCCACAAGCTAGAGCCGTACAGCGTACTTAGTCAAGACCAGAGCCATGTGATTCTCGTGGTTGTACGGTTTTCCTGGGTGGCCGCTTTAAGAATCGGAACCTTAAGGGGAGACGCTTAGAGCAATCCAAACACATGCTCAAGCTCCCTAAACCAAGTTGCTAAAAGAACATATTTTAATAAGGTTCCAAGTATATCATTAGTCAAGATTAACATTTATTCATCGATCATTAGCGGTTGCAAGCAAACTAAGCACAACTAGCTTATCTACCCACATGCATAAACCCAAGGTAACAAGGTAAGTAGGTTAAACAAGACTAGTCATTCCTAAGGTTTAACAAATTTAGACACATTCATGAATGAATAACATGATTAATAGGTGAATAGGTATCAAGGATAAATCATGTTACACTTGCCTTCCTCAAAGTATTGCTGCTGATCCGAGTCTTCAAAGTCTTGATCAAATCCGGCCTCGTACTGCTCGCTCTCTAAACACGCATTCCATCACCACACATACATCCATCACAAGCCAATACATGCATAAAAGAGTATTTCTATTAGAACAGTACACCATACAATAAAAACAGAAGCAAAAAGATTAGAAAACTAATCTACGCATTTCTACGAACACATGAACGCGAGAATCACTTTAATCGGAGCTAGGATGAATAAACTACGCTAAAAACAAACTAAGGGTAAACCTGCGAAAACCGAGGACCTAATCGTATCTATCTATAGACTGCAGGGGGTAGCAAGAAAGAAAAGCAACACAGGGGGTTGGATGGCGGGTTTATTTGAGGATTTTGTAGGGGCTCTTTAACAAAGTTGCGAAGGGGTAAGTTGGATCTAATTTCAGCCGTCGGATGGATGATGAAGAGCTGCTGGGTTGCTCTGCTTGTTTCTGATCGGCAACAGGGAGGGGCTGCACTGCTGTTCTTCTTCGTGAGAACAGAACGGCGCCCATGGTGCTTCTGCACGCCGGCGGTAGGGGGCCCCAAGGCTACAGTGCTCCAAAACAGGTGATGTTTGGCCCTAGAGAGAGAGGACGTCGCAGCGAACTCGTCTTGACAAACAATTTGGGCTAGGAAACAGTAAAGACGCCTCACCACGAAGGGGGGCGGACCTGCTGTTCAACGCTCGTCGGGCTGCTATTTCCGGCCTTGGCTGATGCTTCTGGATGTCCGGCGCCCGTCGGGAAGGGTCTTGCAGCCTGCTGTTCGGTGTTGGGGGTGAGGTTCTCGTGTTCCTGCAAACGAGATGGAGAGGTTAGGGGTGAGGGAGGGTTCGGCAATGGCTTGGACAGAGGCAAACCATGGTGGCGCGGCGACTTACCAAGGACGAACTTCGACGGGTACGAACAGCGGCGTAGGAGACAGTGGATAGAGAAATTGGGGTGTGGGGGAGTCAAGGGTGGTCAGGGAGTGATTCGCCCGGAGTTTTGTAGGGGAGGAGAGGGTCTGGTCAAGGTGAATTTCAGGGGACGGGCGGGCTTCGGTTTCCCCATCACTTGTATGTCACTGAGTGGAATTGATGGGTGAGTGGAGGAAGGGGAAAGGAAGGGGCGCCGGCCTTCTGTTCTTGCGAGGTGGAGGGGTCCGATGGCCACTAGTCTGCGATGCAGGGAGAAGAAAGGGAGGGGGCGTTCCTACGGCATCGGTCTTCTGCGTGCGCACGAGGAAGGGGGCGACGGGAGGAGGTACTACGGTGGTTCCCTGCGTGCGTGGAAAAGGAGAAGAGTTGGACCTGGTCTTCCTGCGTGTGTGTGGGCTAGCTGCTTGTGGGCCAAGGGGAAAAAGAAAAGGGAGCTGGGCTGGCTACGGCTTGGACCTGGGGAAGAAAAGAAAAAGGAAGAAGAAAGGAAAAAGAAACGGGCCGGACTGGGTTTGGGCACGGGTTGGGTTTGGATTGAACTCCGGATTTTTGGGGCTTAGGACCAAGGGGGTTTTGGACTAGCACACCAAAACACTCAGACAGAAAATAATGCATCAGCATGATATGCACAAAACAAGTTACTAAACCTATGGTTGATTTTAATTTCCAAAAAAGGTTTTATATTTACCTAAATTTTGAGTATGCACACACAAGAGCTAGCAAATTAATTATTATATTGGAAAGGGAATTTTTTTAGGGTGTTACAGGGAGCTTGTCGGATGGCCTTGGTGGAACATTTCCTAAGAGATTATGTGCAATGTGCCATGACATGATGTTGACATCCATGGTGGGGCTAAGATGGGCTTCTATGACAATCCCCCTTATAGAACATGGAAGGATCGTGGAAGGTGAACTATTCCAAATTGCTTCAGAAAAGTGCCAAATTTCATCCGACCATTCCTCCTTTGTCTTTCATGAGAAATGCTCCGTGGGGAGGATCGGGAGGATGAGGAATAGGGGGTGTCATAGCCTTCTTGTGCCTTGAGTAATCCGAGGTGTTTCCATGATTTTCAAAGAGATCATCCTCGAAGTCAAAAGGTAATCCAAAAGGCTAAGTTTCCTCTGCCTTAACGGATGGTGTTTCAGGAGCTGGATCTAGACTGGGCAAGTCTACGGGTAGGATAGGATCTACTTGAAGGTCTTCTTGCTCAGATTCATCCATAGCAGCGGGAGAGTTCTCTCGAATATTCTCCCGGACCTCTCTCGCTCTAGCCGGTGTTACATGTAAGAATGATCCTCTGGCGGCTATATCAATGAATCGGGCAGCTTTGCTAGTCAAATCGGACCGAAAATGTTGCATAAGCATCAAGTCTGGAAAGCCTAATTCCGTGCCAGTAAGGCACAAATCCTAGAATCGTTCCCATGCTACCGCGATCGTTTCCTTCTCTTTTTGTTGGAAGTTAATGATTTTTCTTCCGAAGGGCACAGATCCAATGAACGGGGAAGTACTCTAGACAAAACGTGTCTCGTAACTTTCCCATTCACCATTTGTTAGCCCAATGGTATGGTCTCACCACTTCCTTGCCCTCTCTTTAAGAGAGAACGGGAAGAGCTTCCATCTAATCATTGCTTGCGTCACACCTGATATGACCAGACATGAGCAGAGCAACTCGAATTCGTGCAAGCGATGGTATGGGTTTTCACCATCATGTCCTGAGAAGTATGTCTCCTGGACCATAGCTATGAAAGTAGGGCGAAGCTCATAACTATCTGTTTGTATAGGATTTGACGAGGGGTGCAGCTCTAATAATTCGCCCTTTGGAGTAGAGAACTCATGGATTTGGGTGAAGTCCATGGGTAAAAATAAAATAAAAGAAAATATAAAATAAAAGATAAATGGGCAACCGTAGTTCTTAGACAACATAGCTACCGTTCCTCGGCAACGGTGCCAGAAAGCTTGTTGGTATTTCTTACGGTCGCATATAAATCCGCAAGCGCACGGATACCATTGTAGCCTTCACCTGAAAGTATTCAGGGTATCGAATCCACATGGAATGAGAGGGCATTGTCTAATCACTAAAGTTGACCGGATCGATCGAGTTTATATGAAGGCTGGGTAGAGAGGATAACTTAGCACTAAGCTGGGAATATAGCGAAGGGAGTTCTCCTATGCTTGCTTTGGGCACCGGGGTATCCTAGGCCTCTAGGAAATTGCCGGCAAACAGCTCTACGCCGTACCCAAACATGGAGGATTACAAAGGACGGACAGGGCTCTCACCACCTGCCGCTTACCTCTAATAATCCATGGGGCTACGAGGCAAACGAAGGTAGTCGATAACCTAAGCACCACGCTTAAGATATATACTACTACTCTAATCTTAGCTAGAGACTAGAGCACTTTATAAATAAAGCGACGAACCCACAAGCACAATAAAGAACTCAGCTTTCTATAACTCAAACTTAAATACTAAGCTGAATATCCCGGATACTTACTAAGGAGCTCGCATCCGCCGAGGTACAAGTGGAGGGTCGCCGACACGCCGGGACTCCTCCGGACTCTCCCTCACTCTCTCCCTACTTCTACTCTCATTTGAGGAGGGCTTCACCTTGACTTGTTGCTCCATCTCGATGATGATCTTCAATGACCGGGATGCAGCTATTTATAGCTTGTAGATGTGGTTGGGAGTGGACACATGGAAGATGAGGATGAACGGACTCAGTCACAGGTCGGGCGACGCGGGGAGGTCGGCCGATGTTGGATCCACCGCCTTGAGTGGTGCACGGCGTAGATGGACTCCTGGACGCGGTGGGAACGCGCACGAGAAGGATGAGGCGGTTTGGCCTCCAAACCAGGTCGGCCGACCTACGGGGTCGGGCGACGGTCCACCGGCACATCTCGGGCCCATCTTCGGCTGAGTGACTGTCTCGTGGGTCCTCATGGCGGTTCCAGGTGATAGGGCTGCATTTGAGTACATTTAGGCTGCGAGGTGGGCCCTTCAATCCATGTGACCTCCCCTTGGACCATTTCCATCTCTTGGATTCAACCGACATGGATTCAGTGGCTAGGATGGTCCTGGAGTGTGCTTCTTTGCTGCGGTCAAAAAGGGGCTCCATTGGGCTTGTGCCCACGTCGGCCGATCTAAGAGGGTCGGGCGACCTGGCCCTGAGCCCAAATGTCCTCTCTTTTGCCATTTAACCCCTACACTCATATATTCACCAAAACTTGTGGAATGGATTAGATATAAGCCCTAAAGCTATGGTGAATGCATTCTTGTATGTATTTTCTATAAGGATTGATGGTCAAAAGTGGTACTTAAGGACCGTCAACACCTGGCCTCTTTCCTGGCCGCCTCATCCTCATCTTTCTCCCCAAGTTTTCTGGAAGCTTTAGCAGTTGTTCCATCTATGCATGTGGGCCCTTGGACGTCATTTGCTTCAAGATATCTTCGAGATAAGAATGGGAAGTGGATGTCCTTCCATATTCTCCAATTGATTTGCCTTGACCCCAAAGTTTCTTGACCTTATCTGGAAACACTTGCCTTTCAAATATTCTTGGAGGATGGTTCACCAAAATTGAGCACGGACGGGGCTTGAAACACCATAGGCCGGCCGGCCTACCCTGTTCCTCGGGCTTCTGGCCTTCATCTTTCATCGTGTCGTCCATGGTTACAAGCATTGTCCATATGTGCTCCAATTTAGCCCAAAAACCTGCGTAAACAAAAATCCTCCAGAAACACATGCATATATGAAAACGTCCTGGTTATAGAGTATGATCATTAGTTTAGATATCAAATTCATGCCATTATTGAAGATAAACAAGGGTAAAAGTGTGTCGCTAAGGAGCGTCAACAATCCCCCCATGCTTAAACCTTGCTCATCCTCGAGTAAGTCTTCAATAAGAATTCGAGTAAGTCTTCAATAAAAATCAGCATTGCCTTTCGGTGTCCAACCCCTGCACTTGATCATACACAAGAAAACATAATGCTCTCAAAATATTTTGCAATTAATTCTTCAAGTTGTAACCAGCTCTTTCCAATATGGAGGGTAGACATGAATTATGTGTTCCCCACAAACAATTCAAACACATGCTCTCTAATTTAAATAAGTCTCAGAAATTAAGAAGTTAGTTTCAAAAGAATTGCTAAACCAAGATCAATAATTAAACCTCATTGCAATTGCTCATGGAAACTCTCAGCTCATCTTATCTCTTGAACTTGCTAGAACTCTCTTCACCTTCCTTTCTCTCATATATGTGTGAGGCTTTATCTGGAGCTATTGGAAAGGTTATTCCTAACAAAAGATATTATAATCAAGATATTATTGAAACAACAAATACTTCTCATGGGTTTACCGAGACTCGTCAAAAAGACCATGAAAAATAATCGATTTTGTGGAGAGGGGGAAAATGGAACACACGCTTTTAGATAGTGGACATGTGCAAATGGCAAAGGTTGATCCCGAGGCACAAATGAAGTCCTCATTATCGGATTGCACATGGTTGGAATATTTGAGTATGGAATAATCTTTAAGGCACTATGGAATTTAATGAAGCAAAAGAACTAAGGAGCATTTATTTCCACATTTTTTTGTTTTCTTTCTTCCTTTTTCAACACATACATTATTTTTTCTTTATTTTTTTCTTTATGCTCCTTAGAACTTCTAGAAACATTAATACTTACTTAGCACCTCCCCCCCTCCCCTCCATGCTTAAATGATTGCTCGTCCTTGAGCATAGAAATGGTGGCTAATGCTAGAGTAAGTATCCATCTCAATCTTTTAGAAAATGGTTTGAATCTTCAGGGAGTATCTTCTCGTGGAATATTGAAGCCATTAGAGGAGGATAGAGGGTAGGCTTGTCGGCTCATGGTGTTGAGGCCGGCCGGCCCACTTGTTGTGGACCTCCGTTTCTTCTAATTTTTCTTCTATGCACTCTTTGATGCCTCCCAAATATATGTTTCTTGTATCAAGCTTTTGATTCTCTAGATTTTCCTTGAGATGATAATCCATACTCAAATTGGGTTGTGGTCAAGGAGGTATTTCACAAAAAGATAATTTGGGTTTAGGGTGGATATCCAGCGAAGTTTGTGAAGTTTTCGGTGTAGAAACCCACAATGCATGGATAGATATGCTAGCAAAAAGAAGGTACGCAAAAAGGAATGGTCAGCTTCTTAGTCTTGTATCAAAGAAGATAAGTGTGGGATATGGCTACCCCTGGGCCCACTACCGTCCAGGTACACAGTCGGCCTAGGCCTACATCTGACAAGGATGTGGGCTGACCCTAGGCCGGCCCACGAGGATCCTCGGCTTAATGGACAACATTGATGAAGACTTGGCCCGCAAGGCACACTGCGATACACTCAGATCTCGTCCGAGGATCACGGAGATTACGCTACAATCAACTCATATTAGTTTCCTAGTTGTAGCCAGATACAATTATAGATAACCGACTTGTAAATCCTAGGCCGTCAGCCTACATAAGGTGGCCTAGGTTGACCCCTTCATTCATCGGATACTCTCCCCTCATTGTAACCACAAACTCGTCGTTGTTCTCCGAAACCTCACCGAGCAGAGCAATACAACAATAGCAAGCACATGACGTAAGGTATTATACCTCTGGGTAGCCCGAACCTATATAATCCATGTGTCCCTGTGTTACCTCGAGCTCCCTAGTCTTGCGATTGCCCTTTGCCTACAAATCTACCATCTACGTAGCCCCCGGTGGACTACCAGACTAGAACTCCGACAGTTGACGTGCCAGGTAGGGGTGATCGCGGGGCATTACAGCTAGCTCGATGGCAGATCGTCGCTCCGTCATCTTCCCCGACTCCGTCAAGGATTTTCCCATGCTTCTCGAGGGCATCAGCTTCATCGCCGAGATCCACTCTGCCGCCTCCGACTCCACCATGTCACTCGATGCCACTACGCCGACCAGCCCCGTGCTGACTTCCTCATCGATCTCATCATTGATCATCGCCCCGCTCTAGCAGCGACTCGACGCTGTCACCATCGACGATCAGGCTCCGGGCCTGACCACTCGCCGGAGAATCCCGCCCCCGGACGAGCTCCTCGCCGGGCTGGATCGCGTCCAGGGCACCATCGCCGAGTGCATCACTATGTCGGAGGAGGCTCTGTTCTGATCCCGCAACCCGCTCCCTCTAGTGTTGCGCAATGCTTCAATGATCTACTCTGCCCGACTCTGAAAAGACATGGCTCAGATCCGATCTGAGATCCTGCCCAAGCCCTCCCAGTCCCCGGGCCACGGGGAGTTTCAAGTTGCTACAAGTGTGCTTCTGTCGGCTCCGGCCGACACAAGCAATGACTCAAGCTATGTCATGCCTCCGGGCGTGAGGTCTTCATCTCTGAGGACTTGGCCACTCAAGACGGGGAAACCGACTTGGCCAGGGACCGCCGCCAGGAGTGGAACGCTGACCGAGCTCACCGACGCAACGAAGAAGCCCTACCACCTCAGGTAGTGGATGGGGACACTGCAGCCGCTGCAGCTGCTGGAGAAATCCCCCCTCGGGGCTCCATTAAGGCAACAACCGTCCCCCCCGGGTCCTCGCGGAGTTGAACCCTAGAACCTCGATGGAGCATTTGCTTGGGTACCCTTTTGTACGCCCCAGGCCAACATCGCAGCCGCATTCGCCGAGTTGGGCCACATGCCCGAAACCCAGGAGGTGCAACGCGCCCGAGCTCGCCTGGAAGCTGCTCAGGAGAAAGTCGAGCAATCATACCGTGCCAGATCCCGATCTGGGCGGACCAACTCGGCTCGCTCCGCAAGCTACCATTCTGCTCATAGTAGATCAGATAGGGGTCAATCTCGCTAGAGGAACCCCCCATTACCCGTCGTTGAAGAAGAGGTGGCCCAGAACAACCACGAGGATGAAGAAGAAGAGCGGCGCAACCTGCGCAACGCGGACCACCGCCGCGACCGCTACCAAGACCGGTGTGACAGGTGCCAATGGCACCACCAGCCCAACGACCTCCGGGGTCGCCTCAGGGACTATGCCCCGTGACATCCGCGCCGACCTCGACGCCCGCCACCGGGAGCGTGACTCGGCGGCACTCGAGCGCCGCGAGCGGTATGACCGGGACAATGGCCGCGAGGCGAACCCAGTCAAGCTGGACGCCATACGCAACCTGGAAGAACCAAAGTGCAAGAAAAATATCATGAAGCTTACAAGAATGATGGCGGCCCTGAGCTGATTCATCAGCAAGCTCGACGAAAAGGGATTCCCGTTCTTCAAAATCCTAAAGAAGGCGGATAAGTTCGAATGGAACCCTGAGGCTAGCAAGGCCTTGGCCGACCTCAAGGAATTCCTAGTTAACCCCCCAGTACTCAAGGGCTCGACCCCCGGGGAAGAGCTCCTACTTTACATCTCGGCTACCACACATGTGGTCAGCACAGCCCTGGTCGTCGAGCGACTAGAAGAAGGTCACCCGTACAAGGTCCAGCGCCCTGTATATTTCGTCAGCGAGGTACTCGGCGATTCCAAGGTAAGGTACCCTCACCCTCAGAAGCTGCTTTACGTGCTACTGATCACGGCCATGAAGCTATGCCACTACTTCCAAGCCCACGCCATCTGAGTCATCTCCAATTTCTCGCTTGGAGCCATCCTGCACAACAGAGACGCCAATGGCCGCATAGTAAAATGGTCCGTTGAACATGGCGAGCACACCATCAACTTCGAACCACAGGAGGGCATCAAATCCCAGATATTGGTCGACTTCATAGCCGAGTGGACAGAGATACAGGCACCGACCCCGGCAGAGCGACCAGAGCACTGGAAGATTTACTTTGACGGCGCCCTCAACCTCGAAGGAGCCGGCGCAGGGGTGCTGTTCGTCTCCCCGGAGGGTCAGCACCTCAAGTACATTCTCCAAATATATTACCAGGCCACCAACAATGGGGCCTAATATGAGGCGCTTATCCACGGTCTCCGGATCGCGGTGTCACTTGGCGTCAAGCGGCTAATATGCTACAGCGATTCTAAGTTAGTCGTCGAGCAAGTCAACAAGAACTGGGACACGAAAAAAGATACCATGAGTGCATATTGTGCAAAGTTCCGCAAGCATGAGCCCCACTTCTATGGGCTTGAATTTCACCACGTTCTCCGAGAGAACAACGTCGCCGCCGATGGCCTGTTCAAGTTGGGGTCAACTAGAGCCCAGGTGCCAGTGGGCATTTTCGTTCAAGACCAGCGCACCCCGTCCATCAAGATGCTTAAGGATGGCAGCCCCGTGCCCGACGCCGAGCCACTTCTGGGTGGTCCGGCGACCAACGAAGTTCTCATAGTAGAAGCAGACTGGCGCGCCCCCTTCATTGCTTTTCTCATAGAGAGCTGGTCACTGGGTACGAAGGAAGAAATCAAAAAGCTGACTCGGCGCTCGACAAATTACGTCGTCATCGGCGACGCCTTGTACTGGAAGGCCGCCTCCACAGGCATACTCATGAAGTGTGTCCTCCGCGACGAAGGTATAAGCCTCCTACAGGACATCCACTCGGGCGCATGTAGCAACCACGCAGCCGCCGGGACCATAGTCGGCAAGGCGTACAGAGCAGGATTCTACTGGCCAACGGCCCTGTCCGACACAAATGACCTGGTGCGCCACTGCACCGGCTGCCAGTTCTTCCAGAAGCAAAAGCACCTACCGGCTCAGGCGCTCAGAATGATTCCCCCGTCTTGGCCATTCGCGGTATGGGGACTCGACAACGTCGGGCCATTCAAGACCACCCCTGGCGGATTCAAGCACCCCTTGGTAGCAGTTGACAAGTTCACCAAGTGGATCGAGTACAAGGTCGTAACTGACACCAAGTCGGTCACAGCTGCCAAATTCATCGAAGAGCTCACCCACCGGTTTGGAATCCAAACCGCATCATCATTGACCTGGGATCCGAGTTCACTGGGCACGAGTTCTAGGATTTTTGCCAAGACAACTACATCAATGTCTACTATTCATCCTTGGCACACCCCAGGTGCAACGGACACGTCGACCGAGCCAACAGCATGGTCAAGGACTCGCTCAAAAAGGCCATGTACGACGACCTCAACAAGCATGCTGGTCGGTGGGCCAAGGAAGTACCCCACGTCATATGGGGCCTGCGGACACAGAAGAGCCGAGCAACAGGTTACACTCCATTCTTCCTGGTATACGGCTCCGAAGCGATTCTCCCAGCTGACCTCGCCCATAATGCCCCGTGCATCCAGCACTACGAGGATGGAGAAGCAGAAATAGGTCATTAGTGCGATATTGACAGCCTAGACGAACGCCGACTTACTGCATTAGTCCGGCATGCCAGGCATGAACAGCAAGTTCGACGGTATCACGACAAGAACATCCGGGAACGATCCTTCAACTTCGGCGACCTGGCCCTACGCCGAGTCATGTCAATCAAGGACCAGCACAAGTTGTCAGCCCCCTGGGAAGGACCTTTCATCGTCAAGGAAGTCGTCTCATCGGGAACATACAGCCTACAGTGGGCCAATGGTGACCCCATCCCGAACGTGTGGAATATCCAACACCTCATCAAGTTCTATCGGTAGATATTCTCAAAGCTATGTATTCCCTACCTCATATTAATAAAAGTATCTTTGCCTCGCCAAATGGCCCGCTGTTGTCTTCTCACCCGACATCCACGCTGATGCTTGGGGACTGGGTCCGACCCAGGCAGCGTTTAATTCATCACATTCATAGGGAGAGTCCCCGCCGACTCTGACTTCCGAGCCCTTGCACGACCCCATGTTCCCCCCGGTGATAGCTGAGCTAACCTGGCAGGTCCGAGTCCCCAACCGTAAAACCCTGAGCTCCGTGCTCAACCTGCGCGCCACTGACACCTAAGCCTCCCCGCTGATAAGTGTAGTCTGTGGTAAGCTGTCCTCTCCATGAGCAATGGTCAGCGGGATAAAAGGGCGCTTAAATGGCACAAGGCAGCGGCCAGTCGGGTGACGCAATTCCCTAGTCGGCAGGGAAAAGGGACAATCAACCTACCACAGCACTCAATGCCTCAACACTCTTAAAGCTTCTTATATTCAAATACAATGCAGAGTTTACATCTACAACTATTATTTTACAGGCTCAGCTCATTAGCTACAGCCTTGGACAGAGGCGCACATTCATCTACCAGCTCGTCGGAGACTCCATCAGGAAGGCCTTCATTGATCGGCGCAAGGACGAGCGACGGGAAGTGCGCCTGTGTAAACGCCAGGATCCGACTGCCGCAGCTGACTGCGGTCTCCTGCACCAGCTGCGCCACACGCGTAGGCCTGCCCCTGAGCCGTTCGATCAGCGTCAAAGACCCCGGGCCCGACTCGGCGGGGACCAGGGAATTGGCATTGAACTCGGCCGCCTGTCGCAGTTCCAGGAGCTTGGACCGAACGCCTGCAAACAACGTTCATGAATACACCGGCCGTAAGAGACAACAACCAACAACATAAACGGCACTCACCTTGCATGGCCAGGTCATGCTTGTCCCGCAAGCATTGGTTGGCTTCCACCAGGCGCTCGGACTCAGCCTTGAGGCGCTTGTTGGCTTCCTTTAGCACGCCAACCTCCCCCTCGAGCTTTCGCTTGGCTCCGGCCAGCTTGTCTACCTTCCCTTGGAGAACCTCCTCCTTCTTCTTCGCTTCTGCAAAGGAACCCTCTTCAGTGCAAGCCACTTGGATCGAACATCACGTAGGCTTGTCACAAAGACCTACCTTCTGACAAGATCTTCATGTCATTCATCAGCACCTCATTGAGCTTGATGATGTCAGCAATCTCTCGTTCCCTCTTCATATGGTACTCCTTGGCCTCGTTGGCCTCCTAGACCAGCTCCTCCTGAATATTGGCCAAGGCTCGACGGTACTCGAGGGCCTGCTGCTTGAAGTGAAGGTCTTTCACAGACTGAGCTGTGAAACCCTGCCAGACAACATATAGTGGACAGCCGCCGCACGAACGACAAAGTACACGAAGCTTCAGATATCATACCATAATGACGCGTTCCAGCATGCCAGCCACGTTCTGCAGCTTTCAAAGCTCGCTCTCGTGGTCAGCGATGTCGAGCTCTAGAGCCCGTTTCGTAGTGAGCACTGACGAACTCGACCCAGCCCTGGGCCTGGTCGCGCAGCCTCGACCCTGGGCGCCACATTGGGACCAGTCCTGGTGCTCAGCTGCTCCCCAAGCAAGTGATCATCATCGTCTTCAATCGGGGGAGGACCAGTACCCGGGTCCTCGGCCCCAATCACTGTGCCTGGCTTCCCGTCCACGCCACTGCCCTTGGGGGGTCCTCGGCCCCAATCACTATGCCCGGCTTCCCGTCCACGCCACTGCCCTTGGGCCGCCCCATCTGCTCATCGGTGGCCAGGGGGCTGGTCTCCAAGGAGAGCTGTGGCAGACTCGGTGGCTGTGTCCGGTCCTCGGCCAAGGGGCTACTCGGCCTCTGCTCCAGCAGGCCTTCCTTGGCACCGGCCCCGGGTCCCGTACCCGTGATGGACAACGGGACCAATGATGCCTTGCCCCTCCACTCCTGGGAGTGGCATCAGGCCAGCGCCACCTCCATGACTCCCGAGCCTACATTCAAAGTAGACACAACATTAACTCTGCAACAATGGTAATGGTTAAGATCTGCAAAGCAACTCACCCGCTCTTCCGAGGGCGCTTGAACTCGACCCTCTTCAGAAGCATGGGCGGTGTTGAACTAGGCGCCGGCACCAACTCTGGTTGTTCTGACGGCTGCACGTACAGGGTCCCCTGGCCACCAGCGTCGGTGCGGGGTGACTCCTCCAAGTCCAGGCTCGAAGGGGATCCTTCGGCCTCTTCCTCAGTCTCGCTCGCCAAGGGGATCATCTTCCTCTTCCTCCTGGCCTGGGACTTGGCCCGTGCGGCCTGCCCCAGCTTGGGCACTTGCCTCAGCGACGAGCTCCCTCCAGTCATCTTCGTTGACCTCAGCACCTTGCGTACCGCCGCCCTCCTTGGCTTCCCGGCATCAATGACAGTTGCCAGGGTCACCTGATCGTTGTCCGACTCCTCCAGGGGAGCCAAAATCTGGTCACCGGCCTCCCACTCGGCCGGCTCCTCGTCCACCACATGAGGCACCTGGGATGCCTCCTCTGCTGTCATCAGTTTCTTCAGCCGGACACTGCCCTCGGGCAACGGAGCAGGACAAAAGTACTTCGCCATGCGCTCCATAGAACAATCAGCACGATGGCTCAGGCTCGCCTACTACAAATTTAACACAAAGTGGATTGAGCGTGGGAATCAAACACTTACTGGCGGCGGCGGGTTATGCAAAGAAAAGGGTACAGGTGTACCCTGATTGAAGATTTTCCCCCGCATAAAACTCGAGACCCTTTCCTTTGTCTCGGAGATGGACACGGATCGGACTTGTTCTCGAGTTGGGTCTTTGGCACCCAAAAACTCATATCCGGGGTGGACTCGGTCTTTGATTGGCTGCGTCAGGCATCTGACAAATGAAATCATAATGGCTGCTGCAGACAACTTCCTTCCCTTTGCTTCGGCAATCAACTGCAACAACTCTTTGGCCTCCTGCATATCCTGGCCCTCAGGAGCCGACTCCCAGTTCGTGATCTTCTTCGGCAGATGGCCAGTCCAAGTCGGCAGGGCCGGGGGATGGTTGGTGACATAGAACCAGTCTGAACGCCACCCGCCTCAAAGAGAATCCGGCCCCACCAGTGATCCAGGCTGGGCCTTTGCCGGCATCTTCTCCGATCACCTTCATGCGGTACAAGCGCCGCCACATGCCAAAATACAGCGGGATCCCCAGAAAGGCCTCACAGAGGTGGATGAAGATAGAAATTGCAAGAATGGAGGTGGGATTCAGATGGGTGAGCTCAATACCATAGTAGTGAAGCCGACACCAGAAGAAATCCCCCGTCGGTAACCCGAATCCGCGCTCGAAGAAGGACGCAAAGACTTGCGGTCTCTGTCTCTGAGCGCTCCCACGGCCGCGCATCATCCCTAGGAGACCTCCATAGCAGCTCTTCCTTAGGCCCCAGTACGCCTCGCCGCACCATGTCTTGAAGCTTCGCCTCGGTCATGGAGGACTGACCCCAAGCACGCTTCTGGGGCGTTACTCCCCCAGGCGCGGAGGTCAGCTCCACGACCTCGTCAGACGACTCAATCGCCTTCCCTGTGGTGTCTGCCCCGACGGCAGCTGCCGGCATTGCAGTGGAACCACCCCCTCCGGTGATGGCATCCCCAGTGACCCAAGATTGGCTCGTGGGGGACGCTGCCATTTTCCTCGTGTCAGCATCCCCACGGCCCGCGGAGACACCTGCATCCATCGCCCTCGTCGGCGGTGGCACCTCCTCCCCCGACGCCGGTGTCCGCAGCGATGCCTTCGGGTCCGCCATCTCCACTAACTGCACGAGCGCAACACAGATGAGTCACGGCAGTAGTGGCGGCGCTAAGCGATGGCGGAGGCGCGGGATTGCTTTTGATTTGGAAATGACTGTGGTAAAAACCACCGGCGAATGGATCCGATTTATCCCCTTTCCATCGATTTGAATTACCCTAACAGCGTCGTGACTGATCGACGGAATCTGTGGAGATTTCGTTAATTCCGGGCCAACGTCTCTCCATGCGCCAATGGCTCTTTGCCGCAGGGACCCGGCCAGCCCCGACGCTTGGGGACTCGGCGCTCTGACTCCGGTCAACGGGTCTTCGCGACTCGGCCAGCCCCGACGCTCGGGGACTCGGCGCTCCGACTCCGGTCAACGGGTCTCCGCGACTCGGCCAGCCCCGACGCTCGGGGACTCGATGCTCTGACTCCGGTCAACGGGTCTTCGCGACTCGGCCAGCCCCGACGCTCGGGGACTCGGCGCTCTGACTCCGGTCAACGGGTCTCCGGGACTCGGCCAGCCCCGACGCTCGGGGACTCCACACTCTGACTCTGGTCAACGGGTCTCCGCGACTCGGCCAGCCATGCCGCTCGGGGACCCGGCGCCGAGGACTTATTTGCGAACCTACGTTGCCAAGTTGGCCCCCGAGCCAGTGATAACAGAAATCACATTTGCAGCCAAGCAACGAAGAAGGATTTATCAGGAAACTATACAGTTACAAGAAGGGCCGGTCATGGGCCCGTTACAAGGACAAAAACCATTAACCGTCAAAATGATGGCTTGGGGCACTCGTCGTGGCATGGATTGGTGCATACGCAGCAAGCTTCGTCCACATGTGCTCATTGCAAGCTCTCTTGTAGCACCATGGCGACCAACGATGGGTTAACCTCACTTGAGGGTTGAGTACGAATGCCTCCGGGTTTCCCTTGCCTCTACAAGCATTTCACCCTACAAGGCCCTTGGCCCAAGGCAATGCTGGGAGACAACGGGAAAGCATCCGGACTCTGATCAACACCTCAAGATCTTCGCAAACATTCTTCTAGCACTAAGCTCTCAAGTCCCCATGGTCTCTCCCCGATGGATGAACCCAGTAACAAGTCCCCAACATATTTAAACTTAGTGGTTGATATCCCTATCTTCTGCTGAGTGCAAAGCTCCGAGCCTTGGCGCGTATTTACAGCCTTGTGCTAGATGTTCACATGTGACCTCGATCGCACTGTTCGACGCGTGAGCTCTGCGCTGCGCAGTGGCTCCTCCCTTCAAGGTGCTCAGTCCGCCATTATCGTCTTTGGCTTCATCTGACCACAGGTACGCTCTGTGCGTTCACGAGGGCACTATTCTTGTCACGACATACCTAGATGTGTGTGGCGAGCATATCCTTTGGGCGGGCTGACTACCCCGAAGCTCGGTGACTCTTCTTTCTTGACCATTAGCCCGACTTTTCTAGTCGGCCCAATGCTCGGGGACTACTCCATATGGAGAGCTCCTTGCGTCGCTCCCCATATGCCCAATCAGGATGTGTTACTTTCTCTAAGCGGTGCAATTCCATATGTTGTCCGACTCGGCCACCGCTCAGCATCACGCCACTCGGGGCTTTGCCCCCAGGTCTATCAAGGGTCATCCCTGACGTCCTGCGGTTTTCTTTTTTGAGCACCGCCCACACTTGTGTCAGCCTACCGACCAAGATGCTTAAGCCGACCACGAAGGCTTCGTTTCTTCATCGACAGTCCGCCACGCTCCTGCACATTGCTAGGGGACTTGTGGGATATGGGTACTCCTGGGCCCACTACTGACCAGGTACACAGTCAGCCTGGGCCCACATCTGACAAGGATGTGGGCCGACCCTAGGCCGGCCTACGAGGATCCTCGGCTTGATGGACAAGATTGATGAAGACTTGGCCCGCAAGGCACACGGCGATACACTCAGATCTCGTCCGAGGATCATGGAGATTACGCTACAATCGACTCAGATTAGTTTCCTAGTTGTAGCCAGATATAATTAGAGATAACTGACTTGTAAACCCTAGGCCGTCAGCCTATATAAGGCGGCCTAGGTCGACCCCTTCATTCATCGGATACTCTCCCCTCATTGTAACCACAAACTCGCCGTTGTTCTCCGGAACCTCGCCGAGCAGAGCAATACAACAACACCGAGCATAGGACGTAGGGTATTATACCTCTAGGTAGCCCGAACCTGTATAATCCCTATGTCCCTATGTTACCTTGAGCTCCCTAATCTCGCGATTGCCCTTTGTCTACAAATCTACCATCTGGGTACCCCCAGGTGGACTGTCGGACTAGAACTCCGACAATAAGTCTTGTATCAACTCACTAGAAAATAATTCTTATACTATGATTCATCATGATATATCATTTAGGCCTTGGATAGGTTGAGCAATTGCAAAAGGCATTAATGATAAAGCTAGCTCAATTAAATTCAGCAATTAAAATATTCCTTGACAAGTTTAAAAGAGAGAGCAAGAATAATAAGTATGGGTCTAAAATTATCATAACCTCCACAAAAGATTGAGCTAGTATTTAGGTAAATTTCAGATCATGTTATGGAGAGCATTAGTTCAATCATGCATAAGCCAAGCACAAAAAATAGACAAAGCAGCAACGATCATCATATTTCAACATGGCATAAACTTTCTATCGTCACTAGTAATCATATCATGAAAGCATAGGTGATATATGTAGTGATCATGGTGATGATAAACAAAAGGACACACTAACACACATGCTGAAAATAAATAAAACAGAAAATTTCCATGCACACACAAGCTTGCATACACGCTGAAAATAAATAAGAGGAGAAAACTCAAACCACACATGCGAGCAATTTATCCATGGTCTTCGTCGGTCACTCCTCTTGGCTTGGCGGATGTCTTGCGTTATACCCTTGGTCATAGTACAATTGAGGGGCTCCTCCTTCAAATTGTTCTGGTGGTGTCAATCCTAAAAGCCCCATTTGATATGCAATCCCTGCAGTTCCATCTTCTAGTCGGTCCGTATGCATCCGGATAGCATTAACGTCCTCCAAGTTTCTATCGGCGTAGGCTCCAATCATTCTCATGCTTCTTTCCGGTTGTTGGAGATGTGCAAATTCAGCCCCAAAAGATGGATCCGGGAACACCCCTTGGTGTGGCGGCGGTGGGTAGCCATAACTGCTATATGTAGGTGGCGGTGGATACACCGGTGGTGGCACCGGTGCTCCATACCCCCATGCTTGAGCCAGTGCATGTCCCCATTGTTGCCCCCATCCTTCCGGAGGTCCTAGTCCACTTGGTGCATTTTGAAATTCTGAGGTCCAATAAGAGGAACTAGCCTGTGGCAATTCCTCTCCCACCTCTTCTTCAATCGGTGCCGATGACTCTCCAATATGCTTCCCTCTTTTATTCTTCTTAGCCTTTGACCAAAATCTTCTCATCACACCAATCAACTCTTCCTCTTGCAAATAATTTCAGCCTTGCATCGGGGAGATAAATATTTGTATTTGCAATTTGAAACCATTCTTCTCATCTCCTCCAATGTAGTGCTCTTGCCTCATAGCTTCAATTCCAAAGTCGGTCCCCTTAATGTAGAATGCCGAGTTTGTCTCCAATCTTGGGTTCAATGCAATTGCTATCATGGTAAGATAACAACCCGAGCCAATCTCTCCGGAGCCGGATGTTGCTTCACATACCCACCTATCAATCATGATGTAGGTAGGATCAATTGCTTGCTTTTTCACCAATGCGGCGTACAAATATTTTAACTCCATATCGGTTACTTTGGACTCTCTCATCCTTCTAAAGATTCTTCTGCTCATCCAAGAATTAAATATTTGAAGTATAACATTACTTATGTTCTTTCTTTGACGGTTGTCATCCTTTGTAATGTTTTTCCAAAATTTATCCATCCCTCCTTCTTCAACTTCGGCTCTTTCCAGTGCATCATCCTTGAAACCAAGTAAACTTCCAATATCCTCAAAGGTGATGGACTTTTCTTCATCTTCAACCTAAATTCAAGACATGACACTTCTCGCTTATCAACTTCTCTTGTCACCACTCCCATAGTCATCATTATCTCCAAGGCGATTTCTCCATGCACGTGCACTGGAACACCATCAAAAAATTGCCTCCATCCGAGGTTATCCAATAGCCCATAAATATCACCATAGAATCCCAACCTATGTAGTGCATCATCATCAAAATCGGTGTTTGCCTTCAACCTTCCTGTTAAATTCTTGAGCCTTGCTTCTTCTTCCTCCGATAAAATGACAAACCCATATTCTGAAACTCTTGGCTTGTATGGCGGCAGTGCGGTTGATCTTGTGGCACGTCGGGGCGCAGGAGGTGGTGGTGCGTCGGCACGCCCACGAGGTTCGGTGAACCGCATGGAGGTACTTCTTGCGTCTTGCATCCCACCAAGGAGCAGCATGTCGCTCCTCGGTGCGGGGTTGTCTTCCTCCATGCTTCGCGGTGACTCGGCAATCAAGTACCTCTGCGAAGAGCTCGCCGATGGCGCGTCGGACGTCGACGACCTTGTCCTCTTTCCGGTGATGAAGTTCAAGACATGCCTCCTCATGGTGCCTTGCTGCACAAACACAAAAACCAACACACCGGGGGTTTCTCGCCGGTGGAAAAACAATATATCGAAGGGAAGAGCAAACTAGAAATTGTAGTGAATTTTTGGAGATTTTTGGGGCTGATTTTGATTCACGAAGAACTGAGGAACAAGAACTAAGAATTGAATGAGCTACTTACCTATGAAAGGGGGGCACCAGGGCCCTTAAGAAGGCACCAGGCCATCCGGCCTAGCATGCTTGGGGCTGGCCGGCCTAGGGTCCTCCTAGGCCACCTTCACGTGTCCTTGCTCCCACGTTCTTCTAAGATGAATGTTGATCATTGTCCAGCTGCTCCACTTGCCTTGCACCGCCCAATTCTTGTGAACCACACATTCTTTACAAAATTTGTCAACTTGCACATTGTTTTCTCCACCTTGATTCATGTCTTTGTCCTTTGCTTCAACTCCACTCCAAAAGTTGCTTTCAATCCTGCAAAAGTGAGTGTACCACCATGCATGGCTGCCCCCTCTTGGATTCTCTTGCATGTGGTGTTAGGTGGAGAGCACAATAATTCTTCCCGTGATCTCAATCTTGGTCATTAGTAGTGATCATTCTCATAAACTCTTCCAAAGTATGTTTAGATGCTTAACCCTTCCTCTAATCTTAACAAATAAAACCAACCCAAAGCAAGTAATGAGTTTGAATGAATAATTAGAGGGGAATTTGGGCATCATAAACACTTGTAAGTCGAGAAATATTTTTCGACTACGTTTATTTTGATTGCATCGGTATTGCTCACTTTCATGAATTGATAGCAAACTTTCCCTTGTTTAACCATGGGTCATATGTTTAGGTTCTAAATTTTGGTCAAAAGAGAGAGATATTTTGAAAGAAATAAAATAAAAGGGCTTAGAAAATTCTAATTCTAGAGAAACAAAACTGAAAATTCCTAAGGTTGCGTGAGCCTAGCATGCGTCAAAGAATATAAAGAATTAAGAACAACGCTTGGCTCTACTCGTGTCTTTGCAATGATCAACTTGGTCCGGCCGTCATGGAAAGGACGGTCGCCAAAATGGATGTGGGAATTTGGTTTTGGGTTTCTCAAGATAAATCATGGGAAGGCTCAAGTCATTGGTTTAGAATAAGAAATAAAATCAAAATAACCAAGCAACTCTAAATTAAATGTTCGACCGAATGACCAATTTAACAAATGTTTATCAAGTCTTGCATAGCAAAATTCATGACTCACTTACTCAAATGTCTACAGGGTTGTCCTCCCAGTAGCTTATTCTTGACTCGATGAACGGGTTGCCTCCAGAAAAGCGCTTCATTTATAGTCTATAGCTAGACTTCTTCCTTTCTTCACTTCGGACCAACGCTCGGTGGTGGCGTTGCAATCTTGGGTACCCACTTCTGCACAATCCTTGGCTTGGGTGCAGGATTATTCTTCGGCTTAGTCATCTTTTTGGTCTTCACAGGCGAGCTTTGAGCTTTTGTCTCGACGGATGCAACAAATTCTTTGGTCTCCTTCTCTTCTTCCTTCTTCGGCTCCTCCTTGGTGCTACGTCGGTGAGGTGGAATATATTAAACATTGATCATATTGCATACCTCAAGGCGTGGATGAAATTTGAACTCGCTAATGGTTCCATTGATGTCGAACTTGACCTCCCTCTTGCCAACGTCGATGTTCGCCCTAGCGGTCTTGAGGAACGGCCCCCCAAGGATGAGTGGCGACATTGTCCCTTCTCCTATATCGAGAATCACAAAGTCAAGGGGGACTAGGTGTTCTCCAATCTTCATGGGTACGTCTTCGGCGATGCCCAAAGGATAGCGAACGGAATTGTCCGCTAACTCTAGGCACATGGCCGTGGGTTCCGGCTCCTGTAAGCGTAGCTTCTCGTACACATCCTTCGGCATGACGCTCACACTTGTGCCAAGGTCACACAATGCTCTCTCGAACATGTATGATCCAATGGAACATGGGATGGTTGGACACCCCGGGTCCCTCTTCTTCTCGGGAGCTTGATCGGCGATAGCCGCTCTGCATTCTTCGGTCATCTTGATAGTGCTTGGCGGCGTCATCTCACGCTTGTTTGCAAGGATGTCTTTGAAGTAGCGAGAGTATGTCAAAACTTGTAGAGCGTCGAGAAGCGGCATGTTGATGTTCAACCTGTGAACCACTTCAACAAATTTTTGAAATGCTCATCAATTTTACCTTTGTGGTAACGTGGTCGCGGAGGGAGAATCCTTGTATCTTTGTCAATCATCTCAAACTCAGGCTCTTCAATGAATATTTACGGTGTGGGAGTAGGTGCCTTCTCTTTTGTTGTCATATCCGCTTCAACACTTGGCTTAGGCCTCCTTGCTCCGGTCGGATGCTCGGGATCTTCGGTCTCCTTCCTCGAGCTAGTTTGATTTGCTTTTACCGTCTCCGGATTTTGAGGTTGCCCTGGTAGTCTTCCTTCGTTACTAGGTAGGCGTTCCTCTAGCTGGGTCACTTGTGTCTCTAGCATCTTCATCATGTTGAGCACTTGATGTTTAGAGCTTCCGACCTCCGTCACCTTGCCATCAATGTTCTCCAATAACTTGTCCATAGCCTTGAACTTGGTGACGGTGTCCTTGTTGATCTTGCCTTGCTCCTCCATGAACCCCTTCAATTGTATACGAAGAGGCATCAAGTTTTGAATGGATGAGCTTGCATTAAATTGAGGTCTACCTTGTCCGTAGCGGAAGTTGGATGGAGGGAACAAATCCCCTTTCCTCATGTACTCGAGCACTTTAGCTTCCTCCGGACAATTCTTCTAGACATGGCCATACTCTCCACAATCTTCACATGTGGCCTTGCTTCGGCCGCCTTCAAATCAATAGCATGGGCTTCCTTCCTGTCCACCTCCATCTTCTTCAACCTTCTCATGAGTGAATCGATCTTCCCCCTCTAGTAATTCTTCGCGCTCCACCCGCAAAACAATTTTAGCAACGCCCGTGGACGATGTAGGGTGCAGCCGTCCCAATGATGCCCACGCATAATTGTCCGCCACCTTCTTGAATAGCTTGATAGCTTGTGTCGGGGTGAGCTCAATGATCGATCCTCCGGTCGATGCATCGATGATTGCCCTTGATGCCGTCGTGAGGCCTTGGTAGAACTTCAGGACTATGTCTTCCCTTGAAAACTTGTGATGTGGCACGGCTCGGACGTAATCGTGGAAGCGCTCATAGGCTTCCGCAATAGTCTCTGTTGGGTCTTGCATGAATGTAGCAATCTTGTTGCGCAAAATTTGAGTCTTTCTCGGCGAGTAGAACTCCGTCATGAAAGCTTTCATCAAGGTCTCCCAATATCGCACCGTTTCCGCCGGTAGAGAATGAAACCATTGAAGAGCTCTCCCAAGTAGAGAGAACAGGAAGAGCCTCCCTCTCACTTAATCTTGAGTCACTCCTTGCATGTCGAAGGTGCGGCATAGTTGGAAGAATGCTTGAAGGTGAAGGTTGGCATCTTCTTTTTCGGTGAAAGGCGAGCTTTACACCATACGGATGGTTGAAGTCTTGATCTCGAACGGTCCTCCAATTTCACCGAGGTCTTGGATAGGCAAATCCTTGGTATCCGGGATGCATAGTTCTCCGATCGTACATTCCAGTTGCGCCATCTCGGTTTGTGGTGGCGCCTCCTTTGGACTTGGTGGTGGAGTTTCTTGAGGTGTAGCCGATGAACTCTTGGTCTCGCCTTTTGCATCTACTAATTCCAACTTCTTAGCTTGTGCTTCGCTTCTCTTTTGCCTGTAAAGTTTTTCTGGATCATCCAAAAAAAATTTTGGTTTGTTGGAGAGGTAGCCATCCATCTCCTGTTAGGGTTAGTGAAAAACAAAACATATACAAGATCTAAAAGAAAGAGATAAAATAAAAAGAAAGTAAAACAAAACTTAGATTAGATTGATTTTTGTGGATTAGATCTATTTTTAATAAAAACAAAAATAAGAGATCTAAAAAAGAGAAAAATCAAAAGAAAATCAAGAAAAAGAAATATTTACGAATGCTAGTCAAATCAGATCTTAATCAATAGTTCCCCGGCAACGGCGCCAGAAAAGCTTGTTGACGGCCCTTAGACGCGTCAATCGTGAACCGCAAGCGCATGGATCACGCACGGATCAGTTGTAGCTTTTCCCTTAGAGTATTCCCCAAGGTTTATCAATCTGTGGAAATAAAAATATAAGAAACAATCCAACTAGCATAGAAATCCTTTAGTCTTGAAGAGGGTTGCAAAACAAATCTAATCTACTAAAACCAAACACCGGAGGTAGCAAGAGAAAGTTAGAGATAATCAATCTAGATTGCCTAGATCATGCATATGCTGTAGCTTCGAGCCAAATAGAGTGAAGCAAGATAGATGTGAATCTCAATAAAAAGCATCTTTAAATCACGACCTCCGATCAAACTCCCGAAAGCCCCACCGTACACGGGACCACACCCTGTCACGATGCTCCCTATCAGTGTGGGTAACTTAAGGGCACATTCACAAGTGAACGTGTCGAACCACTTGGTAGATCTGGTATGAACCCCTAGCCCCCATGGCTACAAGAACACCCCAAGCAATCTATCTCGAGAATAGATTGGAGAAGAAGCAAAACCAAGATAGAACGAAATCATAGATAGATGCACTTCGATCGCCAAAGATTCGGAAACACAAATAACGTCACCATGAATGAAAGTACATCACAAGATTACCACCGGGATCCTACCTTGATCTTGATGATCCTAGCTTCAGAACTCTGACGTGGTCTTCCTCGCGGGGTTTCCACGTCGGCTAGGGAAGAACCCTAGACAACTAGCATGACCCTTAGCTCTCCGAAAGGTGTCCCTCTAGCTCCTCTGCTCTTCGGCGTCGAATGATGATGAATGATGTGCATGGCAGGGGGCACAAGGGCTATTTATACCCTGAAGAAACCCTAGGTCAAAGGGGAGGGCAAGGCGACGCCAGGGGGGCCTAGGCTGGCCGGCCCAGAGAGGCCCAAGCCGGCCGGCCTGGCCTCTTTCCTAGCTGCCTCGCCCTCATCTTTCTCCCCAAGTCTTCTAGAAGCTTCAGCAGTTGTTCCATCTATGCATTTGGGCCCATGGATGTCATTTGCTTTGGGATATCTTCGAGATAAGAATGGGAAGTGGATGTCCTTCTATATTCTCTAATTGATTCGCCTTGACCCCGAATTTTCTTGACCTTATCTTGAAACACTTGCCTTTCAAATAATCTTGGAGGATGGTTCACCAAAGTTGAGCACAAACGGGGCTTGAAACACCATAGGTCGGCCGACCTAGGCCATGTGGGGCCGGCTGGCCTACCCTGTTCCTCGGGCTTCTGGCCTTCATCTTTCATCGTGTCATCCATGGTTACAAGCCTTGTCCGTATGTGCTCCAATTTAGCCCAAAAACTATGTAAACAGAAATCCTCCAAAAACACATGCATATACAAAAACATCACGGTTATAGAGTATGATCATTAGTTTAGATATCAAATTCATGCCATTATTGAAGATAAACAAGGGTAAAAGTGTGTCGCTAAGGAGCGTCAACACCCACCTGGAACCGACCTCAGGGCCCACAGATCAGCCACTCAGAAGAAGATGGGCCCGAGAGGCGGCAACTCCTGGTCGGCCGACCTGAGCGCGCGTCCGAACCAGTCACCCTTTGACGCGTACCTGCAAACAGCCTCCAGGTGCAAATCTACACCGTGCACGACCTAGGACGGTGAATCCTAAGGTCGGCCAACCTGGGCCCACCTCCAAACCGTCTTAACCTCCTCGTACCGACTCGTAAACGCCTCTCCAAGCTATAAATTCATGGACTCGAGGCAAGGCTAATCATCATCGAGCTAGATTGAAGATTCAAGGCGAAGCCCTCCTCATATTTAGAGTAGAAATAGGGAGAGAGTGAGGGAGAGTCTGGAGGAGTCCCGGTGTGTCGGCGACCCTCCTCCTATACCTCGATGGATGCGAGCTACTTAGTAAGTATCAAGGATCTTAACTAGTATTTAAGTCTGAGTTATAGAAAGTTGAGTTCTCCATTGTGCTTGTGGGTTCGTTGCTTTATTTATAAAGTATTCTAATCTCTGATCAAGGTTAAGATAGCTGATATTATTGTAAGCGTGGTGCTTAGGTGTATATCTGCCCTCGTTTGCCTCGTAGCCCCACGGATTAGTAGAGGTAGGCAGCAGGTGGTGACAACCCTGTTCATCCTTTGTAATCCTCCACGTATGGGTACGGCGTAGAGTTGTTTGCCGGCAATTTCCTAGAGGTCTAGGATACCCCGGTGCCCAAAGCAAGCATAGGAGAACTCCTTTCTCTATATTCACAACCTTAGTGCTAAGTTATCCTCTCTACCCAGCCTTTATTAGAACTCAATCGATCCAATCAACTTTAGTAATTAGACAGTGCCTTACCGTTCCCCATGGATTCGATACCTGGTTTACTCACGGGTGAAAGCTACTGCGACAGCCATGCGCTTGCGGACTTTCTGTTTGCCACCGCTGGTGTCAACACCCTTTTAGTTAGATTAAAGGCACATGTAGCTTTTTTTCCATCACTCCTGCAAATGAATAACTGATTTTTCCATTCATGTTACAAGTTGAAACGATGGACTGAACCGCATTAGTTTTCTACCCCTAAGAATTAGAGGCATGGAGTTCTCTACTGAATCCTGAACGATCCACAACTACAGAAACCTCCTTTTTTCTCTTCTGGATGCTATAATCTTATTTACTGAAAATATATATTGACACGGCAATTTGCTGAATGAGGTGACTTATGTGTGAACAACGCACAAGAGCTGATGTTGTTGCGGTATCAGGGGGCTTAGTGTGAATTAGCTGTCGGTTCGTCCGGATTTCTTCGAATAAAATTGTGTCTATATGATTATGTTGGACTACTGTTTGTTGCTACACATAGATGAATATGCACACTAGTTGTTGGTTCATCCGGATTTCTTTGGATAAAAGTAAAAAGAATATATGCTAACTTGTTGATGTGTCATTTCAGTACAATTTTATTGGTGCAAACATATTCCCTTGTTTTATCCATCATCATGCCTTTGCTTGTCTCTGAAGTGCGGTTGTGTTTGTCTTAACTGAAGGCAAATAGAATTGCGAGGAATAATAGATTGATTAGGTCAAGAGGTATGTTACACATATATGTTTCTCAACTGAAGGCAACTAGAATTGCGAGGAATAATAGATTGATTAGGTCAAGAGATATGTTACACATATATAGGCAGGCCCTCTGATAGGTTTATAGAAGAGTGAAATGCATGGCCGGCCCTTTAACTTGTGCTGGTGTGTCAAATAGGTCCACGAACTCTCAAAATGCATTTACGGGTCCCTAATCTAATTATACTGTTAATCCCAGGTCCAAAGCGGCTCGTGGCACGTTTTTGGCCAACGTGGCAAAGCCAGCGTGGCAACCAGCCAGGTGCGACGCACGTGCGGATGCGGAGCGGTACGACAAATATGCATTTTGCCCCCCAGATCTCCTATCCCCAAGATTACTCGCCCCTTCCCCTTCTCGAGTTTGTCGACTGCAAGGCAGAGAGGGAGGACGATGACCAAGGACAGTGACAACCTGAACCTGTGGCAAGGCGGGTGGAAGTTGGGTAGAGGAAGGATCGAGGGGCATCTACCGAGGGCGGAAGCCCGCGAATCCGCGCGATGGCGCCCACCATGCGGCCCCAAGGGGAACCGCCACCTATGTATGGTGAGTCGATCAAAGCTCCAATAGATTGAGTTTTAGCGTGATTGGTTGCCTGGTTTTTGCTCAACCAGTCTGACGGGATGCAGCTTACGCGTGATTGGTTGGCTGGCCTGGCGTCTAGGCCTGGCTCCGGTGCTGCAAGATTCCCATCGCAACCTGGTTTTGTGCATGCAGAATTTTTTTCTTGTTTCTGCTTGGCCTGGCCAAGCTGAGAGAGAAGTGGTGCAGGACGTTGACGTTGGCAGGCCAACCAATCAACTGCGCTATTGGGCCATGCTACAAGTTGCCAGGCAACCAATCAACGGGGGGCTGCATGGTATCACCCTGGCCACCGAGGGCATGGCTCGGTGGAGCGGGATAGGTTAGGGCCATGCGGAAACCAATCGCGCCCTTTGTTGTTCCATGGTGTTGGTCTATGGAGGTTGTTGTTGTTTTGGGCCAGAAATCTTGAATTTTGTGGGGCTAGGGTTTTCGATTTTGGTTGATTCTTTGTTGCAGACGTACATAAAGTTTGAATTTTTTGCATATCTGGCAATGTTGTAGGTGTTGATAGTGATGAATTCACGATTTAGATGCATCATGGGGGGTTCTTTGTTGGCCAAGGGTTGAATCGGGGTTATGTTGATGGGAAAGTAAGCTTCTTTGATCATTGTGAGGTAGACACTTGGTCTCTGCTGTGGGTAGATGACTTTGTGGAGCAGCTTGGTTACAAGAAGACAAGTTATTTGAGGTTTTACTGGTTGCTACCAGGGATGGACCTCTCAGATGGGCTTAGAGTTGTATGTTCTGATTCTGACACTAATGTGATGATGTCTGTTGTGAACAAGGTCAAGACATTTGTTCTGTATTTAGACCATGATGACAATATTTTAGGAATAAATTGGGATGACATTGTAGCAAACCCAATAGCCTCATTGCCAAAAGTCTTGAGCCCTAGGAAGGTTGAATATGTGGAGAAGAAGCATGAGAAGCTACAAGATTTTTATTCAGAGTTGGACAACTTGAACATGAGAACTGGTGATACAGGGATAGCTGAAGCTGATAATAGCAGTGACAATGACAGTGAGAGTGATCCTGAATTTGTTGACAGTGACTATGATTTAGAAGAAGATGATGATCTTTTTGCTAATTATGTAGATGAAGAGGTAGTGGATGAAGGAGTTGTTGAGAGGAAGATACAGAAAGGAAAGAAGGCAAGAGGTAGCAGGCTCAAGGGACAAGGGGCAGTTGCTGCAGATCAGTATAGTGAGGAGGTTTCAACACATGAGGAAGATTTGCAGCTCCCTGACTCAGATGAAGAAGGACATATAAGAATGGGGTTCAAGCCATTCGGGGCAGTTGACATTGAAAATCCAACATTCAAAGTGGGTATGCTATTTGAATCTATTGTGGTTCTTAGGAATGCAATCACAGAGTACACCTTGAAGCAAAGAGTCATTATCAAGATGCCAAGAAATGAGAAGAAAAGGCTAAGGGCACATTGTGAAGATGGTTGTCCTTGGAATCTTTATGCTTCAAATGATAGCAAGGCTAAAGGTTTGGTGGTGAAGACTTATTGTGGTCAGCATAACTATCAGAAGCGATGGGTACTGCAGAGGTGCACTTCAAATTGGCTTGTTGAGAAGCACCTTGAATCATTTAGAGCAGATCAGAAGATGACACTAAGTAACTTTGCTAGGACTGTGTAGAAAGAGTGGAACCTGACCCCATCAAGGTCCAAGCTTGCTAGAGCTAGAAGGCTTGCCATGAAAGCTGTCCTTAGAGATGAGGCGGAGTAATACAATACGCTATGGGACTATGGTCAAGAGTTGAGGAGGAGCAACCCTAGTTCTACTTTCTTACTAAACCTTGATGGTAACATCTTTAGTACTCTCTACATGTCATTGGATGCTTCTAAAAGGGGGTTCTTGGCTGCTTGTAGACCCATTATATGTCTGGATGGATGCCATATCAAGACTAAGTATGGTGGGCAGATTGGTATTGATCCAAATGATTGTATCTATCCCATTGCAATTGGTATTGTTGAGGTTGAGTCACTAGCCTCATGGAAATGGTTCCTCCAGACACTAAAAGAAGACCTTGGCATTGACAATACATATCCATGGACAATAATGACAGATAAACAAAAGGTAATCCTAACTAGTGTTGCATGATACTCTATGATACTGAACCATGGATGCATGATTTGATCTAACAAATGTATGTGTTTGCAGGGTCTTATTCCAACAGTGCAACAAGTTTTCCCAGACTCAGAGCATAGGTTTTGTGTAAGACATCTCACTCCAACTTTCATCAGAACCTCAAAGGTGAGAATCTGAAAAATCAACTTTGGGCTTGTGCAAGGTCATGCAACATTGATGAGTGGAACAGAAATATGGATAAGATGAAAGAATTAAACCAAGAGGCATATGAGTAGTTAGAGAAGATGCCAGCACAGACTTGGGTTAGGGCCTTCTTTAGTACTTATCCCAAGTGTGATATACTGCTTAACAACAGTTGTGAGGTATTCAACAAGTATATCTTAGATGTTAGAGAAATGCCTGTGCTTAGCATGTTAGAACAAATCAAGAGACAATTGATGACAAGGCATTATAATAAGAAAAAGGAGGTAGGAGATCTATGGCAAGGCCCTATTTGCCCCAAGAGTATGAAGAAGTTGCAGAAGAACACAGAATTTCCAAACACCTATTATGCCCTACCTGCTGGAAAGGGTGTTTTTGAGGTACAGGGCAGAACTAACAAGTACATGGTGGATATTAACCTGAAGAAGTGTGATTGCAGAAGGTGGGACTTAACTGGTGTTGACGTGGAAAATCGGCGGTCGTACCCTCAGCGAGCAACACAACAAGGCCAGGGAGATCTGCTTCACTCTGGTGCTGGTCCTGCACTTTGTCCAGGTTCGCGGCGTGCCAGTCAATTTGACCTGTAATTGACAAGGGAATAAACAGTTAAATTACTCTTTGATTGTGCCGGCTCTATTCCAGACGGCAGATGCACATCGGATTTAGCCACGACCCAATCGGACTTGTATCGGCCGATGCTAATCGGACCTCAAAATCGGACTTCATAGATGACATCAATTGGACCAATATAATCGGACCTCAATCAGACCATCGAATCGGACCTCAGAATCGGACCAATCAGGGTCGGACCTTGATTAATGTAACAGATCAGCCTTTGAATAATAAAATAAAGCATAAAACATGGCCGATATGCTGTTCACCTATCTTAACTGCTCGACTGCTACTTCTAACAGATCTATCAACTTTCCGATCTACTTATATCACTGTTTCGATACGGTTTCACAGACGGATGCAGCGCACATACTCCAGCGATATTGCCTCACGTAATTGCTAACAGATCTAATATAAGATAGTAGTCTTACAGCTAATCTAGATGCAAAATTAACGGATCGGCTATGCCTTTGAGCAAGATATTAAATAATCAAAGTAGAGCCGATGCGTCGTCCACCTTGCCTAGTTGACAGTATGATTCATATCATCGGACCATCTAGCTAGCCAATCAAACCAGAACTGTTTCGACACGGTTTCACAGACGGATGCAGTGCACATACTTCAGCTATGATCGGATCAGATAGCTAAACGATCAAACTCGACTCACCAACAGAACAACTAAACAAGATGCTCGCACAGGTAATTAATCAGATTAAAGCAAATAAGCAATAAAACGGTAACAAAATCGTTCCAATATTCAAAGCTGTCTTTGAATAATCAAGAGAAATCTAGCTCCGACGCAGGGAATCTAAATCAAACTCGACACTCAAAGAACAACCAGATTAAGCTGTAAAGATGAATCGGACCTAGAACGATGTTGTAAGATAAGAATTGCTCAAATCGGACTAAAACCAATGCTCATAGCTGTTGAAGAACAAGATTAATTCACATGGCGCAGATCTAAATCAATCTAGCAACTTCAAACAGTCGCATAAGCTGCCTTCTAATAATCAAGAGGAATCTAGCTCCGACGCAGGGAATCTAGATCAAACCCGAAAACTAAATAACAACTCGATAAATGATAAATCACTGAATAATCAAGAGAAATCTAGCTCCGACGCAGGGAATCTACACCAATCTTGACAATCCAAGAATAAATTGGTTGAACAGCATAAACGAGAAAGGGCGATGCGCCTCAATTCAAAGCTTATACTAATTCGATAAGTTGACAATCTTACTGGTAAGCCGGAGATCGAGAACTGATGCAGCCCGTTCACCAATGAGTTCGTCGAGATCTACTCTAACCTACTCCTAGGGTTTTGGCATGAAGCCGGGTTGTATTGATTGTGTGAATAATCTTTTTACAATGGACGAGGGTTTATATTTATACCCTGGTCATGAAGAGTCCTGATTGGACTTGACTAACTTGCAGATAAAGTAAATTATTCTAAGATAGAATGGGACTCTAAATAAGCCTTCAAAAAGGAAATAACCCCCACATCTGATACGCTTCCTTTTAGCCGACGCGCCTTTCTTCTTTTATTCATCATCAGATCAGACTTTTGCTTTATCGGACCCCTCTCCCCGCATCGGCTTTCTTCTCTATCACATTCGGCTTTGACCAGTCAACAGGTCCACTGCTCAGTTCCAATGCTGCTTACGTCACCACCTGACTCAGCACTCCCGGTGCGAAAATCCGGTGTCAACACATGCCCCCCAATTTTGGGATAAAATATATTTTATTCCAAAATTCGTATCTGTCATCATAACTCCTTCACCGATTTTCGCGCCGAAACTTTCCATCCTTGCACTGTGCGGTTCCCCGATTCTTGGGCCACAGCCGTTTTCTCCTTATAAAAACCCCCGCCGGCGGCCACACTGTTCACTCCTCCTCCTACGCCAAGCACCCGCACTGCTCATCTTCTTCCTTCTCTCTTCCGGGCGACCATTCGTATTCATTCAATCCCAAACCAAAATCCACTCAAATGGCCGAATCATCCTCCATGGGTGCCCTTCAGTCTTCTACATCCGCATCTATTTCCGCCTCCGCTCCGGCTAGTTCATCAGCGGCAGCGCTCTCCACCATAGCAGCAGCCACGACCTCGAAAATGGTGGCGGCCACGACCTCGACAATGGCGGCAGCAGCGAGCTCGACAATGGCGGCGGCCACGACCTCAACAATGGCGGCCGCAGCGAGCTCCTCAGCCCCTTCTTCACCGCCTCTCTTCGCCTCAGGCTCTTCCTCGGCGCCCGCAGGATCATCAGTAGGAGAAGCGCGCCATCCAATCCCGGAGGTATTTTACTGAATCTGAACTCATTTTTGTATTTCGTGATTTGGCTTTTCAAACTTGTTTTCATTTCGCATTTTTTACCCTTTAGGCCATTCGTGCCCAAACCCTAATCCCCGCAAATGATGTCCGAGGGCTTTATTTCCTTGGTCCAATGGGAGATCCGGACCCCACCGAGTTTATTAATCTGGAAACTCTCCGAATTCCATTCAAGATCTCGGGATTTGATATCGATGACTGGAAGAATGCTTTTCGCTCATGGCCGACAGTTCTCCCCGTATGGAAGGACTAGTACCTGAGAGTATCGGCCTCCAAATCTGCAATCTGGGACAAATTAGACATTGCTCAATGCATCGGCCTCAGCATCGGACCCATTATCAAGAACGAGAATCTCCTGATCGCCGCATCACACTTCTGGTCCGATGCACTGAACGCCTTCCTCTTCGGTCATGGTCCGATGACCCCAACACTGCTCGACGTGGTCATGCTCCTTGGTCTCAATGTCACCAGCAATAAGCGCCCCCTTAGGCTTGATATCAAACTCAGTCATCACTTCAAGACCAAGAACTCTGGTTGCTGGACAGGATATATGAATAGCAATCATCGGACCGGACCTGTCACCGACTGTGAACACGCAGCCTTCCTGAATATGTGGCTGGACAGATTTTTCTTCTGCGGCACTACACTCGGTCCGACGGCAAATTATCAGCACTTGGCCGAGTTGTTGGCAGGTAATAATATCATCAACCTCGGCCAATATCTCTTGGGGTCAGTGTACAACTTGCTCCATCAAGTTGCCCGGCGCCTGAGGACCGGATCACCTATTACCAATCTCGGCGGGCCATGGTGGTTCATCCAAATGTGGTTGATGCTACACTTGAGCAAGGTCCTCAAAGTAAATATCCGGAGACACAAGTTTCCAGAGAGCAGACCTGAATCAGAAGAGGTCACCTTGCGCCAATGCACTTCATTCGGTGAAGCTGCCATGGGTGACCCCGCCGATAAATTATCGGCCAAAGAATCGTCTAAGTACCTTGCACTCCTTTATAGAGGCATTGCTGACGACAAGGCGCTCTGGTTCTTGTATGAGGATGCTGACGAATACGAGCTGCCCTATAAATTCAAGCTCGGCATGATTGTGGAGGCAAATTCAGAAGCTCTCGCCATCTTCCGGACTTGCATCAATGCCCAATTCCTCCCAATCGGCCTTAGCCTGAGCAAGCAAGGGCAATCAACCTATGAGTACTACCATCCAAATCTGGCCGCCCGTCAATTTGGCATCGGCCAACTTCCCCCTCACTTGGTTCTGGCCGATCAAATCTATCCAAGGGGAAAAATTGATTCAAGTGTTGAGTGGGATCGTCTCCTCAATCTCGAGCCTCCCCTTGACCAAACAAATTTGGATACTTTTGCAATCGGCCTTGTAGCTCATCGGACTTTCAATACATGGTGGGCCGAATGGCGTCAACATTTATTCTGCATCGCCTGCAAGACTTACGTCTGGAAGCTGCACCCCACCTTCAAGGGTAAACTAGAGGTAATATCCGTGAATTTGCTTCTTTCCTTTTCATTATTTCAGCTTATCGAACAATCTCTCCTTTTGTCAGGATGTCGATCGCTCTCCTCCATCAGTAACTCGATCCAGGAAGCAAGTCATCTACAGCAACATCTCGCCATATCCGTGGATCGGCTGCGATTCCCCAACCATCGGCAAGCTCCTGTCGGTTCTTAGTGACAGCAGGAAAAGGAAGAAGCCGACATCCTCCAAAACTTTCAAGCGCCAGAAGACTGCTCTGGTAAGTTCAATATTCATCAAACTCCACTACTCTCTTTATCGAAATTAATCCTCCTTTTGCAAACCCAGATCATCGGGCAATCTTCACATCAACCAAGCCCGACAATGCTTTCAAGCTCATCGGCTAAGGAAGCTTCAGGATCGGACCCACAGAGATCATCAAGCCCAATCCAAATGCAATCAAGCCCCATCCAGGCACAATCAGTTCATTCGCCTTCATCTGAGAGGACCATAACTGGTTCGCCTCGTCAATCAAGCCCGCTACCTCAAGAAGAACCAGCACAAACAGGCCAAGGGCTTCAAGAAGAACGTCCAGCATCTCCCCAACAGGCTCGATCAACCGACTCTACAAATGCAACGGTAATCATCAGCCGATCTCTTTAACAGCTAAAAACTAGCTTGATCTTATTCTCTCTCTCCCAGCAAATTATTCAGCATGTCTTGACGGATCTGGAGATTGCACAAAGAGAGATTCAAGGCGGCAACATCGAAATCTCCCAACCTGGACCTGAGCAGGAATCGGCCTGGAAACAAGTAAGTATCCTAGCTTGACACACTCATATCGGCTTCTTTTGATATCATATCTGACCATTTCCTTGTTCACAGGCTTAAGATACTCCCCAATCCAGTCAGACCACATCAATCAACTTTGATCGGCCGGTAATAGGAGAAAAAGAAATCAATTCCGGGCCAGGCTTGGTGTCTGACGAGGTGAAGGCGAAGCTGCTTGACATATCCGCATTCCTTCATCAAAATATCGTCGATCTCGTCCAGGATGCAGAGCCGATTCGTCAGATCGTCAAGACTCTGCGAGGTCAGCTTCCATTGGACTTGGAGGAGGCATTGATACCGGCAGCCTATATAGAAGGTCATTCTTTCCCAGTGATGCAAGCCAGCCACCGGATCACGAATCGGACCTCCCAGCAAGACCTGATCAAGGCCAGAGATGAAAAACGAGCTCAAGCTGCAGAATCGACAAAACTGATCGAAGAGTTATCGGCGCTTCCTGCTTCCATCAACTTAGAACTTGAAAATCTGCGAGCCAGGGAACAAGCGCTAGAACAAGAACTCATCCAAGTCCGATCAAGCATCCAGGCTAAGGCAAAAGAACTTGATGACCTCCCAACTCTGAAGGCGAAGGCCGAAGAAGATTACAAGACTCATATCAAGGCCGCCAAAGAGATCCATAAATCAATCAAGCCTGTAGAAGGGGATGCTGAAGCCGACGCCAGGATCATCGCAGATGTAGACAAGATCCGTCAGGCCGCCCTTGACTTGATAGTTAGATATTTGCAGCCCTGAACAGTTTTTCAAACTTGTCTGACCCGCTACCAAGCGGTCTGATACACTGGTAGCCTGCTCCGCCATCGAGCGGCTTAATGATGTAATATACTTTTCTTTTGTTGCATATAGCCCTTAAGACGATGCATGTCGCATCGGCTTTCATATTTTGTTCTTGAGGCGATGTCTCCGTCGGCTTCCAATCCTGACGCGCAGCATCGGCTTGACGAATTTACCCAAATGCTAGGATAGTACTTCTTCAAATACTTCCCGTTCAATGCTTTAGGAAATGTTTCCCCTTCAAGCGTTTGTAGAATATAAGCATTGCCAAGAACACATCGGATGACTCGATAGGGCCCCTCCCAGTTTGGTGACCACTTGCCGTATCTGGGATCCTTAGAACCAATCGGCAGAATAACTTTCCACACGAGATCGCCCTCTTTGAATTCTTTTCCCTTAACTTTCTTATCATAATGCCTCGCAACTCTGAGCTTGTTAGCTTCGATGCTCTCCAAAGCGCGTAGCTGACGAACAGCCAAGTTATCGGACTTACTATTCATGAGTTCCATGTATTCGCCGGCTTTTAATTTATCCTGAAGCTCGATACGCCTTGATCTAGTACGAATTTCCCATGGAAGAACGGCTTCATGCCCATAAACCAGTTCATATGGAGAAACCTTGATCGATCCATGGCAAGCCATTCGATACGCACATAGAGCTTTAGGAAGCACAATATGCCACTTTCTCGGGTACTCCTCAATCTTCCTATCAATCAACTTGATCAAACTTTTATTGGAGGCTTCAGCTTGACCGTTGGCTTGTGCGTAGTATGGCGATGAATTGAAGAGCTTGATACCCATATCAGCAGCAAAATTTTTGAACTCGTCAGATGTAAACATCGTATCTTGATCCGTCGTGATCGTCTGTGGAATTCCAAATCGGTAGACAATGTGCTCTCTAACGAAATCAATAATATTCTGGGACTTCACCTCCTTCAAAAGAATAGCTTCAACCCATTTGGTGAAATAATCTGTTGCCGCTAATATGAATTTATGTCCCTTGCTTGAATGTGGAAAAATCTGGCCGATCAAGTCAATTCCCCAACCTCTAAACGGCCATGGCCTGATGATAGGGTTCATAGCCGATGCTGGAGCTCTCTGAATATTTCCATATCTCTGACACTCTTGACACCCTTTATAATATTCAAAGCAATCTTCCAAAATCGTCGGCCAATAATATCCGTTCTTCCTGATCATCCACTTCATCTTGAACGCCGATTGATGAGCCCCTGCAAACACCCTCATGAATCTCTCCTATCAAGACCTTGGCTTCTACAGGTCCGATGCATCTTAACAGGACTCCATCAACTGAGCGAAAATAAAGCACTCCTTCAACCAAGATATGCCTGATTGATTTGTAGCGTAACTTCCTGGAAGTCTTGACAGAAGAATCCTTTAAATATTCAATGATTTCTTTGCTCCAATCTCCTTCTGGTATCTCCTGTATCATCACATCGGACATAGGCCGATAGCCAGACGCCTTTTGCGCCAGCCGATATGCTTCCTCGTTATGATGTCTTGGAATATGCTTAAGAGTTACCAGGGTGAACTGGTCAACCAAATCCCGGCATTTTTCAAAGTAAGGCATCAACGCATCCATCTTGCAATCATACTTGCCGAGCAACTGGTTAATAATCAACAAAGAATCTCCAAATACTTCAACAAATTGAGCGCCGATTTCTTTAAGAATCTCGAAACCTTTCATCAATGCTTCATACTCCGCCTGATTATTTGTGCACTTTTCAATCGGATAAGCAAACTCGAATCTTGCCCCCCGAGGCGAAATAATAAGCAGGCCGATTCCGCAACCATCATTGCAAGATGAGCCATCAAAGAACATTGTCCAGGGAACTGCGTCAACCACATCGGCCTCCGTATTCATCGGACCAGTCACATCTATCTCCATGGTGCATTGCTCAACAGCATCAACACGAGGTCCACAATGATCAGCGACCAAATCAGCCATCACTTGCCCTTTTACCGCTTTGGCCGATTCGTATTTAAGATCAAACTCTGTCAGAGCAAAAACCCACTTGCCAATTCTCCCTTTTATGATTGGCATTGACAACATGCATTTGATCACATCCTCCCTGCAGACGACAGTGCACTCAGCCGATAGCAAATAATGCCTCAATTTTGTACAAGAAAAATATAGACAAAGGCAAAGCTTCTCCACATACGAATACCGAGTCTCAGGATCCAGCAATCTTCGGCTTAAATAAAATATGACTCGCTCTTTCCCATCATTCACCTCGATTCCTCTCTCATGAACCAGGAAACCGAGAAACTGGCCGGCTGATACGCCAAAAGCACACTTGAGCGGATTCATCTTCAATCCATGTTGCCTTGTGCATTCCAGCGTCTCCTTCAAATCGGCCAAATGCTCTTGATAGCCTTTCGACTTGATCACCACATCATCAATGTAGATTTCAACTATCCTGCCGATCAACTTATGAAAAATATAATTCATAGCACGTTGATAAGTAGCACCGGCATTTTTTAAACCAAAAGTCATAACAACCCATTCATACAAACCGAGAGCACCTGGGCATTGGAATGCAGTCTTAGGGACCTGGGCATTGGAATGCAGTCTTAGGGATATCTTCTTCCGCCATAAAAATCTGATTATAACCAGCATTACCATCCAGGAAGCTCATCACTTTATGGCCCGATACTGCATCAACAAGCATATCGGCCACTGGCATCGGATATTCATCCTTCGGAGGTCGTCTTGTTCAAGTTCCTGTAATCAATGCAAACACGCAGCTTTCCATTTTTCTTATAAACAGGAACTATATTTGACACCCACTCAGCATATCGACATGGCCTGATAAACTTAGCTTCAAATAGCTTCGTTATTTCGACTTTAATTGGTTCGTACATCTCAGCCTTGAACTTCCTTGCGTACTATTTGTGCGGCCGATATCCTGGTTTGATGGGCAGCCGATGCTCAACAATATCACGGCTTAAACCTGGCATTTCATAATATTCCCAAGCAAAACAATCAGAATACTCTCTCAAAATTTTTATTAATTCTTGTTTATACTCGGGATCCAACTTAGTACTGATATACGTCGGCCTTGGCCTATCACCAAATCCTATGTCTATCTCTTCTAACTCATCGGCCGACGTAAACCCAAATCCTAACTTACCGAATTCACTTCGGTCCTCATAATCTTCTATACAATCGGCCATTTAAAATAAAGTCTCAGAGCCGACTGCTTGGATCGGCTGTAGTCCCTGATCGGACACCTTGAGGAAGTCGCCATCCCATGCTTTCCTGACAGGCATTCAACCCCTTCAAACTCCCAAATCGTTGACTCGGCTGTTGCAATGCTAACCGAATCATCAGCTGGGACAATCTCCATATTGTTGCCTTGCCACTAGATCAAGCATTGGTGCATTGTGGATGGGACACAGCAGTTGGCATGAATCCAATCTTGCCCGAGAAGCATGCTGTAGGAACCCTGTCCATCAATCACAAAGAAAGTAGTCGGCAATGTCTTGCTGCCGATGGTTAACTCTACATGAATTGCCCCCCGAGGCTCTGAAACGTTACCGCCAAAATCCTTGAGCGTCATATTTGTCTTGATCAGATCATCAATCCCCTTACCCAACTTGCGGAATGTGGAATAGGGCATGAGATTGACAGCAGCTCCCCCATCAACCAGCATCTTGGTCATCGGTTTCCCATCAACGTATCCCTTGATGTACAGAGGCTTCAGATGCCGATATCCATTCGCATTTGGCTTCTCAAAGACGGCCTTCTCTGAATCAAGAACTAAGCATGGGGCGGCTTCTTCTAATTCATAATCAGGGCTCCTTTGGTAGCGCTCCGGACGGATTTGCTCCGGCTCCATGGCACAGTAACACGCACTATTCTGCACTGTTCTGTACTGTAGCGCGAATCTGCTTCCCACCGCTTCTTGCTACAGTCAACTGCGCGTGAGAGGAGCGGGCAGAGCGAAAAAAACCTGCTCCCCACCGCTCCACGCTACAGTAGAGCAACAGTGCCATACAGTAACCGGAGCGGGAGCAGCCGGAGCTGCACCAAAGGAGCCCTCAATCTCATCATCATCCTGTACATCAGGAGCAGCAAAATCAAAAGGCAACATCAAAACCATGTTTACCAGGGCCGATGTGCTTGCTTCATCGTCATTGGCCATCTTGACGCGCCAAGTTTTCTGCTCTTTGGCTAATTCTTGCTCCTGAATCTGCTCACGATGGCGCAACCGCTGAACACGTCTCCTTTTGGACCGAGAAATCCCTGATGGGCACCACTGTCCAGGCTTCATTTGAGGTTCTCTAATCCGATGTTGAACTGGAACCTTCTCTTCCATTTTTCAGGGCCATGAGCATCGACCTGGTCTTCATTATTTTTATGGCCATGAGTATCAACCCGGCCTTCGTCTCCTTCGTGACGATCATCAATCCTGACGCCGATCCGTTCATGAACTGATCGTCGACTTCTTTTAGAAACTCTGTATTCTTCATACTGGAAGCTGCATTCAGGACAATCTGCTTTGGACGGCAATCTGAGCTTTTCGTTCCAGCAAAATACGAAGAAAGGACATCTCCAGTGACCATCACCTTGATCGTACTGCTCATAAGTTTGATGCCTATCCATATGCCAATCGGACCTATAGCCGTACTGACGACGATTGTCGGACCTGTCTTCAAACTGGTGTCGGCCATCGGACCTGTCATCACGTCGGCGCCGATCATCAAGCTCTTCATCAAACTGCCTTGCCTGATATTCGCGCCTTTGATGTCGTCGTTCCTCGCGCTCTTCCCACGCTCGGGCTGCTGCCTGTTGCCTTTTATACTTGTTAATCAGCATCTGGGAAGCCACACGTGGCCGATATCCACCAGGAGCATTAGATTCACGCTCAAATGCCTGATGATTCCTTCGCAGTTCTTCAACAGTGACCTGAACTGCAGGATCAACGGCACCAAAACTCTTGGCGTGGTCCGATGTGAGCACCTTGAACTTCCCCTTTTCACCAGCATCAATCATATTAATAGAAAACGAGAAATCAACAAAGTTATTAGGAAAGGGATGACCGTCGATCTTCATGGCTTTCTTGTTATCTTCGAACTTGATCTTGCCAGATTCGATGGCCAATTGGATCTCCCTCCTGAACATCTTGCATTCATTCGTCTCATGAGAAGTTGAGTTATGCCATTTGCAATACTTGCGCTTCTTTAACTCCTCGGCCGATGGGATAGAGTGATTTGCAGAAAGTTGGATAAGCTTCTCACTGAGTAGCATGTCAAAAATCTTGTCGGCCTTTGTTATATCAAACCCAAATTTCTCAGGGTTCTGTTTGACCCATGGGCACGATACCGGCTTTTTGGATTTGGTCCATTCAGCTATGTTGATATCAGCTTCTTCTTCAGAATCAGAAAGATAGGACACTGGCTTGGAAAACTTTGTGCACCTCGCCTCCTGGTATCGGATCTCATGGGCTAACACTTTTTGCACCAGCTGTCCCAATGTTTCAAACTCCTGAGCAGAAAACCTCTCCTTGATCGGCGCGAGCAAACCCTGGAATGCAAGCTCAGCCAATTGTGTGTCAGATAGCTTCAAGCTGTAGCACCGATTCCTGATATCACGGAACCGTTGAACATACTCCTTGATGGACTCATCGTTCCTCTGCCTGATAGCAATCAAATTAGAAATCTTCATTTCATTGAGACCAGAAAAGAAGTACTTATGGAACTGCTTCTCCATATCGGACCAGCCTGTGACCGATCCTACTGGCAACGATGTGAACCAAGTAAACGCCGGCCCTGAAAGTGACAGAGGGAAGAATCTGAGCCTGAGTCCCTCTTCAGAAGCAGCTTCACCACATTGAGCCAAGAATCAGCTCACATGCTCAATGGTGGTCATATCGTCTTGTCCGGAGAATTTGGAAAAATCTGGCACTTTGTGACGCGGAGGAAGTGGCACTGCATCAAAGTAGGATGGGTACGGGTGCCGATACAGCCTCGCTTCATCTTTAGGCTTTAAACCGAACTGATTTTCGATCACCTCGGCTATTTTCTGTGACTAATCGGACTGCTCTCCTCCGAGTGGTATCCCGCCAGCTTGATGCATATCCGTCATGTAATTATTGTAATCACCGACCATACGCTAATGTGCAGGAATCTCTATACGTATCCTTGCAGCTGCAGGTTGCTTTTCTTCTTCGTTCAGAGTCCTAGCATATTTCTCACCATGCGGGTCGACAATAGATCCATCGGCCATCAACAGAAAACCGTTGGCCAGCTGAATAGGTGGTGGAGTCGTCGGAATTTGCGGAGCAACGGTCATGGCGCAGTCTTCAGTACCTTTGCCTTTTCCTGACCCTGATGCCCCTGCAGACTCTGGCATAAAGACTGGGCCCTTTAAGCAAATAGTCTCATCCACCGCCTTCTTGATGAGATTGTCCAAAGAATTCACCAAAGTGCCTGACTGGTTAATCAATCCATGGTGGACAGCTTGATGAATCATTTTTGTCATACTGACATGGTACTCACGGGCATCAGTTGTCTTCTTGATCAATTCTGGGTCCGGAAGAGCACCTTTGAGCACAGGGCCTGAACGATTACGCCCGAATTGGCCAAGGCAGAGCTTCTCAAATGCTTCAATCTGGGCCTGAACTGCATCTAACTGGGCTTTAGACAGA
Organism: Alloteropsis semialata; assembly: GCA_004135705.1. NCBI lineage: Eukaryota > Viridiplantae > Streptophyta > Magnoliopsida > Poales > Poaceae > Alloteropsis > Alloteropsis semialata. Next base: position 47,557,506 of record CM014273.1, read on the forward strand.
TCGGCCTTCGTAACTGGAATAGTCGCGTCAGGAACCTTGCTCTTGTCAGCCTTGGCTTTCTCAGCCGCCAGCTTCTCAGCCGCCAGCTTCTCAGCAGCGAGCTTAGCAGCAACTTCCTTTTCAGCATCAGACGACATCTTGAAATTTGTCTTACGGGTCCCACTGGGCGTGCCAAAAATGTGTTGACGCGGAAAATCGGCGGTCGTACCCTCAGCGAGCAACACAACAAGGCCAGGGAGATCTGCTTCACTCCGGTGCTGGTCCTGCACTTTGTCCAGGTTCGCGACGTGCCAGTCAATTTGACCTGTAATTGACAAGGGAATAAACAGTTAAATTACTCTTTGATTGTGACGGCTCTATTCCAGACGGCAGATGCACATCGGATTTAGCCACGACCCAATCGGACTTGTATCGGCCGATGCTAATCGGACCTCAAAATCGGACTTCATAGATGACATCAATTGGACCAATATAATCGGACCTCAATCAGACCATCGAATCGGACCTCAGAATCCACCAATCAGGGTCAGACCTTGATTAATGTAACAGATCAGCCTTTGAATAATAAAATAAAGCATAAAACATGGCCGATATGCTGTTCACCTATCTTAACTGCTCGACTGCTACTTCTAACAGATCTATCAACTTTCCGATCTACTTATATCACTGTTTCGATACGGTTTTACAGACGGATGCAGCGCACATACTCCAGTGATATTGCCTCACGTAATTGCTAACAGATCTAATACAAGATAGTAGTCTTACAGCTAATCTAGATGCAAAATTAACGGATCGGCTATGCCTTTGAGCAAGATATTAAATAATCAAATTAGAGCCGATGCGTCGTCCACCTTGCCTAGTTGACAGTATGATTCATCTCAGCGGACCATCTAGCTAGCCAATCAAACCAGAACTGTTTCGACACGGTTTCACGGACGGATGCAGCGCACATACTTCAGCTATGATCGGATCAGATAGCTAAACTATCAAACTCGACTCACCAACAGAACAACTAAACAAGATGCTCGCACAGGTAATTAATCAGATTAAAGCAAATAAGCAATAAAACGGTAACAAAATCGTTCCAATATTCAAAGCTGTCTTTGAATAATCAAGAGAAATCTAGCTCCGACGCAGGGAATCTAAATCAAACTCGACAATCAAAGAACAACCAGATTAAGCTGTAAAGATGAATCGGACCTAGAACGATGTTGTAAGATAAGAATTGCTCAAATCGGACTAAAACCAATGCTCATAGCTGTTGAAGAATCAGATTAATTCACATGGCGCAGATCTAAATCAATCTAGCAACTTCAAACAGCCGCATAAGCTACCTTCTAATAATCAAGAGGAATCTAGCTCCGACGCAGGGAATCTAGATCAAACCCAAAAACTAAAAGAACAACTCGATAAACGATAAATCACTGAATAATCAAGAGAAATCTAGCTCCGACGCAGGGAATCTAAACCAATCTTGACAATCCAAAGATAAATCGGTTGAACAGCATAAACGAGAAAGGGCGATGCGCCTCAATTCAAAGCTTATACTAATTCGATAAGTTGACAATCTTACTGGTAAGCCGGAGATCGAGAACTGATGCAACCCATTCACCAATGAGTTCATCGAGATCTACTCTAACCTACTCCTAGGGTTTTGGCGTGAAGCCGGGTTGTATTGATTGTGTGAATAATCTTTTACAATGGACGAGGGTTTATATTTATACCCTGGTCATGAAGAGTCCTGATCGGACTTGACTAACTTGCAGATAAAGTAAATTATTCTAAGATAGAATGGGACTCTAAATAAGCCTTCAAAAAGGAAATAACCCCCACATCTGATACGCTTCCTTTTTAGCCGACGCGCCTTTCTTATTTTATTCGTCATCAGATCGGACTTTTGCTTTATCGGACCCCTCTCCCTGCATCGGTTTTCTTCTCTATCACATTCGGCTTTGACCAGTCAATGGGCCTACTGCTCAGTTTCAATGCTGCTTACGTCACCACCTGACTCAGCACTCCCGGTGCGAAAATCCGGTTTCAACAACTGGCATCCCTTGTTCACATGCCATTTCCTGCCTCAGGCATGAAATGATCAGGCCAGAATCAATGGTTTCACATTGTTACTTCTTAGAAAATTTCCTTCTTGCTTATGGTAACACTGTCTGGCCATGTCAAGACAATTGTTCATGGGAAAAAGTAAATGCAGCAAAAGTTCTGCTTCCTGTCTATGAGAAGAAGGTTGGAAGGCCAGCCAAATCAAGGAGGAAACAACCATATGAAATTCAAGGCAAAAATGGCCCTAAACTAACTAAGCATTGGGTCGTCATTAACTACAGATACTGTGAACTGCCAGGTCACAACAAGAGTGGATGCAATATGAGGAATGCTGGAATCAGACCCAAGCTTGCACCACAAAGGAAACCAACACATGAGCCTCAAGAAATATTTCATGAAGAACCAATCAATAGCCAGGTAATGAACTTAGTACATTTCTACCTTATTTTCAATGCAACTTGTGCAATCTTGTTACAAATTGATGTATGAAGGTCTCTATGAACTATGAGCAAGGCAGTGTGCCACTGCTGTCACAGATGACCAACCCAATGGTTTCTCAAATGGAAGCTGAGGTCAAATACTTCATCTACATAACTGACAATTAATATTCCCTCCAATTTTGTAACCACTAACACATTTTATGTTTACAGTCATCCCAGACTAGAACAACTGAACATGTACTCTTGCCAGATTCTGCTTTCATTGCTTCCAACCTCCCAGCAGCAAGACCCATCCCTCCTACTACTGCAACCAAATCTGGAAGTGCAAGGGCAGCAAAGAGAAAGAGAGGTCCAGGAATAGATGCAGATGACAGTGGAGTGGGGAAACAAAAGGGGCCAGCTACAAAGAAAGGTGCAGGCCAAAAGAAGGTCCCACTTCAAAAGAAGACATGAAGTGAATGTGTCTCTTTTCTGTTGATCTTGTACAGCAACAACACCAAAGAAGGGTGCATGCCTTTGGTCTGTTATGTCTCTATGAAGCTTTTGTGTAGCACAAACTTGTCTTTTGTATAGTCCATATGAGAAAGCTAGGATAGCTTCCTCTGCTCTTTTGGCCTCTAAACTTGGTTAAATGCTTGAACCAATGTCTGATCTGGACCTTAAATGTTTGAACGACTGAACAAGTACTAATGGCATGCTTCAAACAATGGTTAAATGTTTGAACCAATTTCTGTTTTGTATCCTCTTTTTTCTATGTGTGATGAACACAATTTTTCTTGAACAATGCATGAGTGCCTCATAAGATTGGAAACGGCTTCCATTGCTAAGAATATAAAGTTCATTACATTTCATACAAAGAATTAGAAGGATACAGATTCATCACCATCACACCCAGCATACAAACACCAACAAAGCATATACCCTTCAATAGACTAACTACTTCCTTCCCAATTCCTATCAATTCACCAGGTTCTTCTTTCACCGAGCCAATGCCAATTGAAGGGGCAGCTTCTACAGGAGCAGCTTGCATCCCTATGTAAACACCAAGAACATAATCCACAATGCCTTTATCCTCAAGCATCTTGGCATACTCATCTTCCCAGAACCAAAAGGGACAGCCAGTGCCATCACGCTACATAAACCAACTTATCGGCAATTAATCACCATAGAAACCACACAACATCAAAGCATTACTCACCTTGTAGTTTGGACAAACATAGAAGATTTGCCCTAGGCTCCATTCCTTACCAGATGTGCGCCTCACAACTCTTCTAGAATTGCATTCGGTGCACCAAATCAACAGGAGCCCGCCTACAATGTCCCGATTGGAGGCCGACATGCTGGATTTGCCGACCATGCTCGAGGTCGAAGGGGATTGAGGGAATCTGCCGGTGGCTGCGGCGGCGCAACCCAGGCAGAAGAAACGATTGGGAAGAGATGAGGACAAAGAATGGAATTAGGAATAGGTAGGGCTGAAATGCAAACTTGTACCCCTCTACCAGCGCCAACGTTCCCACCAAATCCAGGCTGGTTGCCACGCTGGCTTCGCCACTTTGGCCAAAAATGTGCCACGAGCCGCTTTGGACCTGGGATGAACAACATAATTAGATTAGGGACCTGTAAATGCATTTTGAGAGTTCGTGGACATATTTGACACACCACACAAGTTAAAGGGCCGGCCGTGCATTTCACTCTTTATAGAAACACCACAAATCAAGGGTCTGCGACCTAACCTTCTAAGGGTGGCTCGGCTGCTAGGGCAGGCCAGCCCTCCTAGGCGTGTGACACCTAGGCCCCACACAGGCACAAGGGCCCACACACAAGACTAATTGTCTAACACCTCCTCCCCCCTGGCAGTCTGATCATCGACAGCCTGAACATTCAGACTGGACCGGAACTCCGTGAAAACTAAAGACGGAAGTCCTTTGGTGAAGATGTCGGCGTATTGTGAACTCACAGGAACATGAAGAACACGGACAGCTCCTGTGGCAACACGCTTCCGGACAAAGTGTATATCAATCTCCACATGCTTGGTGCATTGATGCTGGACGGGGTTGCCAGTCATGTAGGTTGTGCTGATGTTATCGCAGTATATCAGAGCAGTACGACTGACTGTGACATGCAATTCAGCAAGCAGCTGGCACATCCAGGACACCTCAGCAACGGTGTTGGCAACAGCCCGATACTCGGCTTCTGCACTCGAGCGAGAAACAGCAGTCTGACGCTTCGAAGACCAGGAGACGAGATTGTCACCAAGGAATACTAAATAACTAGAAGTGGACTTGCGAGTGTTGGGACAAGCCGCCCAATCAGCGTCTGAATAAACCACAAGATCAGACTGAGAATACAGACGCAAGTGCAAATCAAGGTGAAGAGTGACTCGCACGTAGCATAGAATCCGCTTGAGAGCAGCTAAGTGAGGCTCCCGAGGATTATGCATATGGAGGCAGACCTGCTGAACTGCATAGGTTATATCTGGACGAGTGAAAGTCAGATACTGAAGAGCACCAGCCAAACTGCGAAAGTCCGAAGGATCAGCAATAGGAGCGCCATCAGCAGAAAGCTTTGGATTTGTGTCAACAGGAGTGGCACAGGGCCTGCAGTCAGACATGCCAGCACACTCAAGAATCTCCACCATATACTGCTGTTGTGAAAGGAGAAGACCATCACCAGAACACTGCACATGCATACCCAAAAAATGATGAAGCTCACCTAGGTCTTTCATAGAAAACTCTGGCTGTAGGGCGCTGATGACGCGGCAAAGCAGGGGTGTCGACGAAGCAGTGAGAACTATGTCATCCACATACAGAGGAAGAAACACAGTGTCTGCTCCCTGATGATAGTTGGGGGGGCTCTCGATTTAGCCTAAATCGAGAGGCACCTCCCTCTAGCATTTAGGTTTAATTATTTGCCATTTTATGAAAGTTTGCTTCTTCAGTTGCCACTATGAAAATGGAACTTACATTTTTGCCATGGGAGAGAAGGTTGCCGGACATTTTTGCTATTTTTGTTCACAAACATTTTGGCTAGCATGTCTTCCCGCCAGCGTATATCGGCCATAGGAAATTACGACGTTGCCCCGCTCCTTGTCCAGTTCCCAACCCGGTATTTGTTTCTCTCTCTCTCTACGGCCAGTGGGACACACCGGTCATGTGCTACCTCTGGCCAGCAATTCCTTGGTCCTCGACTTCTCATCAAGCTCGTCCAGTGCCTCCATGAGCCGGCCCTTCCCTTCGCCGACGTGCTCCGTTTGCCCGGCACCTACGCCATGGAGTTCGGCTCCAGATGTGGTCCGGCAGGTCTCGGCCTTGCCGACATCATCGCCGTCCTTCCCGTACTCCGTCGTAACTTGCGGCGCAACCGCCTCCGCCTCCCTCCCCCCCTCCCCCCTCGCGGCGTGCCCCGCATCGCACAGCTCCCTGCCACTCTGGCATCGACGGGCGTGGTGCTCTGGCTAGAGCGGCTCGGGTCATCGCCTCATCGGGTGTATGCAGGCGACGATGGCATGAGCAGCAGCCGCACACGGTAGTGGTCGTGGGGGCCGCTCCCTCGCGCTCGGCGTCGAACGATGCTAAGCGCGCGCGCGGCTAGGGGCGGTGCCGGCAGCTGACACTACCAGAAAACCCCTCATCGGCCCCGCTCATTGGTACCGGATTTTTTTGACCCGGTACCAATGGTAGTCATTGATACTGGGTCTAATTTTGGTAGGTCCCGAGGACCCTTTGGAACCGGTTGGTAACACCACCCTGTACCAAAGGTCACTCTTTGGTACCGGGTGGTGTTACGACCCGGTACCAAAGGGTCCTCCACGGGTTAATTCAAAACGAAAGCATTTGGGAATTGGTCAGCTGTGGTGTGTAGGTGAGATGGTAAGGAAGCAACACGTGAAGTAGGAGGTCGTGGGTTCAAACCCTGAGCATATTTTCACGTGAAAAATCGTGTGACTTGTGGCTTGAGATGTGCGCGTGTGTGGGAGCCTCCCCAGGATTTAAAATATTTTTTTGCTTGAAAACCTTTAGTTCGATTGCGCGGTACCGGTTGTAGAACCAGTATCTATAGGCCTTACGACCCAATACCGATGAGGGGTTTTCTGGCAGTGGGAGCCGGGCCAGCTTTGGCACAATTGGCTCCGATGGCCTCGTGGGGGACAGTGGCTCCGCCGACACCGGTGGACGAGAGAAAAAGAATATGAAATAAAATAAGAGTAAAAGGAGAAGAAAAATAAAAAAACGAGAGTTGTGGGCTTGTGGCAGTGTTGTGGCTGCAGAGATGGTATCTGAGTGATGATGCAGACTGAGAATTTGCCTGTGGTTGTGACGGTGTTGAACATGGTGGTGGTTGTGGTCGTTGGCTGGGGTGCCAAGCAGCGTCGAGACGACAGCTTGTATGGTGGAGGAGGTCCAGCGGTGCTGGCATCCTACTCTAATGGAGTCCATTGATGCCTTCTAAGTCTCTCCTAAGAAATTTTAGCTATGGGTGAAGAGAAGGAAGAAGAAGAAAAAAATAGAGAAGAGATGAGGAAGAAGGGGAAAATGGGCCCCTCTTTTTTCTAGCTCTAGATTCGCCAGTGGGTGTTGGTGCACCTTGTTGCGGGCATGCGGCTGGTTGAGGCCACCCGAGGGATGGATGACGATGGCAGGGGCTTCCAGTAAAGCTGCTAATGGTTTGGTCTCAAATGTCTCAGAATTACAATCCACTACTTTGTGCAAATCGGTGTAGCCATACTATATGTGGGGCCCACGTCCAAAGCCGGACCCTAAAATTAAAAGCTCGCGTTCACACCTTAAAATTTTAGCGGATTTTACCGAAATTTATTGGAGATGTCTTAGAATCACGGTCCGCTACCCCGTGCAAATCAATGTAGCCAAATTTGCATGTGGGCCCCACGTGTAAAGTCGGACCCTAGAATTAAAAGCTCGCGTTCACACTTTAAAATGTTAGCAGATTTGACCAAAATTTGTTGGAGGTTTCTCAAAACTATGGTCCGCTACTTTGTGCAAACCGGTGTAGCCGTATCAATACATGGGCCCTACGTCCAAAGCCAAATCTAATAAAACTATAGAATTGAACTGATTTAGTTTGTTTTGGGAAACTAGTTTAAGTGGTTTGGATTGGTTTGAAGGAAGAAGCAAATGGATAGGGTTGGATTGGTTTATGAAGTGTAGTATAGTCTAAATAGTTTGATGTGGATTTGGTTTGGTTTTTGAACCATTACCCGCTTTAGCTTCCGGTAGCGGCGGCTCTGGTGGTCTCAGTGTGCAGCGGGCCATGAAGCTGGCGTCGTGTTCAGCGGTGAGTCTGGCAAGATGTGGTAAGAAGTGGACTTGAGGCCACGAAGGTGGTGGCCTGGTGAAGGCGGCCGACTGACAGGCATTTGCGCAGTAATTGGAGGGCACGGCTTCTGTTCCGTAACTGAGGACGGCGGTTTGACGGCCGTGCGCCAGTGTCCACCATGAATTGGCAAGGTGATCGTGCGGGAGGAGGTGATCAGCAAAAGTGTATTGCTGATGTGAGGTGCAGTGGCTGGTGGTCCCACGTAAAGGGGCCTTCTAGTGACAGTTGGAGGCCCTACGTGGCGGTTACACAACTTTCAGTGGACTATGACGACGGCTAGCCCTGTATGGGACCAGTCCTGTGAGGATAGGATCGAGAGATGCCAAAAGAGGAGATCCAATTAGGGTTGAAAACAGACAGAAAAAAATCCCGTTTCTGTCCGCCTATATTTCTATATTTGATCCATATTTCCAGCTCCATGGAAACAGGACGGAAAAATATGGAAACGGGACGGGAAATGGAATAGGGGTAGACGGGAACGGGACGGGATATGGGTGAGGGTGTATCCCGCCCATATTTGCGGGATCCCGTTTTTAACCGGGATGGACCCGTATTTGTCCCATATTAATATTAACTGGGATGGGCCAATAGCTTAGATCCCCCACCATAGTAGGATTCGCCGCAAACCGCAAACCGCTGTGTGAGTCCGTGATAATAAACTTACTTATGTTGTTATAAACTGATAGTGCTAGCCTTGTTTTGTTAACTACTGGTACTTGTTTATCGTATATTTAATCGTGTGTGTAAAGTGTCGTCACACTATAATGAAACACTAAAACTTTTGATCCCGATTTAAATCCCGACTTCTGTCCGTTTCCGACATGTTTCCGCCCATATTTGTTCGTTTCCGTGAACCCATATATCCCGATCCCGTTTCCGTATATCTCGATCCCGATCCCATTTCCGACTATCCCGTTTTCAGTAAAAAAAAATATGGCAACGGAAATGGGAGAGGAGTTTTCCCGCCTGTTTCCGTCCGTTTTCATCCCTAGATCCAATGGCGGCTAACCCCGCATGGCAATGGCTGCCTCGGTGTGGATATTATCGACAACAACGGCGTGGGTGGTGACGATGGTGTATCGATCGACTTGCTGGTTTTTGTCGCCAGTGGATGTGGTGCATGCATTTGGCCGGTGTTGTAGAATTTGTGGAGTGACAGAATAATCCTATATAGATATATGAAATAGTTTTGAGGTCTTAATCCAACCGCCCATAGTCGTTAGTTGTTTCAAGGGGAAAGTCCAAATTACTCCCCTCAAGTATAACCAAAGTTTGAATAATCCCCTAAACCATGTTTTGGTTCATTTTATCCCCCTAAACTATGTCATTTGGTCCAATTTACCCCTTAATAAAATTTATCTTTTTGTTTCTCCACACACAAGTGGAGTCTGAAGTTAATTTTTTGCGGGATGGTAGTGGACATCATGACATATGTTTGAAAAATATATCATGAATTTTTCACCATTATTTTGATAGGGTAGAATATTTAATAATAAATTAATCTTTGGAATACAGATTATATGAAAAATAGTAATGAAAAAAACTCATTGTATACTTTCTTAACATGTGTTGTATTGTTCACTACCAGCCTACAAAATTTCAAATTAAGATTCAACTTTTGTGTGGACAAACAGAAATTACAAATTTTACCAAGGGATAATTTGGACCAAATGATAGTGTAGTGGGTAAAATGAACCAAAACATAGTTTAGGGGGTTATTTAGACTTAGCCATACTTGAGGGAGTAATTTGGACTTTTCCCTTGTTTCAATTAGCCTTATAGCTGAGAGTCGTGGCGTAGTTTTTTTTTTTCTCCATTTATTGTTTTGCTCCGGTATATGAGTTTCTTTCTTTTAAATAGTATAAATCTGCAGCTCTTAAATTTGATTTTATCCAAAGCGAACGAAGCCTTTTTTTTTTATTTCTTTGGGTTGAGTCTTAATTCTTCACCTTATTAATTTGTTATGAAGCAGATTACAATTCAAGGCTCGAAGAGAACTGTACGAGATCATGTGGAAGCATAGCAATTCCATTCCCGTTTGGGGTTGAAGAAGGTTGTTATGCAAGCAATAACTTTCGACTCAACTGCACAACACGTAATGTCACTGTTCTTGACCGTGGGTACGCACAATATCGTGTGGCTAATATATCACTTGATCAGGGATTTCTGGCTGTTAGCAACATGCTGAATGACACAAGCTTCAATAACGAGGAAAGGTTAATCCACACCAACTATGATGGTGCTTACGGAATGTTTGAGAACTTTGGCATGTCTGTTGTGGATGCTATTTATTATTTCTCCCAGGAAGATGAAATAATAAATTGGGTTGTTGCAAACTTAACTTGTCAAGAAGCAATGCAAAGAAATGCTACGTATGCGTGTATCAGTGACAACAGCTTCTGCCAAAATGTCGCGCGACGGAAAACACGTTATGGGTATCTCTGCAACTGTAAAGATGGCTTCCAAGGAAATCCATACTTGCAAAATAATTGCACAGGTTATATTTCTCCCTTAAATCGGTTTTGCACACTTTCTCATCTATAAACTCTACTAATAAAACTCCAAGATTTGGAGACTCCTCATGCATCCTGGCCCCATGTGGGACCCACATAATGTTCAGGTGGGCCCCCCGTTGGACCCACACATTCGGGTAGGCCCATGGCATTGTTTGGTGGGACCCACGTATGGTCTTAGGTGGGACCCGCATGAGTGCATCTGGTACGCATGTGGGACCTACAATATATTTTAGAATATTATCAACGTGGGCCATGTACAGTTTTTGTGGGTCCCAAAGATATATTTTAGAAATAAGTATCAATGGTGGATTTTTTTTATATTCTTTGCAAGTACATTATTGATAGTATAAAATGTATTTATATTTTATCATAATTTCATATTAGTGACATAACAAATATGTATCTTATCATAATTTTAGATCAATATCTTTAGTAGAGACACGCATGGTGTGCCAACCTGACTAGTTTTTCAAACACCTACTTATAAAAAGTGCAACAATACACACTATGCAATGCTATTCAGAGTAATCTAGAATCGTACGTCATTCATCTACTTGCATCACCAGCAGCTCTACACGATCACACAACCAAGTCATTTTTATATAATTAAAGAAAAGCACATGATTTTACTTGCACCACAAGAATCCAGATTCTGACGCAACTTTTCGTATTGGTATAGACATTGATGAGTGCTCTATTCCAAATAAATGCGATGGAATATGCCACAATTTTTATGGAGGCTACAATTGTACAAGCTGCTCCCATGGAAAGGTGTATGATCCATCAAAACATAAATGTGTCATGTCAGCTAAGCAGCATAATATAATTCTAGGTAAGTTAATTTTATCCATCATTAGAATTTGAATTCACAGCATGTTAATGTCCACATTTAATGGGTGTAGGTATTGCAATTGGGGTTGCTTGTGGCATTGGCTCCATAAGTATTGCACTAGGTGCGATCGTACTCACCCGTAGGTGGAAGAAAGGAATCCAGAGGAGAATCCGAAGAGCGTACTTCAAGAAGAATCAAGGTTTACTCTTAGAGCAACTAATCTCAAATGAAAGCACTACAAACAAAACAAAGATATTCTCCTTGGACGAAATAGAGGAGGCAACCAACAACTTTGACGCTGCTCGCGTTCTTGGTTGTGGAGGACATGGCACAGTTTATAAGGGAATTCTATCAGACCTGCGAGTTGTGGCTATAAAAAAATCTAAAATAGTGGAGCAAACAGAGATAGACCAGTTTATCAATGAGGTTGCTATCTTATCTCAAATCATACACCGCAACGTGGTGAAACTTTTTGGTTGTTGCCTAGAAGATGAGGTGCCTTTGCTAGTTTATGAGTTCATATCTAATGGCACTCTATATGATCTTCTTCACAAAGATACAATGGCAGAATGCTTGCTATCATGGGACGATCGTATAAGGATTGCAATGGAATCAGCAGGAGCACTTTCATATCTACACTCAGCTGCTGAAATACCAATTTTCCATAGAGACGTGAAATCTTCCAATATACTCTTGGATGACAACTTCACCACAAAGGTTTCAGACTTCGGTGCTTCAAGGTCTCTTTCACTTGATGAAACTCATGTGGTGACAATTGTGCAAGGAACATTCGGTTACTTGGACCCAGAGTACTATCATACTGGTGAATTAACTGATAAGAGTGATGTATATAGTTTTGGAGTGATACTTGTGGAACTTCTGACAAGGAAAAAGCCGATTTTTATCAACGGTTTAGGTGCAAAACAAAGCTTGTCTCATTATTTTGTTGAAGGATTTCATGAAGGGGCTCTTATGGAAATAATGGATTCACGGGTTGTGGAAGAGGCGGACCAAGAAGAGATATATGATATCGCCACACTTACAGAAGCATGCTTAAGGGACAAAGGAGGACAGAGACCAACTATGAAAGAAGTAGAGATGAGGTTGCAGTTCTTGAGAACTAAAGTGCTGAAAAAAGCACAGAATTTACCTACAAATGATGAAGAGATTGAGCCTTTGTTATGCTCCAATGCTAGGAATCTGCATGCACATACCAATCATGTCAATGCTGCTCCATTGACATCTCAACGGGGCTCTGGGCAGAGTCTGGAGCATGAATTTACGTCCTCAATCTACTTACCACGTTAACTATCAAGGGCTAGAATGCATGTATGTTATCTTCATGTTTCAATTAAGAACTATGCTGCATTTCTTTTTTTTTCTTTAACGAACACTTAGTTCCCTTTAGATGAGTGTGTCACAGACGCGCGCAATATATTGTATTGAACACTCTGTAATTAATGTGCCTACAAGGCACAACCTGTCAAACTGTCATAACTCAATATATCAAACGCCTTGCTTAGTTGATGGACCGCGTGCTAAGTAAAAAAATCCTGGTTGATTATGCATGACGAGCCTTGCGCCTGTGCCTACTTAATTTTTCCTCTTCTTGATTATATCGTGCATTATACGCATAATAATACAGGAATAGCGCATACATACTCGCGAAAGATATAATAATAGTTAGGCAGTTCAACCATATATATTAAAGCCGCAAATTTGCAAGAATTAAACAAATACAAAATTTCATAATATTGACATGCACACATGGTTGTTGTGTTCTTACATGCTTGACATCAGAAACAAAAAAAACACAATAATCATATTCGAAGGAATGAATACTGTAGATTGCCTATAATTGTTGTACAAACCAGCGATGTGGTCATGTGGAGCAATAGAATTTACAAACACGGACAAGTGCATAAGTCGGATAAGTTGTATCATGGTAACTGGTAAGGTAAAAGTCATTTGTCTTCAGGTGTAGAGTGTTCATTCCAGAAACTAAATTAGGTGGTACAACGCTATCAAGTACAAACGGTTAGTTGCTACATCCCTGTATTGTTGTAGCACCATCACCTGCACAAGCATGTTAGTTCACATTGTGAGATGCTGCCCAGTTAAATTCATATAAGTGAATTAAGTTGCTGATGCAACCCTGAGCTGGGGCGACCTTCATGAAAATTGGCAGGTAGCTCCTGATATGTTTTTGTTCCCTTAAACTCAGAACTTGCAGACAATCATGAATCATCCCCAGAAACTTTTTTCCCTTTTTTAAAGTTAGTTGAAGAGGAGACCTCTACCTTAACTTTATTAAAAAAATCATTCACAGGGAGATCATTTTAAAATTAGCCACTATGAGCAATGCAAGGCTATAAAAAATAGCTTCTTGATCATACCTCACAAATAATATGAATAAATCTTCATCGGTTATTGCTCCAAGTTCCATTCTTCTTTCCAAAGCAGTCAGACCACCACCATCTTTAATTGTTGTTCTTGCACCCCTGTAGAAAGAAAATAGTTATTCTTCCACCATCTTTAATTGTTGTTCTTGCACCCCTGTAGAAAGAAAATAGTTATTCTTATAGAAAAATGACTCTCATCTACAAGTATTTTTGTTCCATATTCTGTAGAGGAAAATGACAGTGGGAATAGAAGTAAGGACATCATATAGTAATAAAAAGGGAAAACAAACTAAAAAGAGTATGTCTTTTGTACTGCACCTCAACCATAGGGTACACACTGCTGACAAGAACCTTATCATATCAATTCTGGTACGGGCACTGATCAGTCGCAGCGAAGAAAGCGATAGGAAAGGTGGAATCTTATATTAGACTAAAAATGAGGCAATAAACTATAAACCTTCATGTTACCCTCTTTTACAGTTATCAGAGGTTCTGGACATCGAATGGCACATTTGTATGAATCGAAAAGTTCAATTACTTTTGGAAAAATTTCCTGTATAATTGGTACTTAAACCAAAATCGTTTTCAGCAATCCTAGATTTATTCTAGGATTTAATCGGCGCTATTCTTTCAGCGATAGGCGACGTGCCCGTCGATAGCGAGGCGCCTGTGGTAACTTCGTCAATCTCAAGATCGGTACAGTCTCTCGGAGGTGCTCATAGGGGTAGGATTTGCGTGCGTGTATTCATAGGGCTGAGTGTGCGTGCATGTGAGTGTCTGCGTCTGTAGTTTGTACTATTCTTTCGCACAAGAAAAAAACCCTTCATGTTACCCTCTTTTACATCAGAGGTTCTGGACATCGAATGACACATTTGTATGAATCGCAAAGTTCAATTACTTTTGGAAAACTTTCTTGTATAATTGGTATTTAAACCAAAATCGTTTTCAGCAAAATGTTTGTTTCACTGCACACATATAATGTTAAAACATGAACCAAATATCATACAGATAACCCTAAATGTCATTGCCTAGTTCATACTGAAAAGAAGGAAAAATATAGATATAAAAATAACTACTCCGTATCAAAATATTTGTTGCCTTTGACTTTTTTCACAACTTTGACCATTCGTCTTATTCAAAATATTATGTGTATATCATTTTTTTGTGATTTTATCATTATATGTGCTTTAAGTGTGGCTTATCTTTTTGCATATTTTCCTAAAAAATTTGAATAAGATGAAAGGTCAAACATTTTAGAAAAAGTCAACAACGATAAGTATTTCGATACGGGGTACAATGAAACAGTTAAATTCAAGGAAGCTAGAGAATTTGGGATTCAAGAATAACATGGTTAAAGGCATAAATCTCAAGGCACTAAGGATATTTTGACTAAAATCATGAACAATATTATCAAGAAACAAAGCCTACCTCTTCAGTAGATGCTTGGTGAGGTCATCATTTTTCTTTTGGACACAATGATGCAATGGTGTTCGTCCATGGAAGTCCTGCATGTTAATATCCGCACCAAAAAGTAGAAGAAGCTCCACCATTATAGGATGACCATGTTGGCACGCAAAGTGCAATAAGGAACAACCTTGTAGACAGCCTTCTGGTTTCCCAGAGTCCCGAATGATCTCACAAGAAACCGGATCAAGTAACACCTTGTCTGTCACTGGTTGAACATGATGTACATCTTTGCTCAAAGCATCGTATGTCATATTAGCACTCACTTCAGCTATCGCAAGAATTCGGTATGCTGCTCTGACATCATTTTTCCTTATAGCTTCCAAAATATCGATGGTAATCTGATTGGTATCTCTAGCAAAAAGAAGTTTGTCCACATACTGCATGGAATATTTATGAGAATGAATGACAGGATAATAATAGAATATGATCATCAGAATCAAGCAAAATACTCAACTAACAACACTGTCCCATGCTGATTGTGTTTGTTGTTATGAATAGCAGTTGCATGCATCTGAGAAGGCCCAAGTATACACATGTACAGGTTTATACAATGGAGATATGCAAAATTGACGAATACTCAATATTTGTCCACTTTCTTGGAAAGCATTCTATATCAATGTTAGTATGGCAAGGAAATTAAGAGCAAGTTGCTGCAATGTCTACTACATACCCCTTTCATGTTGTAAAAGAGGTTAACCTGTACTAAGTCTTCTTATAGGGGTATATATGGTCCCTTGTTAACCTTTTTCCTAGATCTCATACTTGTCTGTGCTAATGGTGGCTATAGAAAATTATTATGATATAGATGTAATAATTCATACATGAAGCTAAACACTATGTAGTGCCTACCATAGAACCCAACAAACCTAAGTATTATTTTAATTTTAAAAAAAGAAAATCTAACCGTCGCCACATTACTTTTTTGAACATAGTTTCATCTTGAAATACTCTTTGGTTGTTGTGGCTTGCTATTTGATTAGCTAAATTGCTGATCTAAATATTTGTCTCAATTTCAATGATGATTTGTGGCCCATGCAGGATCTGTCCCACAATACAGTCGATAAGGAATGATATATTTGTCTTAGTGTTGTATCAAAAGCCCGTAGGTCTGAAATTTTCCTTCAACTATAGGGTGTAACAAAGGTTGCATCATAGGGGAATCTCCATTGTCCATTGTGCATAAGAAATCGTATGTATCAAAGAACTAGAAAGTTTCTATAAAATTATGAAATACTTATTTCCAATAAAAGGCCACACTAGCGGGCGGGTTAGCTTCTCTAAAACGACAAGTAATTTGGTTCCATGTAGCTGGAAACTAAAGCAAAAAAAAGGTTTCTAAACTAAAAAGATAGCAATGACAACAGAACTCAAACTGCTCATAAACTCAGGGAATGCTTCTCGGTAACATCAGACAACAAATGCATGACAGGTCATATATTAATTCTGGAGAAAGCATCAGTAGGTTGATCTAACATATGAGGAAGCACCAAAGAGCTTACCTTTGTTTGAATATACCTCTCCTTTATCGAGAAAGCATCACTAGGTTTAGGCTTTTCAATGAAAAGAATAGCTCCATTTGATTCGTCCATTCTGCATGAACATAGAATATTATAACAGAATGCCAAGAGGAAATTATATCAAAAGAAAAACAGTGGCATTTGTTCACCATGTGTAAGCGAGATTGTCACATGGAAATTGTTAATTGATTATAGAGGCGCAAGATACATGCATGTATTGGCAAGGGCTCCTAGGATTTTGGCTTATGGAAACAGAACCATTCACAGGAGATCCTTGCCTATCTCCAACTAACCATGCGCAGGGGTCAAGTCCAGGTGCTGCACGTCACCTATTGACCAAGAGGCCAAACAAATAGAAGACTAAAACTGCATGTCTAACACCATGCCTGCACTTGAGAACATACTAGTTGGCTGGTTGCAATGCTATTAATGGACAGAAATATGGTCAGCCGACACATAAGACTCAAATAGTTATTTTCTAACTCCTGTGTGGAACATTATAATTAGAAAACTGATGGACCTTGTATGACGGATGAAAAGAAGTAAAACTACTACATCATTAACATCTACTTAATTATTTATTGCACTTGAATTTGCAGATGAGAAACCACCATGCTGGATGCTGTTCATCATGTTATTGTGCATTCCCACCCACAATGAAACAAGTCAAATTTTAGTGCACACTAAAAGCTCAATGTAAACTCAAGTCCTAATTTGGTCTCTTATGCTTACTCCAACATAATTCATAACTGTGATACTATATTCAGTCCAATAAAATTCTGAGTTTGTTAGAACTGTGGTGCTATAATTCCAAAATGCAATGGCTAATGATAGTCAATGGTACCTCTCCTTTATTCAGAAAGCCTCAATCATTTTTATCAAAAGCCTAATAATACTTGACAAAAAAAAAAGGTCATATTGATTATAACCGAAATGGTTTGTGCTGATTCAAAGAAACAATGTAGGACAGGTAGCATGTACACACAAATCCATGCTAACACTAACTTCTTGGCTTCTATGTTAGTCTCTATATTAGCCAGTGTCTTTTAATAAATTCTTATACAGTGGGGGCCTCCCTCTCTGTATTTACGTAAAAAAAATATTAGCCAATGTCCCACAGCTTACAGACTAGAAAAAGAGTGGTGTTGCCTGGAAGGAAAATGATCATCGAGGTAAAAAAAAAAGTAATTAAGTAAACGTACAGATATGATTGTATGATTTAACATACCCTTGATCTTCTTTTGGAAGTAGGGCTTCCCAAATGGAATTAGCATAATCATTTCCAAGTGCATGGAACAAATCCATAATTACTGGCTCCCAGACTTTCACATCTAATCTTAAGGATCGAACCTACATCAAGTAAGAATATTATTGTAGATGCAATTCTAGAGTATAAAAATATTTTTTCTAAAACAATGAGAACATGTAATGGCTAAAGATTTGTATTGGGGATGTTGATGTCAAAAAATGACAGGAATGAAAACAAAAGTATCAGTGTATTACAATAAGACATTTTGGTAATATATTTAATGTATCTATCATCACTTAATTAATAAATCCAAGAATCTGAATTTTCTAGAGAAGACAGCGTCCCTGATTAGCATATATCAAGTTATGAGAAAACTAGTTATTGCACCTTTGAAATGTGCACTCCAAGATTCCTGTGAGCCCCAGAGCACTCAATGCAAATCAGAATACCCAAGTTTAGAGATGCCCAATCAGGATCAGGAGATCGGCATTCTGCACAACTGTCATTTCCAGGAATATTCCGCAGAAGGTTGAATATATCATCATGTCCCTCAGAACTCTTGTTTTCTTCAGTAGATAAAGAATCAACGGAACTTGTGGATTTGTTACTCGTTATTGCTATATTGCTGTATGACATCTGAAATGAATTGAACTCAGAATAACAAAGCTAGTACAATATCTTGAATTATCAATAGATTGAATATGCATGTACATGTAAAATGTATAAAATGGAGCCAAACTAGGCAGGCTAAGCATAATTATTACACGATTGTCCAGTGTTGATGTTTGATAGATATTGTTGGTGTATATATATGTGGCCCTTATGGCCCATGTAGTTGGGCCCATCTAGAGGCCCATGTACAGCTACTATATTACCCACTCTTCTAGGGTTTGGAGGAATCAATTGAGGCATATTCTTCCAATATGGTATCAGGCTAGTCTTCCC
>CM014273.1:47577262-47598063 GCA_004135705.1 Alloteropsis semialata
ACGATCAATGTGTAAATTCTGATCATCATAGCCATTGGGTCTACTATATTTTCTAAAAAATTACCTGTTTTGCCATTATGAAAATAGCCTGAAATAACCCTTAAAACTATAGCTTAATTACTCACCCCTGCCATTATAAAATAAACCCCTAATATTCATCTCAATTACCCCGTGTGCCAAAGCGAAAGGGATCATTTTGGACTAACGCTAGGTTGACGGAGATGTATTGGTCGGCAGACGCCAGATTTGTACGTAGAGCACACGAACTATATACGTCGTCACTGCTCCCGAACAGCAACTAATTTGTACGATTAAAACCCGAAAGAATAGTATTTTCTGCACTTGAGAGTTGATTCGTTGAGCGGCCGGAAATTTCAAGGGAAGTTTCTCCAAAAACCTGTTTTCGTTTTCAAGTGGAACGTGTAGTTACCGCTGTGTGGCTGTGTGAGAGCTTCCAGACTGTGTGGCTTTGGAATCCCTTGAAATATTCCGACTGGACCGTAGAAAACCTCCTGTTGACCCCTCTCTACCGCTTCGTCAATTATGAGAAAAAAATACTTGGTGGACTGGGCTACTGTTGTCTCGTGGAACTGGTATACGCTCCCTTGGCACATGGCCATCACAACGGAATGCATTGCTTTTACTCCCTCTGTCACAAATTAAAATTCGTTTCGATTTTTCTATATTCATTACTATTGTCACGCATCTAGGCATAGCGTATATCTAGATGCATAGATACAACAAAAATAATGAATCCAGAAATAATTTAGGACTGATGAAGTACGTATTAACAATGATTTGGTATGAAATATTGTGAAGGTAGGTATTGATCTGCACGCGCTCACAATGTTGCGGAAGATTAGAAATCTGAAATACGACAAGCTGAAGGGGGCTTTTCTATATGCACCATATGTAGAGGGCAAGCACAATATGCATGTAAAGGTGACCTTAGGCAATAAATGCTTGTACAGAGTCACACCATAAGCATCGTGAGACCACACCTTAGAGCAAGGCTAATAATTTAGCCAGCTGCCGGCTAAATGCAGATGCCATGTCATATAAAGCCAATCATATAGTCAACTCATATAGTGGTTTGGCTAAAAGATTGGCTAAAAGAAGAGCTGCAAGTACTTTATGTTTGCATGGGTAAAAGATGTGCTGTGGTCTATAACTCTGTAGCCGTTATTATCAAACTTCGTAGTTAAACTACATGACCATACCAAATCAGTAGACACCCCCTCCCAAATCTGACCAAAGGAACAGATGATCGACAAGTGATGAAATCCCATGCACGTCCTCCAAAACTTGATTTTCTTTAATCTGCTCGCTGGCAGGCTGCTCCCAACCTGATCGTGAGCGATGCAGGTGTGCAGCCAAGTTCGTCCAAGCCGGCTGCAACTGCGGCGTCAAGGTGCACGTGCGCCGTGGCTGCTGCTCCCCGCCGCACTCGGCGACTCGCCGTACGCCGTCCGGCCTCGGCTGCCCCTTGTGGTTGTGGGGCGCGTTGGCATGCCGCCGCCCGCCGGTCGACGCAGTCGCTGCTCGATTTGGCCGTGCCTCGTCATTCGTCAATTTGGCTGCCGCCAAGCTACAACGATGTTCGATCTAAACATGTATGGCCAACGGCGGACGGGCTTGTGCGTCGTCGATTTGGTGCACGGGGCATTGATTTCGTGGGAGGTGGAGTCCGGAGGGAGATTTGGAGCGCGCGGCGATAGGATGGCACACGGGATCAGGAAGAGGAAGATGCGCCATTTGAGTCGCCGGCGACGGGCTGGGAACGGGCGCTTCATTCTCGGGCGCCGTGATTTAGCCGGGCGTCTCGTTCATCGCCCGCCTCATTCTCTCTCTTCTCTTCTCACTCTTCCACCTAGAATTTCTATGACGTGGAAACTCATTTAGCCTGCTGACTAGACATTACTATACTTGCTCTTAGTAATGCCTACTCAGCAGGCTGGATACCTGTCCAGGTCATCAAAATCCTATGGGGCGGAGTGAGAAAAGAGGAGAGAGAGAGGAGCGGGCGTCTGGCGACTCGCCCGGCTAAATCACGGGCCACGAGGCCAAAACGCCCACATCCGGCCTGAACAGGCGAAACGAATAGGCCCGAGCGATCCCGTGCGCCACCGACGCCCTCTCCCTCCGCTTCTCCTCCCCTTCGCCCGTTCTTGTCCCTCCCCTTCGCCTGCTTCTGCTCGCGCGAAATCGCCCGCCTCCCCGCCAAATCCCCCTCCTCCTCCCGCCAAATCAATTCCTCGTGCGCCAGATTTCACCCACGCGTGCCAAATCAAGACCTAGAGTCCCAAATCCCCGCCCAAATCCCCTCCCCACTCTAACCCTAACCTTGCTAGACTCGTCGCCGGCGCCGCTGCGACATGGGTCGGCACTCCAAGAGGACGTCTGCGCCGGCGCCAAGGGTTGAAGCCGTTCCTGTCCCTTCAGCCGTAGGGGTTCATCCCGTTCTGCCGCCGGCCATGGTTGGTCCCGCCGCCTGGTGTCTGCCATGCGCCCCGCCGACCGGGGCAACCTCCTCCATGCCATGGCTCCCCGGGCTACATCACCAAGGCATGGCTGGCTAATCGGCACAATGCCATTGGTGGGCACATTCCGCCATTGATGGCACTGCGAATCATGCACCTACAGCTGTTAATTTTGAGGATTCAGATCTGCAAGCATGGTATGTATTCTTTGTAGTATTATTTGGTTAATCTTAATGGTCCCTTCCCATATGTGTGATCTGAAGCATGGTATTTAGTTTCTGGTGAACAGAACTAGATGGTTAATCTCTGTAGTCATTGGTTGCTTAATTATTAGTTAGAGATGCTATGTGTAGTTATCGTGCTTCTGAAGATTGAATTTTGATTTTATTTGTCTACATGTGTTGATCAGGGGATCAGATTCTCACCCACCGGGTGGTTTCGTTAATTTTTTGAAGAAAAACACACCTAGCCTTGCTGAGGATGTGAGCAATGGGTGCTCATCACAGCCCATCAATGTTGTTGATGATGTCAATGATGACGATTGTGGTAGAACTGAAAAGCGTTTGCTATGGACAAAAGAGGAGGATCTTAGATTGGTGAGGTTTTTTTTTTCTTTTGCATACTGGCCTTCATGTGTTACATTAGTAGGATAGCAATAAACACTTTGTGATGATATTGCAGGTTAGTGCTTGGTTGAACAATTCAAATGACCCAATTCAAGTAAATTACAAGAAGAACGACCAATATTGGAAAGGTGTAACTGCTGTCTTCAACAGCACCACCCCAAAAAAACCGTGCTAGGGCAGTCAAGCAAGTCAAGGATCACTTTGCAAGAATTAAGAAGAGGGTTGCATGGTTTTGTGGTAGCTGGAAAGAGGCAAATGCTTTGTGGGCTAGTGGTGAATCAGATGTGGATTTAATGGCCAGGGCACTAGCAAGTTATGAAGAAGACCACAAAAAAGATGGCCCTTTTATGTTCAAGCATTGTTGGGATGTTCTTCGCAAGGAACCAAAATGGGATGCCTATTTGGAGCACCTTGAAGAGCTAGAGCCAGAGAATAGAAAGTTCAGTGAGGAGGATGTGGGGCAGCATTTCTCTTTGGATGATGCAAGAGATGAACGGCCAATAGGGGGCAAGGCAGCTAAGGAACAACGGAAAAGAAAGAGAAGGGACCAAGGTTCTATAGTAGATCTTGAAGATGATCTTCACAAGTTTGTAGATGCTCAAAATACAGCAAATGAAGGCCGCAAAGAGATGCTAGAGACTCAGAGGCGTGTGTCCAGTGAGAAGCTTGAAGCTCGTAAGCTTGCGTACCTTGCAGCAAAAGAGCACAAGGAGTCGGCCATGCTAGAGACCTACCAATCATTGGTGATGCAAGACACAACTGTGATGTCTGAAGAAGTGAGATCTGAACATGTGCTGGCATTGAAGTGTTTCAGGGAGAAGTTATTTGGCAAAACTAACTAAGGTATTATGTAGGGTTCTCTACTATTTTTTTAATTCTTTGCTGAGATTCTTTGCTGAAATTCTTTGCTAAAATTGTGCACACAGAAAAACATGTAGTCAATAGTCCAATTTAATGCACACAGATAATCATGCAGTCAAATTTGCTTAACTACAATGCAATACAGATAATCATGCAGTCAAATTTGCTTAACTACAATGCAATACAGATAACTATGTAGCAATAATTATACACACAAACAACTATGACATGATACATCTATATAATGCTCCCTACCCCCTCTTATCTTTTACCTAGCCTTCCAGCCACATCTTCTTGCTCAGCCTTTCAACCATGTCTGGTTCATCTTTCTCCTCTGATACATCTGATGAGCTAGACCCATGCAAAGTCCTTGAAGAGTGTGTTGCTGAACAGAGTGTCCTAGACTCCTTTGCTAGGAAGCTTGTAGTGAGGATCAAGGCTGCGTTCTCGGATGGGCATGCTCAACGACAGTATGGTCCAAGGAAGAGCATCCGGAGGGACCATGAAGGTGCTCATCAGCGTCTTGTGGAGGACTACTTTGCTGAAGATCCACTGTACCCACATAGTATGTTTCATACTAGATTTCGTATGAATAGGCACCTCTTTCTACGCATTGTGGATGCCCTTGGCCAGTGGTCTCCCTATTTCACTTATAGGGCAGATTGTGCTGGCCGAATAGGGCTTTCACCATTGCAAAAGTGCACAGCTGCTATGCGTATGCTAGCATATGGTACACCTGCAGATTCTCTTGATGAGTACTTGAAGATTGGGAAGTGCACTGCATTAGAGTGTTTGGACAAGTTTGCTAGGGGGGTGATTGAGGTGTTTGGTGGGGAGTTCTTGCGTCGCCCTACACGCGAGGATGTTGAGCATATACTTCAGGTTAATGAGTCTCGTGGTTTTCCTGGAATGCTAGGTAGCATAGATTGCATGCATTGGCACTGGGAGAAGTGTCCTTTAGCATGGAGGGGGCAATTCACTCGTGGTGATTATGGAGTACCAACAATGGTCCTAGAAGCTGTTGCTTCCCAGGACCTTCATATTTGGCATGCTTTCTTTGGAATTGCCGGGTCAAACAATGACCTTAATGTGCTCAACAACTCCCCACTTTTTTTTGATGCATTGAAAGGAGAAGCCCCTCAAGTTCAGTTTTCAGTCAATGGGAATGAATATAGCATAGGGTACTACCTTGCTGATGGTATCTACCCAGAGTGGGCTGCCTTCATGAAGACTATACAACTTCCTCAAACTGAGAAGCATAAGTTATTTGCTGAATACCAAGAAGGGGCAAGGAAAGATGTGGAGCGTGCTTTTGGGGTATTGCAGTCCCGGTTTACCATTGTTCGCCGGCCTGCACGACTATGGAAGCGAAAGAGTGTGGGTAGGATCATGCTAGCTTGTGTGATTCTCCACAATATGATAGTTGAAGATGAGAAGGAGGAAGCTACCATCCACATTGACTTGAATGAGAATCCAGCAGCATCATTGGCTCTACCCCCAGAAGTGAATGTTGGTGGTAACCTTTGTTTCGCTGATATGCTGCGTAGAAAAGTTGCTATCCGTGCTCGTCCACAACATACCCAACTTAAGAACGATTTGGTTGAGCACATTTTGCATAGGTTTAGAAATAGACGACGTCGCAACTAATCATGGTAGGATACTTAAATATCAATATGTTTCTATTCATTATCCCATTGCCATTTAACATCCACATGATATGTATTTTATTTCAGGACACCTTGCTATCATCTGGTGATTGCTGTCATACTGTGGGTGCTACTACAGGTAAGCATTTAGTTTCTGTAATTATTCACACCCTGCTATTGTTTGAAATATATCTGTAAGTTTACATTGGCTAAATATTTACCCTTGCATGCCCTTGTTTTTTCTCCTGTTATACAGTGACCGGAAGGTTGTTGATGCAAATGGGAATGGGTTGGCTGCTCTTTTGTAGTGGAGATGCAACTATGGTGCTGTCTTTATCGTCGTTTAGATCAATAATTAACGGTTTGCATGCCGAGAGTATTTTGGTTAATGTTCTTTCATGTAATGTTGAAGTGTTGGTGTCGTGGTGCTATATGCCACTTGGTCATTCTGAATTTATGTCATCTGGGTATTAAGATGAACATTGTTGCTCAATTTTCTGTTTCTGGATAATCTAGTATTCTGCTATGATAACCATGTTATGGATATGTTGCTTTGGTCCTATTTTGTGTGTTGAAAACTGGTAATATATATGTATGTTAGATCATTCATATACGTTGTTTGATGAAGTAGCCACAAAGATGCAGCCACAGGAGATGGTGTGCACCTGCACACATTGAATACTTAAATCTTTCTTAAGATGCACGTTAAGCTTGCAGCGCATCACAAGCTAATAAAAAATAGTTTCTATCTTCTTTCTTCAACTCACTATGTCCCAACATGCACAACGGTTTAGATGAGGATATACTTTTTTAATTTTGAGTGGGTCTCATATTTATTGCTCAACCATTGTGGCCGAGGCAGCAACTATGGCTTCTGACACCTTGTCCCACCTTAAGGTTATATTGCGCGCAGCACATTGGCCATGCCTGGGCTGTCAGCTAGAGTGTACTTTTCAAATCAGCAAATGGAGTTATGAAGTTCAGTATCCAGCACTGCATATCTTTGTCAAAAAATGGATGGAGAATTAATAACAGACTTTGCTTTTGATTTTTTACTGTCTTTTACATACACTTTTGTTTATTTATGTGAAGATCAAGCTAAAAATAATGTAAAAACTCGGTTGTGTGCGGTCGCAGAGGCCGGAGACAATTTTTTTCTAAAAAAAAACACTTGTCGACCATGATACGATACTGTACTTAAAAAGATACACAACAAAATTATTCCCTCCGTTCAAATTGTAAGTCCTTCTGATATTTCTAGATACATTACTTTTGCTATGTATCTCAACCTAATGTATGTCTAGATTCATAGAAAAACTATGTATCTAGAAAAATCTAGAACGAATAACAATTTGAAACAGAGGAAGTACGGAAGAGTGAGTTCAATCTGGTGTTGCCAAAATTTTCAGTTATGAGTGTCCGTTGATGATAATCATGCTACCACTTGCAAAGAAATACAATAATATGTTGCAGTTTAAATCATACTCCGTTTCAAACTGTAGGTCGTTTTGGTTTTTCAAGTTTTATTACTATTTCCATCTACCTAGATATACATAAAGTCTAGATGGATGCCAAAAATAATAAATCTTGAAAAACCAAATGACTCAGAATTTGAAACTTATGCAGTGCTCGATGTATCAGCCACTTCATCCTACATCAGTAATCAGGTGAATAACGGGGTGCCTGGGCCCGGCGGCGCACGGCTGCCCCAGACCAACGTTCCCACTAGCCATCAGGCGCCCCTGCTCAGCAAGGCAGCGGGCCCTGATGAGTGATGAGCTGGGAGCAGGTCACGCAGCAGTTTACAGCGCACGCCGTCGTGTGGGCACCTTTCATGGCTGTAGTTAGCTACTGGAAACCACTGATTAAGCCATTGGCAATGGATACCGAATCACTATTGGACTCGTTAAGTTGATAGGCACAACTGTTTTCTTATACAACCTTAGTTACCTTGACAGTGACTTATTATATGCATCTACACAAATACAAAAGCATACAAGAGACGTACGATCTATTGTACTGTCTCATCCGAAGGAAACTATAACTATAATGCGGTTCTTCACTAAAATATATGATACCTCAGATGCATTAATAAATATCCAAGCAAGCCCTCTGTTATCTTGCACAAATTAATGTAGTTAGCGTGGCAAACCAATTGAAGATTCAAATTCTTGCTCCATACTGTAGCCAGAGATCCCAGCATTGACAAGACCGATATGTCCATGCAAGTTCTTAGCTTCTGGGCATATCAAAATCTCATTATTATGTCCATCATTTCTAGGTAAATGTTGTCTTTTTCTCAATATCTTTGTTCTAAGGAATTGCAACCTCATCTCTACTACTTTCATAGTTGGTCTCTCTCCTCCTTTGACTCTTAAGCATGCTTCTGTAAGTGAGGCAATTTCATTAGTCTCCTCCTCGTCCGCCTCTTCCACAACTTGAGAATCTAGTATTTCTAAAAGAGACCCTTTGCGAATCCTTCGACGAAGTAGTGAGATAGGCTTTGTTTTGCACCCAAATCATTGACAAAAACCAGCTTCTTCCTTGTCAAGAGTTCAACAAGTATTACTCCAAAACTATATACATCACTCTTCTCGGTTAGTTGACTGGTATGATAGTACTCTGGATCCAAGTTGCCGAATGTTCCTTGGACAATTGTGACCACATGAGTCTCATCAAGTGAAAGAGATCTTGAGGCTCCAAAGTCAGAAACCTTTGTAGTGAAATTTTCATCCAAGAGTATATTGGAAGACTTTACATCTCTGTGAAAAATTGGTATTGAAGCAGCTGAGTGTAGATAAGCAAGTGCCCCTGCTGCTTCCATTGCAATCCTAATACGACCATCCCATGATAGTAAACATTTCACTGTAGTATCAGTGTGAAGAAGATCATATAGAGTGCCATTTGAAATGAACTCATAGACTAGCAATGGTACCTCATCTTCTAGGCAACAACCAAGCAGTTTCACCACATTGCGATGTATGATTTGAGACAAAATAGCAACCTCATTGATAAACTGGTCTATCTCTATTTGTTCCACTATTTTGGATTTTTTTTATGGCCACCACACGTTGATCAGATAAAATCCCTTTATAAACCGTGCCATGTCCTCCACGACCAAGAACACGTGTTGCATCGAAGTGGTTGGTCGCCTTCTCTAGTTCCTCCAATGAGAATATCTTAGTTTTGCTACTGGTGCTTTCATCGGAGATTAGTTGCTCCAAAAGGAGGCCTTGATTTTTCTTGAAGTGTGTTCTACCATCTTTCCACCTCTTGGCGAGTACGATTACACCCAATGCGATAACTATGGAGCCAAGGCCACAACAAGTTCCAATTGCAATACCTGTATTCATCCGCCACTGTTATAAAATCACACTAATGTTTATAAATTGTAATTGAAAGGGGATTATATTTGCTTGACTCACCCAAAAGAAGATTCCGTTGCTTAGTTGATGTAACACACTGTCTCTTTATTGAATCAAATTTTTTAGTATGAGGGCATGGGGTGCATTTATAGCTTCCAGGCTTGTTTAGGCATGTACCATTGCAGTAGTTTGGCAGTGAGCATTCATCAATATCCACTACTACAAAAAACATTTGTAAGAGCCAGGGTTTTTTTTAGGGACGGACTAAAAGGCGACGCGCCCCTACAAATGCATGAATGACACTGTAGCTAAGGGCCGCCCCTACAGAACGATTTACAGGGGCGGGTGATGCCATGAGCCGCCCCTAGAAACAACCAATTTTTGCAGGGGCAGGTGACGCCATGACCCGCCCCTGTAAATAGCACTTTCTAGGGGCGGGCGATGGGATGGCCCGCCCCTGCAAATGCTTCCCTTTCCAGGGGCGGCCCATGCCATGACCCGCCCCTGGAAACTCATTATCAGGGGCGGCTGGCCCCATCAACCGCCCCTGTAAATAGCATTTCCAGGGTCGGGCAATGGCGTCGACCGCCCCTGTAAATGCTGTATATTCCAGAGGCGGCCCATGCTATGACCCGCCCCTGAAACTGATTATCAGGGGCGGCTCGCGCCATGAACCGCCCCTAGAAGTGTTGCACTGTACATAAAGCGAGAGGTCTTCTTCCACAACCCGACAAGTGGACTCCAAACCGGAAAAAGGAGAGGGAGGTGCTGCCCAAATTTCCCAAGACAAGTGGAGGACAAGTGGATGGTTTGTCCCCTCATTAGGAGGTGAGTTGATGCTTATCCTATGACTATTCTTAAGCTTATTGCATTGATTATATGGCTCAATTAGATCTCCATGGTAGTACCTCTAGCTAGATCTAAATCTCCATGTATGGTAGTACTTGGCCGATTGGACCCCAATTAAGCTCAACCTTTTGGATGGAACTAGGTTAGTGAAGTAGGGGAAGATGATTCTCCCCTTAATTTGCCTCGGATTTGACTTTTTAGGCTCATTCATGGATGGGGAAATTGCTAAAACCATGGAGGAGAGACAAGAAGATTTATCTTTTTTACAATAAGCGTGCATTTCTTTTCTTTTTGTTACATTTTCAACGTTAGCCTCATATAATGTCTTATATTTTTTGTTCATGGATATGTGTTATTTTTTCTTGACTTATTTTTTTAATGGAATTTTTCAAGGTTACAAGATGGATCGGTCATGGATGTACAATATATCAAGGCATGGTGAATATTTTCGCCGAGAGCTTGACAAGTTTCTTAAAGTCGCAGAGAATCATGCAATGGACGAGAGGACCAAAGATATGCGTTGCCCCTGCCGAATGTGCCAAAACCATTGTGTTTTCAATGACTTGGTTACAATCCGATCACATGTGCTGGTTCATGGTTTCGTGAAGGAGTACACATTATGGACATACCATGGTGAGAAGAAGGATACCGACGTTGTGGACCAGTTGCAAGACATCTGGTGAGACCCTGAAGCCGTCAACAGATACTTTGACGGTTATGATGAAGATTATGGTTTCGAGGATGACGGAAGTGATGATGGTGTTGACTATGGAAGTGGTGGTGATGGAGTCAGTGGTGGTGAGGACATTGCTGGGGATGAAGGTGCTGAGGACATTGTTGGGGATGAAGGTGGTGATGAATTTGATGACAGCGATTTCTTGGGCCAGTTTTGCATCATACCGAAGAGGAACTATTAGTTGGCAGTGTGAAAGGCGCACAAAATGTTGAGTCGTTGAAAAAGGCAGCTCAGGAAACTGTGTATGAGCATTCAAAGGGTTGTCCGAGACACTGGACTGTGCTTCGCTTCATACTCGAGCTGTTGATTCTAAAGGCTAAATATGGTTGGTCCGACGTTAGTTTCAATGATCTCCTTCGTATCTTAGCATGGTTGCTTCCAAAGCCTAATAAAGTACCGGAGAACACTTATCGAGCAAAGAAACTTATTAGTCCCTTCACGATGGGTGTGGAAAGAATTCATGCTTGTCCAAATCATTGTATATTGTACCGAGGGGATGCATTCAAAAATTTGGACAAATGCCCGGTATGTGGTGCAAAACGGTACAAAAACAATGCTAGCTATTGTGGGGGCGAGGACAAAGTTCAAACAGACGGGAATAAAAGAAAGAGGAGGGGTAGTGTTGCTTGTAATGAGGAACCTGACACTTGTGTAGGCGTTGATGATGATGGGAAGCAGAGGAAAATTCCCTCCATGGTCGTGTGGTACCTCCCTGTGGCCGATCGCCTGAGGCGTCTGTTCTCAAACCCAAACGACGCTGAACTGATGCGCTGGTGGGATTCTGATAAGCGCAGGAAGGGAGACGGAAAGCTTCGCCATCCAGCCGACGCTAGCCAGTGGCAGAAATTCGACGAGAAGCATAAAGAATTTGCAAAAGATCCAAGAAATGTTCGGTTTGCTTTGAGTACGGATGGAATGAATCCATTTGGTCAAAGGATGAGCACACACAGCACATGGCCAGTTGTCTTGAGCATGTTCAACCTACCTACATGGTTGTGCCAGAAGCGAAAGTATCTTTTCCTATGCATACTTATACAAGGCCCAAAGCATCCAGGCATAGATATTGATGTTTTTCTTGAGCCTCTGTTGGAAGAGATGGCAAATTTATGGAACAACGGTATCAAGATGATTGATGGTTTTACACAGCAAGAATTCCCCTAAGAGCTATGATCTTCGTTACCATCAACGATTACCAGGCATTGTTTGTGCTTTCAGGGCAGGTCAAAGGAAAGACGGCATGCAGTGTATGCTTGGACGACGAAACCGCTTGGTATTTCCTCGACGGAACTAGAAAGGGAGTTTTCCTGAGGTACAGACGCTTCTTAGAGGAAGGACACAAGTACCGAGGTAAGAAGTTCCATCAATTTTTTTGGAGGCGACGCTGTGATAGGTCCCGCTCCTGCAAAACAAGACGGACACGCAGTTTTTGAGATGGTCAAGGACATCGAGGTTGAATATGGGAAGATGACAAAAGACGGAAAGCCGAAAAAAAGAGATAAGGCACCTAAGGATGGCGTGCCGTTTAAGAAGAAGTCAATTTTCTTCAAGTACTTACCGTATTGGGAGGACCTAGAGGTCCGCCATGCCATAGATGGTATGCACATGAAGAAGAATGTGTTCAGTAACATGATTGGGCTCTTACTGGATTCAAAGGATAACCTGAAGTCGCGCCAGGACTTGGTAGCTATGAACATTAGAGATGATCTTCACCCTATAGATATGGGGAATGGAAGATATAAACTTCCCGCGGCTAGCTACAACTTAACATTGGCTGAGAAGAGGGCAGTATGTCAGTGTTTACGGGGTATCAGAGTTCCGAGTCGTTACTCATCCAACATCAAGAAACTAGTGTCGATGAAAGATCTCTCGTTTACTGGATACAATTGTCATGATTGCCATGTTATGCTGACTGTGTTCCTTCCAATTGCAATCAGGGCGATCAAGCCAGTATACGTAAAGATGGTGATCACTCGGTTGTGTTACTTCTTCGACAGAATTTCTCAGAAGGTGATTGTCAAAGACGAATTGGACGATCTGCAGGTTTTTGTCAGGGAGACCATGGTGCAGCTTGAGATGTGCTTTCCTCCACAATTTTTTGACATCACAGAACACCTCATGATTCACATGGTAGATCAGATAAGGGCACTGGGTCCCCTATACTTACACGAAATGTGATCATACGAGCGTTTCTTGTCAATCTTGAACCGATACGTACTGAATCGTGCAAACCCTGAGGGAAGCATGATAGAGAGATACAGCACTGAAGAAGTCATCGAGTGCTGCCTGGCTTATCTAAAAGATAATTTGGGGATTGGTTTACCAGCGTCACTTCATCAGGGAAGATTGGATGGTATCGGCATAGCGGGGAGGAAAACATTCATCGACAATGACATGAATGAGATAAAACTAGCACATTACAGTGTCCTGCAACGCATCACACTAATGGGACCATTCATCCAAAGACACCTGGATGTTGTAAGAGCAGAAAGTCATGTCCGCTCACAAGATTGGATCATGAAGGAGCACAAGCGTCGATTCGTCGATTGGTTAAAGGAACAGGACATACCAGATGGGGAAACCATAGAAGAAAAAACAATCAAAAGATTGGCATCAGGACCATCCGCTCAGGTCACATCATGGCAAGGTTATGATATTAATGGCTACATATTTTATACTGCCAAAAAAGACAAGAAAAGCGTGTCTCAAAATAGCGGTGTTCGCACACAAGCCTTAGACGGAAATACCGGCAAAAACATCACATATTATGGCATCATAGATGATATATGGGAACTAGACTATGGTTGTAATATTAGGTTCCCCGTCTTTCGGTGTAGATGGGTGAACCACCCAAGAGGTGTTGAGGTGGACAACTATGGACTAACAATTGTTGATCTCCAAAATATTGGATATAAAGATGACCCTTGGATACTTGCTTCACATGTTGCACAGGTTCTTTATGTAATCGACCCTTCTAAAAAACAGAAGCACATTGTGATCCCTGGAAAACAAGCTATTATAGGAGCTGACGGAGTTGAGGACGTCGAACAATACAATCAGTTCGAAGAAATGAACCTCTTTCAAGATCTACTAGAGAAGATACAGAATGTAGAAGCAGGCATAAAAAGGGGCGAAAAGCCATGGGCACGGAATGATGGAGAACCAAGAATTGTCACCGGCTAGATATGACATGTATATTACCTTCTGTTCAAATTTCAATTTGTATGCATGTGTATTGTAAGGATTGATTGCCTCAGAGGGTATGAACGGGGACGTCTTCACATTACTATATTAACTTATATTCAAATTTGAAATTTGTAAGCACTTGCATATTAATCGACTATATGACCAACATTTTATACGCTCGTCACACCATAGACATAGACAGGAGCGTTTGAATGCCCTTTCATTCCGTCGGCACGATCACACAACGTTTACATAAACACTGTTCATATGGTGGCGCGAACATAGTTGACCGTGATGTTGCCTAAACGACAGTTTTATATGGTGAGTCACCAATAGAGAGCACCGGACGAATGCCCATTCATTCGGTGGTCACGACAGTAGCTGGGTCTGACTTCCCCTTGGCACAGGTTTATCCGGTCTGGGTAAAACAGAACGCAACGGACCAATGTCTCTTCATTTGGTGCCGCGCTCGGAGTTGCCCGACGCCACTTCAGCCACCCATTCCTCCGGTCGGCCTACGACAGAAGTCACCTTTTGGAACTGTGTCCATCCTGTGTGATCTGAGGATGAAGGCTGCAGCGCTACACAGCCGACACATTTATTCGGTGCTAGAAGCGTAATACAGACCCAACGATCACGGCATGACCCTGTGTACTAGTGCAAGCTAAGCCACCACAGGATGAACGGCCATTAAAACGCTCCGTGCTAGACAACGACCAGCTGATGAAACTGTGACATTGTTTCCGAGCTAACTCGTCCGCCACATCCTTGCCCAAAGTGATCAGTCCTTCTAAGGTGCCTGCCCCTGCTAGGACAGAATATGCTGATGGTGATGACAGTGACCAAAGTTCAGATGTTGATTTTGCTGACAGTGACTATGCAGTTGGAGAGGATGATGATGACCTTTTTTGTGATAATGTTGATGAAGGTGATGTTGATGAGGGTGCTGCAAAGGGGTTAATGGTAAAAGCAGGGAGGAAAAGGTTTGTGCCAGTAGACAATGAACCAGTAGGCAAAGAATGGGATGAGTTGGACTCTGATGAAGAATTAGAGCTTCCAGAATCTGATGAAGAGGGTAGGGCTGGGCGAAACATGACAAGTTTTAGACCTGAAGGAATGAGACAAATTATGATATGTAACTGCCTTTTGTGCAGTGATCATAGATATATAGATCATATGCAAAGAGTAGGGTGGTAGAAGGAATGAGACAAATTATGATATGTAACTGCAGTGACTGACATATGTAACTGCAGTGACTGAATTATCTCTGAAATTCCAGTGATATAGTATAAGTTATCATATGTTATCGACTTCTGTCATTTGATTCAAGATAAATGAATAAAAAACCAACTGAAACATACTTGCATTGAAACAAACTCACATTCCATTCATTGAACATGAACACAGCCATTACAGCTACAACCCTGAAACATACTTGAACACATGGTTCAGTAGGCCACTTCTACTTGAAAAACAAGGTTATTACACCCAGAACAAGAACAACAGCAACAACTATAAGGCTCACAGCTACAATTTTTCCTAGGTCTACCAACTTCTGAAGCTTTTCAGCTACACTGTCACAGCCATTCTTCAGACAAACTACATCAGCAAGCAAAGGTGTCAATTCTGACTTGTTTCCTTCCACTACTCCCTCTAAGCGTCCAATTGCAATCTTGACCTGCTCAATTTCATTCAAGGTAACCTCCTGCCTAATGCCGGCGCCAGTAGCCCCTCTTTTGTCCACCAGTCCCAAAGAAATCAGCAACTTCTTATACTTGTCAGCAAACAAATACCATGGGCAACTTGTAGTGTCCTGCAAATTGTACAGTGAGTATGAACGATGATGAACAGGGAGGGAAAATTTCAAGGGCTCGACACTTACATCTCTGCGATGGAGCCGACACATGAAGAAGATGGCCCCCGGGACCTTAGATCCTTGACCCGAAGTGAGCTCGAGGATCTCCTCGCCACATTTAGGGCACGGGATCAGGGGCAGCCGTGTTTTCTCGGCCAATCTCAAGGGCCCAATACTCTGCGCGGATGACGAGCTCCCGACCGGCATCGCAGACTCCGTCGAAGCGCTGCGGATCGAAGAAGTCGGGCGCCGGTGGTCGGACCAGCTACCGAGGGCGCGGGCGGCGAGAAGCAAAGCGGCGGCGGCGAGCACTGAAGAAGAAGAGAATGGGGATGAGAAGCGGCGGCGGCGAGAAGCAAAGCAGCGGCGGCGAGCACTAAAGAACAGAACGCTCGCGGGGAGTTTTCTGCTAAATTAGCGATGACCTAGCCCTTCGACTGCCACTCTGGCTCGACCATGTTGGATTATGTGGCTGTCGTGGCTGCGTCATGGCCGTGGATGCGCCGCGGACATAGATGAGGGACCTGGATAGTCACTTTGAAAGTTGGAGGACACAGATGGGAAGGAGCCAATAGTTGAGGGACGTACTGTGCATTTTACTCTTATTTTTATCTTGTTTATTTGGCTTCCATTTTAATATCTATTTGCATTCCTATTTCTATCGCAGTCTGGGCGGGTGGCACCATTTACATCCAACATTCAGATAACAAAGTAAATGCTATGAAATATATATAACAAGTATCACAGGTTCTTACATCAATGCTAAAGACAAGTTCAAATCCATACGAAAAGGATAAAGGTACATCAATGATACACATTTCTTACACTGCTTCACGTCCTTAGTAATCCAACATAGTTTAGGTCTTCGATCGTGAAACCTAGAACTTCATCAAAATAAAGTAGAGCATGATTTAGTGCGCTCGACGTTGCTTCACATGGATGGTCATACGCACTACCATAAACCTCGAACAACGTAGGTAAGGGCCAATCCAATCATGTGGCTTCTAGAAAGAGACACAAGCTTGGTACTTTGAATATCTGGTGCATACTGGGCTCCCCTCGATGCAAATATAATCAAACACCTCCAGGACTTGATCCATAATTGCTTGAAAGCTCATTGCAGCAACGGTTTCGTCCGGTGATGCCACAATGAAGAGGACCGCTTGAACAGACCTTCATCCGGTGGAAGCTCGGCGCCAATTTCACGCGCGAGCACAGTTTCATCCGCTGCCGGTAAACTGCTCGGAGCGGACGAACGTGTAACGCTTTTTGGAGCCACCGCTTCAACGTACGTTCTTCCTGCCCGCGTAAAATATGGCGCACCGTATATTGTTGTGAATGGTGTCGGTTCAAACTAATCTGATTCACACTTCTTTGAGTCGTTGGTCGTTTTCGTTGCTTCTAATGCCATGTCTTGTGCCTTTTGAGCTAGCAGGTCCTAGTTTCAGTGAAGTGTGCTTCTCTTTCATGTCTACACGCTTAGCTTTGTCAAAGTATGTCCTAGCTCAAGTACCCCGTTAACTGTGACACTCGATTCTACAAAATCTTCATCTCGAAGTGACACTCGATTCTACAAAGGTCCCTAATCTTCGTGTACCATTGGTTAGTTACAACACAAATGAGTAGAGATAAAAGACATAATGAACGCGCAAGAATGCATTAACTGAAATAAAACGAGAGTGCACACTTAGATACAAATGACCATCATGAGGGCATAAACAAATCCAAACGACATGTCCATATATGAGAAACTATAAAAGATACAACACTCTCACGCCCCCCAAGCACTGTCCCTAACCTCGTACTAAGGCATGTCGACATGGTCAGAGGAGGAGCAGTCCGAGGAGGGGCAAGAAGCCTGTAAGCCTACCACTATACCATCTGCACCGTCAAGATCCATCTGTACCTGAATCTGCTCGTTAATTGATACGAGAGTGGTGTCGATGGGGTCAACTGGTGTGACTGTAGTAGGAGCAGGGACCACAGGGGCAACCTCGAAAGAAGACGTGACAAAAGGAGAAGAATGTGAGCCTTCCACGGGACCACATGCACTATCAAGAGCTGTCTCCTGCTCAATCTCCTTGGCCTTTGAGCTTGCCACGGGACCACCCGCACCCTCAAGCTCTGTCTCCTGTTCAATCTCCTCGGCCTCCGAGCCTCCCACGCGACCGCCCGCGCCCTCAGGCTCTGTCTCCTGCTCAATCTCCTTGGCCTGTGAGCCTACCATGGCAATACCTGCACTATCAAGAGCTGTCTCCTGCACAATCTGCTCGGCCTGTGAGTCTGACACGGGACCACCCGCACCCTCAAGCTCTCTCTCCTTCTCAATCTCCTTAGCCTTCCAGCCTGACACGGGACCACCCGCACCCTCAAGCTCTCTCTGCTGCTCAATGTCCTCAGTAAATGCTCTGGCAGTGGAGTCGGGCTCGTGAGGTCGGTCATCCGGAGGAGTAGGCACTGTAGTGACTGGCAAAGTCATCCTCGGGGTCGAGAGGGTCTCCTCAGGTGCCGTCTCGACAGAGAGTGCAGCTGTGGAAATCGAAGGAGACACCGTAGAGAAGTTAGCCTGACTCTGTCTCTGCTGCTCAAGGGAGGCACACTGCTGCTGCTGCTCAGACATCGGTGGTGGAACTGATAACACCCCAGTTTCTACAGGTGCTATCATCGGAAAAGAAGCCAAGGGTGTCTACAGGAAAGCACCGGCTGGAGGAGGTGGAGTGAGCGGGTCGTACTGGAGCTGCTGTGGCATAGGAGGACGAGGAGGTGGCTCGATACCTGAGTGCTGGTACAACTGTCCTATGCAGCCAGTAACGTAACCGAACATATGTGAAGCCAACTGCTGCTGCTGAAGAAGCTGTGCGCTGAACAGCTGCTGCTGGTGGCGCATCTCCTGAAGAAAGATCATCTGTGTTTCTCTCTGACGTGCCTGCTCAGCCTCGGAGCGACGCTGCTGATCGACCAGTGTCTGTACTATAGTAGCAAGATAATCTGGCTGAGTAACCTGTGCCTCAGTCACTCGAGGCGGTGGTGTCACTGTCACAGGAGGCGGTGGAGGAGATGACTCCTCGTCTGGAACTGCTCTGGACGGACCCGCCTCGTCGTCGTGAGTACGACGCTCTGGAAAGTAAGGCGTGTAGTCCGGGTCCTCGTCCGAGTCCTCAGTGTCAGTATCAAGGTAGGTCGGAAGCTGAGCCTCTACTATAGCTAGTGCGTCCCGGTCACGCTCAAGTTGAGTCATAGCTGCCTCTGCCATTACCTGCAGCTTCAACCTCTCCTCTGCTACCAACATCGCTCTAGGGCGTCGGCGCTTGTCATCGGGCCGTGTGGCGAAATATGTGCCAAACTGACCCCTGGCACTATAAAGGTCATTCTTCCAACTTCCATTCCCCAGGCTGGCGATCAAATAGCTAATCAGGTGAGCATATGGCTGTTGTCGCTGCGCTGACATCGCATCAAAAATAACATCCTCCCACTCACATATAATCAGATCTACAATATCAAACTCCTCATGATTCATGATGTGAAGAAGGAGCCACTGCTGCAAGGCGGTGATCGTCTCGGCGTTCCCTTTTCTGGGCAAAAGCGACCTCCGTAAGGCCATGTGAACAGTGTACGCCTCGTCTGTCAACTGGTCGGGAGTCCGCGGGCTGCCAGGAACGAACGGCTGACGAAACAGTGGAGCCATCTCCTCGTCTGTAGGGTACGTTGTAGAACGAGGACGGCGGGGAGGACAACTTTCCTCACCGTAAGTGACGTGGTGCAATATCGTACCTCCAAGCTGTAGACCAAAGGTAGCTGCAATCGATTCCCTGGACAGCCGCCAAACCTCGTTGTTGAACATGAACTGAATGAAGGTCCGGTGCATGTCAATGTAGAGTGTGGCAAAGAAGACTCTCACCCACTCCTCTACCCAAAGCCTGTAGTTAGTGACCAAGGCCTCGACCCCTGGCATGTACGCAAAGTGGGGCCGTATAGGTACTCCCCCTGCAGCCCTTCTCAGTGAAGGCCAATCCAGCATCTTGTGCTCGGCGATCGGAAACCGCCCCCTGATGTACGAGGTATAGAAGCTCTCCTGTAACCGTGTCAGGAACCTAGGGTCGGTGTACGCCTGTCTACGCTCAGGGAACCAGTCAAGGATTTGAACAGCCCTGTACTTCTTGACCCTCTTGGAAGAAATCCGCGTCAAGTCAAGAAGCAACTCTCCTGGCTCCGGTGGTGTCTGTGCACGTCTGATCCGGCGTGCAGCTGAGATCTCCATGCCAGGGTCTGAGTCCGTCTGTGCCTCCTCCTGCTGCTCCTCCTCCTCCTGCTCCTCCTCTTGCTGCTCTTCCTGCTGCATCACCTCGTGCTGCCGTGAACCCTCCCCTGCACTGCAACTGCGTGGCCTCCGAATGCCACCACCACGAACACGTGGACCCGAGTGCCGAGGTGGTGGTCCCTGTGTCGGTGTCCATGTCTCTGTGCTATGGTGGCGTCCTGAGCGACGCAATGTAGACGGCTGCTCCATCTGTACTGTATTTGTGGCTGCTCCCTCTGGCTGTCCCTCTCGAATCCTGATCCCCTGCCGTGGAGTGTCCTTCTGCGCTCGACTCTTCTTCCGCTTCGAAACCTCAATGGCCTTTCCCTTTCTCTTGTCCCCGGCCATCTGCAAGAGATCATATGGTAGAAGATTACAAAATGGCAAAGATAAGATATATAAATAATATAGTAAACAAAGTATGCTCGAGGACAAAAA
This sequence comes from Alloteropsis semialata, assembly GCA_004135705.1. Classification (NCBI taxonomy): domain Eukaryota; kingdom Viridiplantae; phylum Streptophyta; class Magnoliopsida; order Poales; family Poaceae; genus Alloteropsis; species Alloteropsis semialata. Next base: position 47,597,599 of record CM014273.1, read on the forward strand.
CATAGAATGCTAGGAGTGTCCTTAAGTGCTCGACAAGAGGTGGAAGTGAACCGAAAACACCTATGAAAGGCGACGACCATGAACTACGGCTCAACAAGCTCGATTTTGACCTAAACAAGTGAGCATTGGGTTGATGACATGATATTCATGAGAAAAACAACCCTACTTATTGAACAAAACATCCTAAACATCAAAACCCTCTGAATAGTGCAATTTGACCGAAACAAGTGAGCATTATGTGGAGGACATGATATTCCCGTGAAACATAACCTTAATTCATGAAAATATGCTCCTAAACTCGAAACATTGTGCTCTAAACAGTGAAATTTTAACGAATTCCATTCAAATTGAATCACATTTGGGCGGGTTTGAAGTTTCTCACCACTGCAGATGAAATCGACGAGGGAGACGGAGGGGGTTGCTGGCGTCGCGCACGGCCGGAGGACGGCGGCGCAGACCGGCGGT
>CM014273.1:47599063-47699571 GCA_004135705.1 Alloteropsis semialata
TTTTGCTACGACCACGGGATCAAGCATGATCGGTCATCGGCAAACCACCCGAAGACAAACGGGCAAGTAGAGCGTGCCAATGGCATCGTGCTCCAGGGCATCAAGAAGAGGATTTTTAACAGATTGCAAGCTTACAACAAGCGCTGGATTCATGAAGTCCCAACAGTACTCTGGTCAATGAGGACCACTATGAATCGGGCAACAGGCGAAACACCTTTCTTCTTGGTGTATGGAGCAGAGGCGATTCTACCATCCGACATCCGACTACAAGCCCCTCGCGTGGCAATGTTTTCAGAAACTGAAGAGCCTGATAGACGTACTGATGAGCTAATCCTCCTGGAGGAGGCTCGTGACGCAGCTGCTTTTAGAGTAGCCCAATATCAGCAAAAATTGCGACAGTACTACGATGCTAATGTTCGACAACGAAGCCTATGCATTGGGGACATGGTGCTCAAACTGGATCAACGCACCAAGGACAAAACTAAATTGTCCTCTCCATGGCAAGGACCGTACATTGTAGTAGATATCGCCCGACCAGGAGCTTATAGGATCGCAGAGATAGATGGGGACGTACTGCCAAACACGTGGAATATGGATCAACTACGCAGGTTTTACGCCTAAACAATGAAGATCGTGCACAGTTCTAGACCAACCATCAAGTGTGGAAGGTATAAAACCGTCGTCTGCGTCGCCTACAGCGCCAACAAAACAAAAAAGATAAGTTCTATATACTCTACTCACCCTCGCTTTTCTGCTCGGGGGCTGGGTTTTCTATTTTTCTATTCTGTTTCTACTCTTTGTTATCATATTGCATACACTAACAAAGAGCCGGGGACTACCATGCTGAAAATTTTCTTTTCAGACCTATTCTATGCATCCCGAGCTATACGCTCGGGGGCTCCCCATTTGATCAGGAAGTTTCTTGCAGTTTGTACTTCTCGACTCTTTTTCAGCATGCCAGCATAGCTGTAAAAGAGCCCGGGGGCTACTATGGTACTACTACCATGCAAGAAACGAACTTTTTAATTCAAGAAAGCTAGGCAAACGCTAAAATTACCGAACACCATGACTACAAGGAATTACACAGTTCAGAAGGCCGCCCGTGTCTCAGCAACTAAACAATTCCAGAATAGCTTATGGTAACGGGACTTTTTGGCTATGACAAAGCTATCAGTTAAAAAGATCCATGAAAATACCGATCAGCTCTAAGATTTACGCAAAAACATGCAAGCATATGTTTAGCAAAATATAACCGCATTCTAAACTGTTAAAGTTTTGCCCTATTACAGGAATTCTACACAGTGTTCAGGGTGATTCCTCTGAATCACTCAGATGGAGACCAAGTTTTCTGACAAACGGTTCCACCGGAGCTGCGAGGGGAGTCTCCGAAAAGGAGACGAGGAAGCTTGAACCTGCTGCTAAGCTTTTTCTTTCCCATGGCGAGTGGAGGAAGAAGGCTTAGGATGGAAGTTTCAAGTACATGTCAATCCAGGAGATCTGATATTCAAAGACTCAGGGGTGCGACGCTTCGCGCGAGAATCGAGGAGCTAGAGCAGAGCCGTATCGCGTGCGCTGCTAAAATCCCGGGAGACGTGCGGAGTGGGTTTTTAATGCCCTGGGCAGCAGTTACATCAATCCTGGGGCGTTCCATTTTTCAAGACGGAACGGTTCTATTTTATTATTATGGCTGATATTTCTCTTTGACCTTATCATTCAGATGCAGGTTTCTACATTCAAGAGTTCGGGAACTTTTCTGGCTCTCATACAAAAGTGATTGATGAGGTATTAACATATCCAAAAATCACCCGAAGAGCAAAAAGACCCGAAGGCTATTGAACAATCAACCTTTTCTGAACAAGATAAGCTCGGGGGCTACTGTTGAGGCCATAATACCAGGGTACCCGACTACGAGGATTGCCGACTACCGACTCCAAGACGACCAAGACTCCGAACAAGACACGATGGCCTGATCGCAGAAGGGAAGCCCGAAGACAGTTCGAGTCCTACTAGGCTTAGGTCTGTTTTGTCTTGTAAGGCACGTCTCCCTGGATATAAATAGTGGGGGTCCTGTGCGTAGAGGGTATGTTCCATTGATTGCAATCTTAGACAATCCACCCGAGGGTACTTGTTACGCATTGTAATCTGTACTCGACGAAATAATACAAGCAGCAACTGGACGTAGGGTTATTACTCGATCTCGAGGGCCCGAACCAGTATAAAAATCCCGTGTCTTTCTATTCATCACCGTGATCAATCTTCGCACAAAGCGGGGTGTCTGCCGGACAAATATCTGACGAGTACAACCTCGACAATCTTAAATTTGGAATTATTTAAACTCATGAATCAGAGAGGATGAGAGATATGATGCGCAAACCATCGTTTTGGACGAAAATGGAGGCGAGAGGTACCAAAGGGATGTCGGCCGATCTGGGGGGTCGGACGACCTCTTCTGGGCCTCTTCCTCCTTGATCTTTCTTGTATAGTCTTATGAGATGTTGTGCAGCGTAGTTGTGGGTGGTCTCAATCATGTGCGCGTCAGAAAGCTCGAGAGACCCCCACACTTGATCTTTTGCCTGTATTTATTCTCACACAATGGAAACAAAACAATGGCTCCATGGTTTTAAGAACCATGAGCCTTTATTGGAATTCAAATATTTTTAGTGTTTTTAAGTTATGTAAATTTTTATGGATTTTTTTTCATGGCAAACAAATCTTTCAATGTAACTAAGCAGGAGATCAAAGGAAAATAAGTGCACAGAGTATTTTGGATACTTCCCTAACGAATTCCCCCAACTCTAGTCTTGCAAGCGAATGCAAGATTTGAGCTTTAAAAGCGCCAAAAGATTTGTTCATTGTTCATCTTGCTTCATTGTGCAAATTTCTTCCATGTGACTAAAGATGTTTCTTAAGAGTGCCAAAAGATTTGTCCATTGTTCATCTTGCTTCATTGTGCAAATTTCTTCCATGTGACTAAAGATGTTGAATGTTGAAGTTATGCCCGCCATCCTTTAGTCATTACTTCATCCCTGCAAAAAGTTAGTGGACAACGAATACCCAAAGGACTATAAAGAATAAATCATTGTTGCCCTTGGGTTAGTTGTTCACATCCACGCTTGAAAACAGATTGGTCTTTAACAAACTAAGCGTAGATCCTGTTTTCCTTTCTCCTTTTTTTTAAAATGTTATTTTCAAATTTTATTTTCACCACATTCTTTTAAGCATAACTCAAACAAGGTTGAATTTAAATCGCATCCGGAAAGTGTTCTTGCCTCTATCATTAGCTCGGGTGATCATAAGGGGCTTTGCAATATACTCACAGTGGACCTTCGAAAGGTGATGTACCTCCTTGTATGTTGTGCAGCAATTGTTGCAGCGCATCCACTGTCTTGGTTTATCTTCAATTTGAATCAAGCTTGATGACATACCCGATTGAATTTGAAATCTTTCCTGTAGGGGTTAGTCCATACATACTACCAATATCTATACATGCATTTACTCAAAAGTTCATTAATCAAACTTGACACCATGTCAAATTTAATTAAAGCAGGTTGTTTAACCTAAGCACCATGCTTAAATTAAAAAGCCTATGAACGCATTTTGCAAAATACATTCAAACCAGAGCATACGAGGATAGATAAATGAAGCATGATAATCAGATCAAGCTACTCTTCACATGAGGATGAACATGAGTATAATAATGGTGATCTTTGGGTTACCTCCCAGAAGGGCTTTGTTTAAAGTCAAAAGCATGACATGATACTTACCTTGGCATACTTACCGTTGGTGGTGAATAATTAGTTTAGAATTTCCATCACTGTATTTCCTTGGCTCTTGATGGTGACGTGGTCGCACGTGGATTGCTTGTGCTCACTAAATGTTGGGATTTCCCAAACAAGCAGTTGGCAAGGCAGCAAAACACGAGCAGACGTCTTTTCTCATGAAAACATGCACAAGAACCAAGGATGCAAGGCAAGGCAGAGCCAGGAGCCATGTGGGGACTACCGAGGTGCAACGCCACAATGGCATGTACACCTAGTTGTCTCAATCCCACTAAGCCTCGCCGGCTATATCTTTCTTTTTTTTAAGATTTGTTAAGCAAGGAATGCAAGAACTAGCATCACCTGAAAACCAAGATAAAACTTTGTACCAATGGAACTTGTCATGTAACACTTAACGACCTCCCCCACACTTGGATTTTTTCTGAATCGCAGGACACCCAAAAATCAAGTGTGTAGGCCTCCTTTGAATTTGTTCCATCACCAAACTTACCAAGGTGTTACAGCTGATGTAGCTCTCATGTTCTTAAGCATTATACCCTTCGTTCTTTTTAGTTGCAACCTGAAATAGTTAACGACCAAAAATACCCGAAGGGAACTTATCCTAAAAACATGCTCTTGCTTTTATTTGTTTTTTTATAAACTTGAGGGCCAATCACTTGAAAACCCTAAGGAGTGATAGGTGAGAGGCCGAGGGCTCTTGGCAGCTTAGCTGGGGGTACGAAATGATGGTGGAGGGCACCAACTTTCACTAAACAGAGGAGGCCTGGGGTCGGCCGACGGCCTTGGTTGGCCGACCCTAGCACGGCTCCGTTTCAGCCAAGCTTTCAAGGATTGCACTGGATTCGCTGGCGTGAACTGATGGCAATTGAAGTCGCTCTAGAAGGGCCAGGGCTAGGTCGGCCGACGGATGGGGTCGGTCGATTCTGGCACAGGGCCCATTCTGTTGATCCTTCGTAGCGGTATACCAGATGCAAAAGTTGTTTTGAATCTGAATGAATGTGGCGCAGGAGAGGCAGTCACAGGTCGGGCAACCCATGGGGTTAGCCGACAGCCTGTTGGCACCTCTCAAGCCCAGCTGGCTCGGCTATCCTACGTGATCCTGGCTCATTAAGATTATGTATGTGTATGCAGGAGCGGGGGATCCAAAGGGATTTCAAGATAAAAGACTCCAAGTTTAAATTTCAATGCATAAAATTGATTTGGAATTAAAACATGCAGAGATTGGAATTCAGAAAAAAATGCAATGTGAAATAAATATGGGATACATACCGATTTACCTGTCGGTGAGGACTTGTCGGTTTACGTCCATCGAGTGAGGATATCTCCGTCATAAGTTTTGACTTTATGTAACATTTGGAGATGGTTTGTATTGCCATACCTGTTTGTCTTCTTCGGACGGGATCATGTAGGCCTTGGTGTTGAGCCTTGGCATTGGGTCCGTTCGCGTTGGTCTTATTCCCATGTAATGGGCTGGCGTGTACCAATTTGATAGATGCTAGCCTAAGATCGAACACGGTGTCTCTCATGTTCAGCTCTGGGCCAGTTTGTGAACCAGAGTGAATCGAGAACTCGCGAATCGTTCTTTCGGCAGTAGCACTCGTCGATATTGGTGATGTAGGATTGACTGGAGTTGCTGCCGATCAGACTAGCTAGGAAGATACGATGCAAGATCATATTTCCCGATAATCTTGGGTTGTCGATGAAGTCCATTGGCAGTTCAAGACCAGTCATACACTACCCTGTTCCACGTCAAAGAGAAATAGAGGAAAAATAACCCTGCCGGAGTAGTGGTAATTAATCATGCTATTAATTGAGTACATGGGTTAACCACACTCTTCAACCATTGCCGGTCCCCGGCAACGGCGCCAGAAAGCTTGTTGGTATTTCTTACGATCGCAGGTAAATCCGCAAGCGCACGGATACCGTTGTAGCTTTCACCCGGAAGTATTCAGGGTATCGAATCCACAGGGAAGGCGGTGGTTGACTAGAGTAGTTATCCATTGTATTCAAACATAACATTATTAATATACCAAACTCTAGCAAGGGGTAAACATTGATAGATGGGTAGTGTGACACACAGAAGGTTTCATTGCTCATTATATAAGTCTAGTTAATATGAATATCCTAAGAGAGAACTAGGGATTCTATGTACCTCTTGCATATGGGTTACATTCCTACAAGTGTGTATATGCAGGCTCAGAAGGAACACATGTAAGAGGGCAAATCGAGGAGTTGTGGGATCCCCTCATCCAAGGGTACTGTCACGATGTTTATCACGAAGACCTGCAAACGCCCAAACCCAAACGGCGAGGATTACAAAGGACAGACAGGGCTGTCACCACCTCCCGCCTACCTCTGAATATGTGGGGTAAGGTATCCCCAATGTTATTCCATATACCAAACACCACGTTTACCATATAAAATACAACTCCATTTATGGTCCACCTAAACAGAGCAACCTTGCGGTACACTGGGCCTTTGCCATAACATGCATCCATTATACTAAAGTGCAAGACATACAACTTATATGATGAACAAACAAGACTATAAGCCAAATAACATAAGCAAGATAGTAATTCCATTAAAGCTCTAAGTCACACAAATAAGCAAAAGATATAAAGATAACTGAGCTCTAGGCTTACCAAGACTCCTTCGGAAACCCGTAGAAGCTCAACTCCTAGAACTACTTCACTACTAACTAAGACTATAACTTGTAGCAAATGGAGCTCTTCCTTCTGGTGTGTATTGAACCGGAGCCAAGGCCATCTATTTATAGCTTAGTAGGACGGTGGAGAGGCACCCCGAGGCGGTTGAAGCCATTTGGCCCCGGGACTGGGTCGGCCGATCCCCCTAGATCGGCCGACCCAAGGGTGCACCGACTTGAGTGATGCACGACCGGGATGGACTCTTGGAGGCGGTGGGAAGCACCACGTCAAAGCTGACCGAGTTTGGCGCGAATCCCAGGTCGGGCGATCGGGCTAGGTCGAGCGACCGGCCACCGTCTCCTTTCGTGCCCATCTTCGTTTGGGTGACTGCAGAGTGGGTCCTAATGACGGTTCCAGGTGGGTTTGCTCAATTTGAGTATGCTTAGATACGTTGGGGGCCCCTCAATCCATGTGACCTCCCATTGGACCATTCCCATCTCTTGGATCCAACCGTCATAGAATCAACGACTATGATGGTCCTGAAGTGTGCTTCTTTGCTGTGGCCAAATATGGGCTCCATTAGGCTTGGGCCCAGGTCGGCCGACCTAGGTGGGTCGGGTGACCTGGCCCTGAGCCCAAATCTCCTCTCTTGCCAATTAGTCTCTGCATTCACATATTCACCAAAACTTGTGGAATTGATTAGATATAAACCCTGTCACTATGTTTGGTGATTATATTTGATATATTTCGTGCAGGAGTTGACGGTCAAAATTGGCATTTAAGGACCATCAACACCTGGGAGCTGACCGAGTCGGTCGAAGTACACCAAATAATGCCTGAGCTGTATGAAGAAAATGCAAATATTATGTAGCATAATATTCAATAATCTGAATGATAAACAATGTTTGTCGTAAGGTCATAACAGAAATAGGTCTGCGAATGCATTGTGCATATGTGTAAAACCCCTTCCCTCTAGCAAAAACACCGAGTAGGACGCCGTGCGGACCTTGCCTTGTGTCACTAAGCACCTTTTCCCACTGACCATTGCTCACAGAGAGGACGGCTTACCATAGGCTACAACGCTTAGCAGGGAGGCTTAGATGTCGGCGGCACGTGGGGCGAGTATGGAACTCAAGGTTTCACGATTAGGGACTTAAACCGCACAGGTTGACTTGGGATTTACCTAGAGGGACATAGGGTCGGGCAAGGACCCGGAAGTCAGAGTCGGCAAGGACTATCCCGAGCTCTTGGGTAGCGCGGCGTGTTAAGAAATTATATCAAAACAACAGCATGAGCTGGACACCCGTGAGGTGCAGTCTGGACGGACCAGGCTGTATAAGCAGTCGGAGCGTGACCGAGGTGGCCGGTGAAAGTCACAGAGACATACGAAAGCCGTAAAATATTTAATTAAAAATAGTACATAGCTTGATTCATAATCGAGTCAGAGAATCGACATATCGTCCTTGTATGGGTGTCGTGTCGAGTGGACAAGGGTGTCGATGAAGTCGATCAGCCGATGTTGCCGCACGTGCTTGGATGCCATGCCCCCAGACGCGTCGTCAATGTGCCACCCATCATAGACATGGTTGAGCGGTGGTGTGTATCGGCTGCAACCTTCTTGGTTGTACATTTGTAGTTGTAATACAAGCATACTTGTTGTTAGCTTGCATGGCCAAGTAACACGTATTCTCTCGTACACACACATATGAAAAACAAGTGCATGCAGCCACACCTCGTACGTGCCGTGTTGGGTCTTGATTGGTGCCAGCGGACTCGACCAGTTGTTGGGATTTTGTGGATGTAGAGGCCTTCAGCGGTAGGCATGTAATCTGGGCCCAGTCTCCAGTCTGTATACACTGGCCAACGACGTATCCACGAGGGACTCGGGTAGCCAGATTTTGCGGCGATGTAGATCGGGAACAATCTGATCTCCCTGGTCTTCTTGTGCTGCACGCGGGGAATACATCCGCCGATTTTCCGCGTCAACACGCGCGTATGATACGCCTCTTGATCTTGATGCTGCGCGGAGATTTCCCACCACAACTCCGCCGATGTTGCACACGCCGGGTTGACGGCGTGCGTTCACCCAGCTAGCGCGAGGCAGCGTGATCCAAGGAAAAGCTCGTACATCGATGCTCAGGCTCCCCGCAGATTGGACCAAGCCCTGGCTTGGATGTTGCCGCCCATACCAGAGACAAATTGATTTGCTCTCGCTTCGCCACAACACGGAGTCGATTCAAGGAAGACGTCGGAGCCACGATCTGCCATCGAGCTAGCTGTAATGCCCCATGATTACTGTACCTGGCGTGCCAACTGTCGGAGGTTTGGTCCGGCAGTCCACCCGGGGGTACCCAGATGGTTGATTTGTAGGCAAAGGGAAATCGCAGGACTAGGGAGCTCGAGGTAACATAGGGACATAGCGATTATACAGGTTCGGGCTACTGGAGGTATAATACCCTACGTCCTGTGCTCGGGGGTCTTGTATTGATCTGCTCGGCGAGGTTTCGGTGAACAACAGTGAGTTTGTGGTTACAATGAGGATGAAGGATGGCGTAGAGTTGAATGAATGAAGGGGTCGACCTAGGTCGCCTTATATAGGCTGACGGCCTAGGGTTTACAAGTCAGTTATCTCTAATCGTATCCTATTACAACTAGGAAAGCAATCCAGGTCGGTTGCAACTTGATCTCCGTGATCTTCGGATAAGTTCCGAGTATCCCATCAAGTACCTTGCGGGCTAAGCCTTCTCCGTTCTTGTCCATCAAGTCGAGGATCCTCGTGGACCAGCCTGGATTCGGCCCACATCATTGTCAGACATGGGCCCAGGCCGACTATCTACCCGGTCGGCAGTGGGCCTAGGGGTACCCATATCCCACACTTTTGAGCCAAATCTTATTTTGGTTTAGAGCTGGTGTTAGTTCTTGCACATTGAAAAAAAATTTGAGTTCCAATAAAGGCTTTTGGTCTTTAGAACCAAAGAGCCCTTGTTTTGTTTCCACCATGTATGAATAAATGCAGGTACATGATCAAGTGTGGGGGTCTCTCAAGCTTTTTAATGCACACATGTTCGAGACCACCCACAGACATGCTGCACAACATCGCTCAAAGCTACACAAGAAAGATCAAGGTGGAAAAAGCCCAGAAGGGGTCAGCCGACCCCACCAGGTCGCCGACGGCCCTCTGGTGCCTTTCGTCTCCAATTTTCGTCTAGAGCGATGGTTTGCACACCCTATCCCTCATCCTCTTTGATTCATGAGTTAATTTGTTCCTATCTTCAGATGATCATTAAAATTAAACTCATGATAAAATAAGCTTTGATGCCCCTTTGGTTTACATGTCTATCCTTGATTGGCTTGCATATTCTTTACTCCTTGCACATGCACCTGTTACTTGTGAGCATACATCTTTAGGAAAACATGTTTATCTAAGTGGTTGATTAATGAGATATGGTCTGATGAAAGAAATCTTGCTCTTTCTGTATAAAGTGTTTGGGATGTTTTTCTTGTAAAGCTTAAAATCAATAGCCTTACAAAGCTCCTCGGTGATGCCTTATTCCTGCCAAAGCCAGATGATGTTCACATTGCAAAACCTATACACATATGCTGCTTGCTATTGCATTGAGCTTTGTCAAATTGTTCTGACCCTTGTAAGATGCTTTTCATGCTTTCATGATCAAGATCACTTACACTCCACATACACATGCTAAACTTCTACATTGGAAGTAAGCAACATACATTATATCTATCCACAAAATAAATACTCCATTTAAATGTTGATCTAATCTCCAAGTATTATTGCAAAAGAGACATGGGCTATAGACAACAAATATGGACACATGAAGGTCCAAGCATAAAAAAAATAGAGAACAAATATGGGCACATGAAGGCCCAAGTATCATGAAAATATATATATATATTATAGCCATGTTCTCGAAGTAAATTCAAGAGGAGAGAGATCATACAAAAAAAAGAGCTATCATTCCATTGTTCCACATACATGCACATCTTGATTAGATTGTATGAATGGTTTTCTTCTTGGATCCGCTCTTTGGCTTTGCAATATATGTGATGCAAGTATGCCTTATCTTTACTCCTACCTTGAGCTCCACATAAGCCTTTTAGAAGTAGGGTGAAAAAAAGCAAAGAAATGCCTTGGTAAGGAACCACTCACAATGAGCAATATAAGAGAATCATTCGAGGAGCTAGGTAAGGTTGTGTTTTTTTAAAAAAATTTTATCAAAAACCCAAGCTACTTAACAGAAGAGTTGAGATGACTTGAATCAAGGCCGTTCTGTTTCTCAACCACCCAAGATGGCATGGTAGACACTTCCAAATTCACAAATGCAGGTATGTCTTGGAATAACTCATATGCTAGCTTCATATCAGAAGGAGTCATGGTTTCCACCTTAGTCCTAAATCTTTACTTGAGGACGAGCAAAGGCTAAGTGGGGGGAGCTTGTTGACGGTCCTTAAGTACCACTTTTGACCGTCAATCCTTATAGAAAATACATACAAGAATGCATTCACCATAGCTTTAGGGCTTATATCTAATCCATTCCACAAGTTTTGGTGAATATATGAGTGCAGGGGTTAAATGGCAAAAGAGGAGAACATTTGGACAAAGGGCCAGGTCGCCCGACCCCCTTAGGTCGGCCAACCTGGGCCCAAGCCCAATGGAGCCCATTTTTGACCACAGCAAAGAAGCACACTCCAGGACCATCCTAGCCACTGAATCCATGTCGATTGAATCCAATAGATGGGAATGGTCCAAGGGGAGGTCACATGGATTGAAGGGCCCACCTCGCAACCTAAACGTACTCAAATGCAACCCTACCACCTAGAACCGCCATAAGGACCCACGAGACAGTCACTTAGCCGAAGATGGGCCCGAGATGTGCCGATGGACCGTCGCCCGACCCCCTAGGTCGGTCGACCTGGTCCGGAGGCCAAACCGCCTCATCCTTCTCGTGCGCGTTCCCACTGCCTCCAGGAGTCCATCTACGCCGTGCACCACTCAAGGCGGTGGATCCAACATCGACCGACCTCCCCACGTCGCCCAACCTGTGACTGAGTCCTTTCGACCTCATCTTCCACGTGTCCACTCCCAACCGCCTCTACAAGCTATAAATAGCTACATCCCTGTCATTGAAGATCATCATCGAGCTAGAGCAACAAGTCAAGGCGAAGCCCTTCTCAAATGAGAGTAGAAATAGGGAGAGAGTGAGGGAGAGTCCGGAGGAGTCCCGGCATGTCGGCGACCCTCCACTTGTACCTCGGCGGATGCGAGCTCCTTAGTAAGTATCTGGGATATTCAGCTTAGTATTTAAGTCTGAGTTATAGAAAGCTGAGTTTTTTATTTTGCTTGTGGGTTCATCATTTTATTTATAAAGTGCTCTAGTCTCTAGCTAAGATTAGAGTAGTAGTATATATCTTAAGCGTGGTGCTTAGGTTATCGACAACCTTCATTTGCCTCGTAGCCCCACAGATTAGTAGAGGTAGGCGGTAGGTGGTGACAGCCCTGTCCGTCCTTTGTAATCCTCTATGTTCGGGTACGGCGTAGAGCTGTTTGCTGGCAATTTCCTAGAGGCCTAGGATACCCCGGTGCCCAAAGCAAGCATAGAAGAACTCCCTTTGCTATATTCCCAGCTTAGTGCTAAATTATCCTCTCTACCCAGCCTTCATATAAACTCGATCGATCCGGTCAACTTTTAGTGATTAGACAATGCCCTCTCGTTCCCTGTGGATTCGATATCCTGAATACTTCTGGGTGAAAGCTACAACAGTATTCGTGCACTTGCAGATTTATCTGTTACCTTAAGAAGGCCGGCCTAGTCCTCTCTGGGCCAGCCGGCCTCGGCACCCCTGGCGCCGCCTCGCCCTCCCCTTCGACCTAAGGTTTCCTTATGGTATAAATAGCCCCTGTGCCCCCTGCCACGCACATCATTCATCATCATTCGACGCCGAGGAGCAGAAGAGCTAGAGGGACACCTTTCGGAGAGTTGAGGGTCATGCTAGTTGTCTAGGGTTCTTCCCTAGCTGACGTGGGAACCCTGCGAGGAAGACCACGTCGGAGTTCTGGAGCTATGATCATCAAGATCAAGGTAGGATCCCGGTGGTGATCTTGTGATGTACTTTCATTCATGGTGAAGTTATTTGTGTTTCCGAATCTTTAGCGATCAAAGTGCCTCTTTCTATGATTTTGTTCTATCTTGGTTTTGCTTCTTCTCCAATTTATTCTTGAGATATATTGCTTGGGGTGTTCTTGTAGCCATGGTGGCTAGGGGTTCATACCGGATCAACCAAGTGGTTCGACACGTTCACTTGTGAACGTGCCCTTAAGTTACCCACGCTGATAGGGAGCATCATGACAGGGAGTGATCCCGTGTACGGTGGGGCTTTCGGGAGTTTGACCGGAGGTCGTGATTTAAAGATGCTTTTTATTGAGATTCACATCTATCTTGCTTCACTCTATTTGGCTCAGAGCTACAACATATGCATGATCTAGACAATCTAGATTGGTTATCTCTAACTTTCTCTTGCTACCTCCAGTGTTTGGTTTTAGTAGATTAAATTTGTTTTGCAACCCTCTTCAATTCTAAAGGATTTCTATGCTAGTTGGATTGTTTCTTATATCTTTAGTTCCACGGATTGATAAACCTTGGGGGAATACTCTAAGGGAAAAGCTACAACTGATCCGTGCGCTTGCGGTTCATGATTGACGCGTCTAAGGGCCATCAATAGTGGGTACGCTTGACATGAGTGCATTTGGTTTCAGATGTGGGCCCTACCATCCATGGGTGCTTCATCTCATGCCCTTGGTGCAAACCGATGACGTTGATTCAGCGGTTAAGATGATCTCCAGGCGTGCTTCTCTGCATGGGGGAAAGATGAGCTTGAATTGGCCTGGGCCCAGGTCGGCCGACCTGGAGAGGTCGGACGACCTAGCCCTGGGCCCACTTTTGTTCTTCTTTTGCCACTTTGTCCTAGCAAGCACATATGCACCAAAACTAGTAGAATTCATTAGTAAATAACCCTATGTCTATTTGTTTTATTATTCTTTTGTATCTATGTTGACGATAAGATTTTATCATTAAGAGCCGCCAACAAGCTCCCCCACACTTATCCTTTACTCGTCCTCGAGTAAAGACTAAGATTCATCACAGCAATAATTATAAACAAACATATAAGTTATTCCCAAACATTCAGGCTTAGTGGAATTGTACTGGATGGCTAACATGTCTTCTTGGGTTATTGCAGAAAGGAACAACCTCCTTTATGACATGATACACCTCACTTCCAAGTACTTGGGTTTTCAGAATTTTGCAAAGAAAAATCATTGCTTTGCTCCTTAAAAAGTTTCTCTCTGACTATTCATGGTGGTTGGACAACACTCATCCTCTCCAGAATAAAACTTTGTATGTAGAGCTCTTGGGATACACACCTTATTTTACTTATGTTGTCATTCCAAGGGTAGGATCCAGATCAGAGATAAGTCATGTAATCAAGTCAAGATGTGCAGGTGTATGGTATAAAGTGGAAATGTAATGGTACTCCTTTATCTTGACTTTCTTCCCTTTGACTTTCTTCCCTTTTTCTTTTCTCTTGGATATGGGCTATTGCATTTTCTCTTTTTTTCAGCTCTATGCTTTTTAGCATGAGTTTTTTTTTCTTCTATGCATATAGCCCATATCTTCTTTTTGTCTTTGTTTCGGGAAGGAAGCCACTTTTGGGAGTATTTATTTCATGAATACAAAACAAAGGCATGTTTCGCTCTACCCTTAGTGTAAGGGTTAGCATTTTATGGTGGAGTGTACGTGATCTTGACTTTAAAAACATGAAACGTCTCTAACAAGGGTCACAACCTTGAAATAACTCAAAGCTCAAAGGGTATGCTTGACTATGATTATAGTTGGTTGTCACTCAAACTCATGAGGGCATGGCAAGGTTAAAAAGTTTTTAAAACTTTTCATGAATTCTAAGTACTTGAGTAAGCAAGAGTATCTTTCATGATAAGGCCATATCACAAAATGCAATAACTTAGATGACATAGGTTCCTAAATATGCGAGGATATCCACAAGCCAAAAGGTACAGGGAACATAATATATGTAAGTTAACAACTTTTATTTTTCATGTGATGGGGAGATATGAAGGGTTAATTTTTTTAAGTTCTGAATTCCAGGATCTGTTTTCGCAGAGAATCAATTGAAACAGTGTATAGGTCGGTCAAACCAGTGCGTAGGAAGAAGCGGAGGACAGGAGGAGCCCAGGCCAGGTTGGCCGACCTGGTGGGGTCGGGCAACTTGGTGGTGGCCCTTCTGGTCATGTTCTTTTGTATGCTGCTCTGCTTTTCTCTATTCTGCACTGTCCCATGGGGCATCGCTCTGTTTCTGATGAGGGACTCCCCCACACTTGTACTTTTGTTCAAAAACAAGTGGAAACAAAAACACAACCCTAATATCCTAAAGCTTTTTATTTTATTCATTATAGCATAGGCACATTACAGAAAAATCAAATGAAGTAATGAAGAAATAAATAAATGACTGAAATAAAAACTAATGTGCCTATCCTAATCTAAAGCCTAGGTGCTCAAGGAGCATTGTAGAGGTTCTCGTTTCCTAAGGCTTTAGCGAAACACTTGAGCTTGACAGTTGTTGATCTGCGCAGCATATCAAAATCATCTTGCGGGCTCATGCGTTCAAGTCTCTCTTCAGCGAACTTCTTCTCCAATTTAGCATTGTCGCGACCGAGCTGGTTGATCAGCTCTAGCAACTCTGCATTGGAGGGAGCCTTGGGGGTCTTTTTCTCCTCTTCACCACTCTCATATTAACCCCCAGGCATCTGAATTGGAAGAGGCTTAATATGCCTCTTGATCTTGCCGGCGGGCGAGGACTCCACCGACTCCTCCAACTCCTTCCTCTCCTTTGGTGTGAGGGGAGGGAACAGCCCCTTTCCATAACCGCCTCCAGGTTTCCTTTCCCCGAAGACCCGGAATCGCGGCTCCGGGGTGCTAGCGGGAGAGTAGATAGAAACGTCGGACGTATAATAATACACCACGACGTCCTCCCACTGGTTCTTGACGACTTCCTTCAGTTTCTCCCCTGGTTGAAGAGTAGGGAGTCCATCCCCCTTGGTGGGGGTGGCCACCATCGCCTTCTTGGGAGTGAGTTGTCTCGCTTCTTGGGAGTGAGTTGTCCCGTCGTCAGCCTTCTGTACGGGATTGACGCCCGTGCCTCGTGCCTCTGGGGCCTCCTTGGGGAGTGGGATCGCGCCGCCGAACGGGGCGCCAAGAGGCCACCATGGCCGGTCGCCCGACCTGAGGGGTCAGTCGACCCCCTGGTGCGGCCTCTCACGTCCTCCTCCGGCAGGAGATTGGCCAGTGGGGGTACCACCACGGCCATGGCTAACTCTAGGTTGATTGGTACCAATTGGTTCGCCGGAGTGGGTTCTCCCTCAAGATCGAAGGTTGATCGGGAGGTAGGGTGGCTCTTTCCGGCCATTCTTGTGGATTTGGGGGGTTTGGCTCAGAGTTTTCAGAATGTGGGCGAGGAAGAACTCAGATGAGAAGGGAAAAGAGGATGGGTGGAATTTTAAAGGAAGAACAGCCCTCTTCTCAGATCAATCAGAGGTTGAAATGCTCATCCACCACAGAACAGCCTCAGAGACGTTGGTGTGGAGCGTGTGCAGAAGATAGGGCTGATCGGGCTTAGGGGGCTGTTGGCTGACCTGGGGGGTCGACCGACCTGGCCCTGAGCCCGGTCGCCTTTATATTTTTCGTGCACTACGTGTCATGCCCAAAATGCCCCAAAGTGTGTGCAATCAGGTTCTAGGGGCTAAGGACATTAATGTGAAGGGTATTTATAGATGGGAATTGTCCATGACCAAATTGATCACATCAAATTCCTCTTCTATTTTGTTATTAGGCTCAAGGAAAACTTTTAAACGCTGACCATTTACCATGAAGAGGTTACCTTCATCGTCTTGGAGTGTGATAGCCCCGTGCGACGAAGTCTCCACCACTATGAATGGTCCTTCCCATTTGCTTCGAAGTTTTTCATTCCCAAATGGCTTCACCCTGGAATTAAAGAGTAGTACCTTATCCCCGGGGTGGAACTCCTTCACCTTGATCCTCTTGTCGTGCTTTCCTTATAGATTCTGGCACTGTGGTATACTTTGTCTATCCACTCTTCTAATTCTGATAATTGCATTCTCCTCATCTGCTGGGCTACTGGAAGGTCCATATTCCATTTTCTTATGGCCCAGTGTGCCTGATGCTCTAGCTCAACCGGTAAATGGCAAGTCTTGCCATAAACCAGTTGATATGGGGACATCCCGATTGGCATTTTTTATCATTTTCCCATTTCTGTCATAGCCTTCTGCATAATGTTCTTGATCTGTTGTTTGACGTTTCTGCTTGACCGCTTGTTTGGGGGTGGTATGGTGTAGCTATGTTGTGACTCGCCCCCAGTTCTGTTAGAAACTTCCGGAAGGTCTTGTCGATGAAATGTGACCCTCCATCACTGATTACCATCTCGAGGGTTCCAAAACATGGAAAGATGATCTCGTGGAACATCTTTCGCGCATGTTTGGAATCAGCGGCTCGACAGGGCATTACTTCAACCAACTTCGAGACGTAATCAACTGCCACCAGGATGTACTCACTGTTGTATGATTTGACAAAGGGGCCCATGAAATCAATGCCCCACACATCAAACAACTCAACTTGTAAGTTGTTTGTGAGTGGCATTGCATCTCTTGATGTGATCCCTCCGTGCATCTGGCATTGTTGGCATCGTCGAATGAATTCTTTTGTATCCTCATACATTGTGGGCCAGTAGAATCCACTCTGCCAGATCTTTGACCTTGTTCTAAATGCCCCATTGTGACCTCCATATGGGGCTGCATGGCACTGTTCGATGATCTTTCGTGCTTCATTTGTTGGTACACATCGCCTGAGCATGCAATCTTACCATACCCTGTATAGGTATGGTTCATCCCATAGATGGAGCCTACTTTCATAGATAAGCCTTCTCTTGTTCTCCCCTGGCGGTACATATCCTGCAACCATGAAATTCACAATATTTGCGTTCCAGGGGTCGGAGGCAGTCACCTTGAGTAGGGTGTCGTCGCGCAGGAAGTCATTTATCGGTAAGTCCTGCATGTCAGTGTACTGCATACGCGACAACTGAATTCTCTACTCCTTTCTTATCTTTAATTTCTAAATCAAATTCTTGGAGTAAGAGAATCCAGCGGATAAGACGGAGTTTAGCGTCTTTCTTGGTGAGCAGGTATTTTAAGGCAGCATGATCGGTGTAAACATTTACCTTAGCTCCTACCAAGTAAGATCTAAACTTGTCTATAGCAAAGACCACAGCAAGGAGCTCTTTTTCAGTGGTAGCATAGTTTAATTGTACTCCTGTCAAGGTTTTGCTAGCATACGAGATAGCATGTTTTTGGTTTGTCCAAGGACAGCACCAACAGCATAATCACTGTCATCACACATTATCTCGAAAGGCAGCGTCCAGTCAGGGGGTTGAATGACTGGCGCTGAGATGAGAGCTGTTGACGGTCCATAGACGCACCAATTGTGAACCACAAGCGCACTGATCATTGTAGCTTTTACCTTAGAGTATTCCATCCAAGGTTTCTCAATCTGTGGATCGACAATGAACTATCTAGGGTTTCCTATCTAATCTAATGGATCTATCCTAGCATGAAGCGTTGATTGCATATAAAGGATAAAACCTACTAAAAGATATGAGTGGTGTGTAGGTTGATCGCACCCAAGAATATAGGCAAAGATTAAGCGTAACCAAAGGTAAACGAGCCTAACACCTTCTAGTTGTAGTTGTAGCCAATTAGAGCAAGTGCATCATGCATCTCATCTAAAGCCATCTTTAAACTGCTATCCTCCGATCAAACCCCTGAAAGCCCCACCGTACATGGGATCACACCCTATCACGATTTTCCCTATCGGCGTGGGTAACTTAAGAGCACGTTCGTGAAGAACGTGTTGAACCTCTTGGTAGATCCGGTACGAATCTCTAGCCACCATGACTACAAGATCACCATGTGCAATCTGTCTCGGTAATAGATTGAAAGCAAAGCAAACCCAAGAAAAGCACAAGATCATTGGAGGAATTGAGTCGCTAAAAGATCGGCTGACATGAATAATATTACTCAAATAATAGATGTGTTTGAATCATCACCACCGAGCGCATACCATTGATGACTCCAACTAGCTCTTGAACTCTTCCATGGCACAACCACGCAGGGAGGCCATGGTGGCTAGGGTTGGCCTAAGCCATCCCTAGACAACTTCGAGGACTTGTGGCGGCCGTCGTCTCCTTTTGGTGTATGCCCTAGGTTTCGCCGAGTTCTGGTGGATGGATATGCCTCTCTTCGTGTACAGGGACTATAAATAGTATGCGGAGTCCGTGGTTCAAAGGGGAGGTCGAACCGACGTAAAAACACCCTAGGCCGGCCAGCCTAGGGCCCTTGGGCCGGCTGGCCTAGGCCTTTTTTGGCCCAGCTTAGTCCCATCTTTCGCGTGCAAGCTTCTCTCGATGATCCTTGTCCATGTATGCATGATGTCCTATATGGAAGTTGCTCCAAAAACGTTGGTTTGGGCCTCCTTTGCTTGGCTTGATTCCGTCGGGTTTGGTGTTGCTTTTGGACTTGAATATAAATGCCCCAAATTGGGCCATTTTCCTGCAAAAAACACGATATGCTCCAAAATACAACACACATACGAAAATGGTGTTATTTCACGTGCCAAGTGGCGGGTTAGTATATGAATTAGTCCAAAACCACCAATTAAATGGCACTAAAAATGTACGTATAACGAGCATCAGCATTCGCCCCATGCTTAAATCTTGCTCGTCCTCGAGTAAGTCCAAGATCTTTGCTTAACAAGGAAATCAGCATTGCCCTTCAATGTTTTCCTTGCACTTAGTCATACACAACAAGACACATTGCTCTCAAGTGTTTGGCACTTAAAGTTCAAGTTGTGACCGGCTACTTTTCATTATGCAAGATAGACTAGCAATAAAGAACAAGCCACAATAATAATAAATGCAATGCTTTTGAACTTAAGCGAACTTTAGACCTTTACCTTGTTCCATCGTGAAGAGTTTTCAAAAAGATGCATATCCAACATAAGTGAGATTCTTTTGCAAAAGCTCATGGAAACACTCATCTCATCAAGTCGCTCAAGCCTATACTAGATTATTTTCAACATATTCTACTCATATTTGTAAGTGGAAGGCTTATGTGGAGCTTGGTAGGTAGAAACAATCCTAGAAAAATATTATATTTGAAATATTGTCAAACTAAGAGAGAGATCTACTGGAATTACCGAGACTAGTCAAAAAGGCCATGGAGAATAAATGTTGGAAAGAGAGAGGGATGGAACACACACATTTAGATAGGTGAACATGTGCAAGTGGCAAGTGGATGATCTCGAGGCACAAATGAAGTCCTCGTTATCGGATTGCATATGGTTGAAAAATTGAGTATGGAATTGTCTTGAAAGCACTTGGAATTTGATAAAGCTAAAAGAACCTAGGAGCATTATTTCTCTTTTATTTTTTTCTTTCTTTCTTTCATTTTTTCCTTTCATTTCTTTTTGCTCCTTAAAACCTTTGGCAACATAGTACTTACTCGGCTTCCTCCCCCCATGCTTAAATGATTGCTCATCCTCGAGCATAGAAGTGAGAGTTGATAATTGCTGAAATAAGTACACAAAGTCCATCTTGATCTTCTAGAAAAACACTGGAATCTTCAGGAAGTTTCTTCTCGTCAAATTTTGAAGCCATCAGAGGAGAATGAGGGGTAGGCCGGTCGGCCTAGGGTGTTTGGGCCTGCTGGCCCACTCTCGATGGACCTCCATTCCTTCTGATTTTTCTTCTATGTACTCTTTGATGTCTCCCAAATTAATGTTCTCTAAATTAAGCTCTCGATTCTTGTGGATTTTACCTCTATGTACTCTTCGATGTCTCCCAAATTGTGGGTTGTGGTCAAGGAGGTAATCACAAAAAGATATTTGAGTTTAGGGTGAATATCCATCGAAGTTTGTGAAGTTTTTGGTATAGAAACTCACAATGCATGGATAGAAAGGCTAGCAAAAGGAAGGTACGCAAAATGGAATGGCCAGCTTCTTAGTCTCGAACCATAGAAATCAATCTTAATCCAACTCGTCAAAATATAAGTTTGCAAATCTAAGGGTTTGATCATAAAAGATCATGTACATGTAAAGGCTTTGGTAGGTAGAACTTTGCAAGAGATTCACGAATGTAGATAGCATAAGAATCAAGTTTTAAATAAAACAATAAAAGGCATAAGGTCATCGGTAAACTTAAATCAAAGCGCAACATAAAGAATATGTGGGTCTAGAATTTAGTCATTTAAGCTCCACAAATAAAAGAGTCGGTATTTAATCAATTTAAGATCATTTTATAGAGAGCAAAACATCAAGTCATATACAACATCATGTAGGTAGAACAAGGCGGCAACTTTCATCACTTTTCCATAAGCAAAGCATTCAAAATATGTCATCGTTGTGAGCATAAAGTGGTGGTGATCATTATTTATTGAAAATAAAAACAAAACTAGGTTGTCCTCCTAGTAGCCATGTTATTAACAAGAGAGATATACAAAGCTTTCTAACCTATGGTCGATGGCATACATATATACAAGCATTAAAAAGGAGATGAACAAAGAGAAGGTTGAGGAAGAGTTACCGTCCTTTTCGATGCTTGCAATGAAGTGTAGCGTGGCTTCCCCCATGCTTAAGCATTGTGCTTAGCATGGAAGAAGAGAAATGAGCATCGTGTGGTGAACACGATCTTTGTACTCAATATGGCATTTTTCTTTTCGTCCAACATGTCCTCCCCCATGCTTAGCATGTTGCTAAGCATGGAAAAAGAAGTTAGACCATCTTGTAATTCTTGAAGTCCTTCCGCCATGTGTTTGGAGGTTATCTTTATGCTTCTTCACCCTTGTTGCCTTAAATTTCCTTCAACCCCTTCTCATTGTCACTAAGCATTGGTCCCAATCATTTTTCTCACCGTCATCATCTCCTTGCTTGTTGTCCTCATTGCTGCCTCATCTTCCATGAATCTTTTCTTTATTTCCAGAATAGAACATGTACTGAACCATTGCTCCATTGCAAAGTGCACAATTTTATCTTTCCAACAAGTCATCGTTCGCCTAAAATGGATTCCGAACAAGAGAGTTATGGCTATTTTATTCTAGTTCTGCAATCTGTCCCAAGCTGATTTCAGAACGTGCAGCGCCCAATGTTTTTGTCATATCTCCTTGTATGGGTCTTGAAATTATTGACCTCAGATGAGTTGGAACGAGAATTTGATGGAGCCTCTGAATATCCACTTTTTATTCCTTGTACATCTCTGGACATGTGCAGATTTTTGATGAAAACAGCAGCATCCCTATCAATCTTCGGAGATGTTAACGATCTTGGTTCGCAACTTTGATCATGAATTCATGGGATTCCTTTGTCATGCCTGCAAAACACTTGAGATGCACAAACTACCCCCGGGGTGACGGTCGGGAGTATAAGCTAATGCCAACAACCAATGACATCCCTAAGACCTTAGCTTGTGACATAATTAACCTAGTGAAAGAGAAAAATAAAAAACCTAATGGGTGTGCGTGTGTGCAAAGTGAATGCAAATGAGAGGAAGACATATAAACCAAGACAATGTTTACACCTAGTTCTAAACACCATGTTTACAACTAGGTTGCCTCATCTTTCCATAGTCACAAAGTTCTATTAACCACGGTTAAAACACCATGTCTATCCCAAGGTCAATAATTCCTTATAGCTCAAGAAAAATAAGGCGCATTGCAAAGCTTATAAACCAACCAATGCAATGTAAATGCTAACAAGGTTCTCAAAACTAATGGATGATGGTTCGTGATCATGTCTAAACACCATGTTTACACAAGACCGTAAAGGGAAAATGGCCGACGAAGCATTGACATAGATATAAAAACATTCATCATAAAGTTTTGTGAGAGAGCCAAGCTAACAAATGCAAGATGGAATGATGGAATGGATGAAAAATACGAATGCAAAGGGTTAGCAAAAACAAGAGTTAGCAAAGTTCAAAAGGTCTTTCAATATTGTTCCGCAATCAATTCATTCAAAATGTAATTGCTTAGATCGACAAAGCTTGGCCAACCACCTCATAAGAAGTGAAGCATTGTCGACAAGAAAATCATTCATCGAAAAGAATAGGACAACCTAGCTAATGAGGTTTAGGGGACGGTTCATGGGTATCCTATATTTTTGGCTTAAAACAAGAATTTTGAAGAGAGAAGTCAAGTTTAGAAAATCTACCTAAGGTGGTTGAAAACAAAATTGAAAAACAAAGGTTGTTTCATTGGGTGGAAAACAAAACCTATGGTTTTAGAATGGCTATAGGTACGAGAGATTTTCCTAAGGGTTTAGGATCTCGTAGGAGGACTAGTCAAAGTTTTCAGTTAGAATAAGGAATAGAGATAGATTTGGCTAATCCGAATGGTGACGGCAAGCAAATCAACACAAGTCGATCCTATCCTTGTTGGCTCCGGTTTTTGGTTGGGGTGATAGGAAGGCTTAGGTGGGTTTGACAAAAGGTTGGATCAAAACAAATATGCAATGCAAGGGTGTGAACGACATGGCAAGAAGTGCAACACGAGGTGGATGAATAAAATGATATGACATGATGTGGTGGTCTAAAAACAAAACAAAAGTTAGCCTAGGTCAACTAGCCATAAGTTTAGAATCAAAGGGTGGTGTCATACCTCATATTTCTCTCTAAAAGGACTCAAAAGAAAAAGACTCTAACGCTAATAGCAATAGGCACATAAAAGGGTCTACAAGTTTTCTAAGATCAAATAACAAAGTGCTCTCTCAATAACATTTAGATCATACAACATAAAATTGTGACATTTATTAGAGCAATGGTACAATGTTACTTGATGATTCGATTGAAGAGCACAATATAGACCGTCATCTTATATAGATAATAAATAAAAGATCGGGTTGCCTCCCGCAAAGCGCTTCATTTAAAGTCATAGAGCTAGACTTCTCACCTCGATTATTTTCATGCGAAGCCATGGTCTTTCGTGCAAGAATCCGAAGTATCCATATAGCTTGATGTCACTTGGTGTAATTCATCATGGTTTGCTTCTAATATCTTCATGAATCTAATGTAGCCGGCTCGTGTCTTCATATGCCAATGTTCTTAGGTCTTTCTTTTGTTCTAAGCTTCTGAATTTGATCTTGTACACTCGATGAAAGCATTGCCCTCCTCTTCATTATTGTCAACATTATCTCCTCTACCTTGTCCTCATCATGTTGCTCCTGCCTCTTCTTCATGGATTTTCCCCTGTGTCTAGAACAGAACATATACCAAAGTATAGATCTATTGAAAAGTTTATGAAATTACCTTCCCAACGAGTGGCCATTCATCTTAGCGCTGCGTGCTGTCTAGAAAATTTTAGAATGCACGACCTTCGATGTTTTGATCATAACCACTTGTAGGAATCTCCGATTGACTTGATTCTTGTTTCGTTGGAATTGAAACTTCATGGGGCTTTTAAATATCCAAAAGTATTCTGTTTTTTTATGCAGAGGTTGTGCAGAATTTTGATGTGAACAGTACCTTCTTATGAATTGATTCGGAGATGTTGATGATCTTGATCGTGTGATCTTTGGAGCGTCATGTAGTGCATCCCTAGGCTTCAAGGTCATCACCATTGATTCACCAGCGAGTAGCATAGTTTCAATGATGAGTCTTCTCCATAGTTCTTGCTTTACCCAAGGTGTCGGGATCATAGGGGGCTCTTATGCTTTGTGACGATGATCTGAGCAGTTTCCTTCGTTGGTAGCATCACTCAATTAAAAGCTTCTTGAGCATCCTACTGGAGAAGATTGGTGGTGTCATGGTGCTTCTAATCTTGTTGCCTCCAGTTTTGATCAACTTCAAATCATCATCTTTTGTGCTCAAGGCCCTCCAATCTTCCCTTGACATTATCATCACCTTCTTGGTTGTTTGCTACTGCCTCTTCTTCATTGAATTTCTCTTCATCCAGTGCAGAACATATACCAAACTTCTACTCCTTGCAATGTGCATCAAATTCTCTTTCCAAGGAGTGCTCATTCACTCCAAACGGTCTCCGGATGAAAGAGTTATGCTTGTTTTGCTCGGTAATACGTTCTGTCCCGAATATATTTCAGAACGCATAGTGTTGAAAGATTTTATCATAACTCCTTGCACCAATGTCCAAAATTTATGATTCTTGATGCGTTGGAAAGAAGACTTGATGGAGCTTCATATTTTCTAATTTTCCTCTATGGTACCTCTCTGATCCTGGGTGAAAAACTGGTCTCAACAGCAACCTTCCAGAGATGTTTGATGATCGGATCTCACGACTTCTTCGGGGCATGATTCATCACCTATAGCTTGGACAAGCAAATCACCAAGAAACATTAGTCTTAAAAATTGATTGACACAGCGGCATACCTTGTTTTATCTTTAATTATTTTGGGTGTGGGCTCGATAGTGGATGATGGGCCACTAACAAAAGTTAGCACCTACCACTAAAGAGCGGATCTTGATGTAGCCATCAATCTTATGGGAGCGAGTTTGGACTTGTTGAAGCCCGAGCTTAGTGTCTAGATTTCCACCAGCTTTCAAAGACACAAACAAGAAAACAAGGGTATATGCAATAATAAAAATTAGGGTTAGTCCAAAAAATTAGATAGATCTCCCTAGGGTTCGAGTTGCCGATCCCCGGCAACGGCGCCAGAAAAGCTTGTTGACGGTCTATAGACGCGCCAATTGTGAACCGCAAGCGCACGGATCATCGTAGCTTTTCCCTTAGAGTATTACATCCAAGGTTTATCAATCCATGGATCAACAATGAACTACCTAAAGTTTTCCATCTAATCTAACGGATCTATCCTAGCACGAAGCATTGATTGCATATAAAGGATAAAACCTACTAAAAGATATGTGTTGTGCGTAGGTTGATCGCACCCAAGAACATAGGCAAAGATTAAGCGTAACCAAAGGATAAATGAGCCTAACACCTTCTAGTTGTAGTTCTAGCCAATTAGAGCAAGTGCATCATGCATCTCATCCAAAGCCGTCTTTAAACTCCTATCCTCCGGTCAAACCCCCGAAAGCCCCATCGTACACAGGATTACACCCTATCACGATGCTCCCTAGCGGCATGGGCAACTTAAGAGCATGTTCGCGAAGAACGTGTTGAACCTCTTGGTAGATCCGGTATGAACCTCTAGCCACCATGACTACAAGATCACCCCGTGCAATCTATCTCGATAATAGATTGAAAGCAAAGCAAACCCAAGAAGCACAAGATCATTGGAGGAATCGAGTCGCTAAAAGATTGGATGACATGAATAACATTACTCAAATAATAGATGTGTTTGAATCATCACCACCGAGCGCATACCATTGATGACTCCAACTAGCTCTTGAACTCCACCATGGCACAACCACGCAGGGAGGCCATGGTGGCTAGGGTTGGCCTAAGCCATCCCTAGAAAACTTCGAGGACTTGCGGCGGCTGTCGTCTCCTATTGGTGTATGCCCTAGGTTTCACCGAGTTCTGGTGGATGGATACACCTCCCTTCATGTATAGGGATTATAAATAGTCCGAGGAGTCTGTGGTTCAAAGGGGAGGTCGAACCGACGTAAAACCACCCTAGGCCGGACGGCCTAGGGCCCTTGGGCCGGCCGGCCTAGGCCTTTTTTGGCCCGGCTCGGTCCCATCTTTCGCGTGCAAGCTTCTCTCGACGATCCTTGTCCATGTATGCATGATGTCCTATATGGAAGTTGCTCTGAAAATGTTGGTTTGGGCCTCCTTTGCTTGGCTATCTGAGAAAAGTCTTTAATGAAGCACTGGTAAAACCCCACATGTCCTAAAAAGCTACAGATCCCCCTGGCATTGGTAGGAGGTGGAAGCTTTTCTATCACTTCGATTTTTGCTCTATCCACCTCTATCCCTCTTTTGGACACTAAGTGTCCAAGCACTATACCCTCTCGGACCATGAAGTGGCACTTTTCCCAATTTAGCACCAGGTCTTTGTCTCGGCATCTCTGTAGCACCTTATCTAGGTTCTGCAGACAATGATCAAAAGACTTTCCATAGACTGGAAAATCATCCATGAAAAGTTACATGATCTCCTCTATCATGTCTGAGAAGATAGACATCATGCACCTTTGGAACGATGTTGGCGCATTGCATAACCCAAATGACATTCTACGGTATGCATACGTTCCATAAGGGCATGTGAAGGTGATCTTTTCTTGATCATCGGGATGGATGGGAATTTGATGGTAGCCGAAATACCCATCAAGGAAATGGAAGAAGAAGGTTCGCAAGTCTCTCCAACATCTCATCGATGAAGGGGTGCGGGAAGTGGTCCTTCTTTGTCACCTTGTTGAGTCGGCGATAGTCAATGCACATCCGCCACCAGTAACGGTATGCTGAGGAATCAGCTCATTTTTCTCGTTACTTACGACGGTCATACCTCCCTTCTTGGGTACTACTTGGACAGGGCTAACCCATTCACTGTGAGGGACGGGATAGATGATCCCGGCGTGCAAAAGTTTTAAGACTTCTTTCTTCACGACTTCCCTCATTGCATTGTTTAGCCTACGTTGAGGCTCCCTAGATGGTGTGGAAGACGGGTCTATGGGAATGCGATGGGTACAGAGCGCGGGGCTTACTCCCGTTAAGTCTTTGAGGGAGTACCCGAACGCCGAGCGGTGTTTCTCGAGCATCTTGATGAGTCTATCACTCTCGTCCTGAGCTTGTCACTAATGATAACAGGGGTATCCCTGTCCTTATTTAGAAAGACATAGCGGAGGCCAGCGGGCAAGGGTTTTAGCTTTGTGTGTGACTTAGGTGGCTCCTCATTTTCAAGTGGCTTAGACGCGTCATCCTCTTCTTTAATAAAGTCATGGATATGCTCTTCGAGGAATGACTCAAATGAGTCACTTGGTTGAAGGGACTTCATTACCTCAGCTAGGTCAGGCTCTATCATAGTTTCAACTATAGAATTTTTGACCTTGGCTAAAGGAATGGTGAGGAGATTTCTTCCTACTTTGGCTAGGAGATTTCATTCCGAGGTTACATCTTGAAGGAGGCCCTCAATGGGATGTCCTATCATGAGGTCAAAATCTGATATCTCAAAAACGTAAAAGTCCAGAGCCATTTGTATCCTGTTGTGTTTAAGGATAAAGTCTCGTGCTAAACCGAGACTCTCGAGAAGGTGACTTGAGGGTGTTCTAAGGAGTTTTGGTGTTGGGACCAGCTTTTTACGGCATCCATGGATATGCGCGAAGAAAACTGGACATGATATTAGCCCCAACGGTTGGATTATAAAGGATCTCTACGTCCACCTTGCTTACGAAACCTCGAATGGTTTGTGAAGGTGAGTTAATCTGAATGACTTCGAAAGAAGACTCCACTTCATTTGACCATTCCGTGTTTAGGATGGAAATGAGCTCGCTCACTGTTTCGTTCACAAAATTCTGTCTCCAAATAAATGGAGGGGTTCTCTACCATAGGTCTTTTCTATACTATGTAGTTCGAGGTATTCCCGTAATCTTCAAAGAGACCTTCCTCGAAATCAAAAGGTAATCCGAAAGGTTGAGTTTCCTCTTCCTTAACGGATGGGGTCTCAGGAACTGGGTTTGGACTGGGCAAGTTTATGGGTAAAGTAGGTTCTACTTCAGGATCTTCTTGCTCAGTTTCGTCCGCGCCAGCAGGAGAGTTTTCTCGGATTGCTGCCAGGACTTCTTTTGCTCTAGCCGGGGTTATGTGTAGGAATGATCCTCCGGCTGCTATGTCAACGTACCGGGCATCTTCACTATTCAACCCAGACCAAAAATGCTGTATGAGCATGTAGTCTGGGAAGCCTAGATCCGTCCCGGTTAGACACGAGTCCTGGAACCGGTCCCATGCTTTCGTGATCGTTTCCTTCTCTCTTTGTTGAAAGTTAATGATCTCCTTCCGAAGTGCACAGATCTGGTGAACAGGGAAGTACTCAAGACAAAACTTGTCCCGTAACTTTGCCCATTCACCGTTTGTTAGCCCAACGGTATGGTCATACCACTTCCTCGCCCTCTTTTTGAGAGAGATTGGGAAGAGCTTCCATCTAATTGTTGCCTGTGTCATGCCCGATATAACCAGACACAAACAGAGCAACTCAAATTCGTGCAAGTGACGGTACGGGTTTTCACCGTCACTTCCCGAGAAGGATTTGTCCTGGACCATAGCAATGAAGGCAGGGTGAAGTTCATAGCTATCTGTTAATATAGGATTTGACGAGGGGTGCGGCTCCAATTGTTCGCCCTTTGGAGCAGAGAACTCATGGATTTGTGTGGAATCCATGGTTGAAAACAAAAATAAAAGAAATAAATAAAAATAAAAGATAAATGGGCAACCGTAGTCCTTAGACAACAGCTACCATTCCCCGGCAACAGCGCCAGAAAGCTTATTGACACCAGTGGTGGCAAACAGAAAGTCCGCAAGCGCACGGCTGTCGCAGTAGCTTTCACTCGTGAGTAAACCAGGTATCGAATCCAAGGGGAACGGTAAGGCACTATCTAATTACTAAAGTTGACCAGATCAATCGAGTTCTAATAAAGGCTGGATAGAGAGGATAACTTAGCACTAAGGCTGCGAATATAGTGAAGGGAGTTCTCCTATGCTTGCTTTGGGCACCAGGGTATCCTAGACCTCTAGGATATTGCCGGCAAACAGCTCTATGCCGTACCAGTACGTGGAGGATTACAAAGGACGGACAGGGCTGTCACCACCTGCCCCCTACCTCTACTAATCCGTGGGGCTATGAGGCAAACAAGGGCAGATATACACCTAAGCACCACGCTTACGATAATATCAGCTATCCTAACCTTGATCAGAGATTAGAATACTTTATAAATAAAGCAACAAACCCACTAGCACAATAGATAACTCAACTTTCTATAACTCAGACTTAAATCCTAGTTAAGATCCCGGATACTTACTAAGTAGCTCGCATCCGTCGAGGTACAGGTGGAGGGTCGCCGACACGCCGGTACTCCTACAGACTCTCCCTCACTCTCTCCCTATTTCTACTCAAAATATGAGGAGGGCTTCGCCTTGAATCTTCAATCCAGCTCGATGATTATTAGTCCTGCCCCGAGTCCATGTATTTATAGCTTGAAGAGGCAGTTGTGAGTCGGTACGAGGAGCTTGAGACGGTTCTAAGGTGGGTCTAGGTCGGTCGACCTAGGGGGGTCAGCCGACCTTAGGATTCATCGTCCTAGGTCGTGCACGGTGTAGATTTGCTCCTGGAGGCGGTTTGCAGGTACGCGTCAAAGGGTGACCGGTTCGGGCGCACGCCCAGTTTGGCCGACCTAGGGAGGTCAGCCGACCTGGAGTTGCAGCCTCTCGGGCCCATCTTCTTCTGAGTGGCTGATCTGTGGGCCCTGAGGTCGGTTCCAGGTGGGTACGCTTGACATGAGTGCATTTGGTTTCAGATGTGGGCCCTTCAGTCCATGGGTGCTTCATCTCATGCCCTTGGTGCAAACCAACGTTGATTCAACGGTTAAGATGATCTCTAGGTGCGCTTCTCTGCATGGAGGAAAGATGAGCTTGAATGGGCCTGGGCCCAGGTCAGCCGACCTGGAGAGGTCGGGCGACCTGGCCCTGGTCCCACTTTTGTTCTTCTTTTGCCACTTTGTCCCTGCAAGCACATATGTACCAAAACTAGTGGAATTCATTAGTAAATAACCCTATGTCTATTTGTTTTGTTATTCTTTTGTATCTATGTTGGTGATAAGATTTTATTATTAAGAGCCACCAACAAAGGGTGTGGGCAAGAGTCAGGTTCTCTAACCTTTTGCAAAGATCTGAACAACATTTGAAGATTCTGTGATCATGGTCAGCTAAAACACATTGCAGGCTTTGCAGTTAGTTCTTGAAACTAAAATCTTGCGATGAGGCCCTTGTCTTGTGTTGGCTTGTAAAATTCTTGCTGAGGACTTTGCCTTGTGCTGAAAGTTCCTCATCATCTCACTGATCTTTGCTCAGTATGGCAGAAAGGTGTCCTAATAACCACCATATTGTCAGAACCTATTTTTCTAGTGGTACGTATGCGGCATCCGCAAAACTAGGATGTGGACAAAAAAGAAGGTGTCCTTCTAAGGAATTCGCTTGTGATGGCTGTTGGAATGGCAATCTCTGCTAACTGCCTTGACCGAGAAAACAGGGGTCAGGCCCCACACACGAGCCCACGATCGGTGGGCAAAAGA
Organism: Alloteropsis semialata; assembly: GCA_004135705.1. Taxonomy (NCBI): domain Eukaryota; kingdom Viridiplantae; phylum Streptophyta; class Magnoliopsida; order Poales; family Poaceae; genus Alloteropsis; species Alloteropsis semialata. Next base: position 47,629,827 of record CM014273.1, read on the forward strand.
CTTATTCCTCGGCTTGGTCCTAGGTCACACCGTGTCTATAAGAGGGGTCTCAACACCTACCAAAAAATCTAACGCATACGGGAGAGAAAACTCCAAACCCATACTGATCAAGGGATGGCACGGAAGTGACTTGAAGGCCAAAGCCGATCCGCATGAACGACTATGACATCCCATCGACAACGATCACAGAGACATCTTCATTCATACTGTGATGCATTTGTCTCTTCTCCTTTATGTTCTAGGTGTTCTAGTGCATGTCTAGGGATCCTCCTAATGATTTGTTAAGTTAAATGTTTTTCTCACATTTGGTACCAAGAGCCAACCTAAATCATGCCTAGGACCGTAGATTAGGTTTTTGTGTATGCAAATCGGCCATTGTCAAAGTCGAATTAATGTCAATTGATCGAGATTAGTCAAAATTACCCTCTGGTAATGCTAATTGGTTATTTATTTGTCTTGCTTGATGCGGTTTAATATGTTCCTTCCCTCTATGATCTCGGTCATGATGCTTAATTATGTGGTCGGTTAGCCTCTGGTAGATGCAATTAGGTCATGATTAATGTGACTCATGTTTCTGCTAATGGTGGTTAGGGTTATCTTAACCTCTCTGTTAGTCCTACTGAGTCTGGATTGACGAAATTGCTCATGCTTAAGCCTTGGGTTATGATTTTCCCTATGGATCCTGTGCCAAATCGACAAAAAATCCAACTCAAGGCCGTCGAATCGAGCATTGTAATGTCTCGGACAGCATGTAGAAGGAGGGGATCGAATCAAATCAAGAAACCCTAAAGATTTTTCCCCCAAATCCTGAAACCCTAGCACTGTTTTTCTCAAAATTGAATCCCCAAATGTCAAACCTCTAATGCATATTGGCGGCGGGACTTACATGTTCTTGTTTGATGCTGCTCCGGCTACACATGCGCTACCGCGATTTCGCCGCCGCTCCTAATGGGCACCGCCGTCACAAGTTCGCTGCCGTCGCCGCCTTTGTGCACCGCACCGCTGCGCTGCTGTCGCTGCTGCTGGGCACCACCGGGGATCTGCTCGGCCGAGCCGTGCGCGGCACAGGCCGCACTCGAGCGCCGACGGGCAGGCTCGAGGAGGCGCATCGACGCCCACCAGCCGCCTCTCTCTCTGTTGCTCAAGCGAAAATCATGGAAAGAAATGAATTAGGGTTTGAGGGGGGGCGGCTCGGGCAATTTTGTTCAAGCAAGGGCGCATCTGAACCGTCCGATCGGTCTAGACGGCCAGGATGGAGGCGGGCGGGGGTAGGGGAGCGAAATGGGTCGGTTCGGTGGCCCAGCTTTTGGCTGCTGGACCCTGAGCCTAGGCGGGTTTGGGGAGGAGGTATATGGGCCGATTTCGGCTATTGGGCCAGCGCAAGGTTGTCTCAGCCCGTGACTATTATTTACTTTTCTATTTATTCAGTGTATTTTCTTATGTATTTATGTTGTCTTTCTTTTATGATGCTTATTGCACTGATTAAATTATGATAATGTTCCTAGAATTATGTTGAGCATTTTATGAAACTTTATTCCACTGTGCCATATTATGTTAAGATGATAATGGTCGAATTAATTGAAGTGTTGTGCTATTGAAGTTATGACTTTAACGTCTCTACTCTCTAGCACACCCACTCATGAATTTTTATTTGTTTCTACTTACGATGCACTGATTTGGACCTGTTTTGTTGCCAAAAATCATGATGTACTTTAAAATTTTATGGTAACTAGGACATAATGTTTAAGTCCAAACTTGATTTTACGAATAATTGGTGTGAGGAGCCATTTAATGTTCTGGCCAACTCTTATGAAAATCAATCAATGGGCCACACACTTATTCAATGTTTACTTTATGAATAAATTTCTCCTCTTGAAATGTTATGTCATCTAATGTATCAAGTGATCAATGATCTTTATGCATTATTCAAGATAATTATGAAATGTATTATTAAATGTTGTTATGAAAAGAGTGGCCTCTCAAAGTTAGTCTATCTCAAATTAAATGGACCCAATGGGAAAATTTAAAATTTGAGATTAGAACTATTCTTGGGCACTAATGTTTATAACAAGCCATGGTTGTATTCTGACCAAAGTTGTTTACAATCATCAATTGTCAAGAACCTCCTTTTGCCCAACGATGAATGTTGTTCAAAAGCCATGTATCATTTATGTGTCCAATCTTGGGCTTATGTTCAAAGTGTTGGTTTTATAAGTTTCTTTGTAGGGGGCCACTAATAATGTTTATGGTGTCTTTTGAAAAGTAATTTGGATGGAGCTAATCAAGTATTGTTTCCTCCAAATTATTTTAATTTATCATTCTTATGATTGTATTACAAAATAACTTTTGCTCTAATCATGTCTCATGCTAATCATTGTTGTTCAAATTTAAGCATTATTTAAGTTGTTTTAATTAAGCTTATGTGTTTGGTTAAGCTCATGTTTTATTTATTCTTTTATGTATTTATTTTCAATATATGCCATATCTTTTATGTTACTTATGCTTGTTTTCATATGCTATCAATAATTTATATTATGTAGTAAATGTCTTTATTGTTTATCTTTTGCATTCATGTCTTATTTTAATTGAAATTACGAATGTATATTGTTCATGCTTTCGCTTTAAGTGACTAATGTTTATTGTTTGGTAATTATGTTGTAATTTATTCTTACCTTTAACCATTGTATGTTTTTGGTAAATTTTATTGTGTTTCTCATCATAATTATCTTATGACTCATGGATATTTACTTGGCTAATGTCATTTAGTTGAGTAATTAATCTTTGATCTTTTAATCCTTAATTCTTTGAGAGATCACAATTATGTAAAATTAAAGATGTCCTGACTAAGATGGAACCAACGAGAAGTCTTGGTTAGAGATCAGATAATTGTTGACACCGGATTTTCGCACCTGACATGCTGAGTCAGATGATGACGTGGTGAGGTTGAGACTGCGCAGTGGACCCGTTGACTGGTCAAGGCCGAAGGTGACAGAGAAGGAAGCCGATGCTGAAGAGGGGTCCGATGAAGCAGGAGTCCGACCCGATGACGAGTTCAAGAAGAAAGACGCGTCGGCTAAGGAGGAGGCGTATCAGATTCAGGGACTATTTCCTTTTCAGAAGGNTCTCATACAGAAGGATTTCAGAAGATAAAAGGATCTAGTAGGCGCCGATGTACTTTGTTCATCATTGCCAGAACAAGACTAGAAAAGAGAAGGGCAAAAGGAAGCGCAAGTTTGAGGAGATATCTTCTTCCTTGAGTCGAAGAAATCCACTCTGGATGCAGTCCCTTGAAGAGCGCGCCGGTGGACGCTTCGCCCTAGCCTGTAAAGGGCACTCTATTACACCCCTCTGAAAAACCTTCCCTTTGGTGAACCATGGAGGAACCTCACGAGGATTCTTCTAGCAGAAGTTCCACCTGGATTCACTGCAGGATCAGAAAAGGGGGGAGTACCCTATACTTCTTCACGAGAATTCTTCTAGCAGAAGAGGAGGAAGGAGTCGGATCCTGTATCAAACAGAAGGAGTTTGTGCTCTACCATGAATATTAGCTGCGCCATGGCTAAGGGATGGTGGAAGAAGAAGACCTGAGGCAGGTATTTATAGCCGGCGGTCGATGGACGCATTAAAAGAGAAATGGAATCCAAGGGGTGCTCGTGGAAACCGTCCAAATGAAGAACAGTATTCTCGTGGAGATGTGGCATTGATTCAGAGCTGCTGTAATTGAAGGAGGGGCGTCTTTTGAGGAACTGCATTGAAGAATCGTTTCGCCTGAGTCAATAGATGCATGGATACCCGTGGGGTAAATGCAGGGTTCTGTATGCTATTCATTGTCAAAGATACTATTGCTTGGAGAGAGAGAAGAAGATAAGCTCCACGGGTTGTTGATGGAGAAAGAAGCGGTCATGGCCCGAAAATCAAGGAACTGCACAGTGCAGGGATGGAAAGTTTCGGCACGAAAATCGGTGAAGAAGTTATGATGACAGATACGAATTTTGGAACAAAATGATATTTTATTCCAAAATTGGGGGGCATGTGTTGACACCGGATTTTCGCACCTGACATGCTGAGTCAGATGATGACGTGGTGAGGTTGAGACTGCGCAGTGGACCCGTTGACTGGTCAAGGCCGAAGGTGACAGAGAAGGAAGCCGATGCTGAAGAGGGGTCCGATGAAGCAGGAGTCCGACCCGATGACGAGTTCAAGAGGAAAGGCGCGTCGGCTAAGGAGGAAGCGTATCAGATTCGGGACTATTTCCTTTTCAGAAGGCGTATGAGAGTCCCGTTTTATCTTTAATTTAGTTTACCTTATTTAGTTAGTCTGGTCCGATCAGGACTCTCCATGACCAGGGTATAAATTTGAACCCTCGTCCATTGTAAAGAACTATTCTCACAATCAATACAACCCGGCTTCACGCCAAAACCCTAGTAGTAGTTACCGATGAAGCTCATTGGTGGACGGGCTGCATCAGTTCTGATCTCCGGCTTACCAGTAAGTTAGTCAATTTATCGAACTAGTATAGGCTTTGAATTGAGGCGCATCGCCCTTTCTCGTTTATACTGTTCAACCGATTTATCTCTGGATAATCAAGATTGATATAGATTCCCTACGTCGGAGCTAGATCAATATTGACTATTCAACAGATTATCGTTTATCGGACTACACTTTAAGCCTAGATTCCCTACGTCGGAGCTAGGTATCAAGATTAGTCTAGATTCCCTACGTCGGAGCTAGAGTAATCTTGGTTACTAAAGGTAGTCTTTGCGGTTTGTTGGAGTTGCTAGATTGGTTTAGATCTACACCATGTGAATCAATTCTACTTCTTCAACGGCTTTGAGCATTGGTCTTGGTCCGATTTAAGCAATATTTATCTTACAGCATCGTTCTATGTCCGATCCTGCTTTGTGGTTTAATCCGGTTGTTCTTTGAGTATTGCACTGGTGTAGATTCCCTACGTCGGAGCTGGATCTTTGTAATACGCTTAGATTAATCTTTGACTGTCATGTTTGGTCTAGATTCCCTACGTCGGAGCTAGATTCACCTTGATTAGTTAAAGGAAGCTTTGGTTATGCCTTATTGCTATTTGAATGTTAAGTATGGTGTAGATTCCCTACGTCGGAGCTGGATCTTGCTTAATTATTTGGTAGCATATCTTAGAATCAGATCGATCCTGTTAATGTTTTACTTGCTTATTTGCTTAATCTGATCAACACCTGTGCGAGCATCTTGTTTAATTGACAGGTTGATGAATCGAGTCTGATTATCTAGCTATCTGATCTGATCATAGTTGGAGAAATCTAGATTCCCTACGTCGGAGCTAGATTTCTCTGAAAAGGCTATAGTCCGATCGGTTGGTTAGATGGTCCGATAAGACGAGTCAAACTGGTAACTAGACAAGGTGGACAATGTATCGGCTTACACTCTGATTATTTAATATCTTGTTTCAAGACATAGCTGATCCATTATTTTACATATTGGCCTTGTTTTACACTTTATTTCATTATTCAAAGGCTGATCTGTTATATCAATCAAGGTCCGATCCTGATTGGTCCGATTCTGAGGTCCGATTTGATGTCTGATTGAGGTCCGATCACCCGGTCCGATTGACGTCATCAATGAGGTCCGATTTTGAGGTCCGATCGGTATCGGCCGATACGTGTCTGATTGGGTCTTGGCTAAAATTCGACGTTACTCCATCGTCTGAAATAGAGCCGGCACAATCAAAGAGCAATTTAACTGTTTTATTCCCTTGTCAATTTCAGGTCAAAATTGACTGGCACGCTGCGAACCTGAACTGGAGTGTGGACTGGCACTGGAGCGAAGCAGATCTCCCTGGTCTTCGTGTGCTGACCGTGGAGGATACGACCGCCGATTTTCCGCGTCAACAATAATATTTAAGAATTATGTTGTGACATACGATTACATTCTGACCAGAGTTGATTGTAGTCATATGGCATTCTCAATGTCTCTCTAGTCAAAATGGAACCAACGAGAAGTTTTGGTTAGAGAATTTTCTATTTATATAATATTATAATCCATGGCTCATGATCACAGACTGACCAACGTTGTTTGGGATCTTGTGCCTTATGCCCTTATATGTAAATGCATTACGTTTCCTTTCCGTTTCTGCCCAACGGTGTTGTGGATTAGGGATTCTTAATTGTGTTTATCATGCTATTAATCCATGTAGAAATAATAGTATGCTAAACAACTATTCACTTTTTGTGAGTACTTTTATAATGATTTTTAACATTGTATCCCTATTGTTAATTTTGTGGTTTTAATGACAAGTTTTGATTATTTATACTGCCCCAACTAATGATACTATTTTGAGGTTATTGACATGGTCAGCTCTCATAGAGAAGCATTTTGATGAGAATTCAGCATGACTTTGGTATGCTAAAGACCAGTGGGAGCAAACTTAAGTAAAACATCACTAGTGATCATGCATAATTATGGATATAGGGGAGCAATCCCTTACATGAATAATGTTAAAGAATTTTATTATTAATGCAACAACAATGATCATAAGATTTAATGGGCCGATTCTGGTTTACCTGATTATATTGTGATACTTCTTATTGAGATGATTAGCTAAGGTAAAAGGAAAAACCACAATTGTGCTTGTTATAGTACGTGTATTATGAAAGTATGTTGGCCGATATTAAACAAGTTTCACTTATGTTGCCGACATTATGTAAAGAATAAGAAAACAACTATAGCATAAAGTGTGGAGCTTTAGGTTAAATGTTGGACACTTATGTTAAATAATGTTTTGTGAGGGGAAACTTTTGTTTTCCTTTGCTGCACATTTATGTACTTATGAATGTTATAAATTATGTATTTGCAAAGGCTACTAACTTTATGCAATATATAATGATGGTTCATCGAAATTGTGGCAATAGTGATTGTCACATTTCGAGGGAGAGAATATTTAAAAGTTTTCACTGTGTTAAGGACTTCCCCATACATTATGCTAAAGGCACGAATTTGCCATATCGAACTTTCCAAATTTGATATACTTTGTTACTTTAATAAAGTGACATTGTCAGAATAACCTCTAATAGACACGCACTTGGTGCGGAATGTTAACCTCTGGTAGACACGTACATAGTACGGAATGTTTTTAATTGATAACGAAAGCTAACTAGTGGAATTTATTTGTTGATGTTGATTAATTATGTTTTAATTTATCTAAAGTCCTAAGGGTATTTTCCAACTGATCTTAATAATGATATTATGTGGGAGCTCTGAACATTTTATGTTACACTTTTCAGTTTTACTGTGGAGTTTATGAAAACTTTGAGCCTCACGTAAATGTACCTTAAGACCAGTGGGAGTATTATTTGACACTCATGATGTTCGTTTAAATGGTAAGTTGTTGATAGGGATATTTTGTATGAGACCTAGAGTTTTTATTTCTCATTAGGTCATGGTGTTTACATATATCTTGGAGATATAATTTATGTCTGATGATTATTAATATTCACTAAGATAGGTCCGCTAATGAGGGAGTTTTGATAGAGAAAATATTGTTACATTAAGGGTATCTCTTACTATGATACTACCTCTCACTGTCAAGGGCAATAAGTTTTTTTATAATGTTATTGGTTTTATGTATATTTATGTTTATACATATGCCCTTTGCATGACGTAGTTGGGATATTTGGCAAATGTTGTTCCAGGATCGGACCATTGGAAACCCTCAAGAAAGCATTGCTTGTATGCAATGTGCCAAGGATACATGCTCACATAGAATTTAGTTTGATAACCATAAAGTCGTGGGTTATTCAGACATTCATTTAAATGTGTGCTGATATTATAGAATCCATATAACGTTAATCTTCACACTATTGGAAGGAGCCATATTGTGGAATGGCTCTAACCAATATTTGTCGACATCATTAATGACGCGAGTTCAACATGTGGCATGTAACAAGTCCTAAGTTAGGCGGTGTGGATTTGGATTGTTTACCTTATGAATTAAGAGTATTTCTTTTGGATTAATAATTTATCCCAAAATATTATGTACAAAGTGTGCGACCTTATTTCAAGTAGCAGGACAATGCGCAGCCAAACATATCGTGTTGTGAAAGAATATATCCAGAATCAAACCATTTATGCATTGTTGACACTCGTTAGTGACACTTTTTTTAGTGCTAATTAAGTGGTGTTTTCGGACCAAATCATATACTAACCCGCCACTTGGCACTAGAAATAACCCTGTTTTTACATATGCATGTATTTTTGGAGGATTTTAGTTTACGCAGGTATTTGAGCTATAAATGAGCACTTTTGGACGAAGACCAAGATCATGCGTAGCATCGAGGAATATGAAGGCAAAGGACTTAATACGACTCGGATTTTGTTCGCTCCCATCTATGACGAACCAACCTCCAAGAATGCGCAAGGGCAAAGACTTGAAGATAAGGTCGGATGACTTCGGGACCAAGGCGAATCAGGCAGACATTTGGAAAGTTGTAAGACCCAATCTTATCCCGAAGCAACCGACGTCCAATACCCACATGCATTGGCACCTGAATTCCTGGAGGATCTAGAAGCTTGCACGCAAAAGATGGGCACAACACGCAAAAGATGGGCACGAGGGGCCACAGAAAAGGCCTAGGCCGGCCGGCCCAAGGGGGCTCGTGCCGGCCAGCCTAGGTCGTTTCTGCGCCGCCTCGACCTCTTCTTCGAGCTAGGGTTTTCTCGGACTATTTATAACCCCGATACCCAAAGGCACGACAATCAATCCACCAGAAGTCGGCAAAAACTAGGGCATACACCAAAGGGAGACGAGGGTCGTTGCAAGTCTTCGAAGGTACCTAGGACATGGCCTAGGCCAACCCTAGCCGCCATGGCCTCCCTGCGCGGTTGTGCCATGGCGGAGCTCAAGAGTCAAGCCCCAAGATTCATCGGGGTATGTACACACAACATGGTGATATCAATCTAATCTCTATTCTAGTTGTCTCAACATTGGTCTACTTCATTGCATGCTTTATATTCATATGTATGACCGTCATATGTTCTTAGTAAGACTAGATCTAATCGTGGTGATTAGTCCATATCTTGCGGACACATTGAAGTAGCGCGTTCTAGCTAGTCCGCCGATTACCCCGGTGTGGTGACAGCATGCGGGAGAGAAAAGTTCTAGCGACGACGTGATGATGAGTTGGATCAATGGCGAGTACAATGGGAGTTGTTGCAGCCACTACAAGAGGAAGCTCATCGAGCGCTTGCTAGTTGTTTGGGGTAAAGCTTTGGGAAACCTTTGGCGTTGGCACACACCTTGCGGTGCCTTTCGGAGAGAAGACTCAGGCACCTTTGGTAGAGATGCAATCTATGGCTTTTATCACCTTTTGACTAAGAGCTGTACCTAGGGATGATTATGCCCTTTGTTAACCTTGGTTATGTTATCTTGGCCTACGCTTCCAAATGAGATCAACCCTACACTCTCATATCTATTTGGTTTACCTTCATATGCAGCTTATGCCTAATGCTAGGATTAGATCCGTTAGCTAGATAGAAACCCTAGGTAGTTCGCTGTTGATCCACGGATTGATAAAACTTGGGGGAATACTCTAAGGGAAGAGCTACAACTGATCTGTGCGCTTGCGATTCACAATTGGCGCGTCTAAGGACCGTCAACATGCATTAAGTTTGTGTATTGATGTTTATGTTTTAGCCTATAAATGTTAAAGTATAATAATGCTTGATTTATGAATTTTGTCTTCATGAGAATGATAAAGTCCTTTGGAAAGGACAATGAGATCTCAAATCAAGATTCTGGAAAACAAACTGAACGCATGGACCTAAAGTGTGTAAGTCGTCTCCCAATTAAGTTTAAGAATCCTATCTTAGAATAGTATGCTATAGGTATTGAGGTTCAGGGGTACTTTTGTCAGATACTGCAACACGATATCTTAGTATGTCACTCTATTGTGCTGGATTTATGATGTTAGCTTTTTGATTAAGTGGGAGAATGTTGGAACGGTAATCTCAGCTAACTGCCTTGACCGAGAAAATAGGGGTCACGTCCCACTCACGAGCCCACGATCGGTGGGCAAAAGACTGATTCCTCGGCTTGGTCCCAGGTCACACCGTGTCTATAAGAGGGGTCCCAACACCTACCGAAAAATCTAACACATACGGGAGAGAAAACCCCGAACCCCTACCGATCAAGGGATGGCACGAAAGTGACTTGAAGGCCAAAGCCGATCCGCATGAACGACTACGGCATCCCATCGACAACGGTCACAGAGACATCTTCATTCATACGGTGATGCATTTGTCTCTTCTCCTTTATGTTCTAGGTGTTCTAGTGCATGTCTAGGGATCCTCCTAATGATCCGCTAAATGTTTTTCTCACAATGGCCAGTCACATGACAAATTAGGTTCATATGTACCATCCAAGAAAATGAACTTACTTATGTGTGACATTGAATGAGACAAAAGACTGGAAATGAAACTTGAGTCTTCCGTCACTGTCCAGTTGCTTTGCTCCATGTTTTGCATCCAATCCTCTGCCCTTGTGAAGAATAATCACCTGAGATGGACTTCCCATTGAAGCTAGGGTTGCAGGGACCACAAGGATGTCTTCAATATCTTCCCAAAGGATGAAGAATTTTGTTTTGTGGCCTAAAAGGTTTATGTAGAACCCAAATATTCTTGGAGATAGAAAAAGGCGACCCTGCAACATAGGCAGACACGAGTTAGCTCTCAGGAATGATGATACAAAAATGTCATTTTTGTTATTGTAAAGTTACAGTAACATGACAATGTGAAATACAAAATGATCATAATCTCAGAGTATGGTTATCCTCTGCCTTTTGGTGATCATTGATTAGAGTAATTGAATCAACACCAAGTCAATACATTTTTTTTTAGAAAAGTGAAAGTGAATCAAGACAAAAAAAACTCGACATGCGGAGGGTAAGGCAGTCTCGAGCATTTTGTTAAGAAGAAGATGGCACCGTAGTCTGTGTGAGAATGATCAATGACCAGTGTCGGGCCTTAGACAATCTGATTTGGTGTAGGACAGACAAGGGAATTTTTGGCCCCAGCCTAAAATTCGTTCATACAAGGAGTCGAACCCATGACATGAGGAGTGCTATTAGAGCCACCTAACCAACTCAGCTAGAGGTCCGTTCGCAAACTGAATCAAGACAAGTAGATAAATAAGTTAAATATATATTTTAAACAAGATTGTGAAGCCAAATCATATGAATACAAATTAAATGAGCTGCCACGTGAACAAAAGTGATAACATGGCAAGGAAGTGATGAAGAGAGAGAAAGGATGAGTTTTATCTAGATGAAACTGTGTATGCACGGCTACCTAGACTATGAAACATGGGGCTAGAAAAGTTTCATTTCATAAGGTTTCATCCAATCACGTGCAATGCATTTAAATGCTACAAGTATCCTATGAAACTGTGACATGAAACTATCCATTGTAAACCTTGTTTCATTCACAAAACCTATACATGATTAGACATAGCATACTTGGAAATTGTGTAATGAAACTTCCACTGGGAATGGCCTTAGAGTGCGTTTAGTTTGAGGGTTGGAGGAGTTAAAGTGGGTCGGACCTAGATGAACCATGTTTGGTGGAGAAATCATGTGGGTTGGGTCGGACCTAGAAGGGAATATACACCTGATATGCGGGATGGCATCATTTCTCCAAAACAACGGAATGCACTCGACCCGCATCTACGACGTTGAACTCCGTCTCTCGCGTGATAGTGCAAGAAGCGAAGGCCCAGGCAGGCGGCGACGGCGGCCCGGGTAAGCTCCACCACGGGCGGGTGGTGGTGGCTCGGGAGCGGCCGAGCTCCCTGATGGATGGGGCGGGGCAGCTCTGGTAGCGGGCTCCGTTGAGGCCGTGGCGGGACGGCGTTGGTGGCCGAACTGCGTGGATGCCGCGACGGCACTGGTGGCCGGGACTTGGCATGGTGCGGGCTCGGGCAGTCGTCGATCGAGCGTCGTGGCGGGCAGCCGGTGGTCGAGCTCGCTGTGCGCCGCCGCCTGCCTAGCTCACCCGGGCCGCTGACTGCTCCATGGTACCAAGCCACCGCCAGGCCCTAGGCTCGACCATATTGTTTGCTCTCTGCCTTGTGAACAAAGAAGATAAGGTCCAAATAAAAATGAAAAAAAGAATAGGCCAGTGGATGATAGATGGGTCCCATATCTAACGGTGTTGCTAATGGTGTTAGAATGTGATTCAACCCATATCTATTCACTCCAACTAAACAAAAAATAGGTAACCTAATCCACCAACCAAACACGAGATGGGTTCATCTCAACCCACAAAAATGGGATGCAGTCGACCCAACCCACTTGGCTCCCAAACCAAACACATGCTTAACCTTTCACCACACAATCCACAAAACTTACTAGTCGGTGATTTCATACACCGATAGTTGGCGCGCCAGGTAGGGGCCTTTGCGCGTTCGACGTTCATTTTTCTCAGGTTTTCGGATGGCCAGCGATGATTCTAGCTGGGTCCCGGGGCACTCGTGCGTTTCGGCAGCCTGGACTTCATCACCACCACCGGCGTGGAGCTAGCACGGTGCGCCAGTTCGCCCCCTCTCCATTGCAGAGATCAAGGCCGCAGCCGAAGCTCTCGCTGACCTGCGACTTGGCACCACGGGAGCTCTTGCCACCCACGACGAGCGCCTTGTGGACGCCGATGGCAACAGCCTATGGCACCGGATCGACTCCTTCCTAGGCCCCAGCCATCCCAAGAAGACACATGCTGCGTCATGTTCATGCTAGTGAACTTCACAACTCAGCTCGCCAAAGGAGAACCGCTCTCTCCGGAGATGCTAGGCGGAGCCAGACCCTCAGCGTTCCCCTTCGGTGTGCGCAACGCCATGAGGACGACGACGCGCATCTTGACACGCCACATGTGTCCGTATCCCATGGACAATGAGTTAGTTGGGATGTCAGACTACATTTTGGAGTCCGTTTTCGGTCTCCTCAGTGACGGCTCATCGGGGACCTCCAACGCGGAGCGTAGCGTGGGGGAGCTAATATCCCTACCGTGAGTGCTTCATGGCAGACACTTTTGAGGGACACATGGGAGGCACCAGTGAAGCGGACGATGGACCTCCAGCCGCCCTGAAGTTCAGAGGAGATGCAACTGCTTCGGGGGTGGGAAGTGACGCGACCCCGCCGCCGCGACTGCAACCCGAGCAGATACGGGCACGCCGATGTTGGCTTGGGGGAGTTTGTTGGCGCTTGTTAAGTCATGATTATTCTATATCGCCAACATTGAAAGAATAAAGTAAGTTAGCAATGATCACTAGAATTTGGTTTCAAATAATGTAGTTTCACATGTACATGGAGATTATTTGGTTGCAGGAGACAAGGGCCAAAAGATGAAGAAAAATAGGGCCAAGCCCAGGTCGCCCGACCCACCTCAGTCGGCCAACCTGGCTTGGTGCCCAATGAGACTCAGTTCTGGCCAGTCAGAAGAAGCACAAATGCATATCATCAGAGACATTGAATCCATGATGGTTACATCCAAGGGGTGAAAAGAGGATAAGGAGAAGCACATGGATTGATGGGCCCATATGAGAACCCATAGCTACTCCGAGGATGCATACCCAGCCTCCACGACTACTAGGGCCCACATTCCAGACACACGAAAGAAGATCAAGGCCAACCTCGGGGTGGGCCCACTCGGCCTCAACCGCCTTGTACCAGCCCTGAACCGCCTCTCAGCACTATAAATAGATGCCAACACCTGCTGTACAACACACACCAGAAGGAAGAGCTCCATTTGCTAGAAGTTATAATCTTAGTTAGTAGTGAAGTAGTTCTAGGAGTTTAGCTTCTATGGGTTTCCGACGGAGTCTTGGTAAGCCTAGAGCTCAGTTATCTTGTATCTTTTGCTTATTTGTAAGACTTAGAGCCTTAATAGAAATACTATCTTGCTTTATGTTACTTGACATCTAGTCTTGTTTGTTCGTCATATGAATTGCATGTCTTGCACTTTAGTATAGCAGATACATGTTATGGCAATGGCCCAATGAATCATAATGATTGTTCTTTACCTTTCCGTACAATTGGTAAAGATGTGTTTCATATTACAAATGTGGTGTTTGGGTTATGGAATACCGTTGGGGATACCCTATGCCACGTATTCAGAGGTAGCCCCCGGGTGGTGACAGCCCCGCTGGGCCTTTGTAATCCTCGCCGTTCGGGTTTGGGCATTTGCAGGCCTCAGTGATAAACATCGTGATAGTACCCTTGGATGAGGGATCCCACGACTCCTCGATTTGCCCTCTAACATATGTCCCTTGCTGAGCTTGTATAGTATACACTTGTAATGAATGTAACCCATATGTAAGAAGTATATGGAATCCCTAGTTCTCTCTTAGGATCTTCATATTAACTAGACTTACATAATGAGCAATGAAACCTTCTGTGTGTCAACATGCCCCTCTTTATGAATTGTTTATCCCTGTTTTAGCCCTGGTATACTAATAGTGATATGATTAATACATTGGAGAACACATACTTTGCCATACGCTTTCCCTGAGGAAATAAATACGATACTCTGTAATACTCCCGGGTGAAATGCTACAATGTATTTCTATGCGCTTGCAGAACCTATGTAACGCTAAGATTTATATTAAGGCATCTCTAGTGCCATCACTCTTGTAGTGGTGATGCTAAGAAATGCCAACAAGCATTTCTGGTGCCGTTGCCGGGGAAAGCATTGGTCAAAAGAATGTAAGAATGTGTTAACCTCTATATTAACTTTATGTCACAATTAAATACCATTGTCTAGATAGGTTTACCCTTGTTCTGTTTCTCTCTGTGTGAAACAGGAGGATTACTCAGCATTGTCGATTCACCGAAGAAACTTTTTATAACCTAGAAGAGATCACCCAGTGTTTCTCCATTTCTATCGGTCAAAATCGAAGCACCCTTGCACCAACATGGTAATCGAAGCCCTTAGGATCGACCCAATGTACATTGCAATGGTGCAAGCCAAGCCATTCAGCAGAAAGGCTACAGAAGATGCAGCAGAACATCTCCGACATTTTTCAGCAATATGCAGTATGCTCTAGCTTGGGGGAATCAAGAAAAAAATCTCTCTGACTTAGCTTATTCCCGTTTTCACTAGCGGGAGGGCACTGCAGTGGTACTACAACCACCAGGTATTGATGGAGTCTTGGTAGAGGTGCAGAAATCTATTCCTAGAACATAACTGGAAACCACCCCAGCAAGGAGGGAGTTCACGCACTACACCTACCAAGAAAAAGGTGAACGATCTGACCTCTAGATTCAAAACCCTATCAGTCACCATCCAGAACCAGCTACACTTAAGTAAAATTCTAGAGACCCAATTAATACAACTAGCTGCTGCCGTACAAGAAGCTAGTCGCGAGATTTCGGCTGCTAACCATGCAGGGGTCATAAATGAATCGAGCCAGGAATATGACGAACTCGAAATCAAAGTCATCTATGGAAAGAAGCCACAAAGACCACCGGTCAACAATAGTGAGCCACTCCTACCTTTGCCCATAGAATTTGCACAAGGCATTAAGGCCCCGAAGGCATCGACACCAACATCACCTTGCGTCAAGAAAACAAAATAGGAATGGCAAAGCAAAGCCCCTGCATCATCTTCAAATGCGGGAGCTGAGTCGTCAAGCTAAAACACACTTTGGTGATGTCCGCACTCGACGGCCGAAAAACAACGAGTCCTCACCGGTAGGTACATCGGTATGTATCTCATATTTACTTCATAATGCATATTAATCCTCATGCATATTTGGAATTTCCATCAAATTTTGCATTTGAATTTCAAACTTTGGAGCCATCCACTTGAATCCTCATTGGATACCAGACCAACGCTACCCACGCACCCAACATCCATCGTAACCCAAAGCCGTGCACCACCTTGCAAAAGCTCAACTCGACATGAGACAGGGCATGGTCAGCCGACCTTGGCACATCGGCTGACTCCTAGGCTTCAGCTTTGTAGCGCATTCAAACACAATAAATGCCTACCCTGCTCAACCATCGCGCCATTCAAAGCTCGCATTCAATGAAATCCATCATAGGTCGGCCGGCCAGCTTGAGTCGCCCGACACCTGTGCTCCTCTTTTGCAAAGTTTTCAAGTTACACTCAAGAGCCAGAGGATGCAAAGCTTATGTTGTAAAAGCTTGGCTGGTTTGCTCCCATGGGAGGGTCAGTCGACCCCACCTGGTCGGTCGACCGGTGGTGACCTCTAGCTATAAAAAGCCTTGGCCTGCTGCTTGCTCACTTCGCCCCCAACCTGAGCTGCTAAGAGCCCTCGGTGTTTCTCTTCTCCCCTGGTAGTTCTCAAGTTTTTAGCTCCATAGTTTAGAAATCAATAAAAATTGAAAACACAAATAAAAATGGATTTTATTTCTGCATGGTGGTGCTGTTCTTCTTGAGCTCAAGTTCTTGAACGTGTTGTGGAGGTTCCCCAAAACCCCGCAAGAATGATTGTTTGTGGTGTGTCATAACCCACATGGACGACTGTTGTGGAGGTGACCAGGGCCCGCAAGAATGACTAACTCTTGGACGACTAACTCGCTAACACTAACCCTTTCATTTTCTAAGTGTCATTTTTGTTGCTCTCTGTGCAGGAATCATGAACATCCTTCGTGGAGCCGTGAAGCAGGCAAAGAAGTCGAAGGGGTCAAGCTCAAGGCGGAGTCAGCATTCCGGAAGCACTGAGTTAATCTTCACCAGCTCAGAAGCCCCCAGTTAAGGGAGGGGCACCATGGAAACATAAAGCCAGCACTCCATGGAGATCTCCGAAGATCAGTACTACTACATCGAGGCTGGCGCCACTGCCGCAGGCGGCGGTAATGGCGGCGGCAACGGAGGCAGCAATGGATATGGGAACGGGGACAGCTCCAGCAGCAACAACAATGAAGAAGACCCCCGCCCAGCATTCATCTCCGATGACCAACTCGACATCGAGGCAGGTTACGAACTGGAGGCGTATCATATTCTCTTGGGTCGCGCTTTTGAGCACACACGTGTGTTCACAAGCGAACTCATAGAGAAATCAGGTATGGCCACTGACTTTGAAACCATTTGGAATGCCGTGGGGTGGTTGGATTTTGCCCATGTTCATGAAAATGGGTGTCGCCTTTTAGCAATCCAATTTCTTGCTACCTTGAGAAAATCCGAGGAGGGGATTACTTTTCACTTTCTAAGGGAAGAGTACTTTATTTCTTGGAGGCAGCTTAGTCTCCACTTGGGGTTTCATAAACGTTACAGTTTGGAGGTGGATAAAACCTTGAAGCATTTTGTTAAAGAATCTTTCTGGAGGGACATCTCGGGTTCCTCAGAATGCACTGCCCCAAGAACAAGCCACATTCATAATCCCACTCTTCGTTGGATTGCCATGACCCTTTTCCTTCAAAACGATCTTCGAACTGTTCGCATTGATGAATTAAAATTATTATACGCGATGGTTAAGAAGATAAAAATCTCCCCGGTTGTTTTCATGATTGATCAATGGATGGGTGTGTTTAAGAGGCAAGGTCCCATTGAGTGCACTTCCTTAGTCACTCGTATTTTTGATTCAATGGGCCTTTTAGATCATTACCGAGTCGAGTATCTCCCATAGCCTCGGCCAACTCTAGATGAATCTCACTTTGTTCAGAGTCACCTTATTACTCATGCTATAGACCATAAGCTTGTCATGGTCTATTATAATAGTACAACCAGGATTCCATTGCCCGCACCGGAATATTGGTTGTACAGGTGTAAATCACTTTTGTTGGAGTTGCAGCAGGAAGCTAGACGGAGTGTGGCAGGGAGAGTAACAAGAAGTATGTCCCGACAAGAGGAAGCCACCGTACTGCAGTTCCAAGCGACATGGGAGCCTCCAACCCCGCCGTACATTCCAGATTTCCATCAGGATCCAACTGGGAGCAACCTCAACCTCCTCCGGCGTACATGGCGGGAGGTTCAGGATGGCACGAGGCTCCTCATGCACAGTGGCAGCCCCAAGACCCGTACTATCATCAATCATCTAGCTCAAGCAACCCTCCTCCCTTCGATGCAAGAAGGTCATTTTCAGCAAGGGATTGGAGGGGCAGCATTGATGGGTTATCCAACCGCATGGGTACCTTGGAGGTAACTATGCACCGCATTGATGATACATTAACCCAACATGTGCAGCAGTCACAGGCTTGGTGGGATCAGTCACTGCAGAACTACAACACCCTCCAGAACAGCATCCAGCAGGGCAACCAGACGCTTAACACCTATCTCCAGTACCAAGGGCTTGATCCGAATGACCCGAGGCACCGCCAGCAGTGAGAAGAACAGCTTGGGGGAGGACCCCCGCACAGGTAAGTCATCCAACCGTGTCTTTTGTTTTCTGAATTTCTTTTATGTTATTTTGAGTAAAATAAAAATCTTGCCCTTGTATGGAAATGATGAATAATTGTTATGACCTTCCCCTTCTACTCAAGTCTCAATCAGGCAGTCTTTTGTGTCTTGGATTTGTTGGCTTAAATCAATGACTTCCTTGGAAACTTAAAACTTGTGGGTAGCAAATGCTAAATTTGATTCTAGGTTGTTGGGAGCTAAGATATGATAAGTTAGAGTTACTTTATTTGTACCCAAGTGAAGCTTGATCCCAGAGTTTTTATTTCAAAAAGAATAAAATGCTAGGCTCCTTAGTGAAGAGTAAAAATCCTACCACAGCCTCACATTCCAAGCACTTACAGAGAACATGTGCATTTGTTTTGAGTTTTGTCAAGTTCATTGTGATCTCTGCAAGATTTACTTCATGCTCTTAAAATTGGAGTCATGTACACGCCACCATATATGCCATACTTCTACTCTGGAAGTAAGCGCAACATGCCTATCATTTGCTTATCAAAATAAAATGCTCCAAATTAAAGAGATTTCTCTCCAAAAAAAAGGGGGAGAGCCAAGCCTTGAAATAAATTCTTCAAGGAGAGAGTTTCTCTAAAGGAGTTCATTCCATTACCACATATTCACACTTGCACACTCCGATTTGTGTGTATGATTTAATTCTTCATTGATCCTGGATTTGACTCAACAAAACAAGCAATGCATATGTGAAACAAAAGTTTCCCATCTATGAACCCCACTTGTTTATGCTATTGAGGGAAATTTGAGAGGAGTGATGGCAAGGATGTATACACTAATGAGCGACTTAAGAAAGTCACTTGAGGAGCTTTGTTTTTTTCCTTTGCAAAAATTCTTTAAAAACCTCAGGCTTGAAGGCGAAACAAAGGTTTGGGTGGAGCACTCTCCCTAAGTTGTTCTAGCTCTCAACCACTCATGATGAAGGAAAGCTAAAAGCCCCATAAGTACTAAGAAGAAGGGATGATTTAATTTTTTGCCAACTCATTTAAGCCATGAAATGCTTTCTTGTTGATAATATCTTTTGGGAAGTACGCAATTCTGATCCAAGTTTCAAAACTCTCCATAGCTTTGCTCAGGGATGAGCAAAGGTCTTAGCTTGGGGGAGTTTGTTGGCGCTTGTTAAGTCATGATTATTCTATATCGCCAACATTGAAAGAATAAAGTAAATTAGCAATGATCACTAGAATTTGGTTTCAAATAATGTAGTTCCACTTGTACATAGAGATTATTTGGTTGCAGGAGACAAGAGCCAAAAGATGAAGAAAAACAGGGCCAAGCCCAGGTCGCCCGACCTGGCTTGGTGCCCAATGAGGCTCAGCTCTGGCCAGTCAGAAGAAGGACAAATGCATATCATCAGAGACGTTGAATCCATGACGGTTACATCCAAGGGGTGAAAAGAGGATAAGGAGAAGCACATGGATTGATTGGCCCACATGAGAACCCATAGATACTCCGAGGATTCATACCCAGCCTCCACGACTACTAGGGCCCATATTCCAAACACATGAAAGAAGATCAAGGCAAGACGAGCCTGGACCAGGTCGGCCGACCCAGTCTAGCGTCCCTTGCAGCCCTTCCTTCTACGCATCTGCACCGCCTTCAGGACCAAATCTGCACCATGGATGTCTTCAATCGGTTCATCAGATGGTCGAGTGAAGTCCATAGGTCAGCTGACCTAGGGGTGGGCCCACTCAGCCTCAACTGCCTTGTACCGGCCCTGAACCACCTCCCAACACTATAAATAGATGCCAACACCTCCTGTACAACACACAACAGAAGGAAGAGCTTCATTTGCTACAAGTTATAGTCTTAGTTATTAGTGAAGTAGTTCTAGAGGTTGAGCTTCTACCGGTTTCCAATGGAGTCTTGGTAAGACTAGAGCTCAGTTATCTTGTATCTTTTGCTTATTTGTAAGACTTAGAGCCTTAATGGAAATACTATCTTGCTTATGTTACTTGACTTCTAGTCTTGTTTGTCCATCATATGAGTTGTATGTCTTGCACCTTAGTATAGCAGATACATGTTATGGCAATGGCCTAATGAAACATAATGATTGTTCTTTACATTTTCGTACAATTGGTAAAGATGTATTTCATATTATAAACGTGGTGTTTGGGTTATGGAATACCGTTGGGGATACCCTACCCCACGTATTCAGAGGTAGCCCCAGGGTGGTGACAGCCCCGCTGGGCCTTTGTAATCCTCGCCGTTTGGGTTTGGGCGTTTGCAGGCCTTAGTGATAAACATTGTGACAGTACCCTTGGATGAGGGGATCCCATGACTCCTCGATTTGCCCTCTAACATATGTCCCTTGCTGAGCTTGTATAGTATACACTTGTAATGAATGTAACCCATATGTAAGAAGTATATAGAATCCCTAGTTCTCTCTTAGAATCTTCATATTAACTAGACTTACATAATGAGCAATGAAACCTTCTGTGTGTCAACATACCCCTCTTTATGAATTGTTTATCCATGTTCTAGCCCTAGTATATTGATAGTGATATGATTAATACATTGGAGAACACATACTTTGCCATACGCTTTCCCTGAGGGAATAAATACGATACTCTAGAATACTTCCGGGTGAAATGCTATAATGTACTTCTGTGCACTTGCAGAACCTATGTAATGCTAAGATTTATATTAAGGCATCTCTAGTGCCATCACTCTTGTAGTGGTGACGCTAAGAGATGCCAACAGCCGAGACGAACTCCGAGAGGTGCATTGCCAGTTGGACCAGGAGCAGGCCCGTCTCGAGCAGGAGCTCCAACAGTGCAATGACGGTGGATGCGCGCGCGCAAGCCCACGTCGTGCAGCAGCGAATTGTCGACGATGACGAGGCGCCACCGCGCTTCGCTCGGGCAAGCCAAAACATCGCGGCCTCGACTATTCTGCTATGGGGGCTTCCCGACCCTGTGACGCCTGAAGCACAGAGGGCCTTACGTGAGGTCAGTGAGCTTCTCGAATGCGTGGTGGCGCAACATGAGGAGAGCTCGCAGCCCCGACGATGCGAGTCTCACACCAACCAGCGTCCTGCCGTGGCCCGTTGCGTGTCTTTGGGACGTCTTAGTCCACTAGGCGGATCCGGGAGCAAATGGAAGGTCCAGGGCCCCTATCCAAGGGCGCCTGCGCTCGACCCGGGACATGCGCAACACGCTGGAGGCGCGGCGGCGCCGGCCGGCGGACGAGGACAGGGATGCCCCATGGAGTCGCAACCCGCACTGAGGCGGGCGATATGATGAGGAAGAAGACTGAATCCCGAGCCCAGATGCATTGGGACCACGGGTCTTCAGCTCTCGGATTAGGAATACAATGTTCCCCCACTGATTCTGACCCCCGAAAAACGTACCGAAATATGCGAGGTAGATGAATCCTAGGCTCTGGCTCAAGGACTACCGGCTCGCTTTTCAAGCCGGTGGGGCGAATCATGATTACTTCATCATCCGTCACCTGCCACTCTACCTGGCCGACTCGTCCAGGGTGTGGCTCGAGCATCTCCCTGCAGGCCAGATCCACGACTGGTCCGACCTCAAGGAGATTTTCGTGGGGAACTTCCAGGCGACCTACACTTGTCCCAGCAACCCATGGGACCTCAAGAACTCCCGACAAAAGTATGGGGAAACTCTCCGCTAGTACATCCGATGCTTCTCTCGATAGTGCAATGAGTTGTCCAACGTTGTCGATGCAAACATCATCGGCGCGTTCCTGTCAGGGACCACCGGCGAGTCACTGGCCCACAAGCTTGGACGCAAAAGCCCTCGGACGGCCAAGTATCTCCTTGACATTGTGACTAGCCACGCCTTCGGCGAGGAGGCGGTCAGGGCCATCTTTAACCGTTCTTCTGACGAAAAGAGTAGGCGCGACGAGGAAGCCAGCGAAGACCCCTCTGACCGCCCGAACAACAACAAGAAGAAGAACAAGCAGTGGCGGCAGTCCAGCGACACACCGCTAGTAGCGGTAGCCGGCTGCAAGGGCGTTTGGGCCCCCGCGGGGGACACCCCGGACCACTTCGAGAATTAGTGGAACGAGCCTGCCCCAACCATGAGTATCCCATGAAGCACCTCTACAGAGAGTGCTCTCTCATGAAGAAATTCATGATGGGAGGAGCCAAGAGAGCGAGCCAAGGAGAAAAAAGGTCGATCCATCGTCGAAGGACTTCGAGAAGAGTGATGACATCGACATCTACCCAGAGCCAGATGGGTGCCTCATGATCTTCGGTGGAATCGAGGCCTCCGTCAGCAAGGGCTGTGCCTGTGAAAGCTAGAATGGCTCAGGAAACAATAGATTGATTAGGGTGTAAAACACGCCCTGAAGATGGCCGCGCGTGGTAGTGGACCGGCCATGCTGGAAGACGGGCCGGTCGCACTAGACGCGGGTGGAGCTGCCGCACGTGGCAGTGCGGGAAGGGGCGTCGCACCACCAAGGGGGGCCTGCAGGAGACAAAACATAACTCAGTCCAATGGGGGCCAACACATGGTCAGTGAAATCATCCAGAAAGTCAAGGTCCGTGGAGCCTGTGGAGTGCTCAGCGAAAGGGAAGGCGGCCTCATCGAAGATGACGCGATGAGAGATGATGACTCAATTAGAGTCGAGGTCAAGGCAGCGGTATCCCTTATGGTGAGCAGAGTATCCTAGGAAAACACACAAGGTAGAGCGCAGTGCAAGTTTGTGAGTAGCGGTGGCCGAGAGGTTGGGATAACTCTTGCAACCAAAAACGCGTAGGTGATCATAGGACGGAGAAGTCCCGTGAAGAGCAAAGTGCGGTGTGGCAAATTGCAGCGTCTTGGTAGGCAAAATGTTGAGAAGATAGGTAGCAATGGCAAGCACTTTGGCCCAGTAAGATGGCAACATGCTCACCTAGAACAGGAGGGAGCGAACGACATTATTAATGGTGCGAATTATGCGTTCAGCTTTACCATTCTGGGCGGAAGTGTAGGGGCATGACATGAGGAGATGAACCCCATGGGCAAGGAGGAACATGCAGGCGCTAGAGTTGTCGAACTTGCGGCCATTGTCGCACTGAACCGCCTTGATGGTGGCGCCAAACTGGGTGGTCACATAAGCAAAGAAGTTAGCAACTGTTGGAAACGTGTCAGATTTCAATCGTAGCGGGAACATTCACAAGTGATGAGAAAAATCATCCAGAATGACCAAATAATATTTATGACCCAAGGCACTAGGCACAGGAGATGTCCACAAATCACAATGTATAATATCAAACTTGTTCAACACACGGGAAGAAGACGAATGAAAAGGTAGCCGGGTATGGCGACCGAGTTGACATGCATGACACAAAGAGCTGCTACTGTCTTTATTACATGACGGGATGGCAGGAGCGAGCTTGGCAAGAGCTTCATGGCCGGGGTGCCCAAGGCGGCGATGCCAAAGTGTAGCATCGGCACCAGCGACAAGGGAGGTGGCGGTGGGCAACTGCATCGGGTAGAAGGGACCGGAGCTATTGCACCTGGCGATCACTCTCCGAGACCGAAGATCCTTCATAGAACAACCAGCAGGATCAAACTCAATGGAACAATTGTTGTCGGAGGTAAACTGGCGAACAGATATAAGATTCTTAATAAGGTTCGGAGAAACAAGAACATTATTAAGAGAAAAGGGCCCTGGAAGGCATGCTGTGCCAGTGGTGGTGACAGGAAGTAGCGACCCATTACCAACAACAATTGAACAAGGAGAGGGATACCACGGGGAAGATGAAAGAGAAAGAGTGCGAGGATCGGAGGTCATGTGGGAGGAGGCAACTGAGTCAAAATACCATTCATTCTGTTGCGGAGGATTCAACATCAAGGTGCTGAAAGTGGATGCTAGGGATTGCTGATCCCACGAAGGAAGGCCCGTCGCCGGGTTGAGGGGACCCAGCGTAGCCCAGAAGGCCGCCTGAGGTGGCACCTGCTGTGCCTCCTGGAGTTGCGCCTGCTGGAATGCCTGCGCCTGGAGGAGGGCCTGCGACTGCAGCTGAGCTTGCTGGGCCTGCAGCGCCTCAACTTGCGCCTGCTGGGCCAGCAGCGCTTGCTGTGGCAGAGGGCCGGGGCGAGGTGCGAGCCCCTGCTGACCGGGCCACATGTAGACAGTGTTTCCGTAAACGGCCGTGTAGCCCGTGTACACGCCGTGTACACACTATTCGACAATCTACCGTGCAGTTTAGGGCCTAAACGGTCCATTACACGGCTAACCTGTGTACACGGTGTAAATGGATAGAAAAAAATGGGAGAAAATGTTTTTATTAAGCGTGTAGCCCATGTAATGGGCCGTTTAGGCCATGGGGGCCCATCGGCGGGAGGTTAAACCATCTCTAAACTCATGTATTTGGTATTTAGTGATGTAATGATATCATTTAACTTTGAGAACTAATAAGAATTATTAGGTTTCTATCGATGCTAATGTGTTAATGTGAGATCTTGTACACGTACTTCACTGATTTGTATGTGTCTATGCCATATTAACATGCCTTTTTTACTGGTCTGTACATAACCATGTTGCTCATGTACAACACACCGTCTACACGGTCTACTCGCTACTCGAGGGACGATCGAACGACTACCATTTACCGTTTAGGGCAACATTGCATGTAGATGGACCCGGCCCAGGGGTGAAGCAGGGACGGCCATGCCCCCGAGGCCGGTGAAGCAGAACTGGGCGCCCATGGCTGGGAGCCCGAGCCGCCAGATCCTCCGTCGGAGTTGTTGCCACCGCCGCCAGAGCTCTTATTGCGTTGCTTGTCGCGGCCCTTGCCGGTGGAACCCCCAGAGCCGCCACGGGAACCACCGCTCTGCTTGGACGGCTGCGTGGACAGAAGAGGGGGGAGGAGGGTCGGGCGAGGAGGCGATGGCGCTGAGGCGACGAGGGCGGTGGACGGGGCAGAGGGGAGGTTGGTGTAGTTGAGCTCCTCCAGAAGTAAGTCGTTCCGTACAACCAGAAAGGACGGGAACAGCTTGTCGCGACGAAGATGGACGCTGAAGTTGCGGTAGCGCTCGTTGAGGCCACGGAGCACATTCATCACCAAGGTACGGTTGGTGACATCCTCGCCGAGTTCTCGGAGCTGACCTGCCATCTTTTTGAGAGTCTTGCAATACTTAGTGATGGAGAGGTCACCTTGGACAAAGTTCCGGAACTTGGCGTCGAGGAAGAGCGTGTGCGTCTTGCAATTCGCAAGGAATTGCACGGTGCTGTTCGGCTCGAGGACAGCGTCAGCAAGGTCATTGGAGATGGTGCCGACGATCCAAGACTGAACGAAGCAATCCATGCGCACCCAGTTGGGGATGGCCGGGAGCTCGTCGTCGGAGAAGATGTGGTCCTGAAGGGAGTACTTCCCAACGGCGAACTGCTCACGCCACCGAGTGTAGCTGCCGGAGTTGACGTCGAGGGTGGTGTGGACAACGCTCCGGATGTTGACGGCGATGGCTTGAGCGTGAAGGTTGAGGAGGGCTGCGGCTTCGTGCTGAAGCATGGCGTCGAGGATGTCGGCCCGAGCAGGATTGGAGAAGATGGAGGGGCGCCGTCATCCGCAACGCTGGCGTCCAGATTAGGGACGGTGGCGGCGGCGGCCTTGCGGGAGGCGGCCGCACGGGCGTGCGCGGCACGCACCCGCTCAACGGCGGCGTCCCGCTCAAGGGCGGCGTCGGCGGCCTCCTTCTCGGCAGCCTCGGCGTCCTTGATGGCGGCATCACGAGTGGCCAGGGCGTCCTTGCGTGCCTGTTCCTCGCTCTCGGCGTCGGCTGCGTTGGCGGGAGCCTTGGCACCGGAGCCTGCAGCAGGCGTGGGTGAACGGATCTGAGTGCCGGCCATTGCTAGGCAAGGGCAGTAGAAGATGAATCGGGGTGGATCACCCAGAATCTTGATACCATGAAAGCTAGAATGGCTCGGGAAACAATAGATTGATTGGGGTGTAAAACACAGGTACAGATATATAGGCAAGGATTCCTAGGGTTTATAGAAACAATACCAATCAACGGAGATCCTTGTCTAATCGAGTCCTAATATGTCTAGGGTTTTCCCAGGTGGAGGCGCACGGCCATAGGGCCCGTGTAGCACACCCCTACGGCCCAAAGGGCTGGCCTAATACAGCTGACTAACAATATGGGCATATCAATTTGTGTTGGCGAGCAGAAATGGATCTTTGCTCGTGGTCGCTTAGGTCATCCGCAAGCAGAAATGGATCTGTGTTGGCAGTTGAAAAGCGCCCCAACAAACATTTGTGCTGACGTAAAATCAGGGGTATCGCCTGAGATATTTTTTGTACTAGTGATATTAATCAAAATAAGATAGTTTCTTGAGATAAGCAAAATATATCAAGTCAAAATGTATAGGTTTGAAATGCTCCTTGCTCCTACCCATGTCCGCCCTAGAAAAGGATCATTTCAGATCTCGGCTTTCCTATTCTCCTTGCCCCACCCATGGTGGCCCTACAAGAGGATCATTTTAGATCTATACTTTCGTGTAAATTATGTCATATGTAATAGTGTAATGAAATATTCACCCATTGCAACGCACGGACATGTTTGCTAGTGTAGAATAATCATTTATTTTTGTAATCCTACCATTTTGGCCTTTGTATAATTATAATTCCTTTTTTATTATACTATCATGCTGACATTTGTCTTTGGCCATTGTTTATCCTAATAACTATTTAAGTATACTTTTGCATTCTAAGTCAAATATGACTGGACCCATATGTTAAGGTAGCGTGGGTAGCGGTGAACATTTTTTCATTTCTAGATGAGTTAAAGTGCCAAACCAGTTTCATCCCTAATATCAAATGTTGCTATTAAATTAATTTGAGTTTGTAATTTTATGTCTAACTAATTGAAAAGGTTGACAAATTTTAACTGAATTCAGATATTAAACTGAATTATGTCTATTTGTATACTGTACAAATCCATCCAGCTTAGTGAGTGGGGCTTTCGAAGTGAAGTTTGTTGAAAGGTTCATTGTGAACATGTGGGCATACTTTGCAACTATGCTGTCAACATTTCTCAATCTATCTAGAGGTTCTACATCGAACATTCGAGAGGCACTGAATCAAATAGAGAAGAAAATTACCAAATACAATTCATCATGCTTTGGTTGTTTCATCATCAGAGTTCCAACTAATTATGACCGTGTTAGAGTATGAGTTGTAATAGGTTAGGACTTGGATTGTAGTCTGGGTAGGACTCTTTAGTATTATGTAATTAGGACTCTATGAGTTTGGACTATATAATGAAATCCAGGGCTACCATAGAGGTGAACTTATTCAATATCCCGTCCAATTATTTTCATATGGTATCAGAGCCATAAGACTAGCATCATTTGATCCTAGGGCAAAATACACCTCCTGCTCACGTCGCCTTGGGGAGAGACCTCTCCCTAGGGCATCACATCAATTAGCAAGTTAGTATTCCAATTAGCAATATATTAGATTTTTTTTTCTACGACAAATCGTCGAGAAGGCGGACTGCACGTCGAAGTTTGGTGGACACACCAAGCTGGACGTGTCAAGGTCCTGCAGGCCGATCCAGGCAGAGTCCGATGAAGCTGGAGAAGATCCAATTGAAGCTGCAGGAGACTATGATCTCACCTTGGCAGGGGTGACATGCATGGCATCCGATCCTCTTGGGTCTTGGAGTGCAACGTGCATATGTACCCGTCTATGCATATGCATGGTGTTCGACTATGGACACATGCATCAAAATTTAGTGCATCGACCTTGACGAGCCGACAATTTATCATCGATGGTCAATATCACTATGGTCTGACGTCAACTAGCCGCCACCACTTCGTCCACAAGGATGGACATCTTGCGTCCTCAAACAATGATTCTGCTAGACGCTTTGTTGAAGACAGCAATGATATTGTCATATCTACGATGGCAAGACAGCATCAACACATCGTCCTCTGACATATGCAAGACATCATTGTCCACTGACATAGGCAAGACACACTCGTCCTCTAACATGTGCAAGACACCATCGTCCTCTAACATATGCAAGACACAATCGTCCTGTGACATATGCAAGACACCATCATCCTTTGACATATGCAAGACACTCCCAAAACAACATTCTCTGACATATGCAAGATCAAGTTGTCCTATGACATATGCAACATCAAGTTGTCCTATGACATATGCAAGATGCCCTCAATGGCAAGCTATGACAGGTGCAAGGTGTCTTCTATGATTGCACCTCCGTCTTTACAACAATCGCAATAATTTTGCGCCTTCGACTATGTGCGGCTACATCGATGACGACCACTACATCGCTCATGACTACTACATCGGCTACAACTCTAGTCAAATCGTTGATGTCATCCATGACACTCCCACTATGACTGCGAGAGGGAATAGTGGAGAGAAACGGAGAAGACGTTAGAAGTACATGACTTCAAATTCAGTCGCAGTCATTCGCTTCGCTCCCGCTATGACTTAGGAGGGATGTTAGAGTATGAGTTGTAATAGGTTAGGACTAGGATTGTAGCCTGAGTAAGACTCGTTAGTATTATGTAATTAGAACTCTATGAGCCTGGAGTATATAATGAAATCCAGGGCTACCATAGTGATTATGCTATTCCAATAATATTTTCCATATACCGAATGTTTTTAACGATGAATTGAGATTCGCTCTATTTGAGTAAGGTAGGATTCAAAGAGACAAAAATAATAGGTGAAGGTGTTAACTTTGTGCGGAGGAAGGATCTTGTGGCAACAAGGAATGCTGCCTGGAGGAAAATAGCTGCATGTTCTGTTGTGAAAGAGAAACAAGACAACATATGTTCTTTGATTTTGTAGTGGCCACTCAAACCTTGGAGCTGGGGTTCAGAATAGGAGGTAGTTTTGATTCAGTTGGCAAGTATTGGCTTAGTAATAGGATAGGATCATTAAAATATTTACCTTTATAGTCCTCTGGTGATTGTGGAAGATTAGAAATTACTTGCACTCTCGGACTGTTCCTTGGCAGTGTATGGAAGAAACTGTTGCAGAAAATTGTAGGTCTAGTGCAGAATTGGTAATTTTCGTGCCCCGCAAACCTGGTGGAGAACTTGAAAAAACATTCAACGGAAGCTTGACACAAGCTGTTGTGACCCTGTGCGGATTGGCTTCTAGAGATGGATTTTCGCTAGGACATCAATTTTGGAACAAAATTTAAAATTCCTAGAACGATGCATGGAGACAGTATAAAACAAATAATGCTCTTCGCCATGTCCCAACTCCTACCCTATCATTTATTTTTTTCAAAAATGTACCAACTGGATAAATATAAGTTGTCCCTCGGTCCCAAATTATAGTCCACTGTTGATTTTTAAAATAAATTTTGATCATTTCTCTTATTAAAAAAATTAGTACGAATAAGCAGAAATATGAGTCAGACTTAAATTACCTTTAATAATAAAACAAATTATACCAATGCAAATTTTTACTAATGTAAATATTTTAAATAAGACTGGTGGTCAATGTTCATCTAAAAAGTTAACAGTAAACTATAATTTATAACGGAAGAAGCATCCTATAGAATATAAGAAAGAAACCCCGCTACTGTTCTTTTGTAGCCCCACATGGCTAAAGGCAGTCACGAGATGGACAAAATAAATTGCTCGCTATTTTCTACTCTAAAAAACAGTCATGGAATCACTGGAACACATTTCATTTATACAACAAAGAGGCGTGACACTGACAAACGAAGATCGAAACTAAAGTTAAATTAACGCTACAAAGCTCTCAGTACGGACTGAATTAAAAAAGAAAAGGAAGAAGATAGTAGCAAAACGAACAACGAGACACCAACGAAGCACGGAAAGCTCCTAAGCTCGCAAGCGAGGCCCTTGAAGCACGGAAAGCCCTGCAGATGGGGCTGCTAAGCTCGCAAGCACTTGAGGCCCTTGAAGCACGGGAGGCGCTGCAGCTCGGCCATCTGGACCGCCGGCGGAACTACATTCGTCGGGCAGCGGTGCCCGTGGCGGCGGTGCGGGATGCAGGGCACCGCGACCGCTCGCTTCAGCTGGCAGAGGCAGTTCGTGTTCTCGACCACGACGCAGCACTGCTGGCGGATCTCGTCACGGGCCAAGCAGTTGGTGAAGTACTTGAGCTGCTCCGCGCAGCTCAGCTGGGGCGCGACGGAAGCAGCGGAGGCGGAGGCGGAGGCGGAGGCTACGATCACGGCGACAATGGTGGCGAGCTTGGGGGGCGCCATCGATGAGCTAGCTGTGTCGTCTGGGAAGGCAGCTGGATAGCCTGTGAGTCTGGGGCCTTGTGACTCTGATATGTGCCGCAGAGAGTCACGGTCACGGGTGACCAGTGACGACCATGCCATGCCGTCTTCTCTGCCTCTCACAGTGGACGGCAGTGACGGCATGCATGGAACTAGGTCACGTGGCCCGTGGCCAGAGGGCGGGTCGAAGGCTGGCGTCGGGCCGACCCATTGCCATCGCTACACCTGGAACGCATAGAAGGATATTTGTATCTAGCTTCCGTTAGATAGTTTATTATTTAACTTTCACTTCGAGATCTGTGCGCATCCAAGAATCCAACGTCTTCGAAACGAGCTGGACAGTTGGCCAAGCACGTTAAAACGTGGAAGAGAAGTCGGATGGTATGATAGCACAAACAGGAGCACGTTAAATCCAACATAAGGAGGGGAAATCTCTATCTCGCGAGTGACGAGAAGTCACTCAGCTTCTACCGAGCCCTATTTTAGCATAGCATGTTAACGACCTAGCATTACTAGCAAGAACTTGGATACCTATGGATCATGTATCTAGGGTTTCAAACGACCCCTGAAACTTAAATGCGCAAGCAAGGTAAACATAGAAAAAGTAATGACATTTTGAAATAAAGTAATGACATTTTGAAATATAAGGGTCATATGCTCCGGTGCTTGCCTTCTTGCTCTAAGTCAGACTTGGGCTCTTTCGAACTTTGGTCTGGGTCTTCAAAGACTTCAGTTAGATTAAGATTGCCTTCACGTTGCTCACTCTCGGACTTGAAAATCCGCTCGTACGTTCCATCGGCGAGAGAGGTGTCTATATGAGATGCACATGTATCAGTTTTAATAAGGCACAAACAAGTACAAACACAATGCTTATGAGTGCAGTAACTCAATTAAACATATTGGTAAAAAATTACCGAGTAGAACTTAATTATTTAGAATTAAGTTTAGAGCAAGAATATTATTTAATCATTAGGCCTTTTCTTAGCACATTTTAGTAGTTAAAGCCTAGAAAACATTTTTTATATGAACAAAAATTACAGCGAGCACATTTATGAGTTATATTCTTTAAAACTTAATTTCCAGGACCCTACAAGTATTTTATTTATTTGTTTTCTATTTATTTTAATAGCCACTTATTGATAGCAAACAGAAAAACCTAAACAAATCTACAAGTACTTTCTGGAGTTGAAATATTTACTGGAGGTGACTAAACATTAGATGACTCTACTGTGAATATTTCTGATTTTTCAGAGATATATATAATTTATGGTGATTTATCTACATTAAAACAGCTAGAGCAAATATTAAACCACAACTAAATCTACACATGATTTCTTGGGGCTGAGATTTTTACAGTGCACTTATATGACTTAGAGCAGCACATGGTAAAAAGAATATCAATTTCGACTCATTAGAACTTTTCATATATTTTTCTTGCCCTTTAACATGGGTGCACAAAAAACTATAGAAAGACCTATATAACATATGTTTAAAAACGTGTCTATTAAACTCTAATGAACATAACAAAGCATGCCCAGAAAGATTACTATGCATTTATTTACTTTCTTTAGCCTTTTTCTAACTAAAATCAAAACTGTTGCAAGAACTTAGATTCCATGAGTTCAGGTTGCCAACGACCACTTAGATCTTCACCACCAGCAGGAGGCAGCTCAGCAAGCGGCTATGGAGATAGATGCAGACGAGGATCCCTGTCACACCCGGTTTTGAAGAATAAAACCAAGTAACTCACATGTGCACCAGGATCCGTTCACACACACACATGATGACATCATTATGGATAACAAACCAATGTATATTGTACCAAAAGAGAGTTAAATAGCATTATTACAAACCAATAGTATAATCCTTAACAAATCGAATAAACGTCTTGTCGGATACAAATATCCGGGACGTCTAAACCACAAGGATAAGACTTCCATTTCAAGGGAGGTCGACCTCCGAACAAGCAACAATGCGACCAAGTCTTACCAACGATCCAGCTACGACCCAACCACGGCCTAGCCATAGACTGGCACGCCACGTTCCGTGTCACCCGACCCTTGGAGGTGGGGCGACCGGAGCGGACGGACCAGTCCGCCTCGCCTGACCCTGCGGGGAGGTCGGGCGATGAAATCACTGTAGACAGAGACATCAGCCTCGCCCGACCCACATCGGCCGAGGGGCCCACCGACCTCCCCTTCACCTCGACCGACTCCCTCT
This sequence comes from Alloteropsis semialata, assembly GCA_004135705.1. Classification (NCBI taxonomy): domain Eukaryota; kingdom Viridiplantae; phylum Streptophyta; class Magnoliopsida; order Poales; family Poaceae; genus Alloteropsis; species Alloteropsis semialata. The sequence continues at coordinate 47,662,652 of CM014273.1, forward strand.
GGGTCAACAGGCTATCATGACCCAAGGATAGAGCCTGTCAGATGCAGCAGGCTCGCGATATGGGCAAACGCTACGGGCATTAAACGCTACAGCGGGCGCCGCACGACTAATACGCCAGTCTACCCGGCCTAAACTAATGATGGTGGACTGGCGTGCTCAACGCCGGACCCGTCACAGACGAGTGACGGGACATTGCCTTGCCTACCGCCTGTTCGGCCCTAAACGAGGACCAGAACACTGACAGCCCCGGCTTGCACTCCACCCTAGCAGGTGACGGAACGCCACCATGCTCGGTCATCATTTCCAGCAAGTGATGGAGCTCTGGCACATGACATAGAAATGTCAAATATCACTGATGCACCTGCAGGATGCTCATCATGAGCACTCTCCATGGTTCCCAAGACGAGACTCGGTGACAAGCGGAGAATTGGAGGCTCGCCTGACCCCTTGGCCTTTTCCTTTCTCCCCCACGGATCTTTTTTCCCTTTTACCCGATCATGTATCCGACCCGGCCCTTTCCCTTGGACTATAAAGGGGAAAGGGGGGCCATCCTTGGCGGGGGGATCGCAAATTCGCCCATTTCATTCGACACACTCACATACGCACACACGCTCACGGCGACCTGGGAGCTCCTCCCTCTCTTGATTGCTTGTAACCCCTACTACGAGCAACGCGAGTAACACGAGCAGCATCGAACTGGACGTAGGGCGTTCGAGCCCGAACCAGTATAATCCCTTGTGTCCTCTCGCGAACCATCCAGGCCTTAGCACGCAATGTACTAAATTCACTTGTTGGCCATTTCTTGCGCCGACAGTTGGCACGCCAGGTAAGGGCATTTACGTGTTCGACGATCTTCCCCAAGCTCCGGATGGCCAGTGACGGTTCGAGCTGGGCACCCGGGATGCACGTGCATCTCAAAAGCCTGGACTTCATCGCCATCAGTGGCGGCGTGTTGGAGCGGATCACCATCGCCTCCCTAGCCATCAACAGCAACACCAGTGTCGCGGCGGCCGCCAAGGCCCTCGCGGATGTTCGACTGAGCGCCCTAGAGACCCACGAGTTCCCTGCGAACTCCAATAGAGAGGACCTTTGGAGGCAGCTCGATACATTCCTGGGACCATGACTATCCCGAGAAGACACGCGCTGCGTCATGTTCACCCTGGCGAACGTCTCAGCACAACTCGCGGGAGGCGCGCCACTCTCTCCAGGCGTGCTAGTCCTCGTCCCGCCTTACGTGGCGTCCTTCGGCTTGGACAACGCAGGGGAGACGGTCTCCCGCTGGATGGTGCGCTACATGTGCCAAACCCCCGTGGACGATGAGTTTGTGGGGATGATCGATCATGCCTTGGAGTCGATCCTCGACCTGCTCAGTGACAGCTCATCGGGGACGTCTGAGATAGAGCTAGTCGCTGAAAGCCATCACCCCTCCCGCGAGTGTTTTATGGCGGACACCCCCGATGGAGCGCTGGGAGAAGCAAGCGATGAGGATCCTAGCCAGCCGCCGGCGCACAATGCTGTGGCTAACGTTGCCGTGGTTGACGCCGCCGCGACCAACCCCGTCATGGCCAACGCTGCTACCACAAGCACAGGGAGGGCCGCAACTGAACCACCCCGACACCCACGCCCCGATCAGGCGCAGGCCCAAAGGCAGGAGCTCCAGGAGGCCCAACACCAGCTGGAGCAAGAGCACGCACGTGGAGCAGGACCGGCTTTGCATCGAGCAAGAGCGCGCGTGCATGGATCAGGAGCAAGCACGCATCAAGTGTGAGCTCCAGCAGTGTGACACCAGGGCACCGGCACGTGGGCGTGCCCGCGATGTTTAGCGGCAAATCGTGAACGACGAGGGGGGGCCACCCCGTTTCGCGAGAGCAAGCCAGAACATCGCGGCAGCCGCAACGCTCTTGCGGGGGCTCCCTGACCCTGTCATGCCGGAAGCCTGGAGAGCACAACGCGAAGTGGGCGAGCTCCTCGAGCGAGCGGCGGCACAGCAGGCTGAGAGCTCGTAGTCTCGGCGACGTGGCTCTCACATTAGCCAGCGCCGCGTCTCGAGGCAGCCTCCGCATGACTACGACGACCATGACCAGCAGAATATGTCGGTTCATCAGCCGCACCCCCGGTCCCGACACGCGACCGAGGGCCCCATTCATGGACGTCTCGGCCTGGTCCATGACGCCCGCAATATAATAAATGCACACCGCCGCCAGCCGGCCGAGGGGTATCGAGAGCCCCCGCGCGGACGCGTTCCGTGCTGCGGAGGCCGATACGACGACGACGCCAAGGGACGGAGCTCAAGCCCGGACGCGCCGGGACCTCGCGCCTTCAGTTCCTGGATCAGAAACACTTCATGTCCTCTGCGGTTTCATCCCCTGACAAACTGGCCCAAGTATGATGGGGAAACCAATCCCGAGCTATGGCTCGAGGACTACCGGCCCGCGTGCCAAGCCAGAGGAGCAGATGATGATGACTTCGTCATCCGACACCTGCCGCTATACCTGGCCAACTCGGCCAGGGCGTGGCTCGAGCTTCTCCCTGCAGGCCAGATCCAAAACTGGTCCAACCTTCGGGAGATCTTTGTTGAGAACTTCCAGGCAACTTACAGTCGGCCGGGAAACCCTTGGGACCTTAAGAACTGCCGACAAAAGAAAGGGGAGACTCTCCGGGAGTATATCCTACGCTTTTCCCGGCAATGCAATGAGCTGCCCAACCTCGCTGATGCCGACGTCATCGGCGCATTCTTATCAGGGACGACTTGCAAGTCCCTCGTCCATAAGCTTGGGTGCAAAAGCCCTCGCACGGCGAAAGACCTTCTTGACATAGCAACGAGCGACGCCTCCGGCGAGGAGGCGGTTGGGGCGATTTTTTACCATCCCTCAGAAGGGAAGGGCAAGCACGACGAGGAGGCTGACGAGGGCCATTCCGACCGCCCGAGTAAGAAGAAGAAGAAGAACAAGGCGCGGCATCAGATGGTCGTGGCAGCCGAATGGAAGCCGGGAGTCAAACCCCCGGCGGGAGAGATGACCGACCACTTTGAGAGGATGTGGAACGGACCCTGTCCCAACCACGAGTACCCTATGAGGCACCTCTACAAGGAGTGTTCCCTCACGAAGAAATTAATGACTGGGAACAGCTCGAGGGGGAGCCACGAAAGCGGAAGCCTGACCCGACTCCGTTACCCAGAGCCTGACGGATGCCTGATGATTTTCGACGGCATCGAGGCCTCAGTCAGCAAGGGTCGGGCTAAGGTGGAATGCCGTGAGGTTTTCGCTACTGAGCCGGCCACACCGGCCTTCCTCTGGTGGTTGGAGGCGGCCATAACCTTTGACCGCGGCAACCATCCACAGTACGTTCTCAGGCCGGGCAAGTACCCACTTGTGGTCAATCCGATCATTGGTCGGAAGCGACTCACCAAAGTACTGATGGATGGAGGGAGCGGGCTTAACATCCTCTACGTCGACACCCTCGACGTGATGGGCATCGACCGGGCGTGTATTCGCCCGACAGGGGCACCTTTCCACGGGGTTGTACCCGGGAAGCAGGCCATCCCACTTGGGCAGATTGACCTACCCGTTACGTTTGGGACGCCGTCCAATTTCAGGATGGAGACCCTCACGTTTGAGGTGGTAGGCTTCCACGGGTCCTACCATGCCATCTTGGGTCGACCGTGCTACGCGAAGTTCATGGCCGTCCCCAACTACACCTACCTGAAGCTCAAGATGCCTAGGCCCAAGGGGGGTGATCACTATAGGCTCGTCCTTCCAACGTGCCTATCAGTGCGAAGCTGAGAGCTATGAGCTAGCCTCGGCGACAATCGCACCAACGGAAGAGCTCGCACCAATCCAAGCCTGTCTAGTGGAGGAGGCCCCGGACTCCAACCGCGGTACAGCGTCCTTCCAGCCGACGGAGGACACCAAGGAGGTGCAACTCGACCCGGGCAATGCCAAGGAAAAGGTGGCTCGAATCGGGACCAAGCTGTCCCCCAAATAGGAAAGCGCGCTCGTTGACTTCCTCTGCGCGAATATCAACATTTTCGCATGGAAACCCTCAGACATGCCGGGCATCCCAAAGGAGGTCACCGAGCACTCCTTAGATATTCGGCCTAGCTCCAAGCCGGTGAAACAACGCCTGCGCCGCTTCAACGATGAAAAGCGCAAGGCTATCGGCGAGGAGATCGCAAAACTTTTGGCAGCCGGATTCATCAAGGAGGTGTATCATCCCGAGTGGTTAGCCAATCCTATTCTTGTATGAAAAAAGAATGGGAAATGGAGAATGTGTGTTGACTATATGAGTCTCAACAAAGCGTGTCCGAAGGATTCATTTCCCTTACCGAGCATAGACCAAATAGTCGACTCGACCTCGGGGTGCGAAACCCTTTGCTTCCTTGATGCGTATTCTGAATACCATCAGATCGCGATGAAAGAGTCCGACCAGCTCGCAGCCTCTTTCATCACCCCGTTTGGTTCGTACTATTACGTGACGATGCCATTTGGGTTAAAAAACACCGGGGCAACATACCAACGATGTATGCTCAGGTGTTTCAACAACCTCATCGGACAAACCATAGAGGCATATGTGGACGACATCGTAGTCAAGTCCAAGCAGGCCGACCAACTCATGGCCGACCTCCAAAAGACGTTCGACAAGCTCCGGGCAAACGACATCAATCTCAACCCTTACATCATTTCCCAAGTCATCCGACCCAGTTCATACAAGTTGCAGAACGCCGATGGCGTACTTTCCACACGCTTCCCACATGGCTCGGTAGCAACCCCCGACCCTGTTACACAGGGTTCGGGGTCACTCGGGGGCTAGCCAGCGTACCCCGGGATAGTGAATTCTGTCAGTGCCCAATTTCTCTTACACTGCGTGCGGTGTTGAGGGTAGACCGAGGCAGGATGGACTCAAAAATATTGGTCGGGCCGCGGAGAGCCAAAGGCCATGAAGGCAGAGGCTCAGACGCTCACCAATCGCACCGAATTTGCCTTGCCTCACAAAAGGCCCCGACAGAGCACAAAATCGAAAAAAGAACTCGGGGGCTGACACATGCACAAGCACTAGCTTAACACGATAGAACCAAATTCAGCCGACTCGAGGACATGTCTTACTCAGCCACGGGTTTGGATACAAAAATGAGCTCAAAGGGTCAGAATAGTTCGGACGGAAAAAGAAAACTAAACTAAGGGGCCCATGGCCCGTCTTCCTCCTGTGTTGATGCAGCTAGAACCGACGCCAGAGGAGCGACGTCCTCTTCGAGCTCCTGCACCTCCTCAAAAGTGATGCCTGGTGCGAACCCCTCGGCAAGAAAGTTCAGCCCGATCTGGGCATAGTGGGATCGAGCCACGGCAAAGGCCCACAGCACACCAAGGAACAGCCTGTCCGCCGCCAACGCCCGAGCTCGGGTCGGGATCCTTGGGACCTGAGCCAGGAGCGAGCTCGACCACACGTCCGGCCTTATCCCGAGGTCGTCAAGCGCGGCGAGAACAGCGACCCGAAGGGCGTCGTACTCATCGCCATCTTGTTGAAGAACATCCTCGAGCCTACGTGCCTCAGCCGTAAGCCGGGTAATCTCCACCTAGTTCCCAACCGCTGCGGTTGCCAGATCGACCGCTGCGGTCGCCAGATCGCTACAGATCCGCTTGGCATCAATCCGGGCCTACCTTTCAGTCACCAGGATTGCATGTGCGCGTGCCAGATCCTAAGAGCGGGCGCCGGTGAGCCAAGTGGCGTCGTCACATGTGAACAAGGCCGCTGCGAGCTCTTCGCGCACATCTTCTAGGTCACCCATGGCCTGGTCCCGTTCAGCACGAAGGCGGTTCCACTGCTTCTGCAGTTGACGGTGTTCCTCATCGCGGGTGGCCGATTCGGACGCCCATGAGGCAAGCATGGCCTCGGCGTCCTCAGTGTGCTCGCACGCCTCCTGGGCCCTGGCACGGGCGGCATCAGCCTCCTGGCGAGCGGTGGCCAATTCCGCCGCGAACGCCTCCTGGGCTCGAGCCTGGACAGCCACGGCCTCCCGGTGGACGGCGGCTAGTTGCTCGGCGAACGACGCCTGAGCTTGCGCTCGAGCCTCATCCTCTTCGCGGTGAGCGGCAGCAAGTTGCACCAGGAGGGCCCCACGCTCTTCCCGTTCAGTAGCCGACCGATACCATACACCCCATTCGCGGTGAAGGAACCCGACTTGTCGCGGCTACGGCCCATCAGGGACTGTAGAAAATCGAAGACGGCCAAGGATTGATTCCTCAAGAAAAACAAACAACTGAAAATAGCAGGTCCTTACCTCTCCGTCCGGGACGACCATAGTTTGGATGGTGTTAAGCGTAGTGTGCAGGGCCCCAACCACCGATTCGACCCCGGCCTCGATTCGCCGGCTATCCTCCTGCTCTGCAGCATCGTCTAAAGTGAAGACACTGGGGTCCGGGTCTTATCGGCCCATCGAAGCCGTGGACCTCCAAACGCAAAAGCGTCACTTCGCGGTCACCAGTGATCTCCACTTCAGGGGAGGGAACCCGGGATAGGATCGGCTCCGAAACACCGACCGGCTCCCCTGTAAGCACCGGTTCAACTTCCGGCGTAGCCTCCGCAACGGGTGAGGCGCGTGTGGTCTCCGCGGTTGCCTGCCCTGGTGACGAGAGGAAAGACACCACGATCCTTGCGCTCATCGGCGACCCTCTCGAGGGCTCGACGTACGGTCCAGCATTCCCGGCTTGCTGGGTCAGGGGCGCCTGGCTGCCCTCTGCGTCAGGGACCGGCGTGGACAGCCCGGATCACCTTGATCGCTGGGGCGAGCCCTCGGCGTCCAGGGCCGGTTGGTTGGGCATAGTCGGATGGTTGGTGTGAAGGTTCGGAGGACTAACCCCCGTTGCAGGAGCCGGCGAGGCTAGCGATGTAGCCTCGACGATGATCGAGCCAGGGGATCGGTGAAGCTTATCCCCACGAACAGTGCGGCCTCCACCACCTACCTCGCAAGTACAATCTAGGGTGCCAGCTCGAGGGGCATGACCCGACTCCCCACCCTGCGACATAAAAACACTTGGAAAGTTGACCATTACGAGGGTTGACAAGGTCTGGAGGCGGAGACACGTACATGGATGCCAGGGGAACACTGAACCCAGCCTTTTCGGTAACGGCTCATCCGAACCCTCCCCCTCGAATCGCGGGCGCTTGCCTTTGTCGACCCTTGGTGCCGGGGAAGCTCGATCGGAGCTCAACGAGCCCCTGGGCCTTGGATGGACATCCCCCGATCCACGGGTCGGCTGGTCAGCAGAGGTCTCTGGCTCCAAGTTGGGCGTGAGGTCGGGCGCGATGTTGGAAGCCATGACTGAGGGAGGCAAAGGCTCCCGGGCCTGGCCCGCAGTGCCTCCCTCCTCACGCTCTAGGTCCTCCTAGTCAATAGGGGATCCACTGCCGCCGCCATCAGCGCCCTTCCCGGGGTCCACAGCGCCCCCTCCTCAGTCTCAGACTCGGAAAGCCCGGTCAGGCCATCACTGTGATCGTCCCCCATGGCGGTCTCCTCGTCAATGTAAGGACCCATGCCCTCATGCCACCGCCCCTCCATCAACGCGACGCTGCGGCGGTGGCGATACTCCTTCTGCTTCTTCTCTCAGTGGCCTTCTTGGCCTGCTTCTTCTTCTTCTTCTCGGCCTCCTTCTGCCTCCTCTCGGCCTCTATGTGCTCGCGGTTGAGCGCTCTCCGCTGCGCATCTTCGAGAAGAGGACGGCACGAGGCGACATAGTTAAGAAGGCCCTACAAAGTAAAAAAGGAGTTCCCCTTAAAACACCAGCCGATCCAAAATGAGGGAAGCTGGCAGGAAGAGAAGATGGGACTCTTACCACGACAACGGCCCCAATATCGGGCTTCATAGGCGGATGCCCCTCGATCGGGTAATCCGCATCATCACGGATTACGGCATCATGGAGGCGCCGGCGAATCTCTTCGACAGACAGCGCCTCGCAGGACATCACCAGCCTAGTCCAATCCACATGTGGCGTCATCTCGAAGATTGGCAGCTGATGTGCCATGAGCTAAAGGACTCGGCGGGCGTGATATGCTGCAATCACCCCCGTGCCGGTGACCTTCCAGGTCTCCAACCGCTTGACCCTCGTCAGGAGGTCGAGAATCATCTTCTTCTGGTCCGCATCTGGGCCCCAGAACCACACGTCTGGGCGCTTAGTAATGACGCGCCCGGTGAAGAACGGGAAAGGGGTGGAGGGGACGTTCCTGAGGTATAACCATTGCAAATGCCACCCCTTGTTGGAGGAGAGGAGGTGGAGCGTGAGGTAGCCGGGTGCTCGCTTCCCGCGAAGACAGATGCCGGCGCACCCCATCGGCCTCACTCTCCCCTCCGTCTTCATAAGATTGATGTGGAAGAACCACTTCCACAAGGCGAAGTGGGCCTCGATGCCGAGGAAGCCTTCGCACATGGCAACAAAAGCCGCAATGTGCTGAACCCCATTGGTGTTCAGATGCTGCAGCTCAAGCCCGTAGTGGTGCAGGATCCCACGGAGGAAGTAGTGTGGGGGGACCCCACCCCTCGCTCGTGGAAGGGGATGAATGAGACGACGTAGCCGTCCGGCGGGTGCGAACTGTCTTCGGCGCCGGGGACGAGCCACTCCATCGCCTCCGTCCTCGGACACAAGAGGGCCCGCTCCACCAGGCGATTCAGGTGAGCCTCGACCACCATTGACCGCACCCACTGCCCCATCGCAGGTTGGAAGGGATGAGGCGGGCGGATGCACCTGCGAAATCGAGCAAAGGAAAGCGGCGGTGCTAAGGCGAGGAACAAACAAGAAACGGCGAGGGAGAGAGGAAGCATGGCGTGGAAGGGGAAAGACCGTCCCCTCTGCCTTTAAGAGGGCGGAGCCGAGGCGTGCTCGGGAAGCACGTCGCGCCGCCCGCACACGTCTCCTCCCACGTCTCCTCGTTCTTCGTGCCACGACCAGACACAACAAACTCCCACGGCAGTCCGTTTTCAGATGGCCTCACGGGCCCTATAGGTAAGAAATCATCAGGCAAGGGCGGCCTGATCGAGGCCCAAAACAGCCTAGGAGTTCTAAGGCCGGCTTGCGAAGGGTCTGAAGGCCGCTCTCGAGCGTCACCCGAGCGAGGGGCTGGAACGGGTGGGCCCGCTAGCGGCCAACACCCCGATGCGCGGGCACCAAGGTCACTCTGACCCGCGTTCGAGCCCAGAAGCGCCCAACCCTATGTATCTTACCGCAAAGAGGCAACGAGCCCTCGTAGCCGGTCGAACGGCCGCGGGAACTAAAGGGGTTGGGCGCCGGGGATTCTTTGAGGTCGATCACAAGCTAATCCGACGAATCCCCATTGAAGGGGCGTTGGGGCCTCACTCAAACCTACCCGTTTGAAACTCAACGAGAGCTGTGCTTCGGCCTGTGTGGCAAAGTGCGAGGCATCTCTTACCCTCCGTCCTATCGCAAGGAAAGCATGAGGAAAAATGCAGACAAGACGAAATGCCATCCGTCCGGACGCAGGTCACAGAATAAACACGGAGGATGGAATCGCAAACAAGAGACCGACGACACAGTCGTAGAACACACGAACGAGACGACATTTTCATTCATAAACAAAGGCGAAGTACACACGGCATACGACCATAAGGGAATACGAACGGGAATCACCACTCTTACGTGGCGATATAATGTGTCTGAGGGGAAGAGTCCTCCTAAACCAAGCAGGAGGCCATGCAATCCAAGATCGCTAGCCTTCTTTTGGCTTCTTTCCCCCCCGAGACGCTCGAAAGGGAGAAGGTGCACAAGCACGGCCCCTGGCAAAGAGCCGATCACCGTGGCGAGCTCCGAGCCATCTCCGCCCCTGACAGCGGGGAGCACCGACAACGGCTACCCTCAGAAAAGCGGGCAGAGAGTCGCTGAAGGCCGCATCGACAATGGCAACCCGCGACCGAGAAGGCGGAGAGCGGCGCCAACGATCCACCACGACCTCGAACCCTTGTACCAGAAGGGAAGAATGGGGGGATCAGCGATGCCGACGACCTGAGCAGCACACGACCGCTCGCCACACCATCACCTCCGAAGTGGCAGGTGTGGAAGGCGAGACCGCCGCGTTTGGGGCTGGCACGACATCGAGCAGATGTCGCACCAGGCACCTTGACTCCCACGTTTCACTGGGATTCTTTTGGCTTCAGTGGCTGGGGCCCCCGACCCCTACTTCAGAGGGGCGCCCCGAAACAAAGCTGACACGAACCTGCTCCATCAGAAAGGGAAAAGAGGAAGAAACTGGATCAGGTGCTTAAAAAGCCAAGGCAGGGACCCCTATTTATAGCAAGAAGCGTCCTTATCCAAGCCCCACACGGGGGCTACAGGACCCGGTCACGCGGCATGATCACGCGGTCAGTTCGAAAAAGACAAAAACTCCCATGGGAGAAACTGTAACACCCTAAAATTTTGTTTTCTAAATTAGTAATTAATTTGCTAGGTTTTTGTGTGAGCATTCAGAAAATTTAGACAAATTAAAATCCTTTTCAGAAATTAAAATCAACCCTAGGTTTAGAAACTTGTTTGCGCATTTCATGCCGGTGCATTGTTTTCTTGTATGAGTGTTCTTTTGTGCTAAGCCCTAAGTACCCATAACCCGGCCCAACCGTCTCTTTTCCTTTCTTCCCGAGTCCAACCCTAAGCCTAAAACCCGATCCAAGACCAAGACCAAACCCAGATCCAAACCTTTACCACAACCTTAACCCGGCCCGTTTCTCCTTTCTTTTTCTCCCTGAGGCCCAAACCTTTTTACCAATCCTAGCCGGCCTGTTCTTGCTTTCTCCTTCTTATCTCTAAGTGGCCCAATAAACAGGCAGCCCAGGCCGTCTCTCTCTCTTCTTTTCCACGCACGCAGGAGAGGATGCCGTCGCCCCTGGCCTGTTTCCTTCGCCCCTTCCTTTCATCTTCGACAAAACGAAACCGACGCCCCCCTTTAATCCAGAAACCGTCGCCCTGCAGGAATACCGCCCCCCTTTCAATTCCAGGTCCAAAGGCTCTCTCATCCCCTAGAGAACTCTGGACGAGCTCCTCCCCATCCCCCTCTGGTTCCCCCACTCCCCAATCTCTTTTCCCATCGCCACCAGTGATCCTTGCCGCCGGATTTCGTCGCCGGAGCAGCAGAGGTAAGATTGCCGTCGTCGCCTCTTCTGGCAGCCACCGGCGCCCCCCTTTCACCCCTCTCCCCTCTGTCTTGTGCACAGGGACACAAGGATCACACCGCGCCACCCAGAAGCAGCAAACCGAAGCCACACGACCGCCCCAACTCTACGACCGTGACCTGCTCTGTCTCCTCGCGGCGCACCGAACCTGCTGCCTTCTTGCCTGAAGTAAGCATCAAGACGGGTTCGCGTCGCCGTCCCGGTTCCGTTTTGCCGCTCACCTCTGAAATTCATGCACCGAGGCCTTGGGGCCCCTGTCCCCGGCGACCTCTGGCCTGCAACAATGGCCGCCGCCCCCTGTTCAGCATCGGTCTTCCCTGTGCAGTCCGACCAGAGCAAGGAGAAACCAGCAGAGCCATCCATCCCCCATCCAACGGCCAGGATTAGATTGAAACATACCCCTTCGCAGTTATGTTAAAGAGACCCTGCAGAAATCCCATATCAACCCGCCGTCCTTCTTGCAGTTCAGAAAAACTTCCCTGCTACCCCTCAAAGTCTAGGGTTAATAACGATTAGGTCCTCGGTTTATCGCAGCTTAGTCCTCGATCTTGTTTTTAGTGTAGTTTCTTCACCGTAAATCCGATTAGAGTGATTTTCGCGTTGTTATGTTCGTAGAAATGCGTAGATTAGTTTTATATCCTTTTTGCTTCTGTTTTCATTGTATGGTGTACTGTTCTAATAGAAATACTTTTGTATGCATGTACTGGCTTGTGATGGATGTATGTGTGGTGATTGGAATGCGTGTATAGTTTGCGAGCAGTACGAGGCCGGCTTTGATCAAGAGTTTGAAGACCAAGATCAGCAGCAATATTTTGAGGAAGGCAAGTGTAACATGATTTATCCTTGATACCTATTCACCTATTAATCATGTTATTCATTCATGCATGTGCCTAATTTGTTAAACCTTAGGAATGACTAGTCTTGTTTATCCTATATTCCTTGTTACCTTGGGTTTATGCATATGGGTAGATATGTTAGTTGTCGCTATGCTTGCCAACCGCTGATGTTCGTTATGAAATAATAATCATGACTAATGATATACTTGAAACCTTATTAAAATGTGCTTTTTAGCAACTTGGTTTAGGGAGCTTGAGCATGTGTTTGCATTGCTCTAAGCGTCTCTTCTTAAGGTTCCGTTCTTAAAGCGGCCACCCAGGAAAACCGTACAACCACAGGAATCACATGGCTCTGGTCTTGACTAAGTAAACTGTACGGCTCTAGCTTGTCTAGTGGTTACCGAAAGGCGCAAGTGGGGCTGCCAGGTTTAAGTGTGGACCTCGGTCAGTTCTCGTTGGGGTTTGTGTGTGATTGATTTGTGTGATGTTTTGGCTGGAGCCTGGAGGGGTCCATGCGCCTGTCAGGAAACCGTAGCGGCCACTAGCTTGCTAGGGTGTCTTTTGAAAGGTCTCGTAGTGAAACCCTGTACTCATTTCACATGGTGTGAAGGGAGTGCGTGCCCAAGGCAAGGGGGATCACGACCGGTGGTGAAAGTGTACAACCTCTGCAGAGTGTAAAACTGTTATAACAGCCGTGCTCACGGTCAAGAGCGGCCTGGATCCTTTTCGAGCGGTTCCTTGTTTTCTAAAGTAATGTTTAACGATGATGTTGGTTACTTATAATATCTCACATGTTTTTCTAATGTGGGTTATAACCGGGTTGTCATATAATTATAGTAATACAGGTTAATTCTAAAATCAATCAACTAAAAATGCTAACCACTGTTTAAACCTTGTCTAGCCTTTTGAGCCTCATTTAATCATGTTATGCTTGCTAAGTAAGATGGATTACTTACACTTGCTTCATATCAACAAAATCCCGGATGGGTACTCAGATGAACCACCTGTGGATGCTTTTGTCTTCCCTGAGGAGTTCCCGGACTTCTAGGCAGTGCATTCCCCCAGTCAGAGTCCCTGTGGAGATGTTCTGGAGTTAGACTACGTCAGGCTTCCGCTACTTTGATAAACTCGTTAATAAATGTAATGCCTGTGATGTAAGACTTGTTATGTTTTATGTTATCGAGCACTGTTTTTCCTTTCTTTGATATTCATTTCTGAGCTATATGTGTGTAAAGACTTCCTGGGTACACATATAGTAGCATTCGGATTTCCTTCGTAAATCCGGGTGTGACAGAAACAGTGGCGGCGCGCCCTAAAAAAGGACCGACAAGACCCAACGGGTCAGGATCAGGCGTGGCAGGCACGCCACACAGCGAGTCCCGGTGCAGGACACAGGCCTGTCTACGGACGAGTAAAACCAACGCCTGGCTCCTAAAAAGGGGCGACGACTCTGAATAATAACACGACCGCTCGGACCAGTCTCAGCCCCTGAGCGAACGTCAAAGTTCGCCCAGTTGCTTCGAGGCTACACCCACCGGGTGCGCTCGCGCGCCCCCGGTGAAGGAAACGACAGAGACTCAAGGATTCAACCTCTGAACGAGTCCGTGACTCGTCCAAAGGCTCGGGGGCTACACCCGGTGGGTGCGCTCGGGCGCACCCAAAGCAGGACATGACAAGATCTAACGTAGAGTCCCTCCACAGGTCACTGTTGGCGGCTCTTAATGACAGATTATTATTGCCAACAAAGATATAAAAAGTATTAAAACAAATAGACATAGGGTGATTTACTAATGAATTCCACGAGTTTTGGTGTGTATGTATTTACAGGAATAAAGTGGAGCAAGGAAGGCTAAAGTGGGCCCAGGGCCAGGTCGCCCGACCTATCCTGGTCGGCCGACCTGGGACCAGGCCCAATGAGGTCCAGACTTAGCCCAACAGCAAAAGCACACTCAGGAGTGATCAAGAACGTTGAGATCAAGTCGGTGGGAATAAAGAGATGGGGTTGGGCCATGTGGCAATCACATGGATTCATGGGCCCACATCCCCAACTAAACTGACACATCTTCACCATTACCCACCGGAAACCGACCAAAGGACCCACTGAGAAGTGACCCTGACAGAGTGGGGCCGAGGGGCCACAGCCCTGGGTCGGCCGACCTAGCCAGGTCGGCCGACCTGGCCGCGCGTCCAAACCCCCACCGCCTTCAGGAGCAACTGTCAACCGTCTCCAGGAGTTCATCTGTGCCGTGCATCATCAAGGACGGTGCATCGGATGGTCGGCCGATCCCCCTTAGTCGGTCGACCTGGGCCCACCTCCGGACCGCCTCAACCGCTGCACACCGACTCTAAACCGCCTCTCCAAGCTATAAATAGCTAGACTCGGGGCAGGGCTAAGCATCATCGTGCTGAAGTGAAGATCCAAGGCGAAGCCCTCCTCATATCCAGAGTAGAAATAGGGAGAGAGTGAGGGAGAGTCTGGAGGAGTCCCGGCGTGTCGGAGACCCTCCACCTGTACCTCGACGGATGCGAGCTGCTCAGTAAGTATCCGGGATTCAACTAGTAATTAAGACTGAGTTATAGATAAGTCAATTTCTCTATTGTGCTTGTGGATTCGTTGCTTTATTTATATAAAGTATTCTAATCTCTGATCAAGGTTAGGATAGCTGATATTATCTTAGGCATGGTGCTTAGGTGTATATCTGCCCTCGTTTGCCTCGTAGCCCCACGGATTAGTAAAGGTAGGCGGCAGGTGGTGACAGCCCTGTCCGTCTTTTGTAATCCTCCACGTACGGGTACGGCGTAGAGCTGTTGGCCGGCAATTTCCTAGAGGCCTAGGATACCCCGGTGCCTAAAGCAAGCATAGGAGAATTCTCTTAACTATCATCAGAACCTTAATACTAAGTTATCCTCTCTACCTAGACTTTATATACACTCAATCGATCCGGCTCAGCTTTAGTGATTAGATACTCGTTTACGTTCCCCGTGGATGCGATACCTGGTTTACTCACGGGTGAAAGCTACTTTGACAGCCGTGCGCTTGCGGACTTTCTGTTTGCCACCGCTGGTGTCAACAAGCTTTCTGGCGCCGTTGCCGGGGAACGGTAGCAGTTATCTAAGATCTAAGGTTGCCCGTATATCTTTTATTTTATATTTCTTTTCTATTTCCTTTTTACCAACCATGAATTCCACCCAAATTCATGAGTTCTCTGCTCCAAAGGGCGAATTATTGGAGCCGCACCCCTCGTCAAATCCTATTTTAACCGATAGCTATGAACTTCGCCCTGCCTTCATAGCTATGGTCCAGGACATATCCTTCTCTGGAAGTGATGGTGAAAACCCATACCGTCACTTGCACGAATTTGAGTTGCTTTGCTCGTGTCTGGTCATATCAGGCATGACGCAGGCAACAATTAGATGGAAGCTCTTCCCGTTCTCTCTCAAAGAGAAAGCGAGGAAGTGGTACGATCACACCGTTGCGCTAACGAACGGTGAATGGGAGAAGTTACGAGACAAATTTTGCCTTGAATACTTCCCTGTTCACCGGATCTGTGCACTGTGGAAGGAGATTATTAACTTCCAGCAACAAGAGAAGGAAACGATCGCCAAAGCATGGGACCGGTTCCAGGACTCATGTCTGACCGGAACAGATCTAGGCATCCCAGACTACATGCTCATGCAGCATTTTCGGTCTGGGTTGAATAGTGAAGCCGCCCGGTACATAGACACTGCAGCCGGAGGCTCATTCCTACACATAACCCCGGCCAGAGCACAAGAAGTCCTAGCAGCCATCCGGGAAAACTCCCCTGCCGACGCGACCGAAACTGAGCAAGAAGACTCCCAGGTAGAACCTATAGACTTGCCCAGTCCAGTTCCTGAGACCTCATCCGTTGCGGAAGAGGAAACTCAACCCCTCGGATTGCCATTTGAGTTCGAGGAAGATCTTTTTGAAGACTTCGGGAATACCTCGAACTACACAACACAGAAAAAGCCTACGGTAAAGACCCCCTCCATTTATATGGAGACATAATTCCTAGACGAAACCGTGAGGGAGCTCATTCCCATCCTAAACACGGAATGGTCAAACGAATCTGAGTCTTCTTCCGAAGTCATTCGGATTAACTCACCTTCGCAGACTATTCGCGGTTTCGTAAGCAAGGTGGCCGTAGACATTCTGTACAACCCGACTGTTGGGGCAAACATCATGTCCAGTTCTTTCGCTTACGTCCTTGGACGCCGTAAAAAGATGGCCCCAACGTCAAAACTTCTTAGAACACCCTCAGGTCAAATTCTCTCGAGTCTCGGCATAGTACGAGATTTTCTCCTCGTTCACCATGGGATTGAGATGGCTCTGGACTTTTACGTCTTTGAGACATTAGATTTCGACCTCCTGGTAGGACACCCTGTCGAGGGCCTCTTTTAAGATGTAACCTCGGAAGGAAACCTCCTAGCCAAAATAGGAAGAAATCTTCTCACCATACCTTTAGCCAGGGTCAAGAATTCCATAGTTGAACCTTTGGTAGGACCTAACCCAGCTGAGGAAGTGAAATCCCTGCAACCTAGCGACCCATTTGAGTCATTTTTCGAAGAACATGTTCACAACTTTATAGAAGAAGAGGATGACGCTTCTGAGCCGCTTGAAACTGAGGAGCCACCTAAGACACACGTAGAGCTAAAACCCTTGCCCGCTGGCCTTCGCTATGTCTTTCTAAATGAAGATAGGGACACCCCTGTCATCATTAGTGACAAGCTATCACAGGACGAGAGTGATAGACTCGTAAAGGTGCTCGAGAAACACCGCTCGGCGTTCGGGTACTCCCTCAAGGATTTGAAGGGAGTAAGCCCTGCACTCTGTACCCATCGCATTCCCATAGATCCAACTTCTACACCTTCTAGGAAGCCTCAGCGTAGGCTAAACAATGCGATGAGGGAAGTCATGAAGAAGGAAGTTTTAAAACTTCTGCACGCTGGGATCATTTATCCCGTCCCTCATAGTGAATGGGTCAGCCCTGTCCAAGTAGTGCCCAAGAAGGGAGGTATGACCGTCGTAAGTAACGAGAAAAACGAGCTGATTCCTCAGCGTACCGTTACTGGGTGGCGGATGTGCATTGATTATCGCCGACTCAACAAGGCGACAAAGAAGGATCACTTTCCGCTCCCTTTCATCGATGAGATGTTGGAGAGACTCGCAAACGACTCCTTCTTCTGTTTCCTTGATGGGTATTCCGGCTACCATCAGATTCCCATCCACCCCGATGATCAAGAAAAGACCACCTTCACCTGCCCCTATGGGACGTATGCATACCGCAGAATGTCGTTCGGGTTATGCAATGCACCAGCATCGTTCCAAAGGTGTATGATGTCTATCTTCTCAGACATGATAGAAGAGATTATGGAAGTTTTCATGGATGATTTTTCAGTCTACGGAAATACTTTCGACCATTGTCTGCAGAACCTAGATAGGGTGCTACAAAGATGCCGAGACAAGGACCTGGTGCTAAATTGGGAAAAGTGCCATTTCATGGTCCGAGAGGGTATAGTGCTAGGACACTTGGTGTCCGAAACAGGAATAGAGGTGGATAGAGCAAAAATAGAAGTCATAGAAAAGCTTCCACCTCCCACCAATGTTAAAGGGATCCGTAGCTTCTTAGGTCATGTGGGGTTTTACCGGCGCTTTATCAGAGATTTTTCTCAGATAGCCAGGCCCCTCACTAGCCTTTTAGCCAAGGACGTGCCCTTTGACTTCGATGATGAGTGTTTACACGCCTTCACCATTTTAAAGAACGCTCTCATCTCAGCACCAGTCATTCAACCCCCTGACTGGACGCTACCCTTTGAGATAATGTGTGATGCCAGTGATTATGCTGTTGGTGCTGTCCTTGGACAGACCAAAAATAAGAATCATCATGCTATCTCATATGCTAGTAAAACTTTGACAGGAGCTCAACTTAACTATGCTACCACTAAAAAAGAGCTCTTGGCAGTAGTTTTTGCTATAGACAAGTTTAGATCTTACTTGGTAGGAGCCAAGGTGATTGTCTATACTGATCACGCTGCTTTGAAATATTTGCTTACCAAGAAAGATGCTAAACCTCGCCTTATCCGCTGGATTCTCTTACTCCAAGAATTTGATTTAGAAATTAAAGATAAAAAGGGAGTGGAGAATTCAGTAGCCGATCATTTGTCGCGTATGCAGTTTACTGACATGCAGGATCTACCGATAAATGATTTTCTACGTGACGACACCCTACTCAAGGTGACCGCCTCCGACCCCTGGTATGCAAATATTGTGAACTTTATGGTTGCAGGATATGTACCGCCAGGGGAGAATAAGAGAAGGCTTATCTATGAGAGTAGAATCCATCTGTGGGATGAACCATACCTGTATAGGGTGTGTTCAGATGGCATGCTCAGGCGATGTGTACCAACAACCAAAGCAAGAAAAATCGTCGAGCAGTGCCATGCAGCCCCATATGGAGGTCACTACGGGGCGTTCAGGACAAGGTCGAAGATCTGGCAGAGTGGATTCTATTGGCCCACAATGTATGAGGATACAAAGGAATTCATTCGACGATGCCAGCAGTGCCAGAAACACGGAGGGATCACTGCAAGAGATGCTATGCCACTCACAAACAACTTACAAGTTGAGCTGTTTGATGTGTGGGGCATTGATTTCATGGGACCCTTCGTCAAATCCTATGACAGCGAGTACATCCTGGTGGCAGTGGACTACGTCTCGAAGTGGGTTGAAGCAATGCCCTGTCGAGCCGCTGACTCCAAACACGCGCGAAAGATGTTCCATGAGATCATCTTTCCATATTTTGGAACTCCCAGGATGGTGATCAGTGATGGAGGGTCGCACTTCATCGACAAGACCTTCCGGAAATTTCTGGCAGAACTGGGGGCAAAGCATAACATAGCTACACCATACCACCCCCAGACAAGTGGTCAAGCAGAAACATCGAACAAACAGATCAAGAACATTCTGCAGAAGACCGTGACAGAAATGGGCAAAGGATGGAAGAGCAAGTTACCAGATGCTCTATGGGCCTACCGAACGGCGTACAAAACGCCGATCGGGATGTCCCCATACCAGCTGGTTTACGGCAAGACTTGCCATTTACCAGTTGAGCTAGAGCATCGGGCGCACTGGGCCATAAGGAAGTGGAACATGGATTTGCCAGCAGCCCAGCAGATGAGAAGGATGCAACTTTCAGAATTGGAAGAGTGGAGAGACAAAGCGTACCACAGTACCAAAATCTACAAGGACAGAACCAAGAGATGGCACGACATGAGGATCAAGGTGAAGGAGTTCCACCCCGGGGATAAGGTATTGCTCTTTAATTCCAGGGTGAAGCTCTTTGGGCTTGGAAAACTGCGAAGCAAATGGGAAGGACCATTCGTTGTGGTGGAGACTTCGTCGCATGGGGCAATCACACTTCAAGATGATGAAGGTAACCTCTTCAAGGTAAATGGTCAACGTTTAAAAGTTTTCTTTGAACCTGTTGACGCAGAAAATCGGCAGTCGTATCCTCAGCGATCAACACAATAAGACCAGGGAGATTTGCTTCACTCCAGTGCCAGCCTGCACTTCGTTCAGGTTCGCGGCGTGCCAGTCAATTTAACCTGAAATTGACAAGGGGATAAAACAGTTAAATTACTCTTTGATTGTGCCGGCTCTATTCCAGACGTCAGGTGTACGTTGGATTTTAGCCAAGACCCAATCAGACTTGTATTGATCGATGCCAATCGGACTTCATAGACGGCCTCAATCGGACCAATATAATCGGACCTCAATCAGACATCGAATCGGACCTCAGAATAAACGAGAAAGGGCGATGTGCCTCAATTCAAAGCTTAAACTAGTTCGATAAGTTGACAATCTTACTGGTAAGCCGGAGATCAGGAACTGATGCAGCCCGTCCACCAATGAGTTCGTCGGTATCTACTCCTACTCCTAAGGTTTTGGCGTGAAGCCGGGTTGTATTGATTGTGAGAATAGTTCTTTGCAATGGACGAGGGTTTATATGTTGACGCGGAAAATCGGCGGACGTATTCCCCGCGTGCAGCACAAGAAGACCAGGGAGATCAGCTTCGCTCCAGTGCCAGTCTACACTCCAGTTCAGGTTCGCGGCGTGCCAGTCAATTTGACCTGAAATTGACAAGGGAAATAAAACAGTTAAATTGCTCTTTGATTGTGCCGGCTCTATTTCAGACGATGGAGTAACGTCGAATTTTAGCCAAGACCCAATCAGACACGTATCGGCCGATACTAATCGGACCTCGAAATCGGACCTCATTGATGACGTCAATCAGACCGAGTGATCGGACCTCAATCAGACACCAAATCGGACTTCAGAATCGGACCAATCAGGATCGGACCTTGATTGATATGACAGATCAGCCTTTAAATAATGAAATAAAGCATGAAACAAGGCCAATATGTAAAATAATGGATCAGCTATGTCTTGAAACAAGATATTAAATAATCAAAGTGTAAGCCGATACATTGTCCACCTTGTCTAGTTGCCAGTTTGACTCGTCTTATCGGACCATCTAACCAACCAATCGGACTATAGCCTTTTCAGAGAAATCTAGCTCCGACGTAGGGAATCTAGATTTCTCCAACTATGATCAGATCAGATAGCTAGATAATCAGACTCGATTCATCAACCTGTCAATTAAACAAGATGCTCGCACAGGTGTTGATCAGATTAAGCAAAATAAGCAGTAAAACATTAACAGATACGTTCTGATTCTATGATATGCTACTGAACAATTAAGCAAGATCCAGCTCCGACGTAGGGAATCTACACCACACTTAACGTTCAAATAGCAATAAGGCATAACCAAAGCTTCCTTTAACTAATCAGGATGAACCTAGCTCCGACGTAGGGAATCTAGACGAAACATGACAGTCAAAGATTAATCTAAGCGTATTACAAAGATCCAGCTCCGACGTAGGGAATCTACACCAATGCAATACTCTAAGAACAACCAGATTAAACCACAAAGCAAGATCGGACATAGAACGATGCTGTAAGGTAAATATTACTTAAATCGGACCAAGACCCATGCTCAAAGCCGTTGAAGAAGTAGAATTGATTCACATGGCGTAGATCTAAACCAATCTAGCAGCTCCAACAAACCGCAAAGACTACCTTTAGTAACCAAGATTATTCTAGCTCCGACGTAGAGAATCTAGACTAATTTTGATACCTAGCTCCGACGTAGGGAATCTAGGCTTAAAGTGTAGTCCGATAAACGATAATCTGTTGAATAATCAATATTGATCTAGCTCCAACGTAGGGAATCTATATCAATCTTGATTATCCAGAGATAAATCGGTTGAACAGTATAAACGAGAAAGGGCGATGCGCCTCAATTCAAAGCCTATACTAGTTCGATAAATTGACTAACTTACTGGTAAGCCGGAGATCAGAACTGATGCAGCCCGTCCACCAATGAGCTTCGTCGGTAACTACTACTAGGGTTTTGGCGTGGAGCCGGGTTGTATTGATTGTGAGAATAGTTCTTTACAATGGACGAGGGTTCAAATTTATACCCTGGTCATGGAGAGTCCTGATCGGACCAGACTAACTAAATAAGGTAAACTAAGCTTAAGATAGAACGTGACTCTCATACGCCTTCTGAAAAGGAAATAGTCCCTGAATCTGATACGCCTCCTCCTTAGCCGACGCGTCTTCCTTCTCGTACTCGTCATCGGATCGGACTCCTGCTTCATCGAACCCCTCTTCAGCATCGGCCTCCCTCTTTGTCACCTTCGGCCTTGACCAGTCAGCGGGCCCACTGCGCAGTCTCAACCTCACTACGTCATCATCTGACTCAGCATGTCAGGTGCGAAAATCCGGTGTCAACACATGCCCCCCAATTTTGGAATAAAATATCATTTTGTTCCAAAATTTGTATCTGTCATCATAACTCCTTCACCGATTTTCGTGCCGAAACTTTCCATCCCTGCACTGCGCGCGACTCTTCGATCTTTCTCCCGGGCAATATCATCTCTGACAATGAACAGATATGGATCCCTACATTTACCTCACGGGTATCCATGCGTCTTCTGATCCAGGCGATACGACTTTTCAATGCAGTTCCTCAAAAGACGCCCCTCCTTTAATTACGGCAGCCCTGAATCAATGCCACATTTCCACGAGAATACTGTTCTTCATTTGGACGGTTTCCACGAGCGCCCCTTGGATTCCATTCCTCCTCTAACGCATCCACCGACTGCCGGCTATAAATACCCGCCTCAAGCCTTCTTCTTCCACCATCCCTTAGCCATGGCGCAGCTAATATTCATGGTAGAGCACAAACTCCTTCTGTTTGATATAGGATCCGACTCCTTCCTTCTCCTCTGCTAGAAGAATTCTCGTGAAGAAGTATAGGGTACTCCCCCCTTTTCTGATCCCGCAGTGAATCCAGGTGGAACTTCCGCTAGAAGAATCCTCGTGAGGTTCCTCCATTGGTTCACCAAAGGGAAGGTTTTTCAGAGGGGTATAATAGAGTGCCCTTTACAGGCTTAGGGCGAGGCGTCCACCGGCGCGCTCTTCAAGGGACTGCATCCAGGGTGGATTTCTTCGACTCAAGGAAGAAGATATCTCCTCAAACTTGCGCTTCCTTTTGCCCTTCCTTTTTTAGTCCTGTTCTGGCAATGATGAACAAAGTACAT
The DNA here is from genome assembly GCA_004135705.1 of Alloteropsis semialata. Taxonomy (NCBI): domain Eukaryota; kingdom Viridiplantae; phylum Streptophyta; class Magnoliopsida; order Poales; family Poaceae; genus Alloteropsis; species Alloteropsis semialata. Next base: position 47,685,339 of record CM014273.1, read on the forward strand.
CAGCGCCTACTAGATCCTTTTGTCTTCTAAAATCCTTCTGTATGAGAAATATATGAATATATATGCAATCCCTTTTCAAACAGCCTGACCCGTCATCGAACGGCTTGATGATAAATGTATTTTTCTCTGTTTGTATATAGCCCTTAAGGCGATGCATATCGCATCGGCTCTTATTTTTGTTCTTGAGGCGATTTTCCATCGGCTTTCAAGCCTGACGCATAGCATCGGCTCTTATGAGTTTACCCAAATGCTAGGGTAGTACTTCTTCAAATATTTCCCGTTTAATGCTTTAGGAAACACTTCTCCTTCAAGTGTTTGTAGAATATAAGCATTTCCAGGAACACATCGGACGACTTGATAAGGTCCCTCCCAGTTCGGTGACCACTTGCCGTACTTGGGATCTTTAGAACCAATTGGTAGAATAACCTTCCAGACAAGATCGCCCTCCTTGAACTCTTTCCCTTTAACTTTCTTATCATAATGCCTCGCCACTCTAAGCTTATTAGCCTCAATATTTTCAAGAGCGCGCAGCCGACGAACAGCCAAGTCATCGGACTCACTATTCATGAGCTCCATGTATTCGCCGGCCTTCAATTTATCTTGAAGCTCGATACGTCTTGATCCAGTACGAATTTCCCATGGAAGAACGGCTTCATGTCCATAAACTAGTTCATACGGAGAAACTTGATCGATCCATGACAAGCCATTCGATAGGCCCATAGAGCTTCAGGAAGCACAATATGCCATTTTCTTGGATACTCCTCAATCTTCCTATCAATCAACTTGATCAAACTTTTATTGGAGGCTTCAGCTTGACCATTGGCTTGTGCATAATATGGTGATGAATTAAGAAGCTTGATACCCATATCAGCAGCAAAATTTTTGAACTCGTCCGATGTAAACATCGTACCTTGATCTGTTGTGATCGTCTGTGGAATCCAAATCGGTAAATAATGTGTTCTCTAACGAATTCAATAACATTCTGTGTTTTCACCTCCCTTAAAGGAATAGCTTCAACCCACTTGGTGAAATAATCTGTTGCCGCTAATATGAATTTGTGCCCCTTACTTGAATGTGGAAAAATTTGGCCGATCAGGTCAATTCCCCATCCTCTAAACGGCCATGGCTTGATAACAGGGTTCATGGCCGATGCTGGAGCCCTTTGAATGCTTCCATATCTTTGACACTCTTGGCATCCTTTATAATATTCAAAACAGTCTTCTAGAATCGTCGGCCAATAATACCCATTCTTTCTTATCATCCATTTCATCTTGAACGCCGATTGATGAGCCCCGCAGACACCCTCATGAATTTCTCCCATCAAAACTTTGGCTTCTTCAGGTCCGATACATCTCAACAGAACTCCATCAATCGAGCGAAAATAAAGTACTCCCTCAACCAAGACATGTCTGATCGATTTATAGCGTACTTTTCTAGAAGTCTTGACAGAAGGATCCTTCAAATATTCAACGATTTCTTTCCTCCAATCCCCTTCTGGTATCTCCTGTACCATTACATCGGACGTAGGCCGATAGCCAGACGCCTTTTGCGCCAGCCGATTTGCTTCTTCATTATGATGTCTTGGAATATGCTTAAGAGTTACCAAGGCGAATTGACTAATCAAATCTCGGCACTTTTCAAAATAAGATAACAAAGCATCCATCTTGCAATCATATTTGCCGAGTAACTGATTAATAATCAGCAAAGAATCTCCAAATACCTCAACAAACCGAGCGCCGATATCTTTAAGAATCTGGAGACCTTTCATCAATGCTTCATACTCCGCCTGATTATTTGTGCATTTCTCAATTGGAAAAGCGAATTCAAACCTTGCCCCCCGAGGCGAAATAATAATCAGACCGATTCCACAACCATCATTGCAAGATGAACCATCAAAGAACATAGTCCAAGGAACCGCGTCAACCACATTGGCCTTTTCCATTGGACTAGATACATCAAGTTCCATAGTGCATTGCTTGCCAGCATCAATGCTCGGTCCACAATGGTCAGCAACTAAATCAGCCATTATTTGCCCTTTTACCGCTTTGGCCGATTCATATCTGAGATCAAATTCTGTCAGAGCAAAAACCCATTTGCCAATTCTTCCTTTCATGATTGGCATTGATAACATATACTTGATGACATCCTCTCTACAGATCACAGTACACTCGGCCGATAGCAAATAATGCCTTAATTTTGTACAAGAAAAATACAAACAAAGGCAAAGCTTCTCCACATATCAATACCGAGTTTCAGGATCTAGCAATCTTCGGCTTAAATAGAATATAACTCTTTCTTTCCCATCAACCTCTTGAATCAAGACAGAGCCGATCGCATGATCAAAAGCCGATAAATAAAGCTTGTACGGCTTACCCTTTTATGGTGGAATAAGAACTGGCAGATATGCTAAATATTGCTTGATCTCATCCAATGCCTTTTGATGCTTAGGCTCCCAAACCAATTCTTCTTCATTTTTCAGCTTCAGTAAAGGAGTAAATGCCTCCAATCGGACCGACAAATTTGATATAAACCTCCTCAGAAAATTAATCTTTCCAATCAAACTCTGCAATTCCTTCTTGTTTGTTGGAGGTTCAATATCATCAATCGCCTTGCGGTTCCGATCATTCACCTCAATTCCTCTCTCATGTACCAAGAAACCGAGAAATTGGCCGGCCGACACGCCAAAAGCACACTTGAGCGGATTCATCTTCAATCCATGTTGTCTTGTACACTCCAGTGTTTCCTTCAAATCGGCCAAATGATCTCGATAACCTTTTGATTTGACTACCACATCATCAATGTAGATCTCGACTATCCTGCCGATCAACCTATGAAAAATATAATTCATAGCACGTTGATAAGTAGCACCGGCATTTTTCAAACCAAAAGTCATAACAACCCACTCATATAAACCGAGAGCACCTGGACATTGGAATGCAGTCTTGGGAATATCTTCTTCCGCCATAAAAATCTGATTATAACCAGCATTACCATCCAGGAAACTCATCACTTTATGGCCTGATGCTGCATCAACAAGCATATCGGCCACCGGCATCGGATACTCATCCTTCGGGGTTGCCTTGTTCAAGTTCCTGTAATCAATGCAAACACGTAGCTTTCCATTCTTCTTATAAACAGGAACTATATTTGATACCCACTCAGCATATCGACATGGCCTGATAAACTTAGCTTCAAATAGCTTTGTTATTTCGGCCTTAATTGGCTCATGCATCTCAGTCTTGAACCTCCTTGGTACTGCTTGTGTGGTCGATATCCTGGTTTGATAGGTAGCCGATGTTCAACAATATCACGGCTTAAACCTGGCATTTCATAATATTCCCAAGCAAAACAATCAGAATACTCTTTCAAAAGTTTTATTAACTCCTGTTTATACTCGGGATCCAACTTAGCACTAATATACGTCGGCCTTGGTCTTCTCAGCAGCTTCTTTTTCAGCAGCAAGTCTTGCTACAGTTTCTTGTTCAGCATCAGACGACGACATCTTGGATTTGTTTCTCGTGTCCCACCAGGCGTGCCAAAAATGTGTTGACGCGGAAAATCGGCGGACGTATTCCCCGCGTGCAGCACAAGAAGACCAGGGAGATCAGCTTCGCTCCAGTGCCACTCTACACTCCAGTTCAGGTTCGCGGCGTGCCAGTCAATTTGACCTGAAATTGACAAGGGAATAAAACAGTTAAATTGCTCTTTGATTGTGCCGGCTCTATTTCAGACGATGGAGTAACGTCGAATTTTAGCCAAGACCCAATCAGACACGTATCGGCCGATACTAATCGGACCTCGAAATCGGACCTCATTGATGACGTCAATCAGACCGAGTGATCGGACCTCAATCTGACACCAAATCGGACTTCAGAATCGGACCAATCAGGATCGGACCTTGATTGATATGACAGATCAGCCTTTAAATAATGAAATAAAGCATGAAACAAGGCCAATATGTAAAATAATGGATCAGCTATGTCTTGAAACAAGATATTAAATAATCAAAGTGTAAGCCGATACATTGTCCACCTTGTCTAATTGCCAGTTTGACTCGTCTTATCGGACCATCTAACCAACCAATCGGACTATAGCCTTTTCAGAGAAATCTAGCTCCGACGTAGGGAATCTAGATTTCTCCAACTATGATCAGATCAGATAGCTAGGTAATCAGACTCGATTCATCAACCTGTCAATTAAACAAGATGCTCGCACAGGTGTTGATCAGATTAAGCAAAATAAGCAGGTAAAACATTAACAGATACGTTCTGATTCTATGATATGCTACTGAACAATTAAGCAAGATCCAGCTCCGACGTAGGGAATCTACACCACACTTAACGTTCAAATAGCAATAAGGCATAACCAAAGCTTCCTTTAACTAATCAGGATGAACCTAGCTCCGACGTAGGGAATCTAGACGAAACATGACAGTCAAAGATTAATCTAAGCGTATTACAAAGATCCAGCTCCGACGTAGGGAATCTACACCAATGCAATACTTAAAGAACAACCAGATTAAACCACAAAGCAAGATCGGACATAGAACGATGCTGTAAGGTAAATATTACTTAAATCGGACCAAGACCCATGCTCAAAGCCGTTGAAGAAGTAGAATTGATTCACATGGCGTAGATCTAAACCAATCTAGCAGCTCCAACAAACCGCAAAGACTACCTTTAGTAACCAAGATTATTCTAGCTCCGACGTAGGGAATCTAGACTAATTTTGATACCTAGCTCCGACGTAGGGAATCTAGGCTTAAAGTGTAGTCCGATAAACGATAATCTGTTGAATAATCAATATTGATCTAGCTCCAACGTAGGGAATCTATATCAATCTTGATTATCCAGAGATAAGGCGATGCATGTCGCATCGGCTCTTATTTTGTTCTTGAGGCGATTTTTCCATCGGCTTCCAAGCCTGACGCGTAGCATCGGCTTTACGAATTTACCCAAATGCTAGAGTAGTACTTCTTCAAATATTTCCCGTTTAATGCCTTAGGAAACACTTCACCTTCAAGCATTTGTAGAATATAAGCATTGCCAGGAACACATCGGACGATTCGATAGGGTCCCTCCCAGTTCGGTGACCATTTGTCGTATCTGGGATCCTTAGAACCAATCAGCAGAATAACTTTCCACACGAGATTGCCCTCTTTGAACTCGTTCCCCTTAACTTTCTTATCATAATGCCTTGCAACTCTGAGCTTGTTAGCTTCAATATTTTCCAAAGCGCGTAGCCGACGAACAGCCAAATCATCGGACTCACTGTTCATGAGTTTCATGTATTCGCCAGCCTTTAATTTATCCTGAAGGTCGATACGTCTTGACCCAGTACGAATTTCCCATGGAAGAACGGCTTCATGTCCATAAACCAATTCATATGGAGAAACCTTGATCGACCCATGACAAGCCATTCGATATGCCCATAGAGCTTCAGGAAGCACAATATGCCATTTTCTTGGGTATTCCTCAATCTTTCTATCAATCAACTTGATCAAACTTTTATTGGAGGCTTCAGCTTGACCATTGGCTTGTGTATAATATGGTGATGAATTAAGAAGCTTTATACCCATATTAGCAGCAAAATTTTTGAACTCGTCCGATGTAAACATCGTACCTTGATCTGTCATGATTGTCTGTGGAATTCCAAATCGGTAGACAATGTGCTCTCTAACGAATTCAATAGCATTTTGGGACTTCACTTCCTTCAAAGGAATAGCTTCAACCCATTTGGTGAAATAATCTATTGCCACTAATATGAATTTGTGCCCCTTGCTTGAATGTGGAAAAATCTGGCCGATCAGGTCAATTCCCCAACCTCTAAACGGCCATGGCTTGATGACAGGATTCATAGCCGATGCTGGAGCCCTCTGAATATTTCCATATCTTTGACATTCTTGACATCCTTTATAATATCCAAAGCAGTCTTCCAGAATCGTCGGCCAATAATACCCATTTTTTCTGATCATCCATTTCATCTTGAACGCTGATTGATGAGCCCCGCAAACACCTTCATGAATCTCTCCCATCAAGACCTTGGCTTCTTCAGGTCCGATGCATCTCAACAAGACTCCATCAACTGAGCGAAAATAAAGCACTCCTTCAACCAAGACTTGCCTGATCGATTTGTAGCTTATCTTCCTGGAAGTCTTGACAGAAGGATCCCTCAAACATTCAATGATTTCTTTCCTCCAATCTCCTTCTGGTATCTCCTGTACCATCACATCGGACATAGGCCGATAGCCAGACGCCTTTTGCCCCAGCCGATTTGCTTCCTCGTTATGATATCTTGGAATATGTTTAAGAGTTACCAGGGCAAATTGATCAATCAAATCTCGGCATTTCTCAAAGTAAGACAACAAAGCATCCATCTTGCAATCATACTTGCCGAGCAACTGATTAATAATCAACAAAGAATCTCCAAATATCTCAACAAACTGAGCGCCGATTTCTTTAAGAATTTGGAGACCTTTCATCAATGCTTCATATTCCGCCTGGTTATTTGTGCATTTTTCAATTGGAAAAGCAAACTCAAACCTTGCCCCCCGAGGCGAAATAATAATCAGGCTGATTCCGCAACCATCATTGCAAGAAGAACCATCAAAGAATATAGTCCAAGGAACTGCGTCAACCACATCGGCCTTTTTCATCGGATCGGACACATCAAGCTCCATGGTGCATTGCTCAACAGCATCAATGCTAGGTCCACAATGATCAGCAACTAAATCAGCCATTATCTGCCCTTTTACTACTTTGGCCGATTCGTATCTAAGATCAAACTCCGTTAGAGCAAAAACCCACTTGCCAATTCTCCCTTTCATGATTGGCATCGATAACATATATTTGATCACATCCTCCCTGCAGATTACAGTGCACTCGGCCGATAGCAAATAATGCCTCAATTTTATACAAAAAAATATAAACAAAGGCAAAGCTTCTCCACATATGAATACCGAGTCTCAGGATCCAGTAATCTTCGGCTTAAATAGAATATAACTCGTTCTTTTCCATCAACCTCTTGAATCAAAACAGAGCCGATTGTATGATTAAAAGCCGATAAATAAAGCTTGTACGGCTTACCCTCTTGTGGTGGAATAAGAACTGGCGGATATGCTAAATATTGCTTGATTTCATCCAATGCCTTTTGATGTTTAGGCTCCCAAACCAATTCTTCTTCATCCTTCAGCTTCAACAGAGGAGTAAATGCTTCCAATCGGACCGATAGATTCGATATAAACCTTCTCAAGAAATTGATTTTTCCAATCAAACTCTGCAATTCCTTCTTGTTTACTGGAGGCTCAATATCATCAATCGCCTTGCGGTTCCGATCATTCACCTCAATTCCTCTCTCATGTACCAGGAAATCGAGAAATTGGCCGGCCGATACGCCAAAAGCACACTTGAGCGGATTCATCTTCAATCCATGTTGCCTTGTGCATTCCAGCGTCTCCTTCAAATCGGCCAAATGACCTTGATAACCTTTTGATTTGATCACCACATCATCAATGTAAATTTCAACTATCCTGCCGATCAGCTTATGAAAAATATAATTCATGGCACGTTGATAAGTATCACCGGCATTTTTCAAACCAAAAGTCATAACAACCCACACATATAAACCGAGAGCACCTGGGCATTGGAATGCAGTCTTGGGGATATCTTCTTCTGCCATAAAAATCTGATTATAACCAGCATTACCATCCAGGAAGCTCATCACTTTATGGCCCAATGCTGCATCAACTAGCATATCGGCCACCGGCATTGGATATTCATCCTTCGGGGTTGCCTTGTTCAAGTTCCTGTAATCAATGCAGACACGCAGCTTTCCATTTTTCTTATAAACAGGAACTATATTTGATACCACTCAGCATACCGACATGGCCTGATAAACTTCGCTTCAAATAGCTTCGTTATTTCGGCCTTAATTGGTTCGTACATCTCAACCTTGAACCTCCTTGCGTACTGCTTGTGCGGCCGATATCCTGGTTTGATGGGCAGCCGATGCTCAACAATATTACGGCTTAAACCTGGCATTTCATAATATTCCCAAGCAAAACAATCAGAATACTCTTTCAAAAGTTTTATTAACTCTTGTTTATACTCAGGATCCAACTTAGCACTGATATACGTCGGCCTTGGTCTATCACCAGATCCTATGTCTATCTCCTCTAACTCGTCGGCCGACGTAAATCCAAATCCCAACTTACCGAATTCACTTCGGTCTTCAAAATCTTCTATACAATCGGCCAATTAAAACAAAGTCTCAGAGCCGACTACTTGGATCGGCTGTAATCCTTGATCGGACACCTTGAGGAAGTCACCATCCCATGTTTTCCCTGACAGGCATTCAATCCCTTCAAACTCCCAAATCGTTGACTCGGCTGTTGCAATGCTAACCGAATCATCAGCTGGGACAATCTCCACATTATTGCCTTGCCACTGAATCAAGCACTGGTGCATTGTGGACGGGATATAGCAGTTGGCATGAATCCAATCTCGCCCGAGGAGCATGCTGTAGGAACCTTGCCCATCAATCACAAAGAAAGTGGTCAGCAATGTCTTGCTGCCGATGGTCAACTCCACGTGAATTGCCCCCCGAGGCTCTGAAACGTTATCGCCGAAATCTTTGAGCGTCATGTTCGTCTTGATCAGATCATCAATCCCCTTGCCCAATTTGCGGAATGTGGAATAGGGCATGAGATTGACGGCAGCTCCTCCATCAACAAGCATCTTGGTCATCGGCTTTCCATCAACATATCCCTTGATGTACAGAGGCTTCAGATGCCGATATCCATTCGCATTTGGCTTCTCAAAGATGGCTTTCTCTGAATCAAGAACTAAGCATGCAGCGGCTTCTTCTAACTCATAATCGGCCTCATCATCATTCTGTTCATCAGGAGCAGCAAAATCAAAAGGTAATATCAAAACCATGTTTACCGGGGCCGATGTGCTTGCTTCATCATCATTGGCCATCTTAACGCGCCAAACTTTCTCTTTGGCTAACTCTTGCTCCTGAATCTGCTCATGATAGCGCAACCGCTGAACACGTCTCATTTTGGATCTAGAAATCTCTGATGGGCACCACTGTCCAGGCTTCATTTGAGGTTCTCTAGTCCGATCCTGAACTGGAGCCTTTTCTTCCATTTTTTCATGGCCACGAGTGTCATCCCGGCCTTCATTATTTTTACGGCCATGAGCATCAACTCGGCCTTCATCTTCTTGATGATGATCATCAATCCTGACGCCGATCTGTTCATGAACTGATCGTCGGCTTCTCTTGAAAACCCTGTATTCTTCATACTGGAGGCTGCATTCAGGACAATCTGCTTTGGATGGCAATCTGAGCTTCTCATTCCAGCAGAACACAAAGAAAGGACATCTCCAGTGACCATCATCTTGATCGTACTGCTCATAGGTTTGACGCCTGTCCATATGCCAATCGGACCCATATCCGTACTGACGACGATCGTCGGACCTGTCATCACACCAGCGTCGTCCATCGGACCTGTTATCATATCGGCGTCGGCTATCGGATCTGTCATCGTATCGGCGTCGGCCATCGGACCCTTCATCAAACCGCCTTGCCTGATATTCGCGCCTCTGACGCCGTCGTTCCTCGCGCTCTTCCCATGCTCGAGCCGCTGCTTGCTGCCTTTTGTACTTGTTAATCAGCATCTGGGAAGTTACGCGTGGCCGATATCCACCAGGAGCATTAGATTCATGCCCAAATGCCTGATGATTCCTCCGCAGCTCTTCAACGGTGACTTATACTGCAGGATCAACGGCGCCAGAACTCTTGGCGTGGTCCGATGTGAGCACCTTAAACTTCCCCTTTTCATCAGCATCAACCATATTAACAGAAAAGGAGAAATCAGCAAAGTTATTAGGAAAGGGATGACCATCGATCTTCATGGCTTTCTTGTTATCTTCAAACTTGATCTTGCCAGATTCAATAGCCAATTGGATTTCCCTCCTGAACACCTTGCATTCATTCGTCTCATGAGAAGTTGAGTTGTGCCATTTGCAATATTTACGCTTCTTCAACTCATCGGCCGATGGAATAGAGTGATTTGGAGAAAGCTGGATAAGCTTTTCACTGAGCAGTAAATCAAAAATCTTATCGGCCTTTGTTATATCAAATCTGAACTTTTTGGGACTCTGTTTGCTCCATGGGAGTGATACTGGCTTTTTGGACTTGGTCCATTCAGCTATGTTGATATCAGCCTCTTCTTCAGAATCAGAGAGATAGGTTACTTGCTTGGAAAACTTTGTACGCTTCATCTCTTGATATCGGACCTCATGGGCTGACACCTTCTGCACCAGTTGTCCCAATGTTTCAAACTCCTGAGCCGAAAACCTCTCCTTGATCGGCGCGAGCAAACCCTGGAATGCAAGCTCGGCCAACTGCATATCAGATAGCCTCAAACTGTAGCATCGATTCCTGATTTCACGGAATCGTTGAACATACTCCTTAATGGACTCATCATTCCTTTGCCTGACAGCAATCAAATCAGAAATCTTCATCTCAGTGAGACCAGAAAAGAAATACTTATGGAACTGCTTCTCCATATCGGACCATCCTGTGACTGATCCTGTTGGCAACGACGTGAACCAAGTAAACACCGGCCCTGATAGTGATAAAGGGAAGAATCTAAGCCTGAGTCCCTCTTCAGAAGCAGCCTCACCACATTGAGCCAAGAATCGACTCACATGCTCGATGGTGGTCATATCATCCTGCCCGGAGAATTTTGAAAAATCCGGCACTCTGTAACGTGGAGGAAGTGGCACTGCATCAAAGTAAGATGGGTATGGGTGCCGATACAACCTCGTTTCATCTTTAGGCTTCAAGCCGAACTGATTCTGAATCACCTCGGCTATTTTCTGTGACCAATCGGACTCCTGTCCTCCGAGTGGCNATAATTGTTGTAATCTCCGATCATACGCTGATTCGCAGGAGTCTCTGCACGTAGCTTTGCAGCTGCAGGTTGCTTTTCTTCTTCGTTCAGAGTCCTAGCATATTTTTCACCATGCGGGCCGACAATCGTTCCATCGGCCATCAACAGGAAACCGTTGGCTAGCTGAATAGGTGGTGGAATCGTCGGATTTTGCGGAGCAACGGTCATGGCATTATCTTCAGTCTCCTTGCCTTTTCCTGATCCTGATGCCCCTGCAGAATCTGCCATAAAGACTGGGCCTTTCAAACAAATAGAATCATCCACCGCCTTCTTGATGAGATTATCTAAAGAATTCACCAAAGTGCCCGACTGGTTAATCAATGCATGATGAACAGCTTGATGAATCATCTCTGTCATGTTGACATGGTACTCCCGAGCATCAGTCGTCTTCTTGATCAATTCTGGATCTGGGAGAGCACCTTTGAGTACAGGGCCTGAGCGATTACGCCCAAATTGGCCAAGGCAGAGCTTCTCAAATGCTTCAATCTGGGCCTGAACTGCATCTAATTGAGCTTTAGACAGATCGGCCTTCGTAACTGGAATGGTCGTGTCAGGAACCTTGTTCTTGTCAGCCTTGGCTTTCTCAGCAGCTTCCTTTTCAACAGCGAGCTTAGCTGCAGCTTCTTTTTCGGCATCAGACGACATCTTGGAATTTGCCTCACGTGTCCCACTGGGCGTGCCAAAAATGTGTTGATGCGGAAAATCGGCAGTCATATCCTCAGCGATCAACACAATAAGACCAGGGTGATCTGCTTCACTCCAGTGCCAGCCTGCACTTTGTTCAGGTTCGCGGCGTGCCAGTCAATTTGACCTGAAATTGACAAGGGGATAAAACAGTTAAATTACTCTTTGATTGTGCCGGCTCTATTCCAGACGTCAGTGCACGTTGGATTTTAGCCAAGACCCAATCAGACTTATATCGGCCGATGCCAATCGGACCTCAAAATCGGACTTCATAGATGGCCTCAATCGGACCAATATAATCGGACCTCAATCAGACATCGAATCGGACCTCAGAATCGGACCAATCGGGATCGGACCTTGTAACAGATCAACCTTTTAAATAATAATAAATAAAGCATAAAACATGGTCGATATGTAAATAACGGATCAGCTATGTCTTTGAGCAAGATATTAAATAATCAAAGTGTGAGCCGATACATTGTCCACCTTGCCTAGTTGCCGGTTTGATTTATCTTATCGGACCATCTAGCTAGCCGATCGGACCAGGACTGTTTCGACACGGTTTAACAAACGGATGCAGCGCACATACTCCAGCTATGATCGGACCAGATAGCTAAACAATCAAACTTAATTCACCAACCCAACAACTAAACAAGATGCTCGCACAGGTGTTAATCAGATCAAGCAAATAAACAGTAAAAATAGTAACAAGATCGTTCCGATATTCAAAGCTGTCTTTGAATAGTCAAGAGGAATCTAGCTCCGACGTAGGGAATCTAAATTACTCTTAACGATCAAAGATCAATCTTTGATATATTGTGCAAACCTAGCTCCGACGCAGGGAATCTAAATCAAACACAACAATCAAAGAACAACCTGATAAAACTATGAAGATGAATCGGACCTAGAACGATATTGTAAGATAAGTATTGCTCGAATCGGACTAAAACCAATGCTCAAAGCTGTTGAAGAAATCAGATTAATTCACATGGCGCAGATCTAAATCAATCTAGCAACTCCAAACAACTGCAAAAGCTGCCTTTAAATAACCAAGATGAGTCTAGCTCCGACGCAGGGAATCTAGACTAATCTTGATGATCCAGAGGTAAATCTAGCTCCGACGCAGGGAATCTAGACTAATCTTGATGATCCAGAGGTAAATCTAGCTCCGACGCAGGGAATCTAGATTGACTTCGAGACTTAAAGTACAACTCGATAAACGATTAACTATTGAATAATCAATAGAGATCTAGCTCCGACGCAGGGAATCTAGATCAATCTTGATAATTCAAAGATAAATCGGTTGAACAGTATAAACGAGAAAGGGCGATGCGCCTCAATTCAAAGCTTAAACTAATTCGATAAGTTGACAATCTTACTGGTAAGCCGGAGGTCAGGAACTGATGCAGCCCGTCCACCAATGAGTTCGTCGGTATCTACTCCTACTCCTAAGGTTTTGGCGTGAAGCCGGGTTGTATTGATTGTGAGAATAATTCTTTACAATGGACGAGGGTTTATATTTATACCCTGGTCATGAAGAGTCCTGATCGGACTTGACTAACTTGCAGATAAAGTAAACTAATATTTAACATAGAATGGGACTTTCAATACGCCTTCTGAAAAGGAAATAGTCCCCGTTCATGCTACGCTTCCCTTTTAGCCGATGCACATTCTCTCATTCATCATCAGATCGGACTCTCCTCTTTATCGGACCCATATTCTGCATCGGCTTCCTTTTCCGGCATCATCTGTTTGACCATTCAACGGGCCCACTGTGCAGTACCAGCCTCACCACGTCACCATCTGACTCAGCATATCAGGTGCGAAAATCTGGTGTCAACAGTAGTTTCATTTTCAATAAATACGATGCCACATATGCAAATTTGGTGACATGACACTAGAGTTAAGAAGCTAGAGATGAGAGGTGTTTCATCTAGATGAAATTGTGTGTGCACTGTTAAAAAAAATTGGAAACCATTCCCCATTGCATTGGGATGTAAAAGTTTCATTTCATCAAGTAAATCTCCAATCGCAGTAGTCGCGCATTAAATGCTTTAGCTGCATATGAAATGACAAAATGAAATCATGCATTGGTATGGGTTGTTTTATTCATCCACTTAAATCGCTTTTGATGATGTGGTACTCTTGAAAACATCAAAATAAAACTCCCCATTGATAATACATCGTGTGTATGGAGCTAGCAAATGTGAGGGCGCTCTATGTGATCTGTGTGCCATTAATCGCTTGGAAAGATGCATGTTGTAGTGGCCTGCAATTAATTAAACTTCATGATACCTCTCAGTCCTAATACCTGATGAACAGTTCGTGTGGCAAATGTTCTACTATATAGCACGTGTACTTGTACCTGTATATTGTGTGCATTGCTAGAGTACGTGGAACCTGAAAGGTGAAAGGTTCAAGGCCGCACTAGTGTAGTGGTATTGACAGAAACTTTTTGGCATTATATTGCTAGAGTGGAAAGGTTCACGGCCGCATTGACAGAAAATTTTTGGTGCGGGAATTACACAAGATGGCTAGTACATTGCAGTTGCCAGATTGAGATCTTACTCGTGATTGGTTGTGCTGCAC
>CM014273.1:47700571-47717544 GCA_004135705.1 Alloteropsis semialata
GATCGTACACAACGCCCGCCTCACCAAAGTACTCGTCGACGGTGGGAGCGGGCTCAACATCATCTTCGCCCAGATGCTGAGGGACATGGGCAACGGCCTCGACGCCCTGACTCCTTCTCTCCACCCGTTCTATGGGCTGATCCCGGGCAAGGGCTCCAAACCACTCGGGCAGATTGCTTTGCCCGTCACCTTCGGCGATCAGGACAACTTCAGGACCGAGTACCTCAACTTCCAGGTCGCCGACTTCACCACCGCCTACCACGCCATACTGGGGAGACCAGCGCTCGCCAAGTTCATGGCGATCCCCAACTACACGTATCTACTGATGAAGATGCCAGCACCAAACGGCGTTCTCTCCATCCGCAGCGACGTACACCTCTCCAAGGGCTGCGACAAAGAAGGGCTCCACCTCTGCACCGGCATCGAACGCAGCGTGCTGCAGATGGAGGTGGTCCACGAGGCAAGAACCTTCCAAGGAGACCCGGGCTCCATCCCCGAGTCCTCCAAGCGAAGAGCCGCACCGACCACAATGCAGCCGGCTGAAGAAGTGCGCCCTATCTCACTTGGGCTCTCCGACTCCTCCAAAACCGCCCTGATCGGATCAGGGCTCGACCCCAAATAGGAAAGCGCGCTCGTCGCCTTCCTCCGGGACAACGCCGACATATTTGCATGGACTCCATCAGATATGCCGGGTGTTCCGAGGGAGGTGGTCGAGCACTCCTTGAAGGTTGACGCGAACGCCAAGCCAGTTCGCCAAAAGCTCCGACGCTTCGCGCAGGACCGCAAGGAGGCCATTAGGGCAGAGATTACAAGGCTGTTAGCCGCCGGGTTCATTAGAGAAGTCTTTTACCCTGACTGGCTCGCTAACCCAGTCCTTGTAAGAAAAAAGAATAATGAATGGAGAATGTGTGTTGACTACACGGATCTCAACAGGCACTGCCCTAAGGACCCCTTCGTCCTTCAACAGAGGAGTAAATGCTTCCAATCGGACCGATAGATTCGATATAAACCTTCTCAAGAAATTGATTTTTCCAATCAAACTCTGCAATTCCTTCTTGTTTACTGGAGGCTCAATATCATCAATCGCCTTGCGGTTCCGATCATTCACCTCAATTCCTCTCTCATGTACCAGGAAACCGAGAAATTGGCCGGCCGATACGCCNAGCTATGAAAAATATAATTCATAGCACGTTGATAAGTAGCACCGGCATTTTTCAAACCAAAAGTCATAACAACCCACTCATATAAACCGATAGCACCTGGACATTGGAATGCAGTTTTGGGAATATCTTCTTCTGCCATAAAAATCTGATTATAACCAGCATTACCATCTAGGAAGCTCATCACTTTATGGCCCGATGCTGCATCAACTAGCATATCGGCCACCGGCATTGGATATTCATCCTTCGGGGTTGCCTTGTTCAAGTTCCTGTAATCAATGCAGACACGCAGCTTTCCATTTTTCTTATAAACAGGAACTATATTTGATACACACTCAGCATACCGACATGGCCTGATAAACTTCGCTTCAAATAGCTTCGTTATTTCGGCCTTAATTGGTTCGTACATCTCAATCTTGAACCTCCTTGCGTACTGCTTGTGCGGCCGATATCCTGGTTTGATGGGCAGCCGATGCTCAACAATATTACGGCTTAAACCTGGCATTTCATAATATTCCCAAGCAAAACAATCAGAATACTCTTTCAAAAGTTTTATTAACTCTTGTTTATACTCAGGATCCAACTTAGCACTAATATACGTCGGCCTTGGTCTATCACCAGATCCTATGTCTATCTCCTCTAACTCGTCGGCCGACGTAAATCCAAATCCTAACTTACCGAATTCACTTCGGTCTTCAAAATCTTCTATACAATCGGCCATTTAAAATAAAGTCTCAGAGCCGACTACTTGGATCGGCTGTAATCCTTGATCGGACACCTTGAGGAAGTCACCATCCCATGTTTTCCCTGACAGGCATTCAATCCCTTCAAACTCCCAAATCGTTGACTCGGCTGTTGCAATGCTAACCGAATCATCAGCTGGGACAATCTCCACATTATTGCCTTGCCACTGAATCAAGCACTGGTGCATTGTGGACGGGATATAGCAGTTGGCATGAATCCAATCTCGCCCGAGGAGCATGCTGTAGGAACCTTGCCCATCAATCACAAAGAAAGTGGTCAGCAATGTCTTGCTGCCGATGGTCAACTCCACGTGAATTGCCCCCCGAGGCTCTGAAACGTTACCGCCGAAATCTTTGAGCGTCATGTTCATCTTGATCAGATCATCAATCCCCTTGCCCAATTTGCGGAATGTGGAATAGGGCATGAGATTGACGGCAGCTCCTCCATCAACAAGCATCTTGGTCATCGGCTTCCCATCAACATATCCCTTGATGTACAGAGGCTTCAGATGCCGATATCCATTCGCATTTGGCTTCTCAAAGATGGCTTTCTCTGAATCAAGACCTAAGCATGCAGCGGCTTCTTCTAACTCATAATCGGCCTCATCATCATTCTGTTCATCAGGAGCAGCAAAATCAAAAGGTAATATCAAAACCATGTTTACCGGGGCCGATGTGCTTGCTTCATTATCATTGGCCATCTTAACGCGCCAAACTTTCTCTTTAGCTAACTCTTGCTCCTGGATCTGCTCATGATAGCGCAACCGCTGAACGCGTCTCTTTTTGGATCTAGAAATCCCTGATGGGCACCACTGTCCAGGCTTCATTTGAAGTTCTCTAGTCCGATCCTGAACTGGAGCCTTTTCTTCCATTTTTTCATGGCCACGAGTGTCATCCCGGCCTTCATTATTTTTACGGCCATGAGCATCAACTCGGCCTTCATCTTCTTGATGATGATCATCAATCCTGACGCCGATCTGTTCATGAACTGATCGTCGGCTTCTCTTGAAAACCCTGTATTCTTCATACTGGAGGCTGCATTCAGGACAATCTGCTTTGGATGGCAATCTGAGCTTCTCATTCCAGCAGAACACAAAGAAAGGACATCTCCAGTGACCATCATCTTGATCGTACTGCTCATAGGTTTGACGCCTGTCCATATGCCAATCGGACCCATATCCGTACTGACGACGATCGTCGGACCTGTCATCACACCAGCGTCGTCCATCGGACCTGTTATCATATCGGCGTCGGCTATCGGATCTGTCATCGTATCGGCGTCGGCCATCGGACCCTTCATCAAACCGCCTTGCCTGATATTCGCGCCTCTGACGCCGTCGTTCCTCGCGCTCTTCCCATGCTCGAGCCGCTGCTTGCTGCCTTTTGTACTTGTTAATCAGCATCTGGGAAGTTACGCGTGGCCGATATCCACCAGGAGCATTAGATTCATGCCCAAATGCCTGATGATTCCTCCGCAGCTCTTCAATGGTGACTTATACTGCAGGATCAACGGCGCCAGAACTCTTGGCGTGGTCCGATGTGAGCACCTTAAACTTCCCCTTTTCATCAGCATCAACCATATTAACAGAAAAGGAGAAATCAGCAAAGTTATTAGGAAAGGGTTGACCATCGATCATCATGGCTTTCTTGTTATCTTCAAACTTGATCTTGCCAGATTCAATAGCCAATTGGATTTCCCTCCTGAACACCTTGCATTCATTTGTCTCATGAGAAGTTGAGTTGTGCCATTTGCAATATTTACGCTTCTTCAACTCATCGGCCGATGGAATAGAGTGATTTGGAGAAAGCTGGATAAGCTTTTCACTGAGCAGTAAATCAAAAATCTTATCGGCCTTTGTTATATCAAATCCGAACTTTTTGGGACTCTGTTTGCTCCATGGGAGTGATACTGGCTTTTTGGACTTGGTCCATTCAGCTATGTTGATATCAGCCTCTTCTTCAGAATCAGAGAGATAGGTTACTTGCTTGGAAAACTTTGTACGCTTCATCTCTTGATATCGGACCTCATGGGCTGACACCTTCTGCACCAGTTGTCCCAATGTTTCAAACTCCTGAGCCGAAAACCTCTCCTTGATCGGCGCGAGCAAACCCTGGAATGCAAGCTCGGCCAACTGCATATCAGATAGCCTCAAACTGTAGCATCGATTCCTGATTTCACGGAATCGTTGAACATACTCCTTAATGGACTCATCATTCCTTTGCCTGACAGCAATCAAATCAGAAATCTTCATCTCAGTGAGACCAGAAAAGAAATACTTATGGAACTGCTTCTCCATATCGGACCATCCTGTGACTGATCCTGCTGGCAACGACGTGAACCAAGTAAACACCGGCCCTGATAGTGATAAAGGGAAGAATCTAAGCCTGAGTCCCTCTTCAGAAGCAGCCTCACCACATTGAGCCAAGAATCGACTCACATGCTCGATGGTGGTCATATCATCCTGCCCGGAGAATTTTGAAAAATCTGGCACTCTGTAACGTGGAGGAAGTGGCACTGCATCAAAGTAAGATGGGTATGGGTGCCGATATAACCTCGTTTCATCTTTAGGCTTCAAGCCGAACTGATTCTGAATCACCTCGGCTATTTTCTGTGACCAATCGGACTCCTGTCCTCCGAGTGGCATTCCACCAGCTTGATGCATATCCATCATATAATTGTTGTTATCTCCGACCATACGCTGATTCGCAGGAGCCTCTGCATGTAGTTTTGCAGCTGCAGGTTGCTTTTCTTCTTCGTTCAGAGTCCTAGCATATTTTTCACCATGCGGGCCGACAATCGTTCCATCGGCCATCAACAGGAAACCGTTGGCTAGCTGAATAGGTGGTGGAATCGTCGGATTTTGCGGAGCAACGGTCATGGCATTATCTTCAGTCTCCTTGCCTTTTCCTGATCCTGATGCCCCTGTAGAATCTGCTATAAAGACTGGGCCTTTCAAACAAATAGAATCATCCACCGCCTTCTTGATGAGATTATCTAAAGAATTCACCAAAGTGCCCGACTGGTTAATCAATGCATGATGAACAGCTTGATGAATCATCTCTGTCATGTTGACATGGTACTCCCGAGCATCAGTCATCTTCTTGATCAATTCTGGATCTGGGAGAGCACCTTTGAGTACAGGGCCTGAACGATTACGCCCAAATTGGCCAAGGCAGAGCTTCTCAAATGCTTCAATCTGGGCCTGAACTGCATCTAATTGAGCTTTAGATAGATCGGCCTTCGTAACTGGAATAGTCGTGTTAGGAACCTTGTTCTTGTCAGCCTTGGCTTTCTCAGCAGCTTCCTTTTCAGCAGCGAGCTTAGCTACAGCTTCTTTTTTGGCATCAGACGACATCTTGGAATTTGCCTCCGTGTCCCACCGAGCGTGCCAAAAATGTGTTGACGCGGAAAATCGACAGTCGTATCCTCAGCGATCAACACAATAAGACTAGGGAGATTTGCTTCACTCCAGTGCCAGCCTGCACTTCGTTCAGGTTCGCGGCGTGCCAGTCAATTTAACCTGAAATTGACAAGGGGATAAAATAGTTAAATTACTCTTTGATTGTGCCGGCTCTATTCCAGACGTCAGGTGTATGTTGGATTTTAGCCAAGACCCAATCAGACTTGTATTGACCGATGCCAATCGGACCTCAAAATCGGACTTCGTAGATGGCCTCAATCGGACCAATATAATCGGACCTCAATCAGACATCGAATCGGACCTCAGAATCGGACCAATCGGGATCGGACCTTGTAACAGATCAACCTTTTAAATAATAATAAATAAAGCATAAAACATGGTCGATATGTAAATAACGAATCAGCTATGTCTTTGAGCAAGATAATAAATAATCAAAGTGTGAGCCGATACATTGTCCACCTTGCCTAGTTGCCGGTTTGATTTATCTTATCGGACCATCTAGCTAGCCGATCGGACCAGGACTGTTTCGACACGATTTCACAAACGGATGCAGCGCACATACTCCAGCTATGATCAGACTAGATAGCTAAACAATCAAACTTGATTCACCAACCCAACAACTAAACAAGATGCTCGCACAGGTGTTAATCAGATTAAGCAAATAAACAGTAAAAATAGTAACAAGATCATTCCAATATTCAAAGCTGTCTTTGAATAGTCAAGAGGAATCTAGCTCCGACGTAGGGAATCTAAATTACTCTTAACAATCAAAGATCAATCTTTGATATATTGTGCAAACCTAGCTCCGATGCAGGGAATCTAAATCAAGCACAACAATCAAAGAACAACCTGATAAGACTATGAAGATGAATCGGACCTAGAACGATATTGTAAGATAACTATTGCTCAAATCGGACTAAAACCAATGCTCAAAGCTGTTGAAGAATCAGATTAATTCACATGGCGCAGATCTAAATCAATCTAGCAACTCCAAACAACCGCAAAAGCTGCCTTTAAATAACCAAGATGAGTCTAGCTCCGACGCAGGGAATCTAGACTAATCTTGATGATCCAGAGGTAAATCTAGCTCCGACGCAGGGAATCTAGATTGACTTCGAGACTTAAAGTACAACTCGATAAACGATTAACTATTGAATAATTAATAGAGATCTAGCTCCGACGCAGGGAATCTAGATCAATCTTGATAATTCAAAAATAAATCGGTTGAACAGTATAAACGAGAAAGGGCGATGCGCCTCAATTCAAAGCTTAAACGAGTTCGATAAGTTGACAATCTTACTGGTAAGCCGGAGATCAGGAACTGATGCAGCCCGTCCACCAATGAGTTCGTCGGTATCTACTCCTACTCCTAAGGTTATGGCGTGAAGCCGGGTTGTATTGATTGTGAGAATAGTTCTTTGCAATGGACGAGGGTTTATATTTATACCCTGGTCATGATGAGTCCTGATCGGACTTGACTAACTTGCAGATAAAGTAAACTAATATTTAACATAGAATGGGACTTTCAATACGCCTTCTGAAAAGGAAATAGTCCCCATTCATGCTACGCTTCCCTTTTAGCCGATGCACATTCTCTCATTCATCATCAGATCGGACTCTCCTTCTTTATCGGACCCATATTCTGCATCGGCTTTCTTTTCCGTCATCATCCGTTTGACCATTCAACGGGCCCACTGTGCAGTACAAGCCTCACCATGTCACCATCTGACTCAGCGTATCAGGTGCGAAAATCTGGTGTCAACAGAACCTGATAAAGTAGATGAGGAATTTGACGTGATCAATTTGGTCATGGATGATTCCCATTTATAATCACACCTTATGTTAAATCCTTAACCCCTAGCACGTAAATGCACACATTTTGGGGTTTAGTGGACCTGTCACGTAGTGCACAAAGAAGAAGAGGGCGACCGGGCTCAAGGCCAGGTCGGCCGACCTGACCAGGTCGGCCGACTTGATCCTAAGCCCGATCGGCCCTATCCTTTGCCAACGTTCTACTCTAACGTCTCTGAAGCTGTTTTGCGGTGGACGAGCGATTCCAACTCTGTTTGATCCGAGAAGAGGGTTAGCTCATCTTTAAAATTTCACCCATCCTCTCCTTCCCTCTCATCTGAGTTCTTCCTCGCCCCCATTTTGAATCCACCAAGCCACACCTCCCAATTCTCCATCAAAGGCCGGAAAAAGCCACCCCAAATCCCGATCAACCTTTGATCTGGATGGAGAGCCCACTCCGGCCAACCAATTGGTGCCCACCAACCTAAAGCAAGCCATGGTCGTAGTTGTCACCCCTCTGGCCAGCATCCCGCCAGAGGAGGACGCGAGAGGCCGCACCAGGGGGTCGGCCGATGTGCTTGGTCGGCCGATCAGCCCTGGTGGCCCCTCACGTCCTCGCTCGGCGGCGCGATCTCAGTCCCCGAGAAGAATCCAGAGACGTGATGCACGGGCATCAAGCCCGTACAGAAGGCCGACGACGGGGCAATTGACCCCAAAGAAACGCCGGCGGCCGCTCCAATCAAGGGGGATGGACTCCCCAAGCTTCAACCAGGGGAGAAGCTGAAGGAGGTGGTCAGGAATAAGTGGGACGACGTCATGGCGTATCATTATACGTCCGATGTGTCCATTTACTCTCCTGCCAGCACCCCAGAGCCACGTTTCCGGGTCTTCGGAGAAAGGAAACCCGGTGGTGGCTATGGTAAGGGGCTGTTCCCTCCCCTCACACCTGAGGAGAGGAAGGAGTTGGAGGAGTCGGTGGAATCTTCACCCGCCGGCAAGATCAAGAGGCACATCAAGCCTCCTCCAATTCGCAGGCCTGGGGGCCAATTTGAGAGTGATGATGAAGAGAAGGTCCCCAAGGCTCCCTCCAATGCTAAGTTACTAGAGTTGATTAATCAACTCGGTCGTGACCATGCAAAGTTGGAGAAGAAGTTCGCTGAAGAGCGACTTGAGCGCATAAGTCTTCAAGACGACTTTGATATGCTTCGCAAATCGACAGTCATGAAACTTAAGCGCTATGCCAAGGCTGCTGGGGATGAAAATCTTTACAATGCACCCTAGATTCCCTAGGCTTTGGATTAGGATAGGCACATTAGTTTCCCTTCAATTCATTTATTTCTTTTGATTATCATGTAATGTGCCTCTGAGTTGCTGAATAAAATAAATTGTGTAGTGTATTAAGATTGTGTTTTGTGTTTCCACTTGTTTTGAATAAAAGGTACAAGTGTAGGGGGGACCTGCAACGGGAAAACAGAGTGATCCAATGCGAAACAGAGCCTATCAGAACGCAACAGAGCAGCACGAGAGAGATCAGAACCAGGGGAATCACCCCCAGGTCGCCCGACCCCACCAGGTCGGCCGACCTGGTCTGGGTCCCACCTGGCCTCTGCTTCTTCCTGCACGCTGGTTTGGTCATCCTAAACTCTGTTTCAGCTGAATTCTTGCAGAACCTGATCCTGGAATTTAAAAACTTAGTAAAATCAACCCTGTTGCACCTTACCATCACATGGAAATTCATATTAACGTACATATATTTTATTCCCTGTACCTTTTGGCTTGTGGAAATCCTCATATTTATAGGAACTCATGTCAACTAGGTTATTGCATTTTGAGATATGGCTTTAATATGAAAGATACCTTTGCTATTTGAGTACTTGGAATTTATGAAAAGTTTTAAAACTTTGTACCTTGCTATGCTCCTCATGAGTTTGAGAGACAAACACTTACAAATATGATCAAACTTTACCTTTGAGCTTTGAGTTGTTTCAAGTCTTGTGACCCTTATTAGAGATATTTCATGTTTTTAAAGTCAAGATCACGTACACTCCACCATAAAAGCTAAATCCTTACACTGAGGATGAAGCAAAACATGCCTTTGTCTCATGGTCATAAAATAAATACTCCTGAAAAACGACCTTTCTCCCCAGAATTAAAATAGAAAGAAGATATGGGCTAAATGCATAGGAAAATAAAGAGAAGAAAAAGACTCATGCTAAAAGAGCATTGAGTGAAAAAAAAGTGAAGTGCAATAGCCCATATCAAAAAGAAAGAGAAAGGGAAGAAAGGTTAAGACAAAGGAGTATCATTACATGTCCACTTCATATCACACACTTGCACATCTTGACTTGATTACATGACTTGTCTCTGATTTGGATCCAATCCTTGGAATGGCAACATAAGTGAGAAAAGGTATGTATCTTGAGAGCTCCACACAAAAAGTTCTATTTTGGAGAGTATGAGTGTTGTCTAACCACCATGATCTTCCAGAGAGAAACTCTTTGAGGAGCAAGGCATAGGTTTTCTTTGCAAAATTTTAAAACCCCAAGTACTTAAGAGTGAAGTGTATCATGTCATATAAAATGCTGTTCCGTCCTGCAATAACTCAAGAAGACATGATAGCCACTCATATACTCCACTAAGCCTGAATGTTTGGGAATAACCTATATGTCTGTTAATGATCTCCATGATGAAGCTTAGACTTTACTCGAGGGCGAGTAAAGGATAAGTGTGGGGGAGCTTGTTGGCGGTTCTTAATGACAGATTATTATTGCCAACAAAGATATAAAAAGTATTAAAACAAATAGACATAGGGTGATTTACTAATGAATTCCACGAGTTTTGGTGTGTATGTATTTACAGGAATAAAGTGGAGCAAGGAAGGCTAAAGTGGGCCCAGGGCCAGGTCGCCCGACCTATCCTGGTCGGCCGACCTGGGACCAGGCCCAATGAGGTCCAGACTTAGCCCAACAGCAAAAGCACACTCAGGAGTGATCAAGAACATTGAGATCAAGTCGGTGGGAATAAAGAGATGGGATTAGGCCACGTGGCAATCACATGGATTCATGGGCCCACATCCCCAACTAAACTGACACATCTTCACCATTACCCACCGGAAACCGACCAAAGGACCCACTGAGAAGTGACCCTGACAGAGTGGGGCCGAGGGGCCACAGCCCTGGGTCGGCCGACCTAGCCAGGTCGGCCGACCTGGCCGCGCGTCCAAACCGCCACCGCCTTCAGGAGCAACTGTAAACCGCCTCCAGGAGTTCATCTGTGCCGTGCATCATCAAGGACGGTGCATCGGATGGTCGGCCGATCCCCCTTAGTCGGCCGACCTGGGCCCACCTCCAGACCGCGTCAACCGCTACACACCGACTCTAAACCGCCTCTCCAAGCTATAAATAGCTGGACTCGGGGCAGGGCTAAGCATCATCGAGCTGAAGTGAAGATCCAAGGTGAAGCCCTCCTCATATCCAGAGTAGAAATAGGGAGAGAGTGAGGGAGAGTCTGGAGGAGTCCCGGCGTGTCCGAGACCCTCCACCTGTACCTCGACGGATGCGAGCTGCTCAGTAAGTATCCGGGATTCAACTAGTTATAGATAAGTCAATTTCTCTATTGTGCTTGTGGATTCGTTGCTTTATTTAAATAAAGTATTCTAATCTCTGATCAAGGATAGGATAGCAGATATTATCTTAGGCGTGGTGCTTAGGTGTATATCTGCCCTCGTTTGCCTCGTAGCCCCACGGATTAGTAGAGGTAGGCGGCAGGTGGTGACAGCCCTGTCCGTCCTTTGTAATCCTCCACGTACGGGTACGGCGTAGAGCTATTGGCCGGCAATTTCCTAGAGGCCTAGGATACCCCGGTGCCTAAAGCAAGCATAGGAGAATTCTCTTAACTATCATCAGAACCTTAATACTAAGTTATCCTCTCTACCCAACCTTTATATACACTCGATCGATCTGGCTCAGCTTTAGTGATTAGATACTCGTTTATGTTCCCCGTGGATTCGATACCTGGTTTACTCACGGGTGAAAGCTACTTCGACAGCTGTGCGCTTGCGGACTTTCTGTTTGCCACCGCTGGTGTCAACAGTCACGACAACCTCCATAGGGACTCGGGGGCTACTGTCGGATACAAATATTCGGGACGTCTAAACCACAAGGATAAGACTTCCATTTCAAGGGAGGTCGACCTCCGAACAAGCAACAAGGCGACCAAGTCTTACCAACGATCCAGCTACGACCCAACCACGGCCTAGCCACAGACTGGCATGCCACGTTCTGTGTCACCCGACCCTCGGACGTGGGGCGACCTGCCGGATCTATTGACCGGCAGTCCACCTGGGGGTACCCAGATGGTTGATTTGTAGGCAAAGGGAGATCGCTGGACTAGGGAGCTCGAGGTAACACAGGGACACGATTATACAGGTTCGGGCTACCCGGAGGTATAATACCCTACGTCCTGTGCTCGGGGGTCTTGTATTGCTTCGCTCGGCGAGGTTCCGGAGAACGGCGGTGAGTTTGTGGTTACAATAGGGTGAAAGATGACGTGGGATCAAATGTGTGGAGGTGAGATTGAATGATCTAAGGGGGTCAACCTAGGCCGCCTTATATAGGCTGGCGGCCTAGAGTTTACAAGTCGGTTATCTCTAATCGTATCCGACTCTGACTAGGAAACTAATCTGAGTCGGTTGCCATATAATCTCCATGATCTCCGGGTGGAATCCGATGATATCGCCAAATGCCTTGTGGGCTAAGTCTTCTCCAATCTTGTCCATCAAGCCGAGGATTCTCGTGGGCCGGCCTGGGATCGGCCCACCTCCTTGTCAGATGTGGGACTAGGCCGACTGGCTACCCGGTCGGTAGTGGGCCCAGGGGTACCAATATCCCACAAGTCCCCGAGCAACGTGCAGGCGCGTGTCGGACTGTCGATGAAGAAACGAAGCCTTTCAGGTCGGCTGAAGCATCTTGGTTGGCAGGCCGACACAAGGGTGGGCGGTGCTCAAAAAAGAAAACCGCAAGCCATCCGGGGATGACCCTGGGCAAATCTGGGGCGGAGCCACGAGTGGCATAGCGCCGAGTCGTGGCCGAGTCGGACACCGAGGAGCTGCGCCACTTGGGAAAATTGACACATCCTGATGGGGCATATGGAGGGCGACGCAAGGAGCCCTCCATATGGAGTAGTCCCCAAGCATTGGGCCGACTAGTAAAGTCGAGCCAATGGTCAAAAGAGAAGGATCTCCAAGCTTCGAGGCAATCAGGCTGCCCAAAGGATAAGCTTGCCAGACGAGTCATGACAAAAACAGTGCTCTCGTGAACGCACAGGGCGTTCCCGTGGTCGGATGAAGCCAAAGGTGATAAGGGCGGACTGAGGACCTCGAAGAGAGGAGCTGCTGCGTGGCATAGAGCTCACATGCTGAACAATGCAACCGGGGTCACATGTTATCGTTTAGCATAGAGCTATAAATATACGCCAAGGTCCTGAGCCTTGCGGTCATTAGAAAATTATCGGATTTATGGACCCGGCAGTCCACACAGGGTAGTCCGCGTGGTTGATTTGTCAAGGGACAGATCGAGGATCAGAAGTCGATGGTAACACAAGACGCAAGGATTGAACAGGTTCGGGCCGTCAGGATGACGTAATACCCTACGTCCTGTGTTGGGTGTATGGATTGCTGTGTATGAAGTTCCTGAAGGATCTCCGTAGTTGGGTTCTGTCCTAGGTTCCGTATCGTGGGTTGTAATCTCGTGTTCTGGAGGGGGGTCTCAAGGCGCCTTATATAGTCCGGCTGCCTTGAGTTACAAGTCGGCTAGAGATCATAACCTACCCAAAATACAAGGATGCGATCCTATAACAACTACAGATATCCTTCCCTATAATTTCGGCTAGTTTATCTTGATCTCCGAGCTTCTTGCGGGATACGCCGCCTGCTTCCTTGCCGTGCGCGCCGCCGTAGTCATCCGGTTCGCCCGACTGGTGGGCCTCCCGAGTAATGGGCCACCCAGTCTGACAAACCGGCCCGATAGCACTCGGATTGGGCCGTCCCTTGCTGGTTGGGCCAATCCGCCTTCTGGGTACCCCTGGGGGTCTACCCCCGACAAGCCCCCGAGTAGTACGTGGTTGAGCGACAAATCGGCGAGGTCGTGCCATCAGATGAGCTTCGAGCTTGCTGCAGTTGGAAGCGAAACCGCGTGATACTGGAGAGAAAAAGAGAGTCGTTTCCCAACGGATGCACCGCGAGGTGCGTCCGTTGGCCGTAGCCCCCGAGCCTTGAACCGATTCCGAAGGAATCGGTCCAAGGGTTAGTAGCCTCGTTCTTGGTTGCCAGACAATCAACGGATGCGCCGCGAGGTGCGTCCGTTGGCCGTAGCCCTCGAGCCTTGAAGCGATTCCGTAGGAATCGGTCCAAGGGTTAGTCGAGAAGCATCTGACTGAATCATCCGGCATTAATTTCGGCGTCCAGCCCCCGAGCGTGAAGACCGGCGGAGCCCCGCGAGACACGCCGAGTAGTCATCCCGGCGCCAGCCCCCGAGCGTGAGGGCTGAGCACGCCGAGTGGTCGTCCCGGCGCCAGCCCCCGAGCGTGAGGGCCGAGCACGCCGAGTGGTCGTCCCGGCGCCAGCCCCCGAGCGTGAGGGCTGAGCACGCCGAGTGGTCGTCCCGGCGTCAGCCCCCGAGCGTGAGGGCCGAGCACGCCGAGTGGTAGCCCCGGCGCCAGCCCCCGAGCGTGAGGGCTGAGCACGCCGAGTGGTCGTCCATACCCTGCAACAAAGCACAAATTCGAGAGGAGAAAGTACTCGGCGATATAAATATTAATGAACCCCGTTTCCCGCTTTTAAGTCTCTTAATTTCCCTGGGCAGTTAGCCTGTTACGTTTATGCACCTGATTCCCGATAGCCTTAGTCCGTAGCGCAGGGAGCTGGGCCGCGTGCACGCGTAGGAGCGTAGGCGTACGGAAGAGTCGAGGTTTCACGGATTAAGGCGTGTGCTCCCCGGGTACTTTAGCAACTCATTTCAAAGCTCACAGAATTTACGAAGTTAACTGATTAATACTTAGCTTGGCGAGTGATTCGAGTCCTGGGGGATTCCCTTTTTGTCAGATACGCCAAAGAGGAAGGCAGGCGGAGAGGCGTCGTTTCTGATGCGCGGCATCAGGAACAGTGTTCCCGTGATCGCACAGGATGCTCCCGTGTTCGAATGAAGCCAAAGGCCATAAGGGTGACCTGTGCAGCTTGGGCAGAAAGAGGGACGCGTGGCGTGGAGCTCATGCGTCTGTCATCGTGGAGGAAGTCTCTCGTTCCACGGCGGCTCGAGGCTATAAATACCCACCGGGGAGTCAGAGCTGCCACCCAGGAGCGAGTATGTATAGGGCCCTTGTAGTCAGTATGCCGAAGGCTCATTACTGGGTTCATCCACCGGGGAAAGCTCATGGAGTCTCCAGGGTATGGTGCTAGAAGAGTGCTTGCGAAGGTTCTGAGGTGTTGATCAGCGTCTGAGTGCTGTCCCGTTCATCCCTGCATTCCCATGTGACGAGGGCCATGTGGGGTGAAATGCTTTGTAGAGCAAGGGATGCCTGAAGGCATTCGCTATCAACCCTCTATCGGCGCTGTCCCGTAAACGGCTGCAGTGGTGCTACAAGAGAGCTTGCGAGGAGCTCATGTGGGCCAAGCTTGCTCCGGATGTAGCACTAGGCGCAGGGACGAGTGCCCCAGGTCATCATCTTGACGGCTGATGTGTTTGGTCTTTGTAACCGGCGTATGACCGGCTTCATTGTAATTGTATAACCTGCAAAAAGATTTCATTGCATAATAGTCTTTGAGGAGGAAGCTTCTCGGCAGCGCTAGCCCCGAGCTGTCAAGGCTTGGCCGCGCTTCTCCAACCATTGTAACATGTCCGCATCATCAGCCCCCAAGCGTTTCGGGGCTGATCGAGCCCGAGAGGCACGCTGTTTTTGGTATGGCGCCAGCCCCCCGAGTCCGAGTGCAGGTCGATCCTTAGCGGCACGCCTTTTGCTCTGCAGTGTCGGCTTCCGAGTGGCTCGGAGCCAATCGAGCCCGAGAGGCGCACTGACTTGAATGCGGCGCCAGCCCCCGAGTGCGAGCGTTGTTCGAGCCTTAGCGGCACACCACTTGATTTGCAGTGTTGGCTCCCGAGTAGTTCGGGGCCAATCGAGCCCGAGAGGCGCACTGACTTGAATGCGGCGCCAGCCCCCGAGTGCGAGCGCTGTTCGAGCCTTAGCGGCACACCACTTGATTTGCAGTGTTGGCTCCCGAGTAGTTCGGGGCCAATCGAGCCCGAGAGGCGCACTGACTTGAATGCGGCGCCAGCCCCCGAGTGCGAGCGCTGTTCGAGCCTTAGCGGCACACCACTTGATTTGCAGTGTTGGCTCCCGAGTAGTTCGGGGCCAATCGAGACCGAGAGGCGCACTGACTTAAATGCGGCGCCAGCCCTCGAGTCCGAGTGCTGGTCGAGCCTTAGCAGCACGCCGACTTCTTTGCCATGCCCGAGTGCTCGGGCTCCTTTTTTACCATTGGCGCCCGGCGCGTAACGGAAGGCGGAACGCCCAACGGCTCTTTTTACCGTTTCGCCCGCTTCCGTTAATCGCGCCATCTCGCAGTAATTTCGGGCATCCAGGCGCGATATAAAGGGTGAGGGTTAGGTCTGGAGAGGAAATCTCCCCGTTCCCAGATCCATTCTCTCCTTTCTCCATTCTTCATCCCGCCGCCACCAGAGCTCCTGCTCGTAGATCCGTTCCACGGTCTTAGCCACCACGGGGAGCGTAGCCTCGTTGATGCGCACGAAGACTCCTGCCCCTAGATCCATGGCACCAAAGAAGAAGAGCACAGGCGCCCCCAAGCCAAGCAAGGTCCCCTCCTCCGGCGCCGTGTGGGCGCGGGGGAGAGTCACCACGAAGATGCTGGAGGAGATGGTGGAGCGGAGCATCCTCTTGTCTCAGGCCGTGGCGGAGTGGCGGCCGAGCGCCGGGGAGGACTTCCCGTCGGAAAACTCCGGCGAGCTGGTCCTGTTCAAGCCGTTCTTTGAGGCGGGACTTGGCCTGCCAACGGGGGCGTTTTTCCGAGGTTTGCTTCATTTCTACGGGATCGAGGCCATCAACCTCAACCCCAACTCCATCATGGCGATTTCCGTCTTTATCCATCTCTGCGAGGCCTATCTGGGGATCTCTCCCCATTTCGACCTGTGGAGATACTTGTACTGGCTGAAGCTCTAGCCAAGTGAAGAGAAGATGGTGGTAGTGGGAGGCGCCGGGTTCATGCTGCGTCAAGGGCGGAAGGACGAGTACTTCGACATCGCCCTCAACACCTCCAACAAGGGTTGGAAAGCCGAGTGGTTTTATGTTGGGAACCACTCGCCGGCGATCCCCTGCCACACTGGAGAACGGCCGAAGATCAGGGATTGCTGGAACGAGCTCCCCAATGCTTCCTAGATGCAGGAGGTGGACGAGCTCCTCGCCTTAATCAAGGAGCTGAAGGACGACGGTGGCTTGACGGCGATTGGCTTCGCCTGCAATTTTAGCAGGCGGCTGATTCAGCCAATCCAGGAGCGGAAGCACCCGGGCTATGAGTACTAGGGCCAGGATGATCCTACTCGGGGTGCCAACCGCACCGTTAGCAAGGAGGAGATGAAGGCGCGCGTGGGCGGGTTCTTCCTCGGCCACGTGTCGGAGAAGCACCAACCGCGCCCCTTCTCACTGAAGAGGCCTCCACCACCGGTAAGTTGCTGTTTCGAGTGCTTATGAATGTTTTCTTGATGTAATTTTTTGGTTTCGTCCGTTGGCCGTCTGATCTTGCATTTTCTTTGGCGCAGGATCGCGTCTTCGAGTACTTTTCTGCTGCCCCT
>CM014273.1:47723773-47763553 GCA_004135705.1 Alloteropsis semialata
GTATAGGAGTAGCGTTTCGTCGTTATGCGGAGCGGCGAGTACTGGTGGATGGGAGAGATAGTTCTTGAGGTCGGTGAAAGCTTGCTGCGCCTCCTGGTTCCACTCGAACTTGTCGGTCTTCTTGAGGATCTTGAAGAACGGCAAGCCTTTATCCCCCAGCCTGGAGATGAACCTGCTCAAAGCCGCCATGCAACCAGTCAGTTTCTGGATCTCTTTCTTCCCAGTCGGCGGTTTCATCCTCCAGATGGTGTCTATCTTCTCTGGATTGGCTTGGATGCCTCTGTTGCTGACGATGAAACCGAGTAGTTTCTTTTGGTACGCCAAAGACGCACTTAGTCGGGTTTAGCCTCCAGTTGAACCTGCGGAGATTATTGAACGTCTCGGAGAGGTCGGCGATGAACTCGGCTTCGATCTTCGTCTTGATGACTATGTCGTCAATGTAGGCCTCGGCGTTGCGACCGATCTGGGTGCCTAGGGTCAAGTTAATGGCCCTTTGGTAGGTGGCGCCAGCATTGCGGAGTCCAAAAGTCATCTTGGTGTAGCAGTAGGCGCCGATCGGAGTAATGAAGGATGTCTTCTCTTGGTCTTCTTCTTTCAGGGTGATTTGGTGGTAGCCGGAGTAACAATCAAGGAAGCATAGGAGTATGCATCCGGCGGTGGAGTCGACGACTTGGTCGATGCGGGGCAGGACGAAGGGGTCCTTAGGGCAGTGCCTGTTGAGATCCGTGTAATCAACACACATTCTCCATTCATTATTCTTTTTTTTACAAGGACTGGGTTAGCAAGCCAGTCGGGATAAAAGACTTCTCTAATGAACCCGACCGCTAACAGCCTTGTAATCTCTACCCTAATGGCCTCCTTGCGGTCCTGCGCGAAGCGTCGGAGCTTTTGGCGAACTGGCTTGGCGTTCGCGTCAACCTTCAAGGAGTGCTCGACCACCTCCCTCGGAACACCCGGCATATCTGATGGAGTCCATGCAAATATGTCGGCGTTGTCCCGGAGGAAGGCGACGAGCGCGCTTTCCTATTTGGGATCGAGCCCTGATCCAATCAGGGCAGTCTTGGAGGAGTCGGAGAGCCCAAGCGAGATGGGGCGTACTTCTTCAGCTGGCTGCATGGTGGTTGGTGCGGCTCTTCGCTTGGAGGACTCGGGGATGGAGCCCGGGTCTCCTTGGAAGGTTCTTGCCTCGTGGACCACCTCCATCTGGAGCACGCTGCGTTCGATGCCGGTGCAGAGGTGGAGCCCTTCTTTGTCGCAGCCTTTGGCGGTGTGGACGTCGCTGCGGATGGAGAGGACGCCATTCGGTGCCGGCATCTTCATCAGCAGGTATGTGTAGTTGGGGATCGCCATGAACTTGGCGAGTGCTGGCCTCCCGAGTATGGCGTGGTAGGCGGTGGTGAAGTCGGCGACTTGGAAGTTGAGGTACTCGGTCCTGAAGTTCTCCTGATCGCCGAAGGTGACGGGCAGAGCTATCTGCCCAAGTGGTTTGGAGCCTTTGCCTGGGATCAGCCCGTAGAACGGGTGGAGGGAAGGAGTCAGAGCGTCAAGGCCGATGCCCATGTCCTTCAGCGTTTGGGCGAAGATGATGTTGAGCCCGCTCCCGCCGTCGACGAGTACTTTGGTGAGGCGGGCGTTGTGCACGATTGGGCTGAGCACGAGGGGGTACTCGCCCACGTCGGAGACTTGGAACCACTGGTCCTCCCTGGAGAAGGTGATCGGCTGCTCGGACCAGCGGAGTGCTTGGATCGGCGATGAGTAGCAGGAGAATATCTCCCGGTCGCGCACCTTTTCCTTGCGCTTGTCATCCACGGGCGGCGGTCCTCCGAGGATGAAGTTCACCTGCCTCTCGACGTTCGGGAAAGCGGGGTTTGCGGGGGCCCCTTTTCCCTTGTCGCCCTTGTCATCGTCGCGTGGCGGCAGCTTCCCTTCCTTCTTCTTGTAGGCGTCGGCGAGTCCCATGCAGTCGATCATGCGATGCTTGGATTGCTTGTGGATGGGGCAGGGCCCTTGTAGCATCTTTTCGAAGTCGGCGCTGAAGTTGGACCGCGGGCGAGGGCCTCCGCGATCCATGGTGGCGATGGTGTAGTCTCCCGAGCGCTTTCGGTCACCAGTCCGGCTTGGCTCCGGTCTGGTTCGGCGTTGGTCCTCCTTTTTCGGGCGGTCCTCTCGGCGAGGTGGCCGATCGTCATCCCGAGTGCTTTTCTTGCTGTAATGGAGGCGAGCGGCTTCCTTGGCGTTCGCCATCTTGTTTACCCGACCAAAGAACTCGCCGGAGGTCTTTGGCAGGTCCTCGCAGAGGCGCTCGAAGACGACGGAGTCGGCGAGGCCGTCGTGGAAGTAGCTGATGATCTCGGACTCGGAGCAGCCGGGAACTAGGTTCCGGTTCTCCATGTACCGGTCGGTGTAGTCGCGAAGGCTTTCTCCGCGGTTCTGCTTCACCTTGCCCAGGTCCCATGCTGTGCCGGGTCGGATGGAGCTGCCTTGGAAGTAGCTCTTGAACTGGCTGCAGAGGGTGTCCCAGTTGTCGATGGAGCCAGGCTCGAGGCTGTGGAGCCAGCTCAGCCCCACCTTGGTCATGGCGATGGGGAAGTAAGCGCACATGGAGTCGTGGTCGCCATTCACTGCGCGGATGGCGATGCTGTACGTGCGCAGCCACATCGTCGGGTCCGTCTTCCCATCGTAACTTTCTATGCCTGTGGGTTTGAAATTAGCAGGCATTCGAATAGATCTTACTCGGGTAGTGAACGCCGGGAAGCCGTCGCAGTCGTTGAGGTTTTCCAGGTCCACGTGTCCCGAGTCGGCGGAGTAGTCTTCCGGGGTGCGAGCCCGGGGCGGTCTGTCTTGTCCGAGTGGAGGGCCATACTTGCGGTCGAACTCACGGCGGCGCGCGGCCTTGTTGGCCTCGAGCTCTCGGCGTAGGCGGGTGTCGCGGTCCAGTCCCGGGGCACCGTGGTCCCGATTGTACTCGGCACGCCGTCGGAGCTCCTCTTCGTCCCTTCGCCGGTGGCGGTCGTCGAGGTTCCTGCGGAGGTCACGGTTGCGGAGTTGTTCGCGGAGGTCTGGCTGGTCGACCACGTCGTGATCAGCTTCTCGGCGGCTGGCCGATTTGGAGTGGCGAGATGAGGAGGCGGGAGCCTTCTGGGCATTGATCATGCCCGCGGCTGCAGTCAGCCTGGTCTTGATCCGGTTGAGCTCCGGGGTTTCCGGGATCCCTTCCAGCTCAAGGTGTGCGGCGGCGAGGTTGGCTGACGGGGTGGCGTAGACACCAACGCCGCCGATTTCTTGGATGAAGTCGTCTTGGAGGTTATGCGTGGCCCTGGGGTTTCGGCGTTCTCACCGCGCGTCGCGGCGTCGTTGCTTCTCACCGTTGCGCCCGATCCTGGCGTCACGGTGCGCTTGATCCTCGCCTTGGACCATTGGCTCGTCAGCGGATATGTTGGAGATGAACGTCTCCCGCTTGGCAGGCGTGATCCTCTTATTGGGAGGGAGGACACGTGTCACCCGCGGGAAAGTCGGAGTTGGTTCTGGTTCAGGCGGAGTCGGCGCATTGTGAGGATGAGGGTGTTGTGTTGCCGCAACGTCTGGAGCAGATCCGATCTGGGTGGCCGTGATGGGATCGACCGCCCTGATCGCATCTGGGGAGTAGTCGGCGTTCAGCCGTTCGCCGAGTGCTTCTTGGTAGATGGCTCCGCTGTTGCTAAGTACTAGAGGGAACCGTGTCGGCGAGGCAATGCCCTGGCGAGCAGATAGGCGAGGTCGATGCATTCGCCGACGGAGGCGATGGCGTGGTCCATGTCCGCCTCGAATTGGCGTTGGCGTGCGGCCCATCGGCGCCTTCGGTCCTCGGGCGTCTGCTGCACCCTGCGCGGCGGAGGCGGGGTGGATGAAGCAGTCGGCGGTGCGGGAGGAAGCGTGTTCCCCTCGGATGGCGGGAGGGCGATGCTGGCCGTCGCGGTCGCCGAGCTGTTGGCAATGGTTGGTGAGGGAGCGGTGATGGTGACGATCCCGTCTGGCGTAGCGTCAAGTCGCGGCGCTGTCTCCTCCGGGGTGGCGTCACGGGTGAAGGAGAGCTCTCCCTCGGGTCCGGCGGTGAAGACCATGGACCCGAAGAAGAACATAGCCCCCTCAGCGATGGAAATCTTCACGGATGCCGGTACGATGACGGCGGAAGTGGATGCCATCGAGCTTGCAGATTGATCTCGTCGATCAACCCCTACCTGGCGCGCCAACTGTCGGATTTATGGACCCGGCAGTCCACACAGGGTAGTCCACGTGGTTGATTTGTCGAGGGACAGATCGAGGATCAGAAGTCGATGGTAACACAAGACGCAAGGATTGAACAGGTTCGGGCCGTCAGGATGATGTAATACCCTACGTCCTGTATTGGGTGTATGGATTGCTGTGTGTGAAGTTCCTGAAGGATCTTCGTAGTTGGGTTCTGTCCTAGGTTTCCTGTATCGTGGGTTGTAATCTCGTGTTCTGGAGGGGGGTCTCAAGGCGCCTTATATAGTCCGGCTGCCTTGAGTTACAAGTCGGCTAGAGATCATAACCTACCCGAAATACAAGGATGCGATCCTATAACGATTACAGATATCCTTCCCTATAATTCCGGCTAGTTTATCTTGATCTCCGAGCTTCTTGCAGGATACGCCGCCTGCTTCCTTGCCGCGCGCGCCGCCGTAGTCATCCGGTTCGCCCGACTGGTGGGCCTCCCGAGTAATGGGCCACCCAGTCTGACAAAACAGCCCGATAGCACTCGGATTGGGCCGCCCCTTGCTGGTTGGGCCAATCCGCCTTCTGGGTACCCCTGGGGGTCTACCCCCGACAAAGATAGGCATAGCAACCACCTAGCTTGAAGAATGTTGGGGACTTGCTCCTGGGTTCATCCTCCAGGGAGGAATCATGGGGACTTGATAGCTTGGTGCTAGAAGAGTGCTTGCGAAGATCCTGAGGTGTTGATTGGCGTCTGAATGCTATCCCATTCACCCATGCATTCCCGTGTGACGAGAGCCATGTGGGGTGAAATGCTTTGTAGAGCGAGGGATAGATGGAGGCATTCGCTAACAACCCTCAATTGGTGCTGTCTCGTCGACGGCTGCAGTGGTGCTACAAGAGAGCTTGCGATGAGCTCATGTGGGCCAAGCTTGCTACGGATGCAACACTAGGCGCAGCGACGAGTGCCCTAGGCCGTCACCTTGACGGTTGATGTATTTTGTCTTTGTAACCGGTCTATGACCGGCTCCCTTTGTAACTTATAGCTTTCTGATGAATCTTGTCCTTATCGATGCAATATCTGTATTCCCAGGACCCAAAAGTCGACAGAGGCGTTGTAGGTTCGCACAGTAGCAACTAGTCATAGAGACTTCTTGGTCGTAGTTGAAACGCCGAGTCCCGAGCGCCGGGGATGGCCGAGTCCGAAGACCCTTTGACCAGAGTCAAGAGCACCGAGTCCCCGAGGGTCGGGGCTGGCCGAGTCCGGAGACCCGTTGACCGGAGTCAAGAGCACCGAGTCCCCGCGGGTCGGGGCTGGCCGAGTCCGGAGACCCGTTGACCGGAGTCAAGACCGCCGAGTCCCCGAGGGTCGGGGCTGGCTAAGTCCGGAGACACGTTGACCGGAGTCAAGAGAGCCGAGTCCCCGAGGGTCGATGCTAGCTGAGTCCGGAGACTCGTTGACCGGAGTCAAGAGCGCCGAGTCCCCGAGGGTCGGGGCTGGCCGAGTCCGGAGACTCGTTGACCGGAGTCAAGAGCGCCGAGTCCCCGAGGGTCGGGGCTGGCCGAGTCCGGAGACCCGTTGACCGGAGTCAAGAGCGCCGAGTCCCCGAGGGTCGGGGCTGGCCGAGTCCGGAGACTCGTTGACCGGAGTCAAGAACGCCGAGTCCCCGAGGGTCGGGGCTGGCCGAGTCCGGAGACTCCTTGACCGGAGTCAAGAGCGCCGAGTCCCCGAGGGTCGGGGCTGGCCGAGTCCTGGGGCAAAGAGCGTTGGCGCGCAGAGAGCTGTTGGCCTGCAGTTAACGGGACTTCCGCGGATTCCGTCCGTCAGTTACGGCGCCATTAGGGTAATTCGAATCGACGAGAGGGGACAAATCTGGATCTGTTCATCGCGACTTTTACCACTGTCATTTCCAAATCTAGAAACATCCTGCGCCTCCGTCGCCGCTTAGCACCGCCGCAAGAGCGAGTCGCCCTCCGCCCACACACCGCCGCCGGAGTTCGAGCGCCGCCACCACCACTACACGTTCGCATTACGCCCAAGCTCCTTAGCGGGGATGGCGGACTCGAGGGAGGAGATGAGGACACCAGCGTCAGGGGAGGAAGCGCCGCCGGCGACGGGGATGGCGGACGCGGGCGTTGCCATGGGCCGTAGCGATGTTGACGCGGGAAAGAGGGTGGTGCCCTCTGTGGGTCTGTCTGGGACCGCGGGGGATGCCGCCGCCCATGAGGGCGGTGATCCTGATGCGCCGGCGACCGCCGCGGGGTGCGGACGCCAAACGGAAGGCCGTGGCCTCGCCTGAAGAGACCCCGGAGCTGACCTCCGTGCCCGGGGGAGTGCCACCGCAAGAGCCGGCCTTGGGCCAATCCTCCGTCACCGAGGAGAGGCTTCACGACATGGTGCGCCAAGGCGTGCTCGGGCCACGGGAGATCCTGAGCAGTGGCGGACCGCCGGGGATGACGCCGGACCTTGGGAGCGCTCGAGACCGAGATGGCCGTCTTCACGCCATTCTTCGAGCGGGGGTTTGGATTGCCCACGGGAGACTTCTTCCGGGGGCTGCTGCACTTCTACGGAGTGGAGATGAGTCACTTGAACCCCACCTCCATTATGTCCATCTCCGTTTTCATTCATCTTTGCGAAGCTTTTCTTGGGATCCCGCCACATTTCGGGTTGTAGCGGCACTTGTACCGAATGAAAATTATTGGGGAAGGCTCTGGGAAGGGTCTGGCTAGGATCACCGGAGGGGCTAGGTTCTCGTTGAGGGTCGGCATGTCCAGGAGGTATTTCGTCCTGGATATGAACGATTCCAACAAAAACTGGAGGCAAGAGTGGTTCTATGTCGCGAACCATCCCCCTGCTCTGCCTGCCCGGACTGGCCACCGGCCAGCAAAGAAGGATTGCTGGGAGTCACAGCCAGAGGGCCAGGAGCTACAGGAGGCCGAGGAGTTGCTTAAGTTGATCGCCGAGCTGAAGGAGCGGAACTTGACTGCAGTGGCCATAATGATCTCCTTCGTCCGGCGATTGACACAACCGATCAAGGACCGGGTGCATCCTGGGTATGAGTTCTCAGGTGGCAAGGACCCGACTCGGGAGCAGGTCTGAACAGTATCTGTCCCAGAGACGTGTGAGAGGATCTCTGGCTTCATGCGCGGCAAGATCTTCAACCAGGGGATGCCTGTCCCATTTTCTTTGCAAAATCCTCCTCCTGCGGTTAGTGTCCTACTTCCTTGCAAGTTGTGTATTTGATTGCTGAACTGCTGGATGTCTGACAAACTGTATCATTGCTGGTGCCGTGCCTTTGTCTTGCAGGACCGAGCGACGAAGTACTTCAGCCCGGCACCCCTGCCCGAGGGTGATGTCCGGGTGGAGAAGCTGATGACGGTGGAGGAGGTGTCCCGGGCACCTCAAGTCGTGGATGAGGGACAAGCCACCTAGGAGGTGGCCGACTTCATCCCGGCCCCCCAGGAGGAAGCGGAGGATGACCCGGTAGCACGGGTGCTTGGGACTGGCTTGGCGCGG
The DNA here is from genome assembly GCA_004135705.1 of Alloteropsis semialata. Taxonomy (NCBI): domain Eukaryota; kingdom Viridiplantae; phylum Streptophyta; class Magnoliopsida; order Poales; family Poaceae; genus Alloteropsis; species Alloteropsis semialata. The sequence continues at coordinate 47,731,503 of CM014273.1, forward strand.
CCGACGCGTTAGGCCGTACGCAAGCTGACCCCGTCACAGAGGGCGGCTCGAGCAGGGTCCCCCAAGCCGTCTCCGAAGCTGGGGCAGGCCGCACAGGCCGAGACCGAGGCGCGGAGGAAGAGGAAGGCGGCGAGTGATGCAGGAGGTGGCGCTGATGGGTCCCCCTCAGGACCTGGGTCTGAGCAGCCAGTGCTAGACACTCCAGGAGGCCAAGGGGGCATTTTTGCGCAGCCTACACTGCAGCTAGACTCGACGCTGCTGCTCGAGCGAGACACCCCCACAGTTGCTACAGGGGGTGCAGTTCAAGCGTCCACGCAAGGGCGGGTAAGTTGCCTTGAGCTTCTGTTTGTTCCTTTGGTACACCGGGCTTAAATTGTTGAACTCTTGGATGCAGGCTCGGGAGCCAGGTGGGTGCCATCGTCCTGCCACGCCCGGGGGCCGGTGGCAAGGCGCCGCCAAGTCGACCTGCCACCACGGAGGCGGAGTCCGGAACCAACACTGCTCTGATCGTGCCGGAATGGGTGCCGGTCAGCATGTCCGGGCCGCCGCGCCCGCCGAGTCCTCCACACGTCTTGGGGACGGGCGCCCCAGTGGACGACCGGCAGGCCGGGGTGCCCAAGGCTGCCGCCGAGGAGGAGGAGCCGGAGCACTCTGCAGGGGCGGAGCAGCCGAGCCGCCCCTGTCGGCCCTTGAAGACGATGATGACCAGTTGCTGGGGGAGCAGCTGGATGCTGGCCATGGCGCCACTGTGCCGCCAGTTGTTGAAGCCGGCTCGGCCGGGCTCGGGGCCGGGGCGAGCTCATCTGTCCTAACGCCGGAGCGTGATTTGGAACGAGACATTGCCGAACACGAGAGCGAGCTCCGGAAGCTGCAGAACGTGGCTGGCGTGCTGAACCGCGTAGTCCAGGTACTCTCGTGTCGCGGTGTTGAATTCGTAAGTTCTGTAGTGGCTGATCACTTGCTTTCTCTGTTAATCAGGGCTTCACAGCTCGATCTGTGAAGGATCTTCGCTTCAAACAGCAGGCCTTGGAGGACCGCCAGGCCTTGGTGCGAGTCCACACAGAGCGGGTCCGTGAAGCTGAAGCCGCCAAGGAGTACCTAATGCAAAGGGAGTGGGAGCTCGCCGACCTGCAGAAGACCAACGAGGACCTCATGAATGACATGAAGGATATGGTCGAGGGTACGTTCTTGCCCTTTGTCTTGAGTGTTCCATTGAATCGAGCCATCTGTGCCCATGAGACTTCCGTTGCAGAGACGAGCAAGAAGGAGGAAGCTCTCCAGGTGAAAGGTGGATAAGCTGGCCGGAGCCAAGAAAAAACTTGAGGACGAGCTGGCCGGGGCCAAGCGGAAGCTGGAGGAGGAGCTGCGGACGCTGAAGGCGGCAAACCTTCGTCTGGCGGCCGAATCTGAGCACCTGAAGGATGCCAACCAGGCGTTGAAGGAGTCACACGACCAGGCCATGCTTGGTGAGTATCTCTTGCCGAGTCTTCTGGAGTTTGAGTAAGTTGGGATGCTTATTTGGGTTCCATTGCAGCGCTCCGGACGGAGTTGATGGAACTGAAACAGGCGGCCGAGTTCAACGCCAACTCGCTGGTGCCTGCCGAGTCGGGCCCGGCAACGTTGACGTTGGCGCAGCGGCTCAGGGCTGGCCCGAACCGCGCCGCCCAGTTGATGCAGCAGACTGCAGTTGGCTTTGGGAGCCGAATACTGGCTCTGTTCAGAATTCACTTCCCGACGCAGGAGCTGGCCCCAATCGCCGACAGAAACCCGAGGAGCTTGCCGACGAAGAGTTCGACGGACTAGTCGACGAATGTACCCCTTTGGCTGAGGCTGTAGCAAAGGAACTGGGCCTGTAAAAACAATTATGGATGTAAACTTTGTAGTGTTCTGATATATATAAAATTCCAGGTTTATTTGAAGCATTGATGTGCATTGGTGTTTTGTTGGCCCCTTTTCCCTGCCAACTAAGACCTTGCGTCACCCGACTGGCCACTGCCTTGTGCCGTTTAAGCGCCCTTTTGGACCCGCTGACCACTGCTCATGGAGAGGACGGCTTACCCTGCTACACTGCTGAGCAGGGAGGCTTAGGTATAGGGGGCACGCGGGTTGAGCACGGAGCTCAGGGTTTCACAGTTGGGGACTTGGACCACCCGGGTTAGCTCAGTAGTCGCCAGGGGGAACATAGGGTTGGGCAAGGACTCGGGAGTCGGAGTAAGCAGGTACTCCCCCAGGTATCGTGGTGAAGGAAACACAGTCTGGGTCGGACTCAGTCCCCGAGCATCAGCCCGGGTAAGGAGTTAATAACAAGCCATATGACGATCAAAGATGCTTTCATTGATATGAGACAAGGAATACATAGCTTTGTTAAATTCTACGGGTAGAACTTGACGAGGTGCTCGATGTTCCACACGTTCGGGACGGGGTCGCTGTTAGCCCACTGGAGGCTATACGTTCCTGGCGAAACAACTTCTTTGACAATGAAGGGGCCCTCCCAGGGGGCGGATAGCTTGTGCTTGTCTTTGGTGGACATGACTCAGCGCAGGGCCAAGTCGCCAACGTTGAGGGAGCGTTCCCGGACGTTCTTGTCGTGGTAGCGCCGTATCTGCTGCTCATGTCTGGCATGCCTGACCAGTGCAGCGAGTCGATGTTCTTCTAGGCAGTCGATGTCGACCTAGCGGCCGATTTCTGCTTCACCTTGCTCGTAGTGCAGGATGCGCGGAGCACCATGGGCGATGTCGGCTGTGAGGGCGGCTTCGGAGCCGTACACCAGGAAGAAGGGAGTATATCCTGTTGCTCTGCTCTTCTGGGTGCGTAGGCCCCATATGACATGGTGTACCTCTTTGGCCCATCGGCCGGGGTGCTTGTTGAGTTCGTCATACATGGCTTTCTTGAGCGAGTCTTGGACCATGCCATTAGCCCGCTCAACCTAGCCATTGCACCTGGGGTGCACCGTGGAGGAGTAGTAGACGTCAATGCAATTATCCTGGCAGAAGTCCCAGAATTCGTGGCCTATGAACTCGGAGTCGAGGTCAGTCACGATGCGGTTTGGGACCCAAACCGGTGGGTAAGCTCTTGGATGAACTTGGCAGCTGTGGCCGACTTGGTGTCGGTCACAACCTTATACTCGATCCACTTTGTGAATTTATCAACCGCCACCAAGATGTACTTGAATCCGCCCGGAGCGGTTTGGAAGGGCCCGACGTTGTCGAGTCCCCATATGGCGAATGGCCAAGATGGGGGGATGGTCCTTAGCGCCTGAGCCGGCAGGTGCTTTTGCTTCTGAAAGAACTGGCAGCCGGTGCAGCAGCGCACCAACTCTCTTGCGTCAGGTAGGGCCGTTGGCCAGTAGAACCCTGCCCTGTAAGACTTGCCGACTAGGGTGCCGGCTGCCGCGTGGTTGCTGCAAGTGTTCGAGTGGATATCATGCAGGAGGGTGATACCTTCATCGCGGCGGACACACTTCATGAGTATTCCTGTGGAGGCGGCCTTTCTGTACAGGGCATCGCCGATAACGACGTAATTTGTCACTCGCCGAGTTAACTTCTCGATTTCTTCCTTCGTACCTGGTGACCAGTTCTCTGTGAGGAAAGCGATAAAGGGGGCGCGCCAGTCTGCTTCCACCACGAGAACTTCATTGGTCGGCGGGCCACCCGGGGGTGGCTCCAAGTCGGGCACGGGGCTGCCGTCCTCAAGCATCTTGATGGACGGGGTGCGCAGGTCTTGGACGAAGACGCCGACTGGAACCTGGGCTCTGGTGGATCCTAGCTTGGATAGAACATCGGCGGCGACATTGTCTTCCCGGAGGAACATGATGGAGCTCGAGCCCATAGAAGTGGGTTTCGAGTTTGCGTACCTCTGCACAATACGCGCTCATCGTTTCCTTGGTCATGTCCCAATTCTTGTTGACTTGTTCGACGACTAGCTTGGAGTCACCATAGCACATTAGCCGCTTGATGCCCAGCGACACCGCGATCCGGAGACCATGGATAAGGGCCTCGTACTCGGCCCCCGTTGTTGGTGGCCTGGTAGTGTATCTGAAGAACGTATTTCAGGTGCTGCCCCTCCAAGGAGATGAACAGCACTCCTGCGCCGGCTCCCTCAAGGTTGAGGGCGCCATCAAAGTACATCTTCCAGTGTGTCGGCCGTTCCGCGGGGGTCGGCGTCTGGATTTCCGTCCACTCGGCCACGAAGTCGGCCAATATTTGGGACTTGATGGCCTCCCGTGGCTCGAAGTTTATGGTGTGCTCGCCGAGTTCAACGGACCACTTGACTATGCGGCCGTTGGCATCCCTGTTGTGGAGGATGGCTCCAAGGGGGAAATTCGAGATGACTCAAATGACGTGTGCCTGGAAATAGTGGTGTAGCTTCCTGGCAGTGATCAAGAGCGCATAGAGCAGCTTCTGAGGATGGGGGTACCGGACCTTGGACTCGCTGAGTACTTCACTGATGAAGTATACGGGGCGCTGGACCTTGTATGGGTGGCCTTCTTCTGGTCGCTCGATGACCAAGGCCGTGCTGACCACGTGAGTGGTAGCTGAGGTGTATAGCAAGAGTTCTTCCCCGGGGGTCAGACCCGTGAGTACCGTGGGTGTAACTAGGAACTCCTTGAGGTCGGCCAAGGCCTTGCTTGCCTCAGGCGTCCACTCGAACTTGTCCACCTTCTTGAGGATCTTGAAGAATGGAAGTCCTTTCTCGCCGAGCTTGCTGATGAACCGGCTCAGGGCCGCCATCATCCCAGTAAGCTTCATGATGTCTTTCTTGCACATTGGTTCCTTGAGGTTGCGTATGGCGTCCAGCTTGACTGGGTTTGCCTCATGCCGCGTTGGCTGACCAAGAAGCCCAGGAGCTTTCCTGACGGCACCCCGAATACGCACTTCGTGGGGTTAAGCTTCCATCGGAAGCGGCGCAAGTTATTGAAGGTTTCCTGGAGGTCAGCGATTAGGGAGTCAGCGTCGTACGTCTTGACAACGACGTCATCCACGTAAGCCTCCACGTTGCGGCCGATTTGGCTCTGCAGGCAACCTTGGATGGCCTTCTGGTATGTGGCACCAGCGTTCTTCAACCCAAACGTCATCATCTTGTAGCAGTAGATGCCGTGCGGGGTGATGAACGCTGTCTTGTCCTTATCGGACGTCTTTAGGGCTATCTGGTGTAACCCGAGTAGCAGTCGAGAAAGCACAGGAGCACACAGCCGGACGTAAAGTCGACGACTTGATCAATTTGCGGGCGAGGGAAGGGGTCTTTAGGGCAGTAGTGATTGAGATCCGTGTAATCAATGCACATTTTCCATTCACCGGATTGCTTCTTTACAAGTACAGGATTTTCAAGCCACTCGGGGTGTTTGCATTCTCTAATAAACCGGCAGCTAGGAGCTTATTCAGTTCTACCCTAATGGCCTCCTTGCGATCTTGAGCGAATCGGCGTAGCTTCTGTTTGGCAGGCTTTGCGTTTTTGCTCAATTCCAAGGAGTGCTCAGCCTTCTCCCTTGGAACACCCGGCATGTCTGATGGCTTCCATGCGAAGATGTCCCAGTTGTCCCGAAGGAAGGAGGTGAGTGCGTCTTCCTATTTAGGAGTGAGCCCTGGCCCTATGAGGGCTGTATTGGATGGGTCGTCGAGCCCCAAGCTTATTGCTTTGGGGGCGTCTGCAGGTGCCAGCACCATGGGCTGCTGCTTCTGCTCTGGGAGTACAGGCTCTCCGGTGGCCGCCTTGGGGGCTTCTTCTGCCAGCATGGTAGCATTGCCGAGTTGATGGGACAACTCGGCTATCTTGATGGCTTCCCCGTCGCACTCGAAGGAGGTCTTGATGTCTCCACGGATGGAAAGGACACCGTTAGGCGCTGGCATCTTCAGAACCAGGAAAGTGTGGTTCGGAATGGCCATGAACCGGGCCAGCATGGCCTGCCAAAGATGGCATGGTAGGAGCTCCTGAAGTCGGCTACCTCGAATTATAGGAACTCCGTGCGGTAGTTGTCGGCCGTGCCGAACGTGATCGGTAGAGCAACTCTTCCTATCGAGTAGGAAGCTTTTCCCAGCACAATGCCAAAGAACGGATCTTCAGCGCTCAGGAGCCTGCTGTAATCGAACCCCATGGTGTTGAGGGTGCTGGTGAAGATGATGTTGAGGGCGCTCCCACCATCAATCAGGACCTTAGAGAGGAGGACTCTGTCAACGACCGGAGCCACGACGAGTGGGTAGGACCCTGGCTCGTGGAGGTACACCCAGTGGTTGTCACGGCTGAAGGAGATAGGTGTCTCTGACCAATGGAGGTATTCCACCGGCTTGGTGGAGACCATCTTAACCTCGCGCTTGTGGAGCTTGCCCTTTCGTCGATCGGGGACGTTGACCTGGCGGTCAGCGTGCTGGAAGTCGCCATTGACCCGCCTGGGGGCTTCTGGTGGTGGTGGTAGTCGGCGTTCGTCGTCTTGGCGACGTTGGTCGTCCCTACGAGCCAGAGCATCGCGGTCACATTCGCCGCGTCTGTAGTCGTCCCGGCGATCGCGATCTTCTTTGCGGCGGTAGTCGTCCCGCCGGTCACGTTGTAGCCGTCACGGCGGTAGTTGTTGTAGCGTCCACCGTTGTTGTTGAAGTGTTGTTTCTTGGTCGGCGGGAGGACGCCGAGTTCTTTGAGTAGCACATGGCAATCACGGAGATTGTGCTTTGCGTCTTTGTGGAAGGGGCACTGATAGTTTAGTGTATCATGAAACTCCTCGGCAAGAAACCTGGGTTCCTGCCAGCTTTCTTCTTCTGATATGGCTACAAGGGGCTCGGGGCCTGTCTTGCGCCCACGTAGTGACTCGTGATGCTTCGAGCTTTCAACCCGGTCATCATCTTCCGGGCGCTTCTACTTGTTCTTGAACTGGGCCTGCTCAGCTTGATCGGCCCGAACCTCCAAGTTGACCACCTCCATCAGGTCAGAGACTGTGACAAGGTTGGTTTTGAACAGCGTACGGAATAGCTGGTTGTCGATAAGACCGCACCGGAACGCGTCAATGACATCCCGGTCCTCGACCTCGGCGATCTTGTTCCGGTTGTCAAAGAAACGGTCAGAGTAGTCTCGGAGACTCTCACCCTTCTTCTGCTTGATGTTATCCAGATCGAATCTGGTGCCTGGCCGAGTGTAGCTTGCCTGGTAATTTTTGGTGAAAGCATGGCAGAGATCGGCCGAACTATCGATGATGTTCCGAGGAACACCCTCAAGCCATAGGAGCGCTTCCTTGCCCAGCATCACGGGGAAGTAGGCAGCGGCTTGGTCGTTGGTCCCGTGGGCGGCTTTGACTGCCGTGTGGTACGTCTTGAGCCAGAGCTTGGGGTCAGAGCGACCGTCAAACTTCTCCACGAGGGCTGGCTTGAAGGACTCGGGCCAGCGGATGGCACAGAGTCGGGCGGAGAAGGCGGCGAAGCCGTCGAAGTCCTCCTCATCGTCGCTGTGGTGATCGCGGCGAGGAGGTCGGATCTGGTCGGCGTGGGGCCGAGCGTCACCGCGCCTATGGCGGTGATTGTCCTGCGGGGGGCCGTATCTTGCGTCGTATTGCTCAGGCTCCATGAGCTCGTGAACAACGCGGCTCTCGTTCTCCTCTGCCCAGTCATCACCTGCCTCGCCAACCGGCTGGTGGTCGGGTCGGCCGTAGTCTCGGTCATACCGCTCGCGACGCTCGAGCTCGGCCACGTCGCATTCTCGGTGATGAGCATCGAGGTCGGCGCGGATGTCGCGGGCGCACGCCCTGATGCGGTCACGGAGATCGTCAGTTTGGTGATGTTGTTGGCGCTGTTCGCGCCGCTCCTGGTATCGTTCACGGTGCTGGTTCGCGTTGCATGGGTTGCGCCGCTCTTCTTCTTCATCTTCATGGTGATTCTGGGCCACCTCTTCTTCTACGACGGGTAGTGGGGGGTTCCTCTGGCGAGGATGATCCCGATCTGATCTGCTATGAGCAGTGCGGCGACTTGCAGAACGAGTCGAGTTTGATCGCCCAGACCAAGATCTGGCGCGATACGATCGCTCAATCTGCACCTGGGCTGCTTCCAACTAAGCTCGAGCTCGCTGCACCTCTAGGGTGTCGGGCATGTGACCTAGTTCGGCGAAAGCGGCGGCGACGTTGGCCTGGGGCGTGCGAAACGGTACCCGGGCGAATACACCATCGAGGTTCTGGGGCGCGACTCCATAGGGACCTCGAGGTGGGGGTTGCCGTCTTTGTGGAGCCCCAGGGGGATCTCTCCGGCTGCTACAGCGGCTGCAGGTGCACCGGCGGCAGCGGCGGCCGCAGGATCATCGGGGGCTGCAGCATGTGCGAGATTTCCGGCCGCTGCCGGGGGCAGGGCGGCTTCTTCGGCGCGTCGTCGGGCTCGGCCATGGTTTCGCTCTTGTCGGCGATCCCTGGCCAAGTCGGTTTCTCCGTCCTGAGTTACGGAATCCTCAGAAACGAAGACTTCACATCCCAGAGGCGTGGCGTAGCTTGAGTCATTGCTCGAGTCGGCCGGGGCCGGCAAGAGCACGCTAGTGGTGACCTGGAACTCGCCGCAATCCGGAGACTGGGCGGGCTGGGGTGGGATCTCAGACCGGATCTGAGACATGTCTTCTCGGACCTGGGCCGAGTAGATTGCCGAGGCGTTGCGGAACCCTAGCGGGAGCGCTTTGCGGGGTCGGCATAGGGCCTCCTCCGACATGTAGATGCATTCGGCGATGGTGTCCTGGACACGATCCAACCCGGCGAGGAGCTCATCTGGGGGAGGAATTCTTCGGCGAGTGGCCAGGCCCGGAGCCTGGTCGTTGATGGAGATCGCATCGAGCCGCTGCTGGAGCGGAGCGATGACTGACGAGGAGATCGGCGATGAAGTCAGCGCAGAGCTGGTCGGCGTAGGAGCGTCGGGCGTCACGGTGGAGCCGGAGGCGGCGGAGTGGACCTCAGCAAAAAAATTGATGCCCTCAAGATGCGTAGCGCAGTCCTTGATGGAGTCAGGAAAGACGACGGAGCGATGATCTGCCATCGAGCTAGCTTTATTGCCCAGCGATCACCCCTACCTGGCGCGCCAACTGTCGGATCTATTGACCGGCAGTCCACCCGGGGTACCCAGATGGTTGATTTGTAGGCAAAGGGAGATCGCTGGACTAGGGAGCTCGAGGTAACACAGGACACAGGGATTATACAGGTTCGGGCTACCTGGAGGTATAATACCCTACGTCCTATGCTCGGGGGTCTTGTATTGCTTCGCTCGGCGAGGTTCCGGAGAACGGCGGTGAGTTTGTGGTTACAATAGGGTGAAAGATGGCGTGGGATCAGATGTGTGGAGGTGAGATTGAATGATCTAAGGGGGTCGACCTAGGCCACCTTATATAGGCTGGCGACCTAGGGTTTACAAGTCGGTTATCTCTAATCGTATCCGGCTCTGACTAGGAAACTAATCTGAGTCAGTTGCCGTATAATCTCCATGATCTCCGGGTGAAATCCAAGGATATCGCCAAATGCCTTGCGGGCTAAGTCTTCTCCAATCTTGTCTATCAAGCTTAGGATCCTCGTGGGCTGGCCTGGGATCGGCCCACCTCCTTGTCAGATGTGGGACCAGGCCAACTGGCTACCCAGTCGCTAGTGGGCCCAGGGGTACCCATATCCCACATGACTGGGAGCGGACAAACCAGTCCGTCTCACCCGACCCTGTGGGGAGGTCGGGCGAGGAAATCACAGTAGATAGAGACGTCCGCCTCGCCTGACCCACATCGGGCAAGGGGCCCACCGGCCTCCCCTTCGCCTCGACCGACTCCCTCCGGGTCAACAGGCTATCATGACCCAAGGACAGAGCCTGTCAGACGCAGCAGGCTCGCGATATGGGCAAACGCTGTGGGCATTAAACGCTACGGTGGGCGCAGCACGCCTAATACGCCAGTCTACCCGGCCTAAACTAATGATGGTGGACTGGCGTGCTCAGCGCCGGACCCATCACAGATGAGTGACGGGACATTGCCTTGCCTAGCGCCTGTTCGGCCCTAAACGAGGACCAGAACACTGACAGCCCCGGCTTGCACTCAACCATAGCAGGTGACGGAATGCCACCATGCTCGGTCATCATTCCCAGCAAGTGATGGAGCTCTGGCACACGGTATAGAAATGTCAAATATCACTGGCGCACCTGTAGGATGCCAATCATAAGCACTCTCCACGGTCCCCAAGACGGGACTCGGCGACAAGCGGAGAATTGGAGGCTCGCCCGACCTGTTGGCATTTTCCTTTCTCCCCCTCGGGATCTTTTTCCCCTTTTACCCGATCATGTATCCGACCCGGCCCTTTCCCTTGCACTATAAAGGGGAAAGGTGGGCCATCCATGGCGGGGGGGAGAGGGGATCGCAAATTCGCCCATTCCATTTGACACACTCACATACGCACACACGCTCACAGAGAACTGGGAGCTCCTCCCTCTCTTGACCGCTTGTAACCCCTACTACGAGCAACGCGAGTAACACGAGCAGCATCGAACTGGACGTAGGGCGTTCATGCCCGAACCAGTATAATCCCTTGTGTCCTCTCGCGAACCATCCGGGCCTTAGCATGCAATCCACTAAATTCACTTGTCGGCCATTTCTTGCGCCGACACGTCTCAACTAATAATTGAATAAACCCCTCCACAGGTAGTCGACTGGTGGAACGCACACCTAGAACTCGTCAACCTCCTGAAGATAATCTCCACAAGTGATGGGTACTGATCTAGGATCGGTACGAGAGTGGCCCGATCTTCACAGCAGTAGGTCTATGAACAAGGTGATTGGCTATAGAGGCAGCAGAAAAGTAAGGTAAACTTTGCTGAAGATCAGCGGGTAACTAGCTTTATACCTAACCAAGGTCGGATGCGACCAAGCGACGGGGAAAGAGACACCGAAACCGCGAAGACTTCGACTCGATCTCCAAACGACCGCAGAACCACAACCAGAGCTAATCCACACAAGGCGAGGCAGCCGTACTGGAACCCGCAAAGCACGAACTAGAGGATCCCAGAGGGATCTCTTCACAAGTCCAGGAAGAACAAGGAAGAACAAGGGTTTGAGTAAGCACTCAGCAGCTCGGCTGCAAAATCACTTGGATTATCTAATCATCAAAAGTCTCTCATTTGCTTACACATAGGGGGATATTTATACAAGGAATAACCCTCCTGGATAGGTATAAACACGAAACAATGTGAAAACAATGCTAGTGTGAAAAAGCCTCCTGAGTGGTTCCTGCGTGACTTCTAGAATTCTGTGCAGTCTTCAATGTTTTGGCTTTAACTCCTTCTTGGAAGCTTCAAATGAGATGCTGCTGGATGTGTTTGGAAGTTAACTGGATAGGCTTTCAAACCATGTATAGCTTGCTCCAATATTTATTGTAGATTAGTAAAGTTTTGCTCAGACATTTTGACTTCAAGCGGACTGTGATCCCTCAGACCAGTGTGCACTAAACAACTCAGCCTCTTCAAGGGAAAGCTCCAAACAACCCGGGAGTGGCATATTTGGAAACTAGACTTCAAGATCTTTCCAGAGAGTACTCATGCGTCTTCATAGCTTTTGTGAGTCAAAAGATATGAATATTTCTTCTGGACAGTTCTTGTCACGCTGGACTGATGTGAACGTGGTTCTTCTTTCTGTTCCACTCTTGATGCATCCTTGTCTTCCTCCTTGGTGAACCTGAGCAATAACAACATGTATGACTTAGGCAGCTCAAAGTTCTCATTAATGTTCAATTGATACTCACAAAGTAGCGCGTGCAGCTCTTGTTGTGTTTTCGTTGCTCGGCTCCGAGTGATTGGTCCAGTAGGGGTTGGAGATGTAGTCGGCGAGGTCGGAGTACTTGGCAGAGTACTCGGAGATGTAGTCGGCGAGGTCGGAGTACTTGGCAGAGTACTCGGCAGAGTGGTCGAAGTACTCTGCGAAGTCGTCGGGGTACTCGGCGGGGTCGGAGTACTTGGCAGAGTACTCGGCAGAGTGGTCGAAGTACTCTGTGAAGTCGTCGGGGTACTCGGCGGGGTCGCCGACACTGGTGTGGTCATATCATCCTCCCCCCTTGAAAAAGAGTCGTCCTCGACTCGTCCAATCCAAAGAATGGAGAGAGGTCGGACACGTTGAAACTGGTACTCACTCCATAAGTACTTGCCAGATCAATCTCATAGGCATTGTTATTGATCTTGCGTAGTACTTTGAATGGACCATCGGCTCGAGGTTGCAACTTGCTCTTGCGTTGTTCTGGAAATCTTTATTTTCTGAGATGTACCCAAACCAAATCTCCTGCTTCAAATATCATCTTTCTTCAACCCTTGTTGGCGCGTTTCTCATACTTCTCGGTCATCTTCTCAATGTTGTTTCGAGTTCTTTCATGAAGGTTCTTGACAAATTCAGCTCGCCTGCTTGCGTCGAAGTTCACACGTTCCTGCATAGGCAAAGGCAAAAGATCTATGGGAGTAGTGGGTTTGAATCCATATACAATCTCGAATGGACAAAATTTAGTGGTCGAGTGGACTGCCCTGTTGTATGCAAACTCGACATGTGGCAAACTCTCCTCCCAAAGTTTCAAATTCTTCTTGAGAACAGCTCGCAGTAACATTGATAAAGTACGGTTCACAACTTCTGTTTGACCATCCGTTTGTGGATGACATGTTGTAGAGAACAGCAAACGGGTCCCAAGTTTTCCCCACAAAGTTTTCCAAAATGTGCCATTTTGCTAAAATGATCGACCACAACAAAAATCGAGTCCCTTCCCCTCTTGGTTCAAGGTAACCCAAGAACAAAGTCCATAGAAATGTCTTCCCAAGGCATACTAGGAATAGGAAGAGGAGTGTAAAGTCCGTGAGGGTTTAAGCGAGACTTAGCTTTGTGGCATGATTCACAGCGTTGAACATGTCTCTCCACATCTCTTCTCATCTTTGGCCAGAAGAAGTGGTCGGCAAGAACTTGTTCTGTCTTCTTGGCACCAAAATGACCCATAAGTCCTCCTGCATGAGCTTCCTGCACCAATAAAATTCCAATAGAGCAATCTGGAATGCAAAGTTTGTTAGCTCGAAACAAGAATCCATCATGCACATGAAATTTTTCCCATCCTTTGTCAACACGACACTTGGAATATGGCTCAGCAAAGTACGGATCAGTTGTATATAATTCTTTTAAACCTTCTAACCCAAGAATTTTAGCATCCAGTTGAGTTATCAAAGCATGACGTCGAGATAAAGCATCAGCTACAACATTCTCTTTTCCTTTCTTGTACTTGACAATATAAGGAAATGACTCAATAAATTCACACCATTTTGCATGCCTTCTATTCAGTTTTAGTTGTCCTTTAAGATGTTTCAATGATTCATGGTCTGAGTGTATAACAAACTCCTTAGGGAAAAGATAGTGTTGCCAAGTTTCCAAACTCCAAACAAGAGCATATAATTCTTTATCATAAATTGAATAGTTTAGAGTTGGACCACTTAGCTTTTCACTGAAGAATGCAATTGGTCTTCATTCTTGCATGAGCACGCCTTCAATCCCAACTCTGCTTGCATCACATTCAATTTCAAATGTTTTTCCAAAATCTGGGAGCGCAAGGACTGGGGCTATTGTTAACTTCATCTTCAGCTCTTCAAATGCCTTTTGTTGTGATTCTTCCCATTTGAAAGGCACGTCTTTCTTGGTTAGCTCATTGATGGGAGCAGCAATAGTGCTGAAGTCCTTCACAAACCGCCGGTAGAACCCAGCAAGTCCGAGAAAGCTTCGCACTTGACTCACAGTTTGTGGAGGTGTCCAATCTCGAACAGCCTTGATTTTATCCTCATCTACCTCCACTCCATGCCCTGAAACAACAAATCCAAGAAAAACTACCTAGTCGGTGCAAAAGGTGCACTTTTCAAGGTTAGCATATAATTTTTGTTCACGTAGGACAGCAAGCATGCATTGGATATGTTCAACATGTTCATCAAGAGACTTGTTGTAGATTAGTATGTCATCAAAGTAAACAACAACAAATTTTCCAATAAAAGCTCTAAGCACATGATTCATCAATCTCATAAAAGTACTCGGTGCATTTGTTAATCCGAAGGGCATCACCAACCATTCATATAAACCAAATTTTGTTTTAAAGGCTATTTTCCATTCATCACCTTCTCTCATGCAAATTTGGTGATATCCACTTCTTAAATCAATTTTAGTAAATATGATAGCACCACTAAGCTCATCAAGCATATCATCTAATCTCGGAATTGGATGCCTATATCTCACTGTGATATTATTTATTGCTCGGCAATCCACACACATTCTCCATGATCCATCTTTTTTGGGAACCAATAAAACAGGAACAGCACAAGGTGAGAGACTTTCTTGTACATACCCCTTTTGGATCAATTCTTTCACTTGTCACTGGATTTCCTTTGTCTCCCCCGGATTGGTGCGGTACGCAGCACGGTTCGGAAGTGACGCACCAGGAATTAAGTCGATTTGATGCTCGATCCCTCTCTTGGGAGGTAGGCCTGGTGGTACCTCATCCGGAAAGACATCTTCAAAGTCCTGTAACACATCGAAAACAACACTTGGCAAGGTAGAGGGTAAGTTGTTAGTAGAAAGAAGAGTGTCCTTGTACAAGAGTACAAAGAACATGGAAGTGGGTTCACTCAATTCTTTTAGATCCCCTTTTCTAGCCATCATTACTAACCCTCCTTTTCCCGGTTTTTGGGCTCTTTGCGGTTGTGGATTTTTCTTTGGCTATGGGAACCCTCCCTCACTATCTTTGTGGGTCACTCTTAAGTGGTTCTCACTCTCTCGCTGTTTTTTCCTTAGATCATCCTTCAAGATTTCCTCCGGTGTCAAAGGAAGCAAAGAGATGCGCTCTCCTTTGTACATGAATGATAGCTTGTTAGCTCTTCCAAAGATCTGAACATCACGATCATATAACCATGGTCTTCCTAGCAGCAATTGGCACGCTTGCATAGGTACCACGTCACATTCTACATGATCATTGTACTTCCCAACAGAGAAAGGAATATTCACCATATGACTGACACGCAGCGCTCCACAATCATTAAGCCACTGCATCTTATAGGGACTAGGGTGACGCCTTGGTTTTAATCCCAATCTGTCCACCAATTCTTGACTAGCAATGTTGTTGCAGCTACCATTATCAACAATGATGCGGCATAGCTTATCTTTGATCATACCTCGGGTATGGAGAAGATTGTGGCGCTATCCGTTCTCTTCCTTTTCAGCAGTCACACTTAGCACCCGAAGAGAAATAAAACAATTATGATCTCCTTCATCAGGCTGGATCTCATTCTCTTCCTCTTCGATTTCTTCATCAAATCTTGGCCCTTCATCTTCTGGGTCACTTTCTGATTCCCATTCACCCTTTTCATTTAACAACATGGTCCTCCTACTCGGACATTGAGCAGCAATGTGACCACGCCCTTGGCACTTGTGGCACACAATTTCTGTACTCCGCGTAGATGAAGTAGCTCCTGAAGCGACGGTTGGGGCTACTGAACTGGCAGTAGCTGCTGATGCGCAGGAGATGATGCTATAGAAGCCGCATTCTTTGATGTACCATTTGATGGAAAGGACCTAGCTGCAGCTCCTTTGGATCGTCCTCCACCAAAAGAAGCACTGGATTGCTGTTTGCGCCATGGGACAACATTAGAATGACTTGCATAAGATTTTCCACGTGACTCTTGCTGAATTTTCCTCTCTGTGTGCATCGCTTGATCAACTAGATCTTGCAAGGTTCTGTATGGAAACATCTCGACAAATACAGAAATTTCTTCATTAAGTCCACCAAAAAATCTTGCCATTTTTGACTCTGCATCCTCTCTGATCCTAGTCCGTACTAACAATAATTCCATCTCCTTAAAATACTGTTGACACCAGATTTTGACTCGGTTGAGCGTGTGTGTTATAAGAGTCCAGATAAAGGCCGAGTCTGATTCTGGGAGATGTCCGATTCCGATCGGAGTTCCTCCGATAGGAGTCCTGATCGGACACGAGATAAAGGAGGCCGGAGCGTGTACGACTAACCAGGAAGAAGGCGTCTAGAAGCTTCTTCAGGGCCAGATTGCGCATCAAGTGTTGTAATAGTTTTAGTAATTTAAGATTAGATTGCTCTAAATAAATTAGAGATATTGTCGTAGCCGGCAAGTTTTAGCTAGATTTCCAGGGTATAAATATAAACCCTGCGCCATTGTAAAAAATGTTCACACAACCATTCAATCAAACACAACTTTCGGCCTAACGTGCCACCCAAACCCTTTTCGTCGAGTTCTTCAGCAAGCAGGGCTGCATCATCTTGACCTCCGGTTTGTCTGTAAGTCCGACACCCTTATCGAATTAATCTAGGCTTTAGATTGAGGCGTATCGCCCTTCTTCGTTTAGTTAATTCACCAATTTATCGAGTTATTCTAGGCTTTAGATTGAGGCGTATCGCCCTTCTTCGTTTAGGTCGCTCACCTTTTACTGTATCTTGCTGTTTTATCCTATCGGCTTACATCTATCAGAGAAAGATCTATTTTGTTTTATCATAATTCAAGTTTCATAATAGATCTGTTCTTATTGCTCATATAGCTGATTTAGATCTAATCTGCAAGTTACAAATAAATCTGTTTAAACACGTTCTTTGATATATATCGACCTATCGGAATAAACGAACTAGTTGGTGCCCTGCTAGCGATGCTGTCTCGCAATCGATCCGACTGTTAGTGACATAAAATTCAGTTTGTTTATCACCTTTAGAGAGATGTATATTAAAGAAAATGTTTAGATCAGGTTTATCTCCGATTCGGCTTCCACAGTCGATGGTTTAAATTAATGTCATATTCTCACGATTCGGTTTTTATAGCCGATGATCCGTTTTAATACTTGTTACATCTTTACAAATCGGACTCATAGCCGATGGTTTATGCTCTTAAATCGGATTGTTGTTTTACGTTGATCCGATCTGTTGGGACAAATCGGGGCCTTGGCCGATGAGTTCCTTGTTGTTTACTGATTAAACTTTACCTTGTCAATTTCAGGTCAAATTGACTGGCACGCCGCGAACCTCAAGATTTTGGACCTGCACTGAAGTGAAGCAAATCTTCCAGGCCACAGTGTTAATTTCTGAGAGTCAACGCCTGACTTTTTGGACGTCAACATATTTTGGCACGCCTAGTGGGACAAAGAAGCTTCTGCGATGGCGCCTGGAGAACCAGCTGTGGTCCCTGCGGTCACGATGGAGGATCTTAGCGATGAACAGAAGAAACTCGTGGAAGCACAAATTGAAGATTTCAAAAACCTGTGCCTAGACTCATTCAGTAAAACTCGCAACGCGGTGATTAAGAAAAATCAGTTTCCTGTTCCTCAGGAAGTGTTTGATCGAATTACTGCCGAGGAAAGAAAATTCTTTCAAGATTTTGTTAATGCTGGTTTGAGTCATGCTTTGATTAACCAATCTGGAATATTGGTTAACACGGTGGTGGGACTAATTGCTCAATTGCTGGATGGAGCTATATTAAAAGATGCCCAGAAGGGGCCTGCTTACTTTGATACTAGAGCTGCTGCAGCAATTAAGGATATCAAGAAAAAAATGACACAATTTGCTTCGTCTACATCACCAGAAACACATCCTGAGAGTTATGAAGCTCCCAAGATCAGAAAGGCAAAAGACAAAGCAGTGGAAGGGGGAGAAGAAGAACAGGAAGGTGAATTGGAAAACAAGGAATGCGGCGGTACTCAGCATATTGATCAGTTTGGCAGCCGGATTCCTGTAGTCGATGGCAAGATGGTGTACCCTGTTTTCTTCAACACCGAAAATCCACCAAAAAACAAGGGAACTGACAATCGGGAGCCGTCAATCGTGACTAATGAAACACCCGTGATGATGACTCATGCTCCGATTAGCCAGGGGAATTACGCTCAGGAAGATTGGGCAGATAAGATTGCTGATGTCATGAAGAATCAGTTTGGTCTGAAGCCTAAAGGACAGTCTTATCTGTATCGTAAGCCGTATCTGGACTGGTTTGATACATTACCTATGCCAGCCCAATTCAGGATTCCAGATTTTTATAAATTTTCTGGACAGGGAGATGTTACCACCATTGAGCATATCAGCCGATACACGATCCAGTGTGGTGAAGTAGCATCAATCGATCCGTTGAAAGTTAAATTGTTTCCTATGTCGCTTTCTGGGTCGGCCTTTTCGTGGTTCTCATCATTGCCACCGAATTCTATTAGTAGCTGGGCCGATTTGGAAAAACAGTTTCATGCCTATTTCTTCATGGGAGTACAAGAAACTAGGTTATCCGATCTGACAGCACTCCGACAGAGAAAGGGTGAATCGGTTAGTGAGTTTGTCCAAAGATTCAGATATGTGCGCAGCCGATGTTACTCGTTGAACTTATCGGAGGGTCAGTTGGTCGATTTGGCATTTCAAAGTTTGTTGCCTCAGGTCAGGGACCGATATACAAGTCAAGATTTTGAAGGCTTGGGGCACATGATTGAAAAGCTCTCTCAGCATGAAGGACGTGGTAATGATTATCGGAGAGAGAAGTTCCAGAGGAAAATTGCCAACATTGAATATGATTCCGATGGAGACGAAGCTGAGGTCGATTTGGCTGAGTGGACCAAGAACAAGAATTCTGTTGCCTGTCCGTGGGTGAAGGTCGAGCCAGAAAGGTACAGCTTTGATATTACAAAAGCCGATAAAATATTTGATTTATTGCTAGCAGAGAAACAAATCAGGCTTTCCCCAAATCATACGATTCCTTCTGCCGAAGAGTTAAAGAAAAAGAAATATTGCAAATGGCATAACTCAGTTTCTCATCATACCAATGACTGCAAAGTTTTCCGTAATGAGATTCAATCGGCGATTGAGAAAGGAATCATTAAAGTTGAGACTGGTAAGAAATCGATGAAACTTGATGGGCATCCTTTTCCTCAGAATATGGTTGAGATCGGAGCACCCGATAGAAAAATGAAAGCTAAAGTTCTTACATCGGAGAATGCAAAGAAATCGGGAGCTGTTGACCCAGATTGCCAAGTAACGGCGATGACGTGCAAAATCGGAGCCATCAGCATTATCGGGATGATCATCGACGTGGCGAGCGACTTAGAGTTACATCGGGGCAACTCATTGAAAAGTATATGCGCCAACAGGAAAGGGATCGGAGCCCTCCAATGAAAAGTTTTGATAGTGAAGATCATTGGGGGTGTCCGTTCTTTAGGTTCTGTTGGAATGAAAAGTTGAGGCTTCCTTCGATTTATGATTGTCCAGAATGCAGTGATCAATATAAAAACTACAGGGATTCAAAAAGGAAGCGTCAGTCCGTGCATGACCGATTGGATTTCGGACGCCGATGCAACTAGCATGCTGAGGTGGCTTATCAACAGGAGCGCAAAAATTGGCGTGAATACCATGATCGGCGTGAGTACGAAAATCGGTGTTATGACCGATGGGATAATGATCGCCGAAAGTATGATGATCGCCTAAATTATAAAGCAGACCATCTCTCTGTGTACGATCGTCTGGTGTACAGGAAAAAAGAAATTATTCAAGAGCCAGAAGACGCACAGGAATCGGAGAAGGAGGTCAAATCGGACTTGCGTCCTGGGGTCAACCCGCAATGGTGTCCTGATGGTTTGACCAAGACTCAGAAGAGGAGGGTTCAGCGTCTCTGATTTAAAGAATTGTTGAAGGAAAAGTGTCAAAGAGATGACAATTCCAAGGTCTGGAGAGCTAAGCCTAAACGTGATGATGATGGGCCATCGGCATCGGTGAACATGGTGTTTGTGCTGCCTGCTGAATACAATGCAAGTTCAACTGATGATGAAGCCGATGAAGTTGAGGAGGCTATGGCGCAGTTGATTCTACAACCACAACAAGCTGTATTTGACAAACCAGTTCATGAGAAATATCGGCATTTGAGGCCTTTATATGTTAAGGGATATGTTGATGGTAAGCCGATGACTAAGATGCTTGTTGATGGGGGAGCTGCTGTGAATTTGATGCCTTATACCACATATCGGAAGCTTGGCAAAGGACCTGATGATTTGATCAAGACCGATATGATGCTTAAGGACTTTGGTGGAAATCCATCGCCGGCTCAGGGGGCATTGAATGTTGAATTGACGATCGGAAACAAGACTTTGCCCACTACATTTTTCGTCATCGACAGCAAAGGGTCCTACAGTTTGCTCCTGGGTCGTGACTGGATTCATGCCAATTGCTGTGTACCGTCTACCATGCATCAATGCCTTATTCAATGGCATGGGGATCACATCGAGACTGTCCAGGCCGACGAATCGGTTAGCGTCGCTACCGCCGATTTGACAGTTTGGGAGTTTGAAGGAATCGAGTGTTTATCGGGCAGGAATTGGGAAGGCAATTTTATCCAAGTGTCCGATGATGGTCTAAAGCCGATCCTAGCAGTCGGCTCTGAAAGTTTGTATTAATGGATGATTTTATTGAAGACGATGGTAAACTTGGTCAAGGGTTTATGTCGGCCGATGAGTTAGAGGAAATAGATATAGGTTTAGGAGATAGACCTCGGCCGACATATGTAAGTGCAA
This sequence comes from Alloteropsis semialata, assembly GCA_004135705.1. Classification (NCBI taxonomy): domain Eukaryota; kingdom Viridiplantae; phylum Streptophyta; class Magnoliopsida; order Poales; family Poaceae; genus Alloteropsis; species Alloteropsis semialata. The sequence goes on from CM014273.1 coordinate 47,752,020, forward strand.
AGTTGGATCCTGAGTTTAAACAAGAATTAATAAAGTTATTGAAAGAGTATCGTGATTGTTTTGCTTGGGAATACTACGAGATGCCAGGTTTAAGCCGATCTATTGTTGAACATCGGTTACCGATTAAACCGGGGTATCGGCCTTTTAAACAAGCGCCGAGACGATTTAAGCCCGAATTAGACCAAGAGATAAAAGCCGAAATAACTCGGTTATATGAAGCTAAGTTTATTCAACCTTGCCGATATGCTGAATGGATATCTAATATCGTTCCTGTTTTCAAGAAAAATGGGAAGTTGCGAGTTTGTGTTGATTTCAGGAATCTTAATAAGGCGACTCCGATGGATGGGTATCCGATGCCGATTGCTGATATGTTAGTTGATGCAGCTTCAGGGCATAAGGTGATTAGTTTTATGGATGGTAATGCAGGATATAATCAAATTTTTATGGCAGAAGAAGACATTCCTAAAACTGCATTCCGATGTCCTGGTGCACTTGGACTATACGAGTGGGTCATGATGACTTTTGGTTTGAAAAATGCTGGCGCTACATATCAAAGGGCAATGAATTATATATTTCACAAGTTAATTGGCAGGATTGTTGAAATTTATATTGATGATGTAGTAGTGAAGTCCGATGGATATAAACAACATCTGGCCGATTTGCGAGAAACTCTTGAATGTACAAGGAAGCATGGTTTGAAAATGAATCCTAATAAGTGTGCGTTTGGAGTATCGGCCGGACAATTCCTGGGTTTCATGGTGCATGAAAAAGGAATTGAAGTCGGACAAAAGAGCATGAAGGCGATAAGAGATGCTGAGCCACCTACCGATAAGACGAGTCTCCAGTCGTTAATCGGTAAGATTAATTTTGTCAGAAGATTTATTTCAAATTTATCTGGGAGAATTCGTCCTTTTTCCCCGCTGCTGAAATTAAAAGTCGATGAAGAATTCGTCTGGGGAAAAGATCAACAAAAGGCATTTGATGAAATAAAGCAATATATGATGACACCGCCAGTTTTGATTCCACCTCAGAAAGATAAGCCATTCCGATTATATTTGTCGACCGATGAATTGGCGATCGGGTCTGTTCTTATACAAGAGTTTGAAGGAAAAGAAAGAGTGGTTTATTATTTGAGTCGGAAGTTGATTGATGCGGAAACAAGATATTTGCCGGTTGAAAAATTATGTTTATGCCTATATTTTTCATGCACTAAGTTGAGACATTATTTGTTATCTTCTGAGTGTACAATTGTTTGCAAGACCGATGTGTTTAAATATATGTTGTCCATGCCGATGTTAAAAGGGAGAATCGGAAAGTGGATACTAGCATTATCAGAGTTCGATTTAAGGTATGAATCGGCTAAAGCGGTTAAAGGACAAGTAATGGCCGATTTCGTAACACAGCATATCGGAAAAGAAGTTAAATTGGTCGATCCGATGCCTTGGACGCTGTTCTTTGATGGATCTTCATGTGGTCAAGGATGTGGCATCGGAATCGTTATTGTTTCGCCTCGGGGAGCAAATTTTGAATTCAATTATCCGATGGATCCAAGTTTTACCAACAATCGAGTTGAGTATGAAGCATTGCTCAAAGGATTGAAATTGTTATTAGAAATCGGAGCTGAAACTGTTGAGATTTTTGGAGACTCCCAGTTGGTAATTTTTCAATTAATTGGTAAATATGAATGCAAACATGATGTTTTGATCCAATATTTTGATGAATGCTGATTATTGATGAAGGAATTTGTGATGGTCAATATTGAACATATCCCCAAGGCTCAAAATCAGGAAGCTAACAATTTGGCACAAGCTACTTCTGGCTATCGGAGTTTTCATGAGATCATGACGATTGAGCCAGAAATCGGAGATTGGAGGTATGAAATTATAAATTATCTCAAGGATCCATCACAAAAGGTTTCCAGAAAGTTAAGATTCATGGCTGTTAAATATGTATTACTTGATGATCGATTATATTATAAGACGATTGATGGTGTCTTGCTCCGATGTTTGAGCAAATCGGAATCCAAAGATATGATGGATGAAGTACATGAAGGGGTTTGCGGTGCACATCAATCGGCTTATAAAATGAAATGGATTATTCGAAAGTCGGGTTGTTTTTGGCCAACAATTCTAGAGGATTGTTTTGAATATTATAAAGGTTGCCAAGAGTGCCAGAAATTTGGGAATGTGCAGAAAGCGCCCGCGTCAGCCATGAATCTGATTATTAAACCGTGGCCTTTTCGAGGATGGGGAATTGATTTGATCGGGCAGATTTATCCATCGTCGAGCAAGGGTCATAAATTCATATTGGTGGCAACTGATTATTTTACTAAGTGGGTTGAAGCGATTCCTTTGAAGATTGCCGATTCCAAGAATATGGTGGAATTTGTCAAGGAACATATTATATATCGGTTTGGTATTCCTCAAACTATCACAACCGATCAGGGAACTATGTTTATGTCTAATGAATTTCAAGATTTTGCTGCCAGTATGGGTATTAAATTATTGAATTCTTCTCCTTATTATGCGCAAGCCAATGGTCAGGCAGAAGCATCAAACAAAAGTATTATCAAAATCATCAAGCGAAAGATTGATGAACAACCAAGGCGATGGCATCTAACGTTGACCGAATCATTGTGGGCATATCGCATGGCGTGTCATGGGTCTACTAGATTGTCCCCATATCATTTGGTTTATGGGCATGAAGCTGTTTTGCCTTGGGAGATCAAAATCGGATCAAGACGAATATCGGAACAAGGAAACTTGACTGCCGATGAGTATAAAAGTTTGATGAATTTTGAGTTGGATGATTTCTGAAACCGATTAAGAGCATTGGAAAATATTGAAAATAATAAGGCACGTATTGCTAGGTATTATGATAAAAAGGTTAAGCCAAAAGAGTTCATCGAAGGAGAATTGGTTTGGAAGCTGATTTTGCCGATTGGGACTAAAAGTTCTAAGTTTGAAAAATGGTCGCCTAATTGGAAAGGTCCCTATCGTGTAAATCGGTGTGTTCCAGGAAATGCATATATTTTGGAAACGTTGGAGGGAGAAGAGTTTTCAAAGGCGCTTAACGGAAAATATTTGAAGAAATATTATCCAAGCATTTGGATTGATTCTTAAAGCCGATGATCTAAACGATATCGTCTAAGATAGCCGATATGATATGTATCGCCTTAAGGGCAAAAATATTTACACAAAATGGATGTTCATCGACGATCGATCTCGTCGGAATCACTTGGGTTCAAGGATGATTACTGTCATCGGAGCAGCATAGCTAAGAGTTTAAACATTACAGAAACTTGCGGATCGCTTCGATCGCGCTCAACCGAATGCTGTCAATCTTCTTGATTTCTTCCAAGTCTTCCACATCGGAGCCAGGGATGTTCTTGATGCTTTTGTGAATTTGACGTACTTCCTCCAAGCGTTTGTTCAAATTCTCTCGTGCTGATTTGATGGAAGCTAGAATTTGGTTGAGTTCATCTTGGGTCTCCGACATCTCCTTGCGGACTTCTTCAAGCCGTTTGAGTAGATCGGCTTCAACACCCTGGAGATGCTTCATCCGATCTTCTAGCCGTGTTGGTTCAACTTCCAAAGTTTTGATGTGGGCCTGCATTGTTTTCAGTTTGTCTTTGCCGTCGTCGCGCTTCTTGGATAAGTCTTGCTGAGCTAGCCGATCCGATATTCTTTGACGAGCGGCAGAAACTTGGGGTTAATGACCTTCAATGAAAGCCGCAGGAATAATTGCATTCTCCAGCTCCGATGGCAGTTGACCCTTCAATTCCTTGAAGATTTGGCGTATCGGTTCGGCATCTTCAACCAGGATGACGATGCTTTTGTTCAAATGATTCAGCATTTCTTGAAGCTTCGCCTTGGCCTCATCGGAGATGGCTGTAGATGATTGAGCGGAACTGACTTCCTCTTCTCCGATGATGGCGTCCAAGTCAAATGATGTGAGGCTCATTGCCGAAGGATCGTGTGCCTGAAAAGGAGTGTTAATAAAACATGTTATTGTAATAAAGAAATATTGACACGAGGCGGCAAATTGATACCAGTTTAAATTGTCCTTCCCGAACATAATCGGAGATTACTTGAGGCTGGGCAATGCTTGTGACAGGAACAGCTATTTGAAGTGGTTGAAGTGCTTCAATCGGAGGTGGTACTGGTGAAATTAGTGTTGGCTGTTCAGGGAGTGCTTCCGATTGAGTGTTTGTAGCTGATTCTCCGATCTGTTGTTCAGGGATGGCCTCCGATTCAACATTCTCTTCGATTTGTTGCCTTGAAATGACCTCCGATTGGATGGTCTTTTCGGCTTGTTGATGGTTGGTCTCCGATTGAGCAGATGTGCTTGGTTCCTCGATGATTGGTTGCAGAATGGCAGTCTACGGGTTGAATCGGTTAGTTCAAGCGTATAAATTTGAAGAAAAATGATAATTGGATTAAATTTACCTGTTGAACCGATTCTGCTTGTATGTCTTGTGCTGGAGCTGGCTGAGGATCAGGCAATATGATATTTGTTTGCTGAAAAGGGAGAATCATTATTGCCGATTTGAGCTAAAGAAAAATAAATATGGAAAACATCGGATTGTTACCGATATTGCATCAACTAGCATCTTTGCGCCCTCGGCAGCTTTCTGTGCGGTTTCCTCGGCAGCTTTGGAAGTCGACTGACCAATGATTTTTCCAAGGGGCTGCATGGGAAAGTTATTTGCTTCAAATGTGAATCGGAAACAAGAATCAGAAAGATAGGAAAATCGTACCAGTTGGCTTTTCTTCAACTTCTTTGGTTCAGGGATTTTAGTGGGGGCGGTTTTTCTCTTGCCTTTGCCATCCATGATTTCCTTTAAAGATGGGGCGGTAGAACCGATCCTTGGATACGGAGTCCTAATGGCATATTGGATCAGTTTGCCACTGACGCTCACCACTGGCACATTCTCTTCAACTGGCTGTTAAAGGATGGAATTCAAATTATAGACAATTTGTTTAAAAGATGGATGAATGGGAAGAATTCAAAAAGACTTACAGGATTTTCCATGGCTTCAAAATCGGAGTCTATAAGAGTACAAAATGTGATGGCCGGGAGTCTGAATATGTGAAGGCGCAATTCTTTCCACCAATTTCTGTAAATCCTTGATGAGAAGCTGGTGTATAGCCATTCTGTTATTTCGAAATTGGCTTCGGGGGCAAGTGATAGGATCCTGTCCATCTCCAGGGTTGTTGAGACCGATTCTCTGTGCTTTATCTTGTTGGAGAAATAAAGGCCGATTGGGAGCTGACCAAAGCCCAATTGACGAGCTGCTACTGATGGATTGTAAAATTCATAAGAGGAGGTTTTGCGGCCGAATGCAATGTTGCTTCCGAGGATGGCCGGTGTAATGAAGGATTTCAGAATCGGCATGATCGTTGCAAGATCATTTTGGATGTTAAATAAGGGCAGCTCATAACTGCGATCGGGATCGGCGTAGGCAAAATAGTCAAAATGCTCTGATGCAATCCCATGGTAGAAGCTTTCAAAATAGGTGGCCATATCTTTTGCGTCGAGCCTTGACCCAAAGCACGACGATGCTGCTTCCCCAAATGATGTGCATCGGCGATAGGATACATCTTCCTCCTCTGCATAATAGTTTGGGAACTGATGATCCTTGAAGTTAAGCTGAAGGGCAGATCGGAGTTGGGTATGCAGCCATAATTGGATAAACCACCAAGGGCCTCCGATATGTCCAACTGCTTGGCCTTCCGATAGCTTGACCGATACTTGCTGAAGCAGATGACAAACTGCACCAAGAAGGAGACGTCCAAGTGGCACCGATCCGCCACGAGCTAAAGCTTCTGCAATCGGTTGCATGTTTGATGTGGCACCAAGGGTCGGTCTGCAGAATACAAATCTCTCTAGCCACATATTAAGAAAAGCTGCGTGCTCTCTGTCTCCAACTGTGCCAGTTTTGTTGTGATCGGCGATGTATTTCTTCCAGCTTTTGGAGCCCGCGCCGACCAATCTGTATTCCAAATCACGAATAAGTGACCTGGGGTTGGAATTGTCTATGGTGTCGAGGCCGGTCAGCATGTGAACATCCATTAAAGTTGGTGTCATTGGACCGTGACCAAATAGATAAGCATTGAGGGCATCGGACCAGAACAGAGAGCTCGCGGCTAGAAGGTTTTCATTTTTTGCCATATCAGCAAGAGATAGAGTAAGGCATTGGTTTATGTTCTTTTCATCCCAAAAAGCCGATTTGGTGGCTTGCATTCTGAGAAACCAATTCCTCCATCCTGGAACGCTGCCAGGCCACGATCGGAAGGAGCCGGTCCAATCGGTGACTTGCAAATCTGATCCTTTGAAAGGAAGTCTTTCCGATTCCATATTGATGAGGTCCATCGGATCGGGATCACCCATCGGACCCAGGTAGTATCTGGCCTCGACATGGGAGACAGGGATAACCAGATTATTCTTAAGATGCTAAAATGATAAATACAGGAATTAGAGGCTCGCTGGAAAGGAAATGCAGGGATTAAATGGGAATTTTAAGTGATTTTTACCTCAGGAACTTGGTCAGTGTTTGCCTTATCAAGAGGAGCCGCCATTGTTGAAAGAAATAGATCTACAGTGAATAGTGATGCGAAGAGGGAAAGATCTAAGAGATTGCAAAAGGATGCATTAAAACATAGATGTGTGATATGAATCATGTGCGGGATAGTTCTTTACCTGATTCGTGGCGAAAAGTTGAAACTTGGAGGTCAGATGTTCGCTGGGCGAGGTCTTGCAAGGATGGCAATGGCGGATGTGCGAGCAGATGTGAGTTGAGGAAGACGACGGTTCAGGTCTGCATTTTATAGGCTTATGGGAGAAGGAACCGCCCGAAGGCCACGGCGCCGTATCCGCACGGGATTCGAGGATTGCAGCAGTAAAGGGTGAGGGTTTCCATATGCTGTTCGCTGCCAGGGTCATCATTGCTCGGAAGAATTTTGGAACAAAATATTTTTTATCCCAAAATTGGGGGGCATGTGTTGACACCAGATTTTGACTCGGTTGAGCGTGTGTGTTATAAGAGTCCAGATAAAGGCCGAGTCCGATTCTGGGAGATGTCCGATTCCGATCGGAGTTCCTCCGATAGGAGTCCTGATCGGACACGAGATAAAGGAGGCCGGAGCGTGTACGACTAACCAGGAAGAAGGCGTCTAGAAGCTTCTTCAGGGCCAAATTGCGCATCAAGTGTTGTAATAGTTTTAGTAATTTAAGATTAGATTGCTTTAAATAAATTAGAGATATTGTCGTAGCCGGCAAGTTTTAGCTAGATTTCCAGGGTATAAATATAAACCCTGCGCCATTGTAAAAAATGTTCACACAACCATTCAATCAAACACAACTTTCGGCCTAACGTGCCACCCAAAACCCTTTTCGTCGAGTTCTTCAGCAAGCAGGGCTGCATCATCTTGACCTCCGGTTTGTCTGTAAGTCCGACACCCTTATCGAATTAATCTAGGCTTTAGATTGAGGCGTATCGCCCTTCTTCGTTTAGTTAATTCACCAATTTATCGAATTATTCTAGGCTTTAGATTGAGGCGTATCGCCCTTCTACGTTTAGATAGCTCACCTTTTACTGTATCTTGCTGTTTTATCCTATCGGCTTACATCTATCAGAGAAAGATCTATTTTGTTTTATCATAATTCAAGTTTCATAATAGATCTGTTCTTATTGCTCATATAGCTGATTTAGATCTAATCTGCAAGTTACAAATAAATCTGTTTAAACACGTTCTTTGATATATATCGACCTATCGGAATAAACGAACTAGTTGGTGCCCTGCTAGCGATGCTGTCTCGCAATCGATCCGACTGTTAGTGACATAAAATTCAGTTTGTTTATCACCTTTAGAGAGATGTATATTAAAGAAAATGTTTAGATCAGGTTTATCTCTGATTCGGCTTCCACAGTCGATGGTTTAAATTAATGTCATATTCTCACGATTCGGTTTTTATAGCCGATGATCCGTTTTAATACTTGTTACATCTTTACAAATCGGACTCATAGCCGATGGTTTATGCTCTTAAATCGGATTGTTGTTTTACGTTGATCCGATCTGTTGGGACAAATCGGGGCCTTGGCCGATGAGTTCCTTGTTGTTTACTGATTAAACTTTACCTTGTCAATTTCAGGTCAAATTGACTGACACGCCGCGAACCTCAAGATTTTGGACCTGCACTGAAGTGAAGCAAATCTTCCAGGCCACAGTGTTAATTTCCGAGAGTCAACGCCTGACTTTTTGGACGTCAACAAATACTCATCAACCGATCTCTTTCCCTGCTTCAACGTTTGTAATCTATTTCTGAGATCACGCTGATAGCTTGAAGGCACAAACTGCCTTCTCATTACTTGTTTCATCTCTTCCCAGGTATTGATATGACCTCGACCCAAATCAAGTTGATTCTCCTGCACCTGATTCCACCAAGTCAGCGCATACCCAGAGAATTCGACTGAGGCCAGGTTCACACGGCGCTGATCTGACAGATTGTGAATTCTAAAAATTTGATCACACTATTCGGCCCATTCAAGGAACTCATCTGCATTCTCCTTTACAGTGAATTTAGAAATATTCAGCTTGACTCGAGCTATATTATCTGGATCATCTCTATTGTAGTGACCACGAGGACGGCCCCTTTCTTCAAACTGATCACGCCGGTGATGATTCCGGCGCCGCTCAAACATTCCCCCATGACCGAAGGGATTTTCTTCATCGTTGGATCCCTCTTCTTGATCACGATCTTCAAATCGTACACGACACCCGTGTGCACGACGGCCACCACGCTGATTATCAAAATCAGCACGGCGTCCTCCACCATGTACTCCACGGTCATCATCGAAATGTTCGAATTCATGGCCAAAACCAGAATTCTTGATGATCTTCTTCTGGACCACGGCGATGTGGCCCTCGACCTCCTGCTGCTGGAAGGCGTACTTCAAGCATCCTTCCCATGGCCTCGACAAGTGACTCGGCCATGCGACGCATCTCATCCTGTGTGACAGGGTTATCCCTATCGCCACGGTGTCCTCCATGAACACTTGAATCTGATCCTGCCATGTTAGGAGCAGCAAAAAGTGGAATGGAAAATATTTGTGGAAACACTCAATTCTCACCTCTTACTTACCCAAGCTCTTCCCTGATCTCTAGGACTGTGATGGTGCTAGATGTTGTAGCACCCAGCTGTGGTTAAGCGATCGAAAGGATTACAAATTGACTGTCCCGGTTCAGGTTTTAAGTGGAGCTGTAGGTGGCTAATCAAGGAGGGCTACGGTACTGCAACCGAGTGGGTTGATGAGCTCAAAGATATTCATTGTTGCAACAAGATTACCACCACCCTAGTGTATAAACTGAAATTTCAGCAGCACACCGCAACATAGTCCCTCTTCAAAATCTTTTTTTTTTGACTCTATGCTTTCTTCTCTTTTTTTCTCTTTTTTTATAACATTAATCAGGGGTGCGGTTAATAGATGGAACAACACAAAAAAGAAACGGTGGTGACTCACAACTGGTTGAACACACCAATCACAGGGTAACAGTACCTCCAAAAAGGCTATAGGTATTCTTAATGGCTTTGGACTATAGGACAAACAAATATATATGACGATCAAAAGTAAGGATAAATATGTGGATGATGGTAAGACCTACCGTGTCAACGAAAGCTCTGATACCAGATGATGGGTACTGATCTAGGATCGGTACGAGGGTGGCCCGATGTTCACGGCAGTAGGTCTATGAACAAGGTGATTGGCTATAGAGGCAGCGGAAAAGTAAGGTAAACTTTGCTGAAGATCAGCGGGTAACTAGCTTTATACCTGACCAAGGTCGGATGCGACCAAGCGACGGGGAGAGAGACACCGAAACCGCGAAGACTTCGACTCGATCTCCAAACGACCGCAGAACCACAACCAGAGCTAATCCACACAAGGCGAGGCAGCCGTACTGGAACCCGCAAAGCACGAACTAGAGGATCCCAGAGGGATCTCTTCACAAGTCCAGGAAGAACAAGGAAGAACAAGGGTTTGAGTAAGCACTCAGCAGCTCGGCTGCAAAATCACTTGGATTATCTAATCATCAAAAGTCTCTCGTTTGCTTACACATAAGGGGATATTTATACAAGGAATAACCCTCCTGGATAGGTATAAACACGAAACAATGTGAAAGCAACGCTAGTGTGAAAAAGCCTCCTGAGTGGTTCCTGCGTGACTTCTGGAATTCTGCGCAGTCTTCAATGTTTTGGCATTAACTCCTTTTTGGAAGCTTCAAATGGGATGCTGTTGGATGCGTTTGAAAGCTAACTGGATAGGCTTTCAAACCATATATAGCTTGCTCCAATATTTATTGTAGATTAGTACAGTTTTGCTCGGACATTTTGACTTTAGGCGGACTGTAATCCCTCAGACCAGTGTGCACTAAACAACTCGGCCTCTTCAAGGGAGAGCTCCAAACAACCTGAGAGTGGCATAGTTAGAAACTAGACTTCAAGATATTTCTAGAGAGTACTCATGAGTCTTCATAGCTTTTGTGAGTCAAAAGATATGAATATTTCTTCTGGACAGTTCTTGTCACGCTGGACTGATGTGAACGTGGTTCTTCTTTCTGTTCTACTCTTGATGCATCCTTGTCTTCCTCCTTGGTGAACCTGAGCAATAACAACATGTACGACTTAGGCAGCTCAAAGTTCTCATTAATGTTCAATTGATACTCACAAAGTAGCGCGTGCACCTCTTGTTGTATTTTCTTAGCTCGGCTCCGAGTGATTGGTCCAGTAGGGGTTGGAGATGTAGTCGGCGAGGTCGGAGTACTTGGCAGAGTACTCGGAGATGTAGTCGGCGAGGTCGGAGTACTTGGCAGAGTACTCGGCAGAGTGGTCGAAGTACTCTGTGAAGTCGTCGGGGTACTCGGCGGGGTCGGAGTAGTTGGCAGAGTACTCGGCAGAGTGGTCGAAGTACTCTGTGAAGTCGTCGGGGTACTCGGCGGGGTCGCCGACACTGGTGTGGTCATATCAACAAGTATCTCCCTCTGAGCCGCAGATAAAACAAGTTTGAGTACACTTATGGTTGGTACTCAGCATAGTAGAGTAATAAATATGATGCAAGGCTTTAATCAAGGATTGCAAAAGGCTATAAGCAATTAAGCAATTTTAATTGGTCAAGTTTTAATTAGCAAGCTTAACTAAGTACAAGGATATACCAACCCTATTAAAGTATAGAAATAAATGCTCATAAAATAACTACAATTTAATTCAACTTCAAGTTTAATTATCATGAGAGGGTCCAAGCCGCTCTTAACCGTGAGCACGGCTGTTATAACAGTTTTACACTCTGGAGAGGTTGTACACTTTTCCCACAAACGATGTTTCTCATATAGCCTGAGGTCATGAGCCTCTTCAACACTTCCTTAGGTGAGGGGCCAGAGAACCATTACATGACCTTTACAAAGAATTATTAACATGAAACAACCCGCTAAGGTTTCAAGCCACAGCAGAGCATAACCTTTTCTAATCGCCGAGTTTCT
>CM014273.1:47764553-47786791 GCA_004135705.1 Alloteropsis semialata
GTGTGTTATAGACATGTTCTGCAAGATCCCTATCCCTTCTAAGATTTCTCCAAAGGAGGTCCGAAAGGTTTTGGCTGTTGACCAACGACTCATTTCCCAAAATGATTGTCATGAAGGACTCAGAGATGATGTTGGCACCGACGGTGGGATTGTAAATAGCATCCACCTCCATCCCTCGTATGGTGCGTTGAATGGTTAAGGCAGGGGAGCTGATCCAGAGAACTTCTGACAATAGCTCCAGCACCCTTAACCTTTCGTTTCTCCTAATGGTGGATGAGAGGATTGATAGCTCTTCCTTGCAGAAGAGATTTGAGGTGTTTCTATGATTTCTAAATGGATCATCCTTGAATCTGAATGGGAACTCTGGAGTATGAATTTCTTCTTCTTTCGATGTTCCTGGTTCAGGAGAGTGCCCAACAGACAAATTTTGTGATGTGGAAAGTGGAAGCTCGGATTTGGCTGTTGAGAGACGATCCCGAACCTTGGCTATCAAGCTAGGACAGAGTTAACAGATGGATGAAGAAATTAATTGTTTCACTAAGAACTCACCCTTTGGGGTAGAGAGGCTATTACAGGAAAGCTTCTCCATGGGTAGCGGGGGTAAAGGTAGAAGGAAAGAAAAGATAAAAAGGATATGAGGACGACTAGGCACGAAGATAGATACAACAACTGTTCCCCAGCAACGGCGTCAGAAAGCTTGTTGACGTTTCTTAACAATCACAAATGAATCCGCAAGCGCACGGATGTCGTCGGAGCTTTCCCCTAGGAGTATTCCAAGGGTATCGAATCCAAGGAACATTTGTGCACTAACTCCAATACTAGTCTGTCCAAGGACACAACACAATGAGTGGCAGAGGGTAGAGAGGATTCCTATAGTTTTAGTTGTAACATGAATGAGGTAGATCTCTGAAATCTCACTACTTGCTTCGGGCACCGGCTTACCCCTGAACCCCAGATGCCTCTGGCCAACAGCTCTACGACTTAACCGAATGCGGGGGATTACAACGGGACCAATAGGGCTGTCACCACATGCGGCCTACCCCTACTAAACCATGGGCTAAGCTACGCAAACGACGCGTAACCCATAGTTAGGCACCACGCCTACTCTATCGATTACTACCGCGATCTAACTACGACTGGATCCCCGTAGCCACACCACAACACCCATACTAAGACGGAACAACAAACCCGCAAGAGGGAGATCTAACTCACACACTAGACTCACACTCTTTCAAGAACTAAGAGCTACTAGAGTATACCTTTAGCATACAAGAGCACACTCAAGCCTATACTATGGTGGCAAGGGTATATGACTAGCATATGAGCATACAAGCTACGCACATGATCAAAGCAAGAGAATAAGAGTACTCAAGCATCCAAAGATAACACTAGAAGGAATCACGAATGCGACTTTAATCTAATTAGAATATGCATGAATACTCTAGTCTAATTAGAATATGCATGAATACTCACTTTTCTAATTAGAAGAGAACCAGAATCCATCGAGGTACATGCATGGGAGGAGAGTGCCAAACCTTGGCACTCTCTCCCAACTACCCTCACTCTCTTCCTACTCTAAGCACTAGCTAACTAGTGCATAGGCCTTTCCAATGGAGCTCTCAACTCAAAAGGAGTTGGTGATCTTGGAGTGGGAAGTGTTGTCCTCATTTGAGCCCCCTCATCTCATATTTATAGGCTGGTAGAGGTGGCATCTAGGGCGAATCTCCAAAGGAATATTACCTAAACCACCTTAAGACAGGACACGTGGCGGCTGGAGGCGAGCGGGGCCACCTTGGGTTCGGTCGAACCAGGGGTTCGGTCGACCCCTGGTGGGTCCCCCTTGAACCGCCTTTCGATTGGGAGACTACCTGGTGGGTCCTCAAGTGGGTATGGGGGTGCCTCGTGTGTTTGTAGACCATTTAACCCCCAATGTGGGCCCTCCAATCCGTGTGCTTGCTCCTGATTGGCCGAGACTGTGTTTCCTTGCTCTTGTGGGGCCATGGATCCGTGGGAAGCTTATGTGGCAGCCCTTGATTGGCTGGAGTTGTGCTAGTTTGGCCACTTAGGTGCATTCCCACTTCATTTCCATAGATAAGTGACCTGCATACAAATATTCACGAACACTTGTGGAACTTGTTAGTAATAACTCCTACCACTAATATTGATGTTCATATTTTGCTCATTTATGCAGGAGTTGACGGCCCAAATTTGATACTTAACAGCCGTCAACAACAAGAAGAACACGAGTTTCTCCTCCACCTTAATCCTAGTATCACGAACCAAGTTTTCCTCCAAAGGTAATCAGCTAATGATCTAAAATTTTTAGGTTCCATTCTAAATGCTACTCGGCAGTTCTTCACATGTCCTTCAAGCAACTCCTGAACATGTTCCTCGCCTATCAACTTTGATATATGTTGCCGCTTTTTCCCTCTTCCTCCACTAGAACTAGAACCCAATAGGTGTAGAGTTGGAAACAAAAATAGCATCATATCATTGTCATCATCCTCCCTCCTCCTTCTATGGCGACCCCTTAATCCCATATCCATTGCAAGCTAAAAGGAAATTAACATAAAATAGTAGTAAACACCCAGCCATAAACAACATATACTCATCAAGTAATTAGAAAACTAGTTCATATGGACAGGTAGTCTCACAAATAGTACCAGAGCTGATCATGGACCGAAGGCATTCCTGCGGCCGTTTATGTATACGAAGGCAAATGTGTGCTTTAATACTTAAAATCTATCAAAGGTGTTTCTTGGTAGGCCAATCCCCCAACAGGCGGTAGACGAGTGGGCCGCGGCCAGCGTACCGCCTCCCCTAGAGGATGATGATGATGATGTCCTACTGGGGCAGAAAGTATTTGTCGTTTTTGATTGGTGTCGGCGCCGCTGCCTCTGGGCTGGGGGCCTCTACAGGTACGTCGACACTGACTCTGGAGCGGGCGCTGGAGCTGGACATTGCTGATCACCACACCGAGCTCTGGAAGCTGCAGAACGTGAGCGGTATCCTTGACCGCGTCGTGAAGGTATGAATCTTGGTGGAGGCGCAGGCGCCGAGTTCACCTGGGGCTGCGGCAGCTAACCACCGAGTGTTGTGTTGCAGGGCTTCATTGCTTGGGCTGCGAAGGATATCGCCTTCAAGCAGCAAGCCCTTGTGGACCGTCAGACCCTGGCGGATGTGGAGCGCTGTCCTCAAATGGCTGCCAACGACTCGGGGAGGGCGCTGATGGAGAAGGAGAAGGAGATGGCCGAGGTCGTCAAGCTCAATGAGGATCTCATGGGCAACGTGAAGGTCATTGTTGAAGGTGCGTTTCTTTTCATCCTAAGTTGGGCCCAGGGTTTGAGTCTTGACGCTGACTTCGGTTCCTCGTAGATGCGGAGAAAAGGAGAGAAGGCTTCAGGGGAAGGTAGACAAGCTATCCGGGGCCAAGCGGGCTCTCGAGGAGGAGGTCGGCACCTTGAAGGAGGCCAACCAACGCCTCAAGGTCGAGTCCGAGCACCTGCAGGAGGCCAACCAACGCCTGAAGAATGAGCATGACGAGGCCATGCGAGGTAGGCACCTCGTGTTTGAGCTCTGTCAGCCAGTTGGATGCCAGTGCTTCACCGGCACGCTCACTGTCTTTGTCCTATAGGTGTACAAGCCGAGTTGCGGGAGCTTTGTCGTGCGGCGGAGTACGTTGCCGGTAGCTTCATCCCCATTGAGGCCGCTAAGGCCGGTTCAGCGCCGATGACTTTGTCAGAGCAGCTCAGGGCCGCCTCGACCTAGGTGGCGCATGTGATTAAAGAGGCAGCGGTCAGCTGCGGGGGCCGAATCCTGGAGTTAATCCGGGCACACTTCCCAATTCTGGCCGTGGACCAGATTAAGGACGGCGTACCCCCAGATGTTTCCGATGCTGAGTTCGACGCCCTTGTGGATAGCTGTACTCTCTTAGCAGAGACTGTAGCCAAAGAGTTGGGCCTGTAAAGCAACAATCATATGTACAGATTATATCCTGGATATTATATTTCAAAGCTTGACTGAATGTGCAAATGTTATGAATCATATGCGGTAGTTAATGTCGTGAGTGAGGCCCCTTCTCCCTGCCGGTGAAAGCTCTGCATGACACTAGCCGGTCGCTGCCTTGTGCCGTTTAAGCACCCTTGTATCCCACTGACCACTGCTCATGGAGAGGATGGCTTACCACTCAGCGACGCTTAGCTGGAAGGCTTACTCGCTGGTAGCGTGCGGGTTGAGCACGGTGCTCAGGGTTTCACGGTTGGGCACTCGGGCCAACCGGGGTAGCTCGGCTGTTAACGGGGGGAGCATGGGGTCGGGCATGGACTTCAAGAAGTAAGAGTCAGCTAGGACTCTCCCTTGTGCCTTTTAGTGTGGCAAATTTAACACAATATGGGTCGGGCCCAGTCCCCGAGCATCGGCTTGGATGTCAAGTTAAGAGGAGAGACGGTTAGGCCATATGACCTAGAGTCATTGGTAAAGGAAGTAAATGCTTTTATTAATACGGAGTATAGAGTACATAGCTGGGAAACATCTATGGATAAGACTTCACTAGGTGCTGAATGTTCCACACGTTCGGGATGGGGTCGCCATTAGCCCACTGGAGGCGGTAGGTCCCAGGTGAGACGACTTCTTTGACGATGAATGGCCCCTCCCATGGGGCTGATAGCTTGTGCTGGTCTTTGGTAGACATGACCCGGCGCAGAGCCAGGTCGTCGACATTCAGGGATCTTTCTCGAACATTTTTGTTGTGGTATCACCTTATCTGTTGTTCATGGCGGGCGTGCTAGATCAGGGCAGCGAGCCGGTGTTCTTCCACACTGTCGATGTTGAACCGCGGATTAGTTTTGGCTTTGCCTTCCTCGAAATGTTGGATGCGCGGGGCACCGTAAGCGAGGTCGGTGAGGAGAACGGCTTCGGAGCCGTAAACCAGAAAGAAAGGAGTGTAGCCGGTCGCTCGGCTCTTTTGAGTGTGTAAGCCCCACATGACATGAGGCACCTCCTTGGCCCAGCGGCCGGCATGCTTGCTGAGGTCCTCATACATGGCCTTCTTCAGTGAGTCTTGTACCATCCCATTGGCTTGCTCTACTTGGCCGTTACATCTCGGGTGGGTAGAAGATGAGTAGCATACATCGATGCAGTTGTCTTGGCAGAAATCCTAGAACTCATGGCCTGTGAACTCCGAGCCTAGGTCCGTGATGATACGATTCAGGATGCCGAACCGATGAGTAAGTTCTTCAATGAACTTGGCGGTTGTGGTGGACTTGGTATCGGCGACCACTTTGTCCTCGATCCACTTAGTGAACTTGTCCACTGCTGCCAAGAGGTGCCTGAATCCACTGGGGGTGGTCTTGAATGGTCGCACATTGTCGAGCCCCCATACTGCAAATGGCCAGGGCGGGGGAATTGTGCAGAGCGCTTGGGCTGGCAGGTGCTTTTGCTTCTAGAAAAATTGGCACCCGGCGCATCGGCGTACCAGGATTTGGCGTCGGAGAGGGCCGTGGGCCAGTAGAATCCTGCGCGGTAAGCCTTGCCGACCAATGTACCTACGGCGGCATGGTTGCTATAGGTGCCCGAGTGGATTTCCTGTAGCAGGTTTATGCCTTCGTCTTGGAGGATGCATTTCATGAGGATGCCTGTTGAAGTCGCTTTCTTGTATAGAGCGTTGCCAATGACAACGTAGTTTCCTGAGCGCCGGGCCAGCCTTTCGATTTCCTTCTTGTCCTCTGGGGATCAGCTCTCTGTGAGAAAAGTGATAAAGGGGGCGCGCCAGTCTGCTTCGATCACGAGAACTTCATTGGTCGCAGGGCCACCCAGAGCTGGCTCCATGTCGGACATGGTACTACCGTCCTCAAGCATCTTAATGGATGGGTTGCGGACATCTTGAACGAAGACGCCGACTGGTACTTGGGCCTAGGTGGAACTGAGCTTAGATAAGATGTCAACTGCGACGTTATCTTCTCTCAGGACATGATGGAATTTGAGTCCATAGAAGTGGGCCTCGAGCTTGCGGACCTTGGTGCAATACGCGCTCATGGTCTCTTTCGTCGTATCCCAATTTTTGTTAGCCTGCTCGACGACCAACTTGGAATCGCCATAGCACATAGTCGCTTGATGTCGAGTGATGTCGCGATCCGGAGACCATGGATGAGGGCTTCGTACTCGGCACCATTGTTCGTGGCCTGGTAATGTATTTGCAATATGTATTTTAGGTGTTGTCCCTCTGGGGAGATGAATAGTATGCCTACGCCGGCCCCCTCGAGGTTGAGGGCGCCATCAAAGTACATCTTCAAGTGTTCCGGTCGTTCTGCAGGAGTCGGTGCTTGTATTTCTGTCCACTCGGCTACGAAGTTGGCCAGGGTCTGAGACTTAATGGCCTCACGTGGCTCGAACTTGATGGTGTGATCGCTGAGTTCGATGGACCACTTTACTATTCATCTGTTAGCGTCCCGGTTATGCAGAATGGCGCTGGACTTGTAAGGATGGCCTTCTTCTGCTCGACGACCAGGGCCATGCTGACCACATGTGTGGTTGCCGAGATGTATAGCAGTAATTCTTCATCGAAGGCTAGCCCCATGAGTACTGGAGGGGTGACTAGGAAGACCTTGAGGTCAGCCAGGGCCTTGCTCGCCTCGGGAGTCCATTTGAACTTATCCACTTTCTTGAGGATTTTGAAGAATGGTAAGCCCTTCTCATCTAACTTCCTAATGAACCGGCTCAGGGCTGTCATCATGCCTGTGAGCTTCATGATGACTTTTTTGCACTTGGGTTCCTTGAGGTTGCATATAGCATCGAGTTTTATTGGGTTTGCTTCTATGCCACGTTGGCTGACTAGGAAGCCCAGGAGCTTTCCTGACGGGACATCGAAGACGCACTTGGATGGGTTCAACTTCCACCTGAATCATCGCAGGTTTTTGAACGTCTCCTAGAGGTCAATGATTACGGAGTCGGCGTCATATGTCTTGACTACAACATAGTTGACGTAGGCTTCTACGTTACGACCAATCTGGCTTTGTAGGTAACCCTGGATTGCCTTCTAATATGTGGCATCGGCATTCTTCAACCCGAAGGTCATCATTTTGTAGCAATATATGCCATGCGGGGTGATGAAGGCGGTCTTGTCTTGATCTGACGTCTTGAGGGCAATCTGGTGATAGCCCGAGTAGCAGTCAAGGAAACAAAGTAGAACGTAGCCGGACGTAGAGTCAACGACTTGGTCGATTCGCGGTAGAGGAAAGGGGTCTTTAGGGCAGTAGCAGTTAAGATCCGTGTAGTTGATACACATTCTCCATTCACCGGATTGCTTCTTTACAAGTACAGGATTTGCAAGCCACTCAGGGTGTTTGCATTCCCTAATGAAATCGGCAGCTAAGAGCTTATTTAATTCTACCCTAATGGCCTCCTTTTGATCTTGGGCGAACCGACGCAGCTTCTACTTGACCGGCTTGGCGGTTTTGCTCAAGTCCAAGGAGTGCTCAGCCTTCTCCCTCGGGATGCCTAGCATGTCATATGGCTTCCATGCAAAGGTGTCCCAGCTATCCCGAAGGAAGGAGGTGAGTGTGTCTTCCTATTTAGGAGTGAGCCATGGCCCTATGAGGGTCGTCTTGGCGGGGTCGTCAAGTCCCAGGCTGATCGCCTTGAGGGCTTCTGCAGGTGTCAGAGTCATGAGCTGTGGTCGCTATTCTAGAAGGACTGGCTCAACAGGAATTGGCTTCGGTGCTGTTTTGGCTAGCAGAGCATTGTTGCCAAGTTGTTGAGAGAGCTCGGTGATCTTGATCGCCTCCCCGTCGCATTCGAATGAGGTCTTGATGTCTCCACGGATGGAGAGAACACCGTTTGGTGTCGGCATCTTTAGGACAAGGTATGTGTGGTTCGGTATAGCCATGAACCGAGCCAACATGGGCCTACTGAAGATGGCATGGTATGAACTCTGGAAGTCGGCCACCTCGAAGTACAGGTACTCTGTGCAGTAGTTGTTGGCTGTGCCGAATGTGACGAGAGGGCCACTCTTCCTATCGGGTAGGAAGCTTTTCCCGGTACGATGCCGAAGAACGGGTCGTCGGCATTCAGGAGTTGGCTGCAGTCGAACCCCATGCTGTTAGGGGTGCTGGTGAAGATGATGTTGAGCGCTGCCATCATCGATTAGGACCTTGGAAAGGAGTACCCGGCCAACGACGGGGGCAACCACAAGGGGGTAGGACCTCAGCCCGGGAAGGTGGACCCAGTGGTCGGCGCGGCTGAACGTGACAGGCATCTCCGACCACTGGAGATATTCTACCGGCTTGTGTAGCTTCTCTTTACGTCTGTTTGGGAAGGTGCTGGGCCCCCCGATGATGACATTGACCTAGCGGTCAGCTGGCTAGAATTCACCGTTGGCCCCATGTCTAGGGGCCTCATCTCGCTCCGCTGGTCGGCGCTCGTCGTCGCGGTGGCGTGGAGCATTGCGATGAGTTTGCTCATCACGATGGCGATCATCGCCGTGGCGGTAGTCGTTGCGGTCCTCCCTTCAGCGGTAATCATCATGGCGATCACAGTTGTCCTGGCCGTCACGGTGAAAATTGTTGTAGAGGCCGCCATTGTTATTGTAGCGCTGCTTCCTAGTCGGCGGCATGACGCCGAGTTCTTTTAGCAACGCGTGGCAGTCGCGGAGGGTGTGCTTGGCATCCTTATGAAAGGGACACTGATCATTGAGGGTATCATAGAACTCTTCCGATAGGAACCTGAATTATACCCATCCTACTTCTTCTGCCATGGCCACCAGGGGCTCAGGGCCTGTCCTGCGGCTGCGGGGTGGTTCATGGCGCTTTGAGCTTTCCATGTGGTCGTCGTCCTCCTGACGCTTATTTTTTCCATTGAACTAGGCCTGCTTGGCCTCGTTAGCTCGAGCCTCGAGGTTGACGACATCCATCAGCTGGCCGACCGTCTTTGGGTCGACATTGAAAAGTGTGCAGAAGAGGGTGTTGTCGATGAGGCCACGCCTGAACGTGTCGATGATGTCGTGATCCTCGACATCGGTGAGCTTGTTGCAGTTGTCGAAGAATTAATTGGTGTAGTCATGGAGGCTTTCCCTCTTCCTCTGCTTCATGTTGTCCAGGTTAAACCTGGAGCCGAATCGAGTGTAGCTGGCCTGGTAGTTCTTGGTGAAGGCTTGGAAAAGGCCTGCTTCTTCGTCTTCTGCTCCGGTTGACACCTGCGGCAACGAGGAATTTGCCAGGTGCCTCTGTTGACGGTCCATAGACGTGCCAATTGTGAACTGCAAGCACACAGATCATTGTAGCTTTTCCCTTAGAGTATTCCATCCAAGGTTTATCAATCCATGGATCGACAATGAACTACCTAGGGTTTTCCATCTAATCTAACGGATCTAATCCTAGCATTAGGCATAGATTGCATATGAGGTAAACCTTTGGGATATGAGTGAAGTCTAGAGTTGATCTCATCCATAAACATAGGCAAAGGCAAAGAGCAACCAAAGGATAAACGGGCCTATCGTCTTCTAGTTGTAGTTCTAGCCAAATAGAGCAAGCACATCATGCATCTCATCCAAAGCAATCTTTAAACTCTTACCTTCGGTGAACCTCTCGAGAACGCCACCGTACATGGGATCACACCCTGTCACGTTGCTCCCTATCGGCATGGTTAGTTACAAGGGCAGGTCCACAAGTGAACGTGTCTAGATATCACGAAGGGTCGACATACTAGATCTAATCACCATGATTACATAAAGCATGCTATAGTCTAACCTAGGATTAGACTAAGAAACAATCATATTCATGATAGGTAGAAAGCATAGAAGGAGACATTGAGTCGCTAAGAGATCGGATAACATGAAAAACATTACTCATATATGGATGCATTTGAATCATCACCACCAAGTACATATCATTGATGACTCCAACTAGCTCATGAACTCCACCATGGCACAACCACGCAGGGAGGCCATGGTGGCTAGGGTTGACCTAAACCATCCCCTAGACAACTTCGAGCACTTGCGGCGGCCATCGTCTCCTTTTGGTGTATGCCCTACGTTTCGCCGAGTTCTGGTGGATGGATATGCGTGCCTTTGGGTATCAGGGCTATAAATAGTCCGAGGAAACCCTAGCTCAAAGGGAAGGCCGAGGCGGCACAGAAAGAGGATAGGCCAGCCGGCTCGAGCCGGCCGGCCTAGGCCTTTTTTGTGGCCTCTCGGTCTCATCTTTTGCGTGCAAGCTTCTAGATCCTCCAAGAATTGATTTGCCAATGCGTGTGGGTATTTGGACGTCGGTTGCTTCGGGATAAGATTGGGTCTTGATAGCATTCCAAATGTCTGCTGATTCGCCTTGATCCCAAAGTCATCCGACCTTATCTTCAAGTCTTCGCCCTTCCACATTCTTGGAGGTTGGTTCACCATAGATGAGAGCGAACAAAATCCGAGTCATATTAGGTTTTGGCCTTCATATTCCTCCATGCTATGCATGACCTTGGTCTTCGTCCAAAAGTGCTCATTTATAGCGCAAAAACCTGCGCAAACCAAAATCCTCCAAAAATACATGCATATGCAAAAATGGGGTTATTTCAAGTGCCAAGTGGCGGGTTAGTATATAATTAGTCCCAAAACACCACTTAATTAGCACCAAAAATGTATCACTAACGAGAGTCAACAGTCTCTTCGTCTCCCTCAACCGCGAGCTGATCGGGATCCCAGGAGACGGCGCGCTCGTGGACCTCGTCCGCGACTCTGAGGAGGAGATGGAGGAAAAGTCCCCGACTTATGGTGTCGCGATGCCATCATCCTTGCCAAGCGTCTAGCTTGGGCGGGGATGACTTTTGGAGAATCTGGATTGATCCAGATTTAGAGATTTAGCATTAGGATAGTAATCGATCCCCTGCAAAATGTACCCCTTTTGAGTCAATGAAGTTATTTTGCTTGGAGGATGTCACAATCTGTCCTACTTATTCGGAACTTTCTGATAATCGCCAATCCTGATGCAAAAATGTTATTTCAGAAAATACACCCCGAACATGCTCGCGACTGTTGTGCAAAACGCTCCGTCATAGAACATTGTCCAATGTTCGGGGTTTTGGGCACTTTCTTCGGGTTCGGGATTTGTCCACTCTGCAACAAAGTCTACCAGAGCCTGCGACTTTATAGTAGTTCTGGGTATGAATTCTATGCCATAGGCTCCCAGCTCCACAGACCATTGTGCAATTCTACCCACGGCATCTCGATTGTGCAAAACGGCGCCTAGAGGGTAGGTTGACACAACTTTGATCTTATGGCTCAGAAAATAATGCTTGAGTTTCATGGAAGTCATCAGTATTGCATATAATAATTTTTGAATCTGAGGGTACCTTGTCTTTGAGTCATGCAACACCTCGCTTACGACGTAAACGGGGTGCTGTGTTGTTGACTTTTCTGTTGGTCGTTCGACCACCAAGACAGTACTGACAACCATTGGTGTAGCTGCTACATATAATAACATCTCTTCTTTGGTTGTGGCGGGACCAGTACGGGCATTTTCCACAGGTATTGTTTGAATGCCTGGAACGCCTCTTCTGCTTCTGCCGACCACTCAAAACGAATAAGTTTTACGTAACAACTTATAAACGGCGTACCTTGTTCGCCTGACTTGGATACGAATCGACTTAGGGATGCCATCATTCCTGCTAGCTTCTGGAGGGATGCCATCATTCCTGCTAGCTTCTGGACTTCGTGGCGGCTACGTGGTGCTTTCATGTCATCGATAGCCTTGATTTTGTGCGGATTTGCCTCTATACCCCCATTGAGATACGAGATAACCGAGGAGCTTACCCGATGATACACTCAAAGTGCATTTAGCAGGATTGAGCATCATTCTATTTTTACGCAAATTGTTAAATGTTTCAGTTAAATCGGTGATCAGGTTGCCTTTTAACTTACTTTTCACAATGATATCATCTATATAAGCTTCCAGATTTTGGCCGATTTGGCATTCGAGAACAATGTGAACACACTTTTGATAAGTACAATCTATGTTTTTCAGACCAAAAGGCATCTTTATATAGCAATAAACACCGAAGGGAGTTACAAATGCAGTTTTCTCCTCATCGTCATTGCACATGCGGATTTGGTGACACCCCAAATAGGCATCTAGAAAGCAAAGCAGCTCACATCCTGAGGTTGAATCTACAATTTGATCTATCCTATGCAATGGTTACTCATTCTTCGAGCATGCTTTATTCAAGTTGATGCAATCCACACACATCCGCCACGTTCCATTGGGTTTCTTTACCATGACCGGGTTTGCCAACCATTCCGGAAAAGGAACTTCTCGAACGAAGCCGGCTTTAAGTAGTCGGTTTATTTCTTCGTTGATGGCGTCTCGTTTCTTCGGGGTATATCTTCTTTGCTTTTGCTTGACTGGTCGATCGCCAATTTGTATGCCAAGCTTGTGCTCTATTACCTCCCTGGGCATCTCAGGCATATCAGATGGTTCCCAAGGGAACACATCAGCATTTGCCCGGAGAAAAGCAATGAGCTCGAGTTCCTATTTGTCACTCAGTGTTGCCGTAAATGGCCGTGTAGCCCGTGTACATGCTATTCGACAGTCTACCATGCAGTTTAGGGCCTAAACGGTCCATTACACGGCTAACCCGTGTACACGGTGTAAATGGCTAGAAAAAAAGGAGAAAACATTTTTATTAAGTGTGTAGCCCGTGTAATGGGCCGTTTAGGCCATTTTGGCCCATGGGCGGGAGGTTAAACCATGTCTAAACTCATGTATTTGGTATTTAGTGATGTACTGATATCATTTAACTTTGAGAACTAAGAATTATTAGGTTTCTATCGATGCTAATGTGTTAATGTGAGATTTTGTACACGTACTTCACTGATTTGTATGTGTCTATGCCATATTAACATGCCTTTTTTACTGGTCCATACATAATCGTGTTGCCCGAGTACACGCCGTGTACACACCGTCTACACGGTCTACTCACTACTCGAGGGATGACCGAACGACTACCATTTACCGTTTAGGGGCAACATTGAGTATCAGCGCTTTTGTTCCTGACTCGGTACGCTTTTGTGTAGGCGTGGCCGGGGAGGCTTCAGCTAGTGAGTTGCCTACGGCCAGAGGTGGTGTCTCCTGGTTTCCTGGAATCTGTTCCATCGCAGGCGGGACTGTTGTAGCAGCTTTATCTGTCGCATGCAGTTGTTGTGCATTTGCCCTTGCTCGGGCTTCTCCAGCTCGGGATGTTTCAGGCTCTAAGCCCTGCCCAGTTGTATTCAGTTGCTTCTTGGGCATCTTCTTCACGGGTTCGACAGCATTGGCTGGGACCGGTTCGTCCTCCTTGATCATGTCCATGGTTTTTAGATAAGGCCCTGGGATCTTGATCATGGAGTATGCGAAGTGTGCGAACGCCATGAATTTCTTTAGGAACACTCTGCCCAAGATGCACTTGTAAGATGACGCGAAGTCTGCCACCTCAAAGGTAAGGAACTCTAATCGGATGTTTTTCCCTTCCATGAGGGTCACCTGTAGATCGATCCTCCCCAATAGGGTAGCTTGAATGCCCAGTATCAACCTGTAGAAGGGTTTGTCCACCGATGCCAATGATCTCCTCGTGATACCAATCTTGTCGTAGGCATTGGCAAATAGCAGGTTGAGGGCGCTTCCACTGTCGATTAAGGTTCATCTGACCTTGTGTGAGGCCCATCGTACAGCGTGTTCGGGTGATCCCTTTGATTGAAAGTGATCGGGGTGTCAGACCACCTCAGTAGCTGTTTGCAGGGTTCAGTGCTTGCAATCTGCCTCTCTACCACCTTCAGCTGGGATTTGGAGGTTTGATTCGAGCAACCACCGTATATAGTGGCGATCACCCAATTCTCAGGGAGTTGTGGCGCATCGTCATCATCAATGAAGTTCACTTGTCAAGGATGCTGGAGATTCTGGTCTCGTGGACCCCCTTGCTTCTGGTTTTCCTCTTCCTGCCTCTGTTTCTTGTATACCGAACAATCTACGAAACTGTGTTTTGTTGAACAGTGAATAGGGCAGTATACCTCGAGGTCTCCAGATTTACCTGGGCGATGGTATGGGGGCTTCTTATCCACGACCAGGGCCTCCTGGTCCTCAGTCTTGCGCTTCTTGTTCTTATGCTTGTCTTTCTTCTTGCCTTCCCCAGGTGGCTTGCTCTGTTCGGGCTTTAATTGTACCCTTGCTCGAGCGTCCGCCATCTTGGCAGTCTCGTGAAGGATCTTGTAGAGTTATGCCACCGTCTTCGGGTTTTTCTTGGC
Organism: Alloteropsis semialata; assembly: GCA_004135705.1. Taxonomy (NCBI): domain Eukaryota; kingdom Viridiplantae; phylum Streptophyta; class Magnoliopsida; order Poales; family Poaceae; genus Alloteropsis; species Alloteropsis semialata. Next base: position 47,778,805 of record CM014273.1, read on the forward strand.
AAGTTCTTCCGCCGTCCGCTCATCCTTGCAACATTGATTAAAGACTACAATTACCCGATCTTCCACCATATCTGGGATGGTGTTACGGGTGTCGCTGAATTAACGGATGTAATCCCGAAGAGATTCTCTGGGCTTCTGCACACAGTTGAGCAGATATCCCTCATGTCCGAAGCGTTTATAGGTGCCTTGGAAGTTGGCCTCAAACGTCTCCCGCAGGTGAGTCCATGACATGATGCTAGCCTCGGGCAGGTTCATGAGCCATGTTCGGGCTGATCCCTGTAGGGCTGTTGGTAAGTAGTTGGCTTTGACATAATCGTCACCCTCTATGGCGTCTATGATCGTGGAATAGATCTGGATCCACTCACGAGGGTTCGTTGTTCTATCATACTTTTCGATATTAATAGGACAGAACTTCTCTGGCCACCAGACCCTCCGCAAACCTGACGAGCATGTGAGGCATCCCCCAGTGCTTGGTTGGGAATCGTGTGGTGGAGAACTTGGATGAGACTGATAGTAGTCCTCGCGGGCTCGGTTATCCCGGTTGTAGTTGAGAGTTTCCCGAGCGTCACGATTCCTGCGGCTTTGATCGAGCTGCAGCCTCATGTCGCGTCCGTCTTGGGGACGGTACCTGGACGCCCATTGACGGATCGAGATCGAACCGGCTGGGGTTCAGCAGGTCCGTTTGATGGAGCTGGTGCTACGGCGGCGGCTTCTAGCCGCTCTTTCACCTTGTCTACAGCTTACCGAGCTTTCTTGGCAATGGTGGCCATCAGGGTTCCTTGAGCCATAGCTTCCATTTGTGGGATATGGGTACACCTAGGCCCACTACCGACCGTGTAGATAGTCGGCCTGGACCCACGTCTGACAATGATATGCACCGACCCCAGGCCGGTCCACGAGGATCCTCGGCTTGATGGACAAGATCGGTGAAGACTTAGCCCGCAAGGCATGCAGCGATGTACTCGGATCTCGCCCGAGGATCACGGAGATTATGTTACAATCAACTCGGATCACTTTCCTAGTTGTAGCCAGATACAATTAGAGATAACCGACTTGTAAACCCTAGGCCGTCAGCCTATAAAAGGCGGCCTAGTTTGACCCCTTCAAGCATTCAACTCTCAGCCACCAGATTCCTCATTGTAACTAAGAACTCGTCGTTGTTCTCCGGAATTTCACTGAGCAGAGCAATACAACATCACCGAGCGACGTAGGGTATTATAACTCCGGGTAGCCCGAATCTGTATAATCCATGTGTCCCTGTGTTACCACGAGCTCCCTAGCCTCGCGATTGCCCTTTGCCTACAAATCAACCACTTGAGTACCCCTGGGTGGACTGCCGGATGATAACTCTGACAGTTGGTGCACCAGGTAGGGGTAATCGCGGGGCATTACAGCTAGCTCGATGGCAGATTCATCTACACAACAGATTTGTTCGGCGGCAGCATGAAATCGCATTGCCTGAGTCATTCGCCGTCCGCCGACTCTGTTGGCAACTCAGTGATGCAAAGAAACTCTGTCGATGGGATCTACTGCAGCGACCGCCACCGCCGATGCATGGAGAGGAAGCCGCCGGTGTCGTGGTACGTGGTGCCCTTGGACGTCGTACGCCAAGCCACATCTGGACCACTGTCGGGAACATGCTGCGTGTCGCTGCGTGCCTGTATAACGACGTGACGCGAGTCGCCAAGAAATCCAGCTGCGAAGTCTCCACGTCAGCCCGGCCTGTTCGAATCAATCTCCAAAAGCTTCTGCATGCACCGCCGAATCCAAGTCCATCCACTCGATAAGCATGTTTTTAATTGTTTATTTTCTAATCATTTTGTCTGTCCTTTTCCTGTACGCCCATGCATAGAAACCTCTAATTAGTTTCTAATCTATATCTCTTGTCTACTCGGTATGTATCTATGCATGGATGTTCGGGCTCTAGACCACGAGGCTACCGCCAGTGGAGTTGTGTCCATCTGCGGCCGACGCCGTGCTAGCCCATAGGGCGTATGATCCACTGAGATGTGCTACAAATCCTGAAGCTGACAGTTTGATACGAAGCGCGACACGTCTACCTACTGTGGCTCGTGCCATCAGCAGAAGCATGCTCCAATCCCATCTCTGCGGTGCTCTGCCGTGTCGCCTGCAACTCCGTCGGATATGATGACCTCGACGACTCGGCAGCAAGCGTCACCACTCGGCCCGCATTCGGCCTCTTCGGATCAAGCTGCCACATCGGCACATCCGAGTAGAATCTGGTCAGCGCGTCTACGCGACTCTACCAGCCCTCACACCCGGGGACTGGGTGCTAGACCTTCCTCGGTATAGTCCGTCCGACTCGGCTGGCCACACAACGTGAGAGCCCCATGCTCGAACACTACAGCAACAACTCCAACTCAGACTTCAGTACAGCTAAGTACCCTGACCTCTTATTTTCTGACCTAATGGTCATCGCAAACCTACCTTTCATGCTCTCCCCCGACGCCCCCGCTGGTGCTCGGGAGCCAAGACCCTGTGTCTCTATTTTTTTTCAGCTGTTCTTAACACGGTGCGCTGCTCTAGCTCTCAGGAGAGTCCCTGCTGACTCTGACTTCCGAGTCCCTGCCCGACCCTATTTCTCTCTAGTAATTCCTGGGTTAACCCGTGTGGTTCAAGTCCCCAATCGTGAAAACTTGAGTTCCGCACTCGCCCCGCGTGCCGCCTACATCTAAGCCTCCCTGCTGAGCGTTGTAGTCTGTGGTAAGTCGTCCTCTCCGCGAGCAGTGGTTAGCGGGAAAAGGTGCTTAGCGACACAAGGCAAGGGCCGCACGACGTCCTACTCGGTGTTTTTGCTAGAGGGGAGGGGTTTTACACATATGCACAATGCATTCACAGACCTGCTTCTGTTACGACTTTACGACAAACATTGTTCATCATTCAGATTATTAAATATTATGCTACATAATATTTGCATTGTCTTCATACAGCTCAGACATTATCTGGTGTACTTCGACCGACTCGGCCAGCTCCCAGGCTCGGGGCTGGCGCGGGCCGACTACCCCGTGTACTTCGACCGACTCGGCCAGCTCCCAGGCTCAGGGCTGGTGCAGGCCGACCACTCGGCGTGCCTTGCGTCGCGCGACCAATCTCTCTGGCTCAGGGCGGGAGGCAAATTGGTGGCTTGCTCGGCTCCCAAGCCCGGGGCCTGGGTGCACCAGACGACGACTCGTTGAGCTTCCCGTTGTCCAGCCGACCTCTCTGGCTCGAGATGGGAGGCGACTTGGCGCACTTCTACGACTCGTCCAGTCAGCGAGTCTCCGCGACTGTCACACCCAATTTTAAGGACAAAATCAAATGCATCACATATGTGTGCCAGGATCAGTTCATCACACATATGCTGACTTCATCAGTGTATATATCAAAAGACAATGTTCAAAGCGTACAAAAGAGAGTACATAACTTATTACACTCATCGATATTAGACACGAAGGTCTTAAACGTTCATCGATAAGCTAAACGAAACAGCTTCACGACTCCTTCCACAGGCTATTGACTGGTTGACGCACGCCTTAGAACTCCTCGAAGTCACTGTAGTACTCCACTTCATTGTTTTCTTCTGAACAACAGCTGTTTAGCAAGGGTGAGTACACTTATGGTTGGTACTCAACAAGTGGGGGAATATGCAAGGCCATCAAAGGGGGTTCAGGCTCATGCAGTTAGCACTTTTAGTTGGTCAAGTTTTATTAGCAAGCACCTAATTACTAAATGTAAGTATATACCAACCCAAATTAAGCATAATATTCCAAAATATTCTACCAAGACCAAGAACCACAATTTAGATCATATTAAAGTTCAATTATCATGTGAGGGTCCAAGCCGCTCTTAACCGTGAGTACGGCTGATATATCAGTTTTACACTCTACAGAGGTGTTGACACCAGATTTTCGCACCTGATATGCTGAGTCAGATGGTGACGTGGTGAGGTTGAAACTGCGCAGTGGGCCCGATTGAATGGTCAAACAGTTGATGCCAAAGAAGGGAGCCGATGCGGAATAGAGGTCCGATGAAGGAGAGAGTCCGATCTGATGGTGAATGAGAAAATATACATCGGCTAAAAAGGAAGCGTGGCATGAACAGGGACTATTTCCTTTTCAGAAGGCGTATTAAAAGTCCCATTCTATCTTAAAATAAGTTTACTTTATCTGCAAGTTAGTCTGGTCTGATCAGGACTCATCATGACCAGGGTATAAATATAAACCCTTGTCCATTGTAAAGAACTATTCTCACAATCAATACAACCCGGCTTCACGCCAAAAACCCTAGGAGTAGTATCTCGACGAAGCTTATCGGTGGACGGGCTGCATCAGTTCTGATCTCCGGCTTACCAGTAAGTTAGTCAATTTATCGAACTAGTATAGGCTTTGAATTGAGGCGCATCGCCCTTTCTCGTTTATACTGTTCAACCGATTTATCTTTGAATAAGCAAGATTGATCTAGATTCCCTACGTCGGAGCTAGATCACTATTGATTATTCAACAGTTGATCGTTTATCGGGTTGTACTTTATGTCTAGATTCCCTACGTCGGAGCTAGATCATCAAGATTAGGCTAGATTCCCTACGTCGGAGCTAGACTTATCTTGGTTATTTAAAGGCAACTTTTGCGGTTTGTTTGGAGTTGCTAGATTGGTTTAGATCTACGCCATGTGAATTAATCTACTTCTTCAACGGCTTTGAGCATTGGTCTTGGTCCGATTTAAGCAATATTTATCTTACAGTATCGTTCTAGATCCGATCCATGCTTTGTGGTTTAATCTTGTTGTTCTTTGAGTATTGTGTTTGTTTAGATTCCCTACGTCGGAGCTAGATGTTCATAATATGATAAGATTGATCTTTGATTGTCATGCTTGGTTTAGATTCCCTACGTCGGAGCTAGATTCATCTTGATTAGTCAAAGGAAGCTTTGGTTATACCTGATTGTTATTCGAGTGTTAAGTGTGATTTAGATTCCCTACGTCGGAGCTAGGTCTTGCTTGATTATTTGATAGCATACTTTAGAATCAGAACGATCCTGTTAATGTTTTATCTGCTTATTTGCTTAATCTGATTAACACTTGTGCGAGCATCTTGTTTAGTTGACAGGTTGGTGAGTCGAGTTTGATTGTTTAGCTATCTAATCTGATCATAGCTGGAGAAATCTAGATTCCCTACGTCGGAGCTAGATTTCTCTGAAAAGGTTCTGGTCCGATTGGCTGGTTAGATGGTCCGATAAGATAAATCAAACTGGCAACTAGGCAAGATGGACGATGTATCGGCTTACACTTTGATTATTTACTATCTTGTCCAAAAGCACAGCTGATCCATTATTTACATATCGGTCATATTTTATGCTTTATTTTATTTAAAGGCTGATCTGTTACAAGGTCCGATCCTGATTGGTCCGATTCTGAGGTCCGATTGGATGACTGATTAAGGTCCGATTATATTGGTCCGATTGAGGTTGTCTATGAAGTCCGATTTTGAGGTCCGATTGGTATCGGCCGACGCAAGTCTGATTGGGTCTTGGCTGAAATCCAATGTGCCTATGCCGTTTGGAATAGAGCCGGCACAATCAAAGAGTAATTTAACTGTTTTATCCCCTTGTCAATTTCAGGTCAAATTGACTGGCACGCCGCGAACCTGAACAAAGTGCAGGCTGGCACTGGAGTGAAGCAGATCTCCCTGGTCTTCTTGTGTTGACCGCTGAGGATACAACCGCCGATTTTCTGCGTCAACACAATTTTGGCACGCCTGGTGGGACACGAGAAGCAGATTCCAAGATGTCGTCGTCTGATGCTGAAAAAGAAACCGCAGCAAAGCTTGCCGCTGAGAAAGAAACTGCAGCAAAACTTGCTGCTGAAAAAGAAGCTGCTGAGAAGGCTAAGAATGACAAGAACAAGACGCCTGAGACGGCCATTCCAATTACAAAGGCCGATCTGTCTAAAGCTCAATTAGATGCAGTTCAGGCCCAGATTGATGCATTTGAGAAGCTCTGCCTTGGCCAATTTGGACGTAATCGTTCAGGACCTATACTCAAAGGTGCTCTCCCAGATCCAGAATTGATCAAGAAAACGACTGATGCTCGGGAGTACCATGTCAACATGACAGAGATGATTCACCAGGCTGTTCATCATGCATTGATCAACCAGTCAGGCACTTTGGTGAATTCTTTAGATAATCTCATCAAGAAGGCGGTGGATGATTCCATTTGTTTGAAAGGCCCAATTTATAGCAGATTCTGCAGGGGCACCAGGATCAGGGAAAGACAAGGAGACTGAAGATAATGCCATGACCGTTGCTCCGCAGAATCCAATGATTCCACTACCTATTCAGCTGGCCAATGGTTTTCTATTGATGGCCGATGGAACGATTGTCGGCCCGCATGGTGAAAAATATACTAGGACTCTGAACGAAGAAGAAAAGCAACCTGCAGCTGCAAGGCTACGTGCAGAGATTTCTCCACATCAGCGTATGGTCGGTGATTACAACAATTACATAACGGATGTGAATCAAGCTGGTGGAGTACCACTCGGAGGACAGGAGTCCGATTGGTCACGGAAAATAGCCGAGGTGATCCAGAATCAATTCGGCTTGAAGCCTAAAGATGAAGCGAGGTTGTACCGGCACCCATACCCATCTTACTTTGATGCAGTGCCACTTCCTCCACGTTATAGAGTGCCGGACTTTTCAAAATTCTCCGGGCAGGATGATATGACCACCATCGAACATGTGAGCCGATTCTTGGCTCAATGTGGTGAGGCTGCTTCAGAAGAGGGACTCAGGCTTAGATTCTTCCCTCTGTCACTATCAGGGCCGGCGTTTACTTGGTTTACGTCGTTGCCAGCAGGATCAGTCATAGGATAGTCCGATATGGAGAAGCAGTTTCATAAATACTTCTTTTCTGGTCTCAATGAGATGAATATTTCCGATTTGATTGCTGTCAGGCAAAGGAATGATGAGTCCGTTAAAGAGTACATTCAACGGTTCCGTGAAATCAGGAATCGATGCTACAGTTTGAGGCTATCTGACATGCAGTTGGGGTTTACTCACGCCGATCAAGGAAAGGTTTTCGGCTCAGGAGTTTGAGACGCTGGGACAACTGGTGCAGAAGGTGTCAGCCCATGAGATCCGATATCAAGAGATGAAGCGCACAAAGTTTTCCAAACAAGTATCTTATCTCTCTGATTCTGAAGAAGAGGCTGATATCAACATAGCTGAATGGACCAAGTCTAAAAAACCAGTATCATTACCATGGAGCAAACAGAACCCTGAGAAGTTTGGTTTTGATATAACAAAGGCCGATAAGATTTTTGATTTGCTGCTCAGTGAAAAACTTATCCAACTTTCTGCAAATCATTCTATTCCATCAGCCGATGAGTTGAAAAAGCGCAAATATTGCAAATGGCACAATTCAACTTCTCATGAGACAAATGAATGCAAGGTATTGAGGAGGGAGATCCAATTGGCTATTGAATCTGGCAAGATCAAATTTGAAGACAACAAGAAAGCCATGAAGATCGATGGTCATCCCTTTCCTAATAACTTTGCTGATTTCTCCTTTTCTATTAATATGGTTGATACTGATGAGAAGGGGAAGTTTAAAGTGCTTACATCGGACCACGCCAAGAGTTCTGGTGCCGTTGATCCTGCAGTTCAAGTTACTGTTGAAGAGCTGCGGAGGAATCATTAGGCATTTGGGCGTGAATCTAATGCTCCTGGTGGATATCGGCCACGTGTGACTTCCCAGATGCTGATTAACAAGTACAAAAGGCAGCAGGCAGCAGCTCGAGCATGGGAAGAGCGCGAGGAACGACGGCGTCAGAGGCGCGAATATCAGGCGATGCGATTTGATGATGGGTCTGATGATCGGCGCCAATACAATGACAGGTCCGGTGGCCGACGTCGATATGATAGGTCCGATGGACAACGCTGGTGCGATGATAGGTCCGACTGGCATATGGACAGACGTCAGACCTATGAGCTGTA
>CM014273.1:47796334-47814091 GCA_004135705.1 Alloteropsis semialata
AATTACAAGAGATGGGTTGGCAGACTTGAACTGTGGCTCACGTCCATGAGCATGTGGGTCATTACCCGTGAACGTCCTATTGGACCGCACATTGTCGATGAGGATAGAGCGTACATGGCTGTTGACATTTTGTTCAGAGGGGTTGTGATGAGTGTTCTTGGAGAGAACTTGGTCGATTCATACATGCAGTATCCCTTTGGCAAGTTGCTCTGGGATGCACTCTAGGCAAACTTTGGGGTATCCGATGCGGGCAGTGAGCTGACATTGCTTATGAGGGAAACTTTTGTCACTCCACCTGCTGTTTTGAATTCAAATGATGAGATGCCCCATATAGAGGATCGATCTCTTGTTATTCCACTAGCTGTGCCTGACATTTTACAGGATAATGTACAAAAGCGAGAGGACACCGTTGAGAAAAATGGGGTGCTCACAACTTCATGTGAAAATTCAGAACCATCAGTTCACAATGCACATATTGCTCATGCTGAAACTGAGAGCAAAGGTACTGCACATGGTGCTACACTTACGGAAGATGAGAATTGTATTAATGTGCTGAATTTTTCCACAAACCATGCTATCATAGAGCAATTGTTAGTGGAACCATCTCTTGATTTATCTCTGTCACAAAATGATTTGCTTGACATTTCATGTGATAAATATGAATTGTGTAATAATATTTCAGTTTTACATGTTTTGCAACCAAACACTTTTGATGAACCTAAACATGTTATGTATATTGCTAGTGCAAATGATGAGCTAAAACTGTTGTCTTCTTTACACACTTTGGGTTAAATTGAATTTGATATTTTATGTAATCTGGATTGTTTAGAAGAGATACTTATTAGATATGATGATTTGTCTTGGTTTGATAAACATACATATCATGTTGTTGGCAAATATGACAAAAAAGGACAATATATGATACATAGAGTCTACATTTGTAGCAACATGAATTCTCTTTTTGTTGTGCAATACTGTGATCGATTAGAGGACAGCCATAATAAAAATATTTTCACATGTTTCTCTAGTAATTTTGTCTCCAAAGAAGGAGGCATTGTTGGTTGCTACCTATGTTCACTGATGCTGAATTTTCTGATATGCCACCATCTAGTCTTGCTTTGTCTTTTGTTAGTACTAATCTTTTGCAGGATAGTTTTGACAAACATCGTGTGTATTTCGATCATAGAGCATACATGGTTGCTGACATTTTTATACGAAATGACACAGTACACAATTGAAAACATGGTAACGTCTGTCCTCAGAATAATTTTGATTCCCTTTGTTTTCGCAACCTCGTTCTCTTTTGTGTTGTACAGGATCGGTTTTAAGTACAATCGACACTGAGGACGACTTTTCGTCAAGACGGGAAGGATGATGAAGACATGACAACCATGGATATGGTCATAATTATTTGTTTTAGAGGAATCCAACATGGATGTCCAAGTCAAGAAGAAGGCCTAAAACTAATTCGGTTCGAGTCCCCAATGGGGAGGCCCAAAGCAACTCAAGTTCGAGTCCACCTCGGAGTCCAGGAGTAGCCCGCACTAAAATCAACACCCAGGTCGCATACGGAGTCCAGTTTGGATGTTCTTTATATGGATGAAAAGATAATTTTATAGAGCTTCCAATGGAACCGGTCCCACATCAAAATTCCATCTGAGTCAATGGGAATCATCAAAATAAGTGGGCATCCAGAATCTGTCAGGGTGTTGTGCCACCGTCTTTTGGGCCGTTGGCCCGTGTATCGTGTTGAGCCCATAGGGGCAAGTCCAGAGGGGTCATGCATGAGCTAAACCTCATATATTAGTAGCTGCCATCATATTAGGGTTTGGATTTTGTTTAGTCAAGTTTTTGAAGTCAAAACTGTGATAGATTCATTGTAACTGTGGCGACAAATCCGTTTACAGTGATCCAGAGCCCCGTTCTTGTTCTGCAACCGTGTTGCAATTAGTCCTTTGTTGATCAGAGCTTGAACCCCTCTCATATTCGCTTTATTCAGATCTACAATTTCAGATTATGTGTTTATTATTCTCTTGCTTGTGTTCTTCGATTCGCTTGTAGGGAAAGCCTTCTCGGCGAGGTCAATCAAGTTGTGCTTGGTTGATGACCAATGGAGCAGTGGTGCAATGGTTGCAGGGTTTGAATCATGTCTGATTTGAAGCCGGATCACCGGTGTCGAGTTCTCCACCAATCGAATTTACCCTCTACCTCTCGGAAAATCGGCCAGCCTCTTATCAGAAAGCGAGAGCAAAGGATACACGTGCACATGGCAATGAGGGAGGTTCTAGCGCCCATGTGGTGCAGAAAAAGAATTCCAATCCCATAACTCAACAGAAGACTACTCAGACTACCAATTTCAAGAAGAAGAACAAAGGGAAATGCTTTGTGTGTGGTGATTACTTAGATTGGTGGATTGACACCAGCGCTAATATACATGTGTGTACTGATTACTCTTTGTTTTTCTCTTACCAGGTCACAAGGACTGGATCCGCGTTGATGGGGAATGGCTCGAATGCTTCTTTTTCATGTTGTTGGTACAGTCGATCTGAAGTTTACGTACTTCGGGAAAAGACCATGCGGCTGAAGAACATGCAGCATGTCCCCTCAATAAATAAAAATCTTGTTAGCAGATTCCTTCTTTGTAAGGATGGTTTTAAGTTGGTTTTTGAGTCGAACAAATATGTTGTTTCGAGTTTTGGTTCCTTTGTTGGTAAAGGATATGATTGTGATGGTTTATTTTGTTTATCATTATCAGACTCTTGTAATAAAGCTGTGAATCATGTGTGTAATGATGATGAGTCCAATGCTTGGCATTCATGACTGTGTCATGTTAATTTCAGTTGTATGTTGCGGCTAGCCAAGATGAGTTTAATTCCGAATTTCACTTTGGTCAAAAATTCTAAGTGCCAAGTGTGTGTACAATCTAAGCAACCCCGCAAGCCTCACAAGGCTACTGAGGCAAGGAACTTGGCACCTCTAGAATTAGGGGGTATTTGGATCCAATGGACTAAAGATTAATCAATCACTTTTAGTCACTTTTAGTCCATTGGGCTCCAAACACCACTGACTAAAAAGGGACTAATTCCCATTAGTCCATTTGAAGTAGCTAAAAGGGACTAATGGGCTGAAAAGACCACGCATACCCTCAGTGGGTCCCACCATGCCAACTACCAGTGGCAAGGGACATCAAGATATGGTCATTTATTAGGAGCATTTTGGATTTTGTTGAACTGCTTTAATAATGAATATAACTTGGATCTAAACAGGTACGACTAAACTTTAGTCCACTGACTAAACCTTAATCTATGGACTAATGGGGATCCAAATAGGCCCTTAGTTCATTCCGATTTGTGCGAGATGAACGGTGTGTTGACCAAAGGAGGAAAAATATATTTCATGACATTGATAGATGATTCTACTAGATACTGCTATGTGAACTTGCTTAAAACTAAAGATAAGGCATTCCCGTTTTTCAAGATCTATAAAGCTGAAGCTGAAAACCAACTTGAGAGGAAGATTAAATGTGTTACATCGGATCGAGGTGGAGAGTATTTTTCTAATGAGTTCAATTTGTTTTGTAAGGAGTATGGCATTTTTCATGAAAGAACACCACCTTATTCTCCTAAGTTAAATAGAGTGGCTGAAAGGAAAAACAGAACTCTAACTGAAATGGTTAACGCCATGTTAGAGACGGCAGGTATTTCCTGGGAATGGTGGGGTGAATCCACGTTGACTGCATGTCATACTCTTAATAGAGTTCCTATGAAAAACAAAAAGAAGACATCATTCGAGGAATGGGAAAATAAAATATTAATGCTCTCATACTTGCGTACTTGGGGCTATTTGGCAAAATTTAACATGCCAATAGCTAAGAAATGCAAGCTTGGACCAAAAACAGTTGATTGTGTCATCCTAGGCTATGCTTTTCATAGCGTTGGTTATAGATTCTTGATAACTAAATCTGGAATTCCTGACATGCATATTGGTACAATCATAGAGTCCAGAGATGTCACATTCTTTGAGACCATTTTCCTATGAATGAAACATCTAGCAGTTCTAGTCCTAAATTTGTGAAAAACCCTAAACATGATGACACCTTAGAACACACTAAACAACCACATGAGGAGAATCATGAGAATGATGGTAATGAAGGAACTCGAAAGAGTAAAAGACAAAGGTCGGCAAAGTCTTTTGGTGATGACTTCATTGTGTACCTTGTAGATGACACTCCAAGAACCATTGCTGAGGCTAATGGATCTCCTGATGCTAACTATTGGAAGGAAGCAATCAAGAGTGAGATGGATTCCATAATGTCTAATGGAACTTGGGAAGTGGTTGTCATCTATATGGGTGCAAACCTGTAGGATGCAAGTGGGTATTCGAGAAGAAGCTTAGGCCTGATGGTACTATTAAAAAGTACAAGGCAAGGCTTGTGGCCAAGGGTTATACCCAAAAAGAAGGCGAAGATTTCTTTGACACTTATTCACGAGTTGCCCGACTGACCACGATTTGAGTACTACTATCATTGGCTGCCTCACACGGTCTTCTCGTTCATCAGATGGATGTTAAGACGGCTTTCCTGAATGGAGAGTTGGATGAGGAAATCTACATGGATCAGCCAGATGGATATGTAGTAGAAGGCCAGCAAGAAAAAGTGTGCAAATTGTTAAAATCTTTGTACGGCCTCAAACAAGCTCCTAAGCAAAGGCATGAGAAGCTCCATGTTTTGCATCCAATCCTCTGCCCTTGCGAAGAATAATCACCAGAGATGGACTTCCCATTGAAGCTAGGGTTGCAGGGACCACAAGGATGTCTTCAATATCTTCCCAAAGGAAGAAGAATTTTGTTTTGTGGCCGAAAAGGTTTGTGTAAAACCCAAATATTCTTGGAGATAGAAAAAGGCGACCCTACAACACAGGCAGACACGAGTCAGCTCTCAGGAATAATGATACAAAAAGGTCGTGTTTTGTTTATCGTAAAGTTACAGTAACATGACAATGCGAAATACAAACTGGTCATAATCTCAGAGTATGGTTATCCTCTGCCTTTTGGTGATCATTGATTAGAATAACTGAATCAACACAAGTCGATACATTTTTATAGAAAAGGGAAACTGAATAAAGACAAAAAAACTCGACCTGCGGAGGGTAAGACTACCCCGAACATTTAGCACCATAGCCTGTGTGAGAACGATCAATAACTAGGGCCGGGCCTTAGACATGTGCTTCGGCGTAGGACAGACAAGAGAATTTTTAGCCCCCGCCGAAAATTCACTCCCACGAGGAGTCAAACCCAGGACATGAGGAGTGCTACTAGAGCCATCTAAGCAACTCAGCTAGAGGCCCGTTCGCAAACTGAATCAAGACAAGTAGATAAATAAGGTAAATATATATTTTAAACAGGATTGTGAAGCCAAATCATACGAATACAAACAATCAGGAATAGAAGGTGAAAAGCGTGACTACCACATGTATATTTACAGGCCCCAGGCATAAAAATTCATGTGCGTAAATCTGATCAATTGTTTTTTGGGTAACAAGAACATGGTACTGAAACTGAAGTATTATAAAATGGATGGAGGCTCACCCACAGTATTGATAGAAAAGTGGCACAAAAAGTAATTAAGGTCTTATTTAGTTGGTTGAATTTGCGTGAATTTTCTGTAAAATAAGTGCATTGGGAAGCGTGTCGTGAGAGAGGGGACATGTTTTCCAATACGTTACTTTTGTGAAACTTTGCAGAAACCTGCCCGAACTAAACAGGACCTAAGCATAAAGAATGAACAATAGTTGATCAAATTCAGACCATGCATGTCTGTTAGAGTGTCGGTTCGTCTGACACTGCTACGCCTATGGAGCGTATCCATGGTGGCGCACTGGCGTTGGTCATTGCGGGGTCCCTATCTGGCTAGTGGAAGCCAGATAGTCAACATAGATATAAAGCCTATGAGGCCCATGAGTACTATTATTCTTCCTCCTCCGCCCTCGCCCCCGCCCCCTTTTTCCTTCTCCCTGGCCGGCGGCTACCGTCGCCACGCCGCCCGCCCCCGCCCCCTCGACCCCGCCCTTCCTAACGAGCTTGCCGTCCTCACCCCCGCGCCGGCACCCCCCCACCAGGGGTCCTGCCCTGCGGCCGGCGGCGCGGGCCGTCCGTCCAACCATCGCCGCCGCCGGTCCTCTACCGTCCCCCGCACCCTCCTTTCTATGGCCGGAGGACATTGAAACCCTCCACCCCGGCAGCCCCAAACCCTAACCCTAACCCTAAGTGCCGCCGCCTCCTCTACTACCCCGGCCGGTGACGACCTCGCCGGCGACCGCCCCGCCCATCTGCCGCCCCTTCGCGCGAACGGTGCGACGCGAGCGAGCGAGAGAGCAAGCGCGAGGAGGAGGAAGAGTCAGAGAGATCATACGGTGGAGAGAAAAGATTGGACGGCTAGAGGATTGGAAGCCATCTAGCTTCGGAAGCTAGATAGGTATTCCGGTCATTGCTACCCCCGATCGAGATGGAGGTGGTGCCTTTCAACTTTCAATGCGGATGCTCTGCCACCGGACCAGCCCTGTATTGTGGCTCATCACTGAATGTGGCTCGACCCATATGGCCATATGTCTAAGGTGCGGAGGAACTGGACGCTCCATCTCCATGGCTGTCGGTGTTTACTTGTAACAGGGAACTAGGATAACACCCTCTGCTGACAGCAAGCTTCTACGTTTTGCAAGTGAAGGGAAACCACGAGCTGTACTGTGCAAAAGTAAACCATCTCTCTCAAGAAAGCAATCAAGAGACAATTTCTAGGCGAGGAAGAGCGAAAAAAAAAAGATCAGAAATGGAACGGCCAATGAGAGAGTTTCTGCATGTGCCGGTTGGTAGGGCCCTCGGAGATGGGCCCCGCGTGGCCGCAGGACGACGGGAAGCAAGCTGTGTGTGTTGATTGATCCCCGGGTGGATCTCGATTTCGGTGCGCTCCATCTGTCCTTCAAGTGTGTTTGGTTTGATCCCCAGGTGGATCTCGATTTCGGTGCGCTCCATCTGTCCTTCAGGTGTGTTTGGTTTGAGGGTTGGAGAGGTTGAAGTGGGTCAAAATCTAGATGAATCCGCGTTTGGTTGAGAAATCACGTGGGTTGGTTCGGACCAGAAGGGAATATACCCCTGCTATGTAGGTCGGCATTGTTCCTCCAAAACAATGGAATGCACTTGATCCGCATCTACGGCGTTGAACTCCTTCTCTCGCGCGACAGGAAAAAGTGAAGGCCCAGATAGGTAGCGACGATGGCAGCTCGGGAGCGGCCGAGCTCTGTGGCCGACAGGTGGGGCGGCGCTGGTGCTGGGCTCCGGGGAGGCCGAGGCAGGGCGATGCTGGTGGCCTGGCTCCGTGGCAGTGGCACTAGTAGCCTGGCTCTGCGGAGGCCGCGTTGGTGGCCGGGCTCCGGGGTGGCTCAGGCGTGGCCGGACTCCGGGGACGCTGCAGCGGTGCTGGTGGCCGGGGCTCGGGCAGCCGCCGGCTGAGCGTCGCGCCGGGCAGCCGCCGGCTGAGCTCGCCGTGCGCCGCCGCCTGCCGAGCTCGCTCGGGTCACCGACTGCTCCATGGCGCCATGCCACCGGTGGCCCCAAGGCCCAACCGTGGCGTTTGCTCTCTGCCTCGTGAACAAAGAAGATAAGGTCCAAATAAAAATAAAAAAAAGAATAGGCCAATGAATGACTAGTGTCTCATAGAAGGTGCTGCTAACGATGTTAGAATGTGATCCAACTCATATCTCTTCACTCCTTCAACCAAACAAAAAAACTGGGTTCAATCTAACCCGCCAATCAAACAAGAGATGGGTTCATCTTAACCCACAAAAAATAGGACAGAGTCGACCCAACCCACTTGGCTCCCAAACCGAACACCTTTCACTGCCGTTTTCTTCGACTGGACCCTTTTCCCCACTTGGATTTGCAGGCATTAGAGCAGTGTGTTGCTTCTCTTCTTCTTTATGAACGGCAACTGGCAACATGATATTACTACGAGCAAGCATGATACTGTAACAAGCACTAGCTGATCCTAAAGAAGATTTTCTTTTTGTTTTCAACAGTTCCACACACAATATAGTTAGAAACAACCTTTTATAATTATATTTAATTATATGAAAATTGCGAGCTACAAATAGTGTCCTTTTCTTCTGATGAATGTCCTTGTCATGTTTCTGCTATGTAAACCATTGCCCTGTCACCAAATTCGCTTATTTGACACCCACTGCGAGTAGCTTGACTAAAATTCTTAACCCACCATAAAAACCGAATATTTTTTTTACCTTTTGCTATATACAATAATACAATGGATCATTTAGTACCTTATCTTTATTTATGACCGTTGATGAGGCAAAAAAAAATTCACATTCTTTTGAAGCTTCTAGATAGCCCTCACAAAAAGATAACTTTGGCACGAGATACCATAATATTTCACCAAGTCAAAAAAGGCCCTGGAACGAGGGAGAAAAAAAACCTTTTTTCCCTATAAAACGACACAAGCCATCGCCACTGTGCGTGTGAATGTACTGCCAATGAATAGTACGCGTTTGGTGGGGGCGTGGGGCCGGCGGTTAGGAAACATAGCCAGTCGAAGAGAGTTTCTGCATTTGCCGGTTCAGTGGCGGATCAAAAAAAAAAAATTCTAGATAGAACGGGCATCCAACAAACATCGAATCTAACTGTTGAGGCCATAATACCAGGTTACTCGACCATGAGGATTGCCGACTACCGATTCCAAGACGACCAAGACTCCGAACAAGACACGATGGCCTGATCGCAGAAGGGAAGCCCGAAGACAGTTCGAGTCCTACTAGGTTTAGGTCTGTTTTGTCTTGTAAGGCACGTCTCCCTGGATATAAATAGCGGGGGTCCTGTGCGTAGAGGGTATTATGTTCCATTGATCTGCAATCTTAGACAATCCACCCGAGGGTACTTGTTACGCATTGTAATTTGTACTCGACGAAATAATACAAGCAGCAACTGGACGTAGGGTTATTACTCGATCTCGAGGGCCCGAACCAGTATAAAAATCTCGTGTCTTTCTGTTCATCACCGTGATCAATCTTCGCACGAAGCGGGGTGTCTGCCGGACAAATATCTGACGAGTACAACCTCGACAGAGGCGCGCCAGGTAGGGGCCCTTGCGTGAAGAAAGATCATGCCGATCGTCAACGGAATCTGGTTCGCCGACGCGTCGAGTTCCTCGATGCCCTACATGCCCAGTTCCGTCAAGTCGGGAGCGATCGGGAGTTCCGCTTCCGCTTCCAATCTCTACGCTCACCGCCATCTAGTGCCTGCACGGGAGATCCGCTTGGGAGACCTCGTGTTCGAGCACCAAGGCGACTACGAGCTCAAGTTGACAGGGATCCACGATCCCGATCTCACATGCGCCGGTCGGGAAGTTTTCGCCACCTTCACGAAGCCAACTCCTGAAGACATTGCAGATCGCACTGCGCAGTTGGATCTCGACTACAATGGACCTAGCAATGGGTCAGAACCATCTGAAGACCGCCGCATCCATGTGCTAAACGCAAATGGGATAGAGGCCGTTGCCGAGTCGTCTAGCTCGCGTCGACCCGTGCCTCCTCCACGTTTGAGCAACGCACCGACACTTCAAACGGCTAAAACCCGTACACAGCAGGTTGCATCCTCGTTGGCTCCCCGAGATCTCAACAACGATTTCCGGGCCGTCGAACAGGACAATTTGCAGATCCGAACCCTCTTGGAGACCATGGAAGCAATGGCCGAAGGGACCCCGATGGCCACCATAGCCAAGAAGGCTCGGGAAGCAGCGGACAAGGCCAAAGAGCGCATCGAAGCCGCCGCTGCCGCACCACCAGCTCCGTCAAACAGACCACGCGAGCCACAGCCGATTCGGTCTCGATCTGTTAACGGACGACCATACTATCGCCCACACGAGGGGCGTGACATGAGGCCACAACTCGAGCGCAATCGTCGCACTCGCGACGCTCGGGAAACTCTCAATCACAATCGAGATTACCGAGCACGTGAGGGTTACTATCGGTCCCATCAAGATTCACCGCCACGTGACTCCCGACCACGCACGGGGGGATGCCTTGCGTACTCCCCAGCCCTGCGCAAGGTCAGGTGGCCCGAAAAGTTTCGTCCTACTAACATCGAGAAGTATGACGGAACAACCAACCCCCGCGAGTGGATTCAGATCTACTCCACGATCATCGACGCCACCGGGGGTGACGACTACGTCAAAGCCAACTACTTGCCGACTGCTCTGCAGGGATCAGCCCGTACGTGGCTCATGAACCTGCCCGAAGCTAGCATCAAGTCATGGACTCATCTCCGGGAGACGTTTGAAGCCAATTTCCAAGGCACCTATAAACGCCCCGGACACGAGGGAGATCTGCTCAACTGTGTGCAGAAGCCTGGAGAATCCCTCCGGGACTACATCCGTAGGTTCAGCGACACCCGTAACACCGTCCCCAACATGGTGGATGATCGGGTGATTGTGGCCTTCAATCAAGGTTGCAAAGACGAGCGAACGGCGGAGGAACTTGCCAAGAAGAACCCGAAGACGGTGGCGGAGCTATACGGGATCCTGGAAGAAACCGCCAAGATGGCGGACGCCCGAGCACGGGTTCACGGAAAGCCCGAACAAAGCCATCCAGCCGGGGAGGGCAAGAAGAAAAATAAACACAAGAATAAGAAGCGCAAAACCGAGGGTGACAAAGTCATGGCCGTCGACAACAAGCCCCCGTACAGGCGTCAAGGCAAACCGGAGAACCTCCCGATGTACTGCCCGATTCACCGATCCACGAAGCATCACTTCGTAGATTGCACGGTGTACAAGAAGCAGAAGCAGGAGGAGGAGAGCCAGAAGCAGGGGGCTCCACGCGACCAGGCAGCTCACAACCCTCGCGCGGCAAACTACATGGATTGTGATGATGATCTAGATCTCCCCGAAGATCTAGAGGTCGCTACGATTTTCGGTGGCTGTTCAACCCGAACCTCCAAATCCCAGCTCAAGATGGTCGAGAGGCAGATAAACAGCGCCGAGCCCTGCAAGCAACTCTTGAGGTGGTCAGAAATCCCGATCACGTTCGATCAAAGGGATCACCCCGAGACGCTTTACGACGGGCCGCTACTCCCACTGTGCATCAAGCCATGGATCGGGCCCCGCAAGATCGGGCGAACCCTGATCGACAGTGGGAGCGCCCTCAACCTCCTGTTTGTCAATGCTTTTGACGAACTTGGGATCCCAAGAAGGTCTTTGTCTCCCGTGGAGAAGCCTTTCTATGGGGTCATACCCGGCATTCAAGCCTTTCCCTTGGGGAGGATCGATCTGCAGGTGACCCTCGTAGAGGGCAAAAACATCCGATCAGAGTTCCTCACCTTCGAGGTGGCTGACATCACGTCGGCTTACAACTGCATCTTGGGCCGACCGTTCCTGAAGAAATTCATGGCGGTCGCTCACTTTGCATATTCCATGACCAAGGTCCCGGGGCCGTTGGGTCCGATCACCGTCAGCGGCGATCGCAGGGGCGCGGTCCAGTGCGACATGAAGACCCTGGACATGATCAAGGGTGACGAGCAGGAACCAGCCAAGGCTGCCGAACCTGCCAAGAAAAAGACTGTCGGGGGTAGACCCCCAGGGGTACCCAGAAGGCGGATTGGCCCAACCAGCAAGGGGCGGCCCAATCCGAGTACATCTGGATCGGTTTGTCGGACTGGCTGGCCCACCAGTCGGGGGCCCACCAGTCGGGCGAACCGAATAGGCGCGACGACGCGCGCAGCAAGGAAAGCACACGGCGTGTCCCGCAAGAAGCTCGGAGATCAGGATGAACTAGCCGGAATTGTA
The DNA here is from genome assembly GCA_004135705.1 of Alloteropsis semialata. Classification (NCBI taxonomy): domain Eukaryota; kingdom Viridiplantae; phylum Streptophyta; class Magnoliopsida; order Poales; family Poaceae; genus Alloteropsis; species Alloteropsis semialata. The sequence continues at coordinate 47,808,174 of CM014273.1, forward strand.
GGGAAAGATATCTGTAATCGTTATAGGATCAAATCCTTGTAATTCGGGTAGGTTACGATCTCTGGCCGACTTGTAACTCAAGGCAGCCGGACTATATAAGGCGCCTTGAGACCCCCTCCAGAGCATCAACATCTACGCTACAACCCACGATCATACAACCCTAGGACAGAACCCAACTACGGAGATCCTTCCAGGAACTTCATACACAGCAATACAATCGCCGCCAACACAGGACGTAGGGTGTTACGTCATCTCGACGGCCCGAACCTGTTCAATCCTTGCGTCTTGTGTTACCATCGACTTCTGATCCTCGATCTGTCCCTCAACAAATCAACCACGTAGGCTACCCTGTGTGGACTGCCGGGTCCAAACATCCGACAGTTGGCGCGCCAGGTAGGGGTTGATCGACGAGATCAATCTGCAAGCTCGATGGCATTCACTTCCGCCGTCATCGCGCCGGCGACCACGAAGATTTCCATCGCTGAGGGGGCCATGTTCTTCTTCGGATCCATGGTCTTCACCGCTGGGCCCGAGGGAGAGCTCTCCTTCACCCGTGACGCCACCCCGGAGGAGACAGCGCCACGACTCGACGCTACGCCAGACGGGATCGTCACCATCACCACTCCGTCGCCAACCATCGCCAACCACTCGGCGACCGCGACGGCCGGCGTTGTTCTCCCGCCATCTGAAGGGAACGCGCCGTCTCCTACATCGCCGACTGCTTCGTCCACTCCGCCTCGACCACCCAGGGTGCAGGAGACGCCCGAACAACGAAGACGCCGGTGGGCTGCACGCCAACGCCAGTTCGAGGCGGACATGGATCACGCCATCGCCTCCATCGGTGAATGCATTGAGCTCACCGAATCCGCTCGTCAAGGCATCGCCTCGCCGACTCGGTTCCCGCTGGGACTCAGGAACTGCGGAGCCGTCTACCAGCAAGCACTCGGCGAACGCATGAACGCCGACTACTCTCCAGATGCGATCCGGGAGGTCGATCTCATCACGGCCACCCAGATTGGATCTACTCCGGACGTCGCAGCGGCGCAGCACCCTCACCATCAAGATACGCCGACTCCACCCGAACCAACTCCGGCTTTCCCGCGGGTGACACGTGTCCTCCCTCCAAATAAGAGGATCACGCCAGCCAAGCGGGAGACGTTCGTCTCCGACATATCCGCCGACGAACCGACGGTCCAGGGTGAGGATCAAGCACGCCGTGACGCCAGGATCGGGCGTAACGGTGAAAGGCAACGACGCCGTGACGCACGGCGAGAAGGCCGAAACCCCAGGATCACACGTAATCTCCAAAACGACTTCGTCCAAGAGATCGGCGGCGTGGGTGTCTACGCCACTCCGTCGGCCAACCTAGCCGCCGCGCACCAAGATCTAGAAGGGATCCCGGAGACTCCTGAACTCAACCGGATCAAGGTCAGGCTGACTGCAGCCGCGGGCATGATCGCCCAGAGGGCTCCTGCTTCCTCATCTCGCCACTCCAGGTCGGCCAGTCGCCGAGATGCCGATCGCGGCGTGGTCGAGCAGCCCGATCTCCGTGAACAACTCCGCAACCGCGATCTCCGAAGGAACCTTGATGATCGTCACCGCCGGAGGGATGAGGAAGAACTCCGACGGCGCGCCGAGTACAACCGCGAACATGGCCCTCCGGGGCTGGATCGCGAAGCACGCCAACGCCGAGAACTCGAGGCCGCTGAGGTCGCACGCCGCCGAGAGTTCGACCGCAAGTACGGGGCTCCACTCGGACAGGACAGGCCACCCCGAGCTAACACCCCGGAAGACTACTCCGCCGACTCAGGGCACGCGGACACCGGGAACCTCAACGACTGCGACGGCTTCCCGGCATTCACTGCCCGAGTAAGATCCATCAGAATGCCTGCCAACTTCAAGCCTACAGGCATAGAGAAGTATGACGGGAAGGCGGACCCGACGCTGTGGCTCCGGACGTACAGCATCGCCATCCGCGCAGTGAATGGCGACCACGACGCCATGTGCGCCTACTTCCCCGTCGCCATGACCAAGGTGGGGCTAACTTGGCTCCACAGCCTTGAGCCCGACTCCATCGACAGCTGGGCGACCCTCTGCGACAAGTTCAAAAGCTACTTCCAGGGGAGCTCCATCCGACCAGGCACCGCCTGGGACCTGGGCAAGGTCAAGCAGAACCGGGGGGAGAGCCTCCGCGACTACACCGACCGGTACATGGACAACCGGAACTTAGTTCCCGGCTGCTCCGAGTCGGAGATCATCAGCTACTTCCTCGACGGCCTCGCCGACTCCGCCGTCTTCGAGCGCCTCTGTGAAGACCTGCCAAAGACCTCCGGCGAGTTCTTTGGCCGGGTAAACAAGATGGCCAACGCCAAGGAGGCTGTCCGTCTCCACTACGGCAAGAAAAGCTCTCGGGACGATGATCGTCCCCCTCGCCGGGAAGATCGCCCAAAGAAGGAAGATGCGCGCCGTTCCCGACCTGAGCCAAGCAGAAGGGACGACCGGAAGCGCTCAAGAGACTACACCGTCGCCGCCATGGACCGCAGCGGCCCTCGCCCGCGGTCCAACTTCAGCGCTGACTTCGAGAAGATGCTCCAAGGACCCTGCCCCATCCACAAGCAGTCCAAGCATCGTATGATCGACTGCATGGGGCTCGCCGACGCCTACAAGAAGAAAGAGGGGAAGCTGCCGCCACGAGATGACGACAAGGGCGACAAGGGAAAAGGGGCTCCCGAGAACCCTGCTTTCCCGAACGTCGACAGGCAGGTGAACTTCATCCTCGGAGGACCGCCGCCCGTGGACGACAAGCGCCGGGAAAAAGTACGTGACCGGGAGATATTCTCCTGTTACACATCGCCGATCCAACCACTCCGCTGGTCCGAGCAGCCGATCACATTCTCCAGGGAGGACCAGTGGTTCCAGGTCTCCGACGTGGGCGAGTACCCGCTGGTACTCAGCCCGATTGTGCACAACGCCCGCCTCACCAAAGTACTCATCGACGGTGGGAGCGGGCTCAACATCATCTTCGCCCAGACGCTGAGGGACATGGGCATCGGCCTCGACGCCCTGAGTCCTTCTCTCCACCCGTTCTACGGGCTGATCCCGGGAAAGGCTCCAAACCACTCGGGCAGATCGCTTTGCCCGTCACCTTCGGTGAACAGGACAACTTCAGGACCGAGTACCTGAACTTCCAGGTCGCCGACTTCACCACCGCCTATCACGCCATACTGGGGAGACCAGCGCTCGCCAAGTTCATGGCGATCCCCAACTACACGTATCTGCTAATGAAGATGCCAGCACCGAACGGCGTCCTCTCCATTCGCAGCGACGTACACCTCTCCAAGGGCTGCGACAAAGAAGGGCTCCACCTCTGCACCGGCATCGAACGCAGCGTGCTCCAAATGGAGGTGGTCCACGAAGCAAGAACCTTCCAAGGGGACCCGGGCTCCGTCCCCGAGTCCTCCAAGCGAAGGGCCGCGCCAACCACGATGCAGCCGGCTGAAGAAGTGCGCGCCATCACGCTCGGGCTCGCCGACTCCTCCAAGACCGCCCTGATCGGATCAGGGCTCGACCCCAAATAGGAAAGCGCGCTCGTCACCTTCCTCCGGGACAACGCCGACATATTCGCATGGACTCCATCAGATATGCCAGGTGTTCCGAGGGAGGTGGTCGAGCACTCCTTGACGGTTGACGCGAACGCCAAGCCAGTTCGCCAAAAGCTCCGACGCTTCGCGCAGGATCGCAAGGAGGCCATTAGGGCAGAGATTACAAGGCTGCTAGCAGCCGGGTTCATTAGAGAAGTCTTTTACCCAGACTGGCTCGCTAACCCAGTCCTTGTAAGAAAAAAGAATAATGAATGGAGAATGTGTGTTGACTACACGGATCTCAACAGGCACTGCCCTAAGGACCCCTTCGTCCTGCCTCGCATCGACCAAGTCGTTGACTCCACCGCCGGATGCGTACTCCTATGCTTCCTCGATTGCTACTCCGGCTACCACCAGATCGCCCTGAAAGAAGAGGACCAGGAGAAAACGTCCTTCATAACTCCGATCGGCGCCTACTGCAACACCAAGATGACGTTTGGCCTCCGCAACGCCGGAGCTACCTACCAGAGGGCCATCAACTTGACCCTGGGCACTCAGATTGGCCGCAACGCCGAGGCCTACGTCGACGACATAGTGATCAAGACAAAGATCGAAGCCGAGTTCATCGCCGACCTCTCCGAAACATTTAACAATCTCCGCAGGCACAACTGGAGGCTAAACCCGACTAAGTGCGTCTTCGGCGTACCCAAAGGGAAACTACTCGGCTTCATCGTCAGCAACAGAGGCATCCAAGCCAACCCAGAGAAGATAGACACCATCCGGAGGATGAAACCGCCGACTGGGAAGAAAGAGATCCAAAAGCTGACTGGTTGCATGGCAGCCTTGAGCAGATTCATCTCCCGGCTTGGGGACAAGGGCCTGCCGTTCTTCAAAATCCTCAAGAAGGCCGACAGGTTCGAGTGGAACCAAGAGGCACAGCAAGCTTTCACCGACCTCAAGGACTACCTCTCCAATCCACCAGTACTCGCCGCTCCGCATAACGACGAAACGCTGCTCCTGTATATCGCTGCCACCACCAACGTGGTAAGCACCGTCATCGTCGTAGAAAGGGAGGAAGAAGGAAAGGTGCAACGAGTACAGCGACCAGTCTACTACGTAAGCGAAGTACTCAGCGAGTCCAAGTCTCGCTATCCCCAGGTGCAGAAGCTACTCTACGCACTGCTGATCACATCTAGAAAACTCCGCCATTACTTCCAAGCGCATCGCATCAAGGTGGTCACGCAATTTCCACTCGGGGAGATCCTCCACAACAGAGACGTCACGGGGCGAATCATCAAGTGGTCCGTCGAGCTCGGCTCCTTCAACATCGACTTCGTCCCACGCACCGCCATCAGGTCACAGATCCTCGCCGACTTCATCGCCGAATGGACCGAGAGCCAGGACGCGAAAGAAGACACCAGCGGCGAGCACTGGAAGATGTACTTTGACGGCTCCCTGATGATCGACGGAGGAGGGGCCGGAGTACTCTTCATCTCGCCGAAAGGGGAACAGCTCCGATACGTCCTCCAAATCCGTTTCCCCGTCACCAACAACGCCGCCGAGTACGAAGCGATTCTCCACGGGCTCCGCATCGCCGCTTCACTAGGCATAAAGAGGCTCCTGGTCTATGGCGACTCGGCAGTTGTCATAAACCAGGTGAACAAAGAGTGGGATCGCAACAGCGAGCGGATGAACGCCTATTGCGAGGCAGTGCATAAGCAGGAAGGGAAATTCTACGGAGTTGAGTACCACTACGTCCCACGGGAAAAGAACCTCGCCGCTGACGCACTTGCCAAGTTGGGATCCACCCGCGCACAAGTTCCAGGGGGAGTGTTCGTACAGGGCCTCCTCAAACCCTCCGTAAAGGAGCCGAACGACGAGCCGGAGCCTGCCCCGGAACTCTGCGAGGTGCTAGCCATTAACACCGAGGAAGAAGACTGGATGGCCGAGTTCATAGATTTCCTCGCCAACAACAAAGTGCCAAAAGACCCCACGCAGCGAAAGATCCTGGAACGCCGAAGCAAAAATTATGTGGTGGTCGGAGGCGCCTTGTACAGACGAGCCGCCACAAATCAAGTATTCATCAAATGCGTCACGAAAGAAGTCGGCCTCCAGATCCTCGATGACATCCACTCGGGAGTTTGTGGAAGCCACGCCGCCGCCGGAACTCTAGTCGGGAAAGCGTACCGAGCTGGATTCTTTTGGCCCACTGCCGTCTCTGACGCCAAAGCACTCGTCCGCCGATGCCAGGGGTGCCAATTCTTCGCCAAGCAGAAACACCTCCCGGCCCAAGCTCTGCGCACTATTCCACCCTCTTGGCCATTCGCCTGTTGGGGG
>CM014273.1:47822568-47864440 GCA_004135705.1 Alloteropsis semialata
AGGTAAAGCAACTAAGCAATGCTACCCAACAGTAATTAAATAACCAGGTTATGCGAGGGAAAAGGTAAACAAGAACTAGTCATGTCCTTAAAAATAGGTCCTATCAATATTATAACCATGCATGACATAAAAGTAAATATGATAATTAACGCATCACACGAGCACATACAAGAAAGCAATACAAAAAAATAAGAAACAATACACCGATCGTTGATAATAGAACCAAACAACAGAATAAAGCTACTAAACATTTCTTAAGGATCACGTGAGCGAAAGAATCACTCGATTTGGAGTTAAAACATGAAAGATATGGCTAAAACATGCTAACAGGGGCATATCTGTGAATAACAAAAACTTACTAGGGCTAGACAGTAGAAATCGAGGAACTAAAACACAATTACATATAAAAACCTAAGGTCTACAGCATAAAAGAACAGCTCTGGATGGCGGCCACTAATATTTGAAAACCTAATGGTTTAAACCGAAGAAAACAGGACCTAAATGTAATTACTTTACACTAGATATGGACGGCGGGTTAAATTCTTAAGAACCGATGGGCTCTTAAAGCAATTTCCCAAAGCTGACCAGTATCCAAGAGCTTTGACCTGGATCTACGCCATAGATCTTGAGATGGACGGCTGAAGACGCGTCAGGTCGCCGGCCGGCAACGGGGACATCGGCTGCGGCGGCGGACGGTGGCGCCGGGCGGCAGAACTCGCCGGAGAAGGCTATTTCGAGCTACAGACATCCAATCTCGACGATACTTGGCCCTAGAGCAAGCTGGGGATCTCGCGAACCTTATCAGGGTGATCTTGATGACAATTTGGTGGCACAGGGAAAACGACGACGAGAAATAAGCCTCCAAATCGGGGACCTCAGTGCCAAAGACTTGCTCAGGAAGCTTCCTTACGGTTGTGTGAAGCTCCTAAGGGTGTTCTTGGCGACAAAACGGCGGCGGAGCCTTGCGGCAGTAGCGGCGACGACGGGCGGGTCTTCTAGCGACGACGACTGCGGGTCTCGAGGCACGAGCGGCACTAGGGTTTAGGGGGCGCACGCGGGGTCCAAGGATGCTACTTATAGGCTGGGGCAGGGTGCCTTGGCGTGCGTGCTAGGGAGTTTGGGGTGGCGTGGCATCGCGCGAAGTCGGACTCGAGCATGGGTCTGTCTCGGCGAGGGAGAAAATCCCGACAAGCGGGTCCCACGCACCAGCAACACAGAAAGGTGGCGGTGAAAGCGGCAAGGCACCGGACACCTTCAATGTCGGCAGCGCAGAGCTGGGCCGCGGCGGAGAAATGGGTCGGGCCGCGACGGCGATCGGAGGAAGAACTGAAGGGTGAAAACCGGACTTAAGGATGAACCTAGGGAGGTAAAACAGACTACAGCAAAGCTCAAGGAGGTCTGACAGACTTAAACTAAACAGAGCTAAACTAACTCAAATGAAATGCAAATCAATTCGAATTTAAATAAATTTAAATTCACCATTGACTTGCAAACAGTACAAAAATCAATGCACCAGCATGAATGTAACAAAAACTTATTATGACTAATAAATAATTATTAAATTGCATAAAATCCTAATAAATTCCAATTAATTCCTAGAAATATATTAAAGCCTTAAATAAATCCTACAAAATTCTGGAATTGTTTCTAATATTTATTGTGATGAAAATTGGGGTGTTACAATCCTGATATGCTAGAGGGCGTCTCGGACATAGACTACGAGGTTGGCAGCCCGCTACCACCACCAGCTACCCCTTCAGGCAGTCAGTCGTCCATAGACAACCTAGACGACTTTTAGATGAGAGTAGCGTGACTTTTGTGTATATTCCTCAATGTAGCCTACCTTTTGGACATGGATGCAATAGGCCAACTTAGAGTAGAGTATTCTTTTGAGGTGATGATTATGTGGTAGAATCACCCTGGATGTAGTAGGATGGGTTGAGACTTGGCAGTATTGGTGCATGACCATGTGGTGTTCCGTTCTATCTTTTTAATTGCATCATTAGTTTTAATCCCATGAATTTCTGAGTTGTGCAATTAATACCAAACTTGTTATAAAAGATGTGAACTACGTGCTCACCAATTTCCAACATGAACGCATGTTTATAGCTTAAGTTATAGACAAAACAGCATGGCTCAGCCCGCTGAAAAACAACCAACACGAAGACGCAAAGGATGAACTTTTCGCCTAATGTAACCATCATTTTAGCCTCTGATTTGAATACCAAACTGATAGGTTATTAAGTTATCTATTTCCTGACCAAAGATGGGAATTTTTGGATGTTGGACTTATGAGATATGAATTTTCTTCCATATGCACGCAATCTGTCCAGAACTTTCTTAATTCACGTTCGAGCAAACTTGACTCCCGCATATGCTCTTCCATATTGCAAATTATCTTAGAGCAAGAAGTTATTAACCATGTGGCTAATGAGAAGTTCACATTGTGTGCAGATGGTGGGAACACATGGCGATCCGAGTGGGTCCGAGGAACCACCGCCAGCTGCTCAGACCGAGCTGCTTCGTCGCTTGGTTGAGGGGCAACAACAGTAGCAGCAGCATGGTGGCCGCCATGGTCATCATCCTCCAGTGGCTACATACCCGGATTTTCTTAGTACACAGCCCCCGCTATTTGACAAGACTGAAGATCCCCTGGATGCGGACGCTTGGCTCAACACTATTGAGTCCAAGTTCTCGCTATTGGTTGCTCCCTGCTCAGATGCAAACAAGGCTCGGTTTGCAGCCCAACAACTTCGGGGTGCTGCCCGCCAATGGTGGGACAATTTTAATGGCATGCTCCCTGCAGATCATGTTGTGAGTGGGATGAGCCCCTGGCCAATGAGGATCGTGGTGAGTGATGTCATGTACAGGTTTCATCATGACGTCACTTGTATCATCGTTTTGAATTGTCGCTTTATTTTCGCTGCACTAAACTCTGGTTTGTAATAATCAAGTACTCAAATTTGGTTTCTTAATTCTACCCTTGTGAACAATTGTGATGTAAAAGCTGTGATGAGTTGTACTGCCTGTGCTCGTCTTCGTGCGAGACCTCTGCTATCAGGTTGCTCGATCCAAATTACCGGTAGTTTAATCGGGACGTTACCTGACAGGCTAGCACGATTAACTCGGTTGAAGTGTTTGAGGACCTAAAGGATTGATCTCATGCGCTTGAGCCAGAATAATTGGAGCAGATCCGCTATAGACGATCTAAAAAATGGTCTAATGTCGTAAACACACTTAAAAAACTAGGGGTCAGGATGGACGGTGATTTGCTGCCATTTAGGGGAAGCCGCAATTGATGGTTGGTGAGGAGAGTACTAAGGAAGACAAGACATTTGGGTTTTGGAGAGATATTTTGGTAGGTTGGAGATGTTTTAAAATATGTGGCCAAGAGAGACAATAGAATAGTGCAAATGTGTAATCTTGTATTGATCTCATAATGACCCTTTTATAGGGTGGATTACATAGGAGTTATAAATATTAGGGATAAATGTAGCCATTCATATTCCTCTCTAATGGCTGCAATATGGCAGCAATAAGGTGTCTTCATGGGTGTTAATATGGCCACAACACATAAACCAACTGCATAATGGCCTTGACAATGGCCATTATCAAGCATGGATGAGTACAACAAAGACCTTTTGTAACACTCCCCCGTTGATTGAATCCATCTTGAGATCAATTTGTTCTTCAATTTCTTCAAAAAACCCTGTGGGAAAAATTAGGAATAATGTGTTTGATAATTGCTCTACCATGAACCCATAGAGTTTAAGGAGCATGTGCCTTGTTTTATCTTTAGAAAAACCCCGGTGGGGAAAACATAAGATAAGGCATATGCTTGTATTAGACATTGTCTCATTAAAAACTTTGTATGAGAAAACCTGATGTAAAAACTCATAAAAGAAAAGAGTACAATGTGAAGCATCTAACGAGGTCCATCATTCAGAGAATCTCCCCCTGACCTTAACACATTTCTCGAATGAGGAAGCAGGTAGGGACTTAGTAAAGAGATCTGCCAGATTATCGCAAGACTTTGTCTGTAAGATGTTTATTTCTCCACACTACATGAAAACCTCAAATAGGTAACGCGGCATTAGTAATGGACCCATGAGGCCCGTTACAAGGCTTGTCATCAATAACGCGCACTAAACAATATCCGTTACCAATAAGCTTCGCTGGCCCGAGCCCAGCCTCGCCACCACAAAGCCCGTTACCGATGAGGGATCTATAGTAACGGGCTGCATTTATAGCCGTTACTACTAGTTTTAGTAACGGTCGTTAAGTGCGCCCATTACGAATAATTTCATATACGTAATGGGCCCTTAAAGCCCGTTACTGAAAAGGCACACATAAGTAACGGGCCCTTAAGGCCCGTTACTGATAAGAGCATATAAGTAACGGGCGCTAAATGCCCGTTACATGTTTTGCTACTGGTAACGGGCCGTGATGCGGCCATGTAACGCCCATTACTAGTCTTAGAGCTCAATAATTGCAGCTCCAAGACTGCATGGCACTGTCGCCTCTCGCGGCTGGCTGCTGTCGGCGGAGAGCTACAGCCGGCGGGCGTCCACTCCTCCGCCGGCCGCCGTCTTTCCTCCCTGTCGTCGCTGCGGCCGCCGTCTTTCCTCCCCGAGATCGAGCACACGAGCGCCCTGCTTCTTGGGTGCCGCGCGCGCGCGATCGACCGAAGCACGAGCTAGCTAGCGTGCGCGGCGGTCGTCGTCGGCGCTGGTGATCGCCGGCCGGCAGCACCTCTGCCTTCACCGCCCTCCTCTCCTCCTCGCACGTGGTATGGATTTTGTCCCTACACGTACCTCCACCTAGCTCATCCCCTTCCCCTATACAGGGGAGCCCTTTTTTGTTGAAATTATATATTTGTATTGATGAAATTTGAGCCCTTTTGTTGAATTTGTATGTGTAGTGATGAAATTTGAGCCCTTTTGTTAAATTTGTATGTGTATTGATGAAATTTGAGCCTTTTTTGTTGAATTTATATATGTGTATTGATGAAATTTGAGCCTTTTGTGTTGAACTTATATATATGTATTGATGGAATTTGAGCCCTTTTGTTGAATTTATATGTGTAGTGATGAAATTGAGCTTTTATGTTGAATTTGTATGTGTATTGATGAAATTTGAGCCCTTTTGCCTGAATTTATATGTCTAGCTTAGTGTCTTTAGATTTTGATGATATATTTCGTAACACACATTTATTTATTGAACTTGTAGATGGCGGCTGATCGGGCTTGGATGTACAGACAGCCCAGAGTTTGGGAGTCATTCCTAAGTGGGGTCAATGGTTTTCTTGATCAAGCAGAGGTGGACATGAGAAACCGGGGGGTGCCTACGATGTATTGCCCCTGTTTTGATTGTCTCAACCAGAAGAAGTTCGGACAACGAGACAACATTTTCCATCATCTAATCACACATGGATTCACAAAGAATTACACGTGTTGGAACAGGCATGGTGAGGAAGGCCTTAATGAAGGCGAAGCAGGATGCCTTAATGAAGGTCAAGCGCGATGTCATGCTGAAGTCCTTAACGAAGGTGAAACAAGTGCATAATGTCTTAACTCCTTGATTTCTCATTGTTATAGGGTAAAGCAGCAGAATGTCTTAACTCCTTGATTTATCATTATTACAGGGGAAGAAGAATGCGGAAATAACTTTGAGGAAGATGAAGCATCCCCATCCGTTGTGATGCGACCTAAGGATATGACTGACCAAGAAGTTACGAGTTTCAATGATGATGAGTTGTTGCCTCGTGTGAACAATGTTGATCAGATGGTGAGAGATGTTGAGTTTCAAGGTGTGTACACAACTTCTGAATTAGCAAAGCTGAAACAGTTTGTGGAAGATTCAAAGATACCCCTCTATCCTGGTTGTCGGAAGTACTCTTGCCTTTCTGGTGATCTCAAACTTCTGCAGCTTAAGGCAGCTCATGGTTGGACCGACAACAGTTTCAAACATTTATTGGATCTGCTAAACGACATGCTACCAGACGAAAACCAAGTGGCTAAGTCTGTCTACGAGGCAAAGAAGATAATCTGTCCTCTTGGTTTAGAGGTTGAAAAAATCCATGCATGTATCAACAGCTGTGTGTTGTTCCGTGGAGAATATGAGGACCTTGACAATTGCCCAAAGTGTGGGTTCAGTCGGTACAAGAGGAAAAAAGATGGCAGAGATAATGCTGATGACGGGAACGAGCCCGTGAAGATCAGAGGCAAGAAGAAGGGTAGTAACAGAGGGGGTCCTGTGAGGGTGGCATGGTATTTCCCCGTCATTTCCCGCCTGAAACGCATGTTTGCGATACGAAAGGAGGCCCAACTCTTGCGTTGGCATAGGGAAGGGCGAAAGAAGGCTGATGGCAAGCTTAAACACCCCGCAGATGCAGCACAATGGGGTAACATTGATTCCCACTATGATTGGTTTGCTGAAGATTGCAGGAACATTCGGTTCGCTATGAGCACAGACGGCGTCAACCCATTCGGTAACCAGAGTTCAACGCATAGCACGTGGCCTGTCGTACTGTCAGTGTTGAACCTTCCACCATGGCTATGCAAGAAACGGAAATACCTGATGTTGTCAATCTTGGTTTCTGGGCCAAAGCAACCCGGTGATCGTATTGATGTCTACTTGAGGCCATTGGTTGATGACTTGAAGACACTTTGGAAGCCTGGTGTCAAGGAGGTTTGGGATGAGTTCCAGCGTGAGGAGTTTACATTGCACGCCATGTTGTTCACCACCATCAACGACAACCCGGCCCATCGCAACCTCTCTGGGCAGAGTAAAAGAAAAGGTGCAGCTTGCCCCCACTGCTTAGATGAAACATGCTCATTGTGGCTAAGAAACTCAAAGAAATTTGTAATTATGGGGCACCGTCATTTGCTCCCCAAGACACATCCATACCGGGACATGGATTGTCAGTTTGATGGGCAAAAGGAAAAACGAATGGCGCCTCCGCATGTGTCCGGAATGGAAGTCCACTTGCAAGTCCAAGGCATCAAAACTATCGAGGAGTTACCAAAACAGACCATCCTTGGCAAAAGAAAGAAGAGAGATGGTGAAGAAGAAGATGGGCAAGGGATATGGAACAAGAAATCAATACTATGGGAGCTAGAGTATTGGGAGGTGTTGGATGTGCGTCATTCGATTGACAACATGCATGTCAAGAAGAATGTGTGTGAGAGCTTGTGTGGAACTTTGTTACAACAGAGGGGAAAGGAAAAGATCATGAAAATGCAAGAGAGGATCTTAAAGATATGGGCATTAGGCCGGAGCTCTATGCACAGGAAACAGACACGGGGACGGACCTCCCCGTAGCAGCAACCACATTGTCAAAGATGGAGCGACATGAATTCTGTGAGTTTTTGCATGGTTTGAAAGTACCTTCAGGCCTGCGTTCAAAAAAGTACCTTCAGGCTACTCATCAAACTTCAAAAGGCTAGTGTCGGTGAAGGACATGAAAATGAATTTCCAATCGATGAAATCTCATGATTGCCATGTGTTGATGATAGCTCTTGTTCCTGTTGCACTTAGAGGTATCAAGACAGTACAGGTTCGCGAGGCTGTGATAAGCTTGTGCTTTTTCTTCAATGCAATAGAATAGAAGGTGATTTTTGAGGATGCACTGTTGAAGATAGAGAGAAGGCATTTCGAGACCCTATGCATGCTTGAAGCTACTTTCCCACCCTCATTCTTTGATCTCATGGTCCATCTAACAGCACATCTTGAAAGGCCATTATGCCCACAGCTGAGCAAGAGAAGGCAATTAAGGCAGCTTTGAAAGAGATTGGGAGTTTGCACAGACGATTCAAGTCTCATTTAAGAGCAGATTATGTGAGGCAAGACATGCTTCCCTTTGAGAAGCATCCCTTTTTGAAGCCACAAGACTGGGAGAGGTTTGTGGAGACTACCAATTCTGAATTTTTTGAGCAGACGAGCCAGGAGATGAAAGATAAGAGAGCAAAACACACTAAGCCGCACAAGATGGGCAGAAAAGGTTATGCTCGTAAAAGGAAAGATTGGGAGGAGGAGGATGCAAAGCTAGCTGCAGAAGGAAAAGAGAACCCTTGGAATCAATTTCCTGGCCGTTCGAGGCCATATCTGCGGGCAAGGTCACAGAAGACCACCGATACCAGCGGGGACATAACATTCAGTTCCCCTCTGGTGGTGGAGGTAGCAGATAAGGTGAAAAGATATGCAGCTGAAGCTAGCGATGGTTCTTTCACTGGGGTTAGGGAGCATGATGTTCTGACTGCGGCTCTTGAGAATCCAGAGCATCGAGGTCGAGTCCGAGGCATGTCCAGTTCACAAGGCTGGGGTATAGGATTTGGCGAAGAGTATGCTGGAATGTACAGGAAGAAGATGAAGAGGAAGTCTGATGCGGACAAGGAAGAGATAGTTGGTGAAGCAATCACTAGAGTTGTGGAGTTGCTAAGAGTTGTAGGTGTGCACATACCGGATGGTCTGTGTAACCCCCAGGCAGTACACAAGAGTAGCTGCGAGGAAGAAGCAGCAAATGAAAATGAGGATGACAGCAGTGTGCCTCCATCACTTGAGCCGGACACAATTGATCTGCTGACAGAGCCCACAAAGTGCAGTCTTTTGGATGGTAGCGGGTATAACATGGAGCTCGCATTAGCCACTGTCTATCCAGATCAAAAGACTTGCCATACAGTACCGGTAGAGTATGGGTATGCTGTGGTGCAACCTACTTATGTGTGGGCCAATGCGAGGCACATCAATCTGCCAATCCCAGTAGGGGATGAGCTCACAACCCTAGGTGATTCTCTCATGCAACGCATACAGTGGCCAAGGATGAGAATCCTTATACCACCTAGGTCGAGAGCTCCCACATCTGCAGCCACATCAGCTGGTACAGCTTCAGATGGAGCAGCAGCAGCAGCTCGGCTACTGCAGCAACAACAGGATCGGCTACTGCAGGCAGATAATGACCAACAGAGCCAGCTGCCTGAAAATGCCTTGATAGCACATCAGCCTCAGCAGAAGCAGCAGAGCCAGACTCCGCAATAGCAGCAGCAGCCACAGCAGCAGCAGCAGCAGCAGCCACAGCAGCAGCAGCAGCAGAAGCAGCCACATCAGCAGCAGCAGCAGAAGCTCATCAGCAAAACTCCGCCTCAGCAGCAGCTTCAGCAGCAGCAACAGCAGCAGGAGCTAATAAGCAAAACTCCGCCTCAGCAGCAGGAGCCACAGCAGCAGCAGCAGCAACTTGGCCCCCAACCTACGCCTCAGCAGCAGCAGCCACAGCAGAAGGTTGCCAATGTTTGGACTACACAGAACATAAAATACAAGCCTGGTGAGCCTATGTTGTCAGAAGAGGCTTTAAAGGCTGCTGGGCCAAGTTGTGAAGCTTTGCATAAGTATGTCATGGCTCAAAGTGCGAAAGGTGGTGATGGCATTCTGGCAAAGTTGGCTGCATCATACTTTGACAATGATAGTGAATTAGACTTCACAATTGGATTCAATGACTTGTATGACCTTTTTAACCTGGATGGCCTGGATGTTAGTTTGTTGAGGTGCTGGACATTGTAAGTTCTTTCACACTAAAACATATATTCTATAATTTTTACCACAAAGTTCATGCTAACAATTAGTTTATTTGTAGAATAATGATGAAGCAGGCAGAGGATATGAAGTGCAGTGTTGGGTTTTTGGACCCACAGATATTCTTGGCCACAATGATTCAATTCCAAACCAAACATGTAGCAAACACAATTAGAAAGGCTATGAAGCACGACTTCGTGGTGGGTGCCTACAACACCGGTGGCCACTGGATACTAGTGGTCATTGCAATGAGGTGGAATGTTGTTTGGTACTTAGATTCTGCTAAAACTTGGCCAAAGCGAAAGTTCAAGGACGTCGTACAAGTTGTGAACTGGTAAGAAGGTTTTGTTACAAAAATTTCATCTCTTAATGTTTCTAATCAATATTGCTGATCTTGCATGGCATTTTGAGAGCACATTAAGAATGTGAAAACAAAGTCAAAAAGCAAACCTAAACTGGTGCACAAGACAGATTTCCTGGTAAGAATGAGACTTTTTTTGGATCCCTTCATACGTATTTTGTACTGCCTCAACTTGTGTCATTATGGTACCCTTTATGCAGTGCGCTCAGCAGCCATCGGGGAGCTTACTGTGTGGATTCTATGTTGCAATGAACATGTTGGACCTACTCTCTGACATAAGCATCATGAAGAAGGCTTCTGTAAGTATACCTGCTCAGCCTTGTCTCTGCTCATAGTCTCCATTTGATTTTAGAAACTGATTTTTACTTGTATTCTCATAATAATTTTATTAAGCAGGATTACAAAGTTTCCATCGCAGCGGTAGATCAAGGAGCACTAAGGATGCTCCAGGGGATGCTGTGCGAGTTCATTCTTGAGGAGATCGTGGACCCAAGGGGCCGCTTCCATAATGGTCCAGCAGCTGCCGTGTGAGTTCATAAACTTGATACTTGTTGCATGTGTATGATGAATTATGAGAAACTTGGAAACTTGATTCAGCTTCCATCTGTATGATAAGATACTTGGAAACTAGATTCACAATCTTGATGTGTAATAGTGTATATATGTTGGAAACTTGATTCACAATCTTGATGTGTAATAGTGTGTATATATGTGATATGTATATCAATCTGTGTTTGTGATGTGATTGACTGGTGGCTGCCAAATCCTGGCTGGTTCCAGGATGCAGCCAGAAAACTGGCTGGAGCTTGTGGGGGTGGCACAGTAAAGGTAACGGGCATTAAACAATGCCGATTACAAATTAGGAACAGATGGGTGTGATGGGTAACGCCCACTTGTAACGGGCAACTACAATAGACCGTTACCTACATAAATAAAGGTAACGGGCACTAGAATTGCCCGTTACTAAAACAAAAACTTGTAACGGGCCATCACATAAGCCCGTTACACTATCTTGCCTCATGTAACGGGCACTACTATACGCCCGTTACCACTATTATATATTGGTAACGGGCACCCAACCAAGCCCGTTACAAAATATGACCAGTGGGCCCAGAAAGAGACTTTTGGGTGGCCTTTTTGTAACGGGCATCCTATAACGCCCGTTACTTCTTTAGGCATTTGTAACGGTCCATCATACTTGCCCGTTACAATGTCTGACAGTGGGCCCACAAAAGCAGCCATTTTTGGTTGCTGGTGACTGCTATTAGTAACGGTTGTTTTTATAGGACCGTTACAAATATATGTTATTAGTAACGGGGATTTGCCCGTTACCTTTGTTCGATTATTAGTAACCCAAAAAGGGTAACGGGTGCATTCCCTGTTACCAATGACGATCTATGCCCGTTACCTATCTACTGTTCTCACGTAGTGCCACTTTGATGAAGCTCATGGGGATAAAACAACTTGGGGCAATATGTTTGGTGATATTGCTCTTGATGTAACCTGTTTGCATCTGTGTGACACAAGCAACATTATCTTCATAGATAATGGTAGGTGATTCTGATGAACCAATACCACATGATTTCTCAATATGGTTTATCATTCTGTGAAGCCACACGCATTCATGTGATGCCTCAAATAGTGCTATGATTTTAGAATGATTTTTGGAGGTAGCCACTAACATCTGTTTAGATGACTTCCACGATATGGTTGTTCCTCCGTGAAGGATACAAAACCTGTCTGTGATCTGGCATTGTGGGGATCAGACATATAACCAGCATCAGTGTATCCAACCAAACTAGGATCATCAACTTTCTTATAGAACAAGCCAAGATCCATAGTGCCAATTAGGTACCTAAGAATTTGTTTTGCTCCGGTCCAATGGCGCTTAGTTGGGGCAGCACTATGTCTTGCTAATAGATTCACTGCAAATGCAATGTCAGGCCTGGTATTGTTTGCAAGATACATGAGCGCTCCAATGAGACTGAGATAAGGGTACTCCGGACCCAATATCTCTTCTCCTTCCTCTCGTGGTCGGAAAATATCCTTTTCTTTTTCGAGAGATCGAACAACCATAGGGGTCTTGTTTGGATATGCTTTATCCATATTGAATTTCTCCAATAATTTCTGGATATAGACAGATTGGTGCACTAGAATTCCTGAATGAAGGTGCCCGATTTGTAAACCTAAGTAAAATCTGGTTTTACCCAAATACTTCATTTCAAATTCCGTCTTAAGATGATCACAGGCTTCATCAATATCTTGTGTGTTGCCAATGATATTCAAATTATCTACATACACTGATATAATGCAAAATCTTTTGGAGGATCTTTTGATAAAGACACACGGGCAATCATCATTATTGGAGTAACCCTTCTGCAGAAGGTACTCACTCAGTTGGTTGTACCACATTCGTCCCAACTGTTTAAGACCATAGAGTGATCTTTTGAGTTTATACAATACATATTGCGATTTGTGCTCTCATTCGTTATAGAGTTTATACAATACATATTGCGATTTGTGCTCTCATTCGGTATAGGGATCCCATCAGGGATCTTCATATATATGTCCAAATCTAGTGACCCATATAAGTATGTTGTCATGACATCCATCAACTGCATAGATAGACGCTTTTGAATTGCCAATGATATAAAATATCGGAACGTAATTCCACTAGTGACTGGAGAGTATGTTTCATTGAAATCAATGCCGGGTCTCTGTGTGAACCCTTGTGCTACAAGCCTCGCCTTATATCTCACCACCTCATTGTTCTCATTCCGCTTCCGGACGAAAACCCATTTAAAACTCACAGGGAAGGTTTTTGGAGGTGTAGGTATCACCGATGAAAATACCTCTCTTTTAGTGAGGGAGGCTAACTCTGCTTCAATCGCTTCTTTCCATTTGTTCCAGTCCGAGCGCTTCTTGCACTCCACCGTGGATTTTGGATCTGGATCATTTTGGATTGTATCGGCAACTGATGAGGCAAAGTATATGTCGACAAGTGTAGTCTTACGATTTATGATTCTCCAGAATCAACATAGTTTATGGAAATTTCATTTAGCCCATTTGATGGTTCGGTATTTCCCAATACGACAGCGTCGAGGCGTTCCAATGTCCCGTCATCAGAAATTGGGTGCACTGTTGATGTGGGAGGTGGATTGGGTAAATCCACTTTGTGTCTCTCAACTTGAGGTTGAGTTTCATTTACTTTGTCAGAAGAATCTATCCTCTGTTTCCTCGTGCGCTTGCGAGGATTTGCCATACTTCTTCCACTCTCTTTTGAAGAAGGAAGTTGAATAGTTTTATTTGGTACCTCTATTCTTTCCAGCACATTCCTTGCTAGAACGTGTGATTTTGTGACACTTTTACTCACAGCAAATGAGTCTGGCAAATTATTTGCAGCATTCTGCAAATTGATGATCCTTTGAACTTGAAGTTCAGATCAGTGGTACGAGGATCCTCCTTTTGGGTGTCTAAGGCGTCCCAATTTATTTCTGGTCATTCAGTGTGATACTTGAATTCTCCCCCTAATGCCGGGAAATGTTCTTCATTGAAGATACAATCAGCATATCGGGTTGTGAGTAAGTACCCTATAAGGGGCTCTAGGTATTTAATGATTGACGGAGATAAATACCCCACATAAATGCCCATTTTCCTGTGAGGGCCCATTGATGTATGCTTTGGTGGTGAGATCGGTACGTATACAGCGCTACCGAATTTCTATAGATGGGGAATACTAGGAGGATCACCACGAACCAATTGCAGTGGGGAAGCTGTATGGCATGCAATTGGACGCAATTGTATTAAGTCACCAGCATGTAAGACTGCGTGACCCCAACATGAGGTTGGTAAGTTACAATTTTGCAATAGTGGTCTTGCAATGAGCTTTATTCTCTTTATGAGAGATTCAGCTAAACCATTCTGAGTATGAACATATGGTACAAAATGTTGAACTTCAATTCCTAATGCCATACAATAATAATTGAAGGCTTTGGAAGAAAATTCTACAGCGTTGTCCAATCTGATTGATTTTATCTGGTGTTCAGGATGACTTGCTCTAAGTCTGATGACTTGTGCTATCAAATTTGCAAAAGCATGGTTCCGTGTCGATAATAGACACACATGAGACCATCGTGTAGATGCATCTATTAAAACCATGAAGTACCTGAATGGTCCAGACAACGGTTGAATGGGGCCACAAATGTCACCTTGAATGCGTTCAAGAAACTTAAGTGGTTCAGCCTTTATTTTGATATGTGACGGTCTCAAAATTAATTTCCCGGTTGCACATGAGGTGCACACAAAATCATTTTCTGTGGCTCATGTCATGTCCACTTGTATTGCTCATGATTTTTCTCATCACCCCGATGCCAGGATGGCCAAGGCGTTCATGCCAAGTTTTGAATGCATCAACATTCTGAAAATCACTTTGTATGCAACATGTGGTACGGGTTTGATGTATATGTAGTTCAGTCCAGACGGTAGAGAAGGCACCTTTTCAAGTGTTTGTTTGCCATATTCGGTATCCTTGGTCAATAGGAGGAACTCCTCAATGTTTTTCTCATGTGTTTCCACATGGATCCCATTGTTTCGGATATCTCTATAACTTAGTAGGGTACATGTTGAATCGGGATACAATAATGCCTCCTCGATAATAAGTTGTGTACCCATTGGAAGTATGATAGTGGCTCTACCAGAACCAACAATCATAGCATCACGTCCCGCGATGGTCAAAACTTGTCCTTCTCTCCTTGTGAGAGTTTGGAAAAATTTGACTTCCCTAAGTATAGTATTTGTGGTACAACTGTCCACTAGGCACATCTCTTCATCCATTGGATTGACTCTCATAGCAACCTATATAATGCAGAATTTAAACTCATAAAAATAATGCAAAAATATAGAAAGCACATACGAATATATTAATGTAACAGATGTATTATTACAACTGATAAAAGGATAGCAACATTATGTCTTCATTACAAGAACTTACTTTTGCATAAATTAAAATTAAAGCTATGAAGCCTAGTTGAGGTCTTCAAATATGTCATTGGAAGCATATTCCACAAGCATATTGTCGATGTCCATGGAGCCTTCCTCTTCATTTGGCAGAGTCTTGGTGTTGCTCGGTCCCGCTCCTTCAGGGATGGGGTCCATAGCTCCAGCCTCCAGCTCTTGAGAGGTGAAGTGTGCTTCATACTTCTGGGTGTTCTGTGTACGACCTACGGACTTCATGTATAGTTCAACAAGATGCTTAGGGGTCCTGCATTTCTTAGCAATATGATTGTTGCAACCACACCTGTAGCAGGCGATCTTGTTGCTACTATCATATTTAGGCTTAGAATACCTTTCCCCTTTGAGATGTTCCCACGTGTCTTTCTAGCTCTCTTGCGTTTGCCAGTCTGTATTTTCCCATTCAGTCCAGTTTTCTTCGCATTCACATGTACTTCAGGCAGTGGTGTAGTGCTCAATGGGTGCTGGTTTGAGTTCCACACAGTGAGCTCATGATTCTTTTCTGCCTGTTTCAATGTCCGAATGAGTGAAGAGTAGACTGTGAATTTCTTCTCGTGGTATTTTTGAGTAATAATCCTTTCTGAAGGGAGCATCGTAGACAGAGTCTTCTCAATTTTGTCTACTTCAGAAGGTTCTTTCTCACAAAACCGGAGCTTAGCGCATATCTTATGAACAGCATGATTGAACTCGTCCACAGTTTTGAAATCCTGTAGGCGTATGTGTTGACACTAGATTTTGACTCGGCTGGAGTTGTGCACGATGGAAATGATGCAGAGGCCGAGTCCAATTCTGAGTCAGCCTCCGATTTCGATCGGAGTACGTCCGATAGGAGTCCTGATCGGACACGGGAAGGAGAAGGCCGGAGCACGTACAACTTCTGAAGGGAGGTGCGTCTGGAAGCTTCTTCAGGGCCTGATTGCGCGTAAAGATTTGTAGTAGATCTAGTAGTTTAAGATTAGATTGCTTTAAATAAATTAGAAATATTGTCATATCCGGCAAGTTTTAGTTAGATTTCTAGGGTATAAATATGAGCCCTGAGCCATTGTAAAGAATGTTCACACAACCAATCAATCAAACACAACTTTCGGCCTCACGTGCCAACAAACTCTTTTCGTCGAGTTTTTCAGCAAGCAAGGCTACATCATCTTGACCTCCGGTTTGTTTGTAAGTCCGACACTCTATCGAATTAATCTAGGCTTTAGATTGAGGTGTATCGCCCTTCTTCGTTTAGTTAATTCATCAATTTATCGAGTTGTTCTAGGCTTTAGATTGAGGCGTATCGCCCTTCTTCGTTTAGATCGCTCACCCTTTTACCGTATCTTGTTGATTTTATCCTATCGGCTTACATCTATCAGAGAAGATCTATTCTGCTTTATTGTTATTCAAATTTCATAATAGATCTGTTCATATTGATTATATAGCTGATTTAGATTAAATAAGCAAGTTACAAATAGATTTGGTTTAAATGAGTACTTTGATATATATTGATCTATCGGAGTAAGCAAGCAAATCGGTGCCCTGCAAGCAACGCTGTCTCAAAATCGATCCGATTGTTAGTGACATGAGATTTGGTTTGTTTATCGCCTTTGGAAAGATGCATATTAAAGAATGAGCTTAAATTAGATCTATCTCTGATTCGGTTTTCATAGCCGATGGTTTGTTTCAATATACGTTATATTCTCACGAATCGGACTTAAGGCCGATGGTTCGTGTCATCGAAATCGGACTTCTCCTTATGCTGATCCAATTTCTAGAACAAATCGAGGCCTTGGCCGATGAGTTCCTTGTTGCTTACTGATTAAACTCTATCTTGTCAATTTCAGGTCAAATTGACTGGCACGCCGCGAACCTCAAGATTTTTTGGACCTGCACTGAAGTGAAGCAAATCTTCCAGGCCACAGTGTTAATTTCTGAGAGTCAACACCTGACTTTTTGGACGTCAACACATTTTGGCATGCCCGGTGGGACGAGAAAGCTTTTGCGATGGCACCTGGAGGCGGTGAAATCCCTGCTGTCACAATGGAGGACCTTAGTGACGAGCAGAAGAAACTCGTGGAAGCACAACTTGAAGAATTCAAGAATCTGTGCCTCGACTCGTTCAGCAAAACTCGCAATGTGGTGATCAAGAAAAATCAGTTTCCTGTTCCCCAGAAAGCGTTGGATCGGATCACTGCCGAGGAAAGAAAATTCTTCTAAGACTACATAGATGCTGAAGTGAGTCATGCTTTGATTAACCAATCTGGAATATTGGTTAACACGGTGGTGGGATTGATCGCCAAGTTGCTGGATGGAACTATATTGAAGGATGTCCAGAAGGGACCTGCTTACTTTGATACTGGTGCTTCTTCGGCAATTAAAGATCTCAAGAAAAAGATGGTACAGATCAGTTCGTCTACATCACCAGAAACACATCCTGAAAGCTATGAAACTCCTAAAGCAAAGAAGACCAAAGCTAAGACAGTGGAGGGAGGTGAAGAAGGAGAACAGGAGGAGGAATCAGAGGACAAGGAATATGGCGGTACTCAACATATTGATCAGTTTGGCAGCCAAATTCCTGTAGTCGACGGCAAGATGGTGTATCCTACTTTCTTCAACACTGAGAATCCACCAAAGAACAAGGGATTGACAATCGCGAGCCGTCAATCGGAGCTATTGAAACACCAGTTATAATGAATCGTGCTCCGATTGTGGGATATGGGTACCCCTGGGCCCATTACCGACCGGATATGTAGTCGGCCTGGGCCCACGTCTGACAAGGATGTGGGCCGACCCCAGGCCGGCCCACGAGGATCCTCGACTTGATGGATAAGATTGGAGAAGACTTAGCCCGCAAGGCATTCGGCGATTCGTCCAGATCCCGCCCTGAGATCACAGAGATTATATTGTAACCGACTTGGATTAGTTTCCTGATTTGAGCCGGACCATAATTAGAGATAACCGACTTGTAAACCCTAGGCCGTTAGCCTATATAAGGCGGCCTAGGTTGACCCCTTCATTCATTCGATTCCTGGCTACCAGATCCCCCATTGTAACCAAGAGCTCGCTGCTGTTCTCCGGAACTCGCCGAGTAGATTAATACAAGACCCCCGAGCACATGACGTAGGGTATTATACCTCCGGGTAGCCCGAACCTGTATAATCCCTGTGTCCCTGTGTTACCTCGAGCTCCCTAGTCTAGCGATCTCCCTTTGCCTACAAATCAACCATCGGGGTACCCCCGGGTAGACTGCCGGACTAGAAGTCCGACAGTTGGCGCGCCAGGTAGGGGTGATCATGGGGCAATATAGCTAGCTCGAGGCAGATCGTCCTCGCGTCATGATCATTCGACAAGCACGGTGGCAGATTTCAGATCCCATCTACTATAGGAAATCCGACTCCGATCTCATCTACGACGGCAGCGACGCGAGCTTCGAGGAAACAGCGGTTCCGCATGAGCGAGCCCTCGGGGCATATTGCTACACAACGGTGAAGCGATCATGGAGCTGAAGCATGTTGTGGGACACCCCCTACGTC
Organism: Alloteropsis semialata; assembly: GCA_004135705.1. Lineage (NCBI taxonomy): Eukaryota > Viridiplantae > Streptophyta > Magnoliopsida > Poales > Poaceae > Alloteropsis > Alloteropsis semialata. The sequence continues at coordinate 47,841,019 of CM014273.1, forward strand.
AACGGGAGCCTGCCATCATCAGTCTTCGCTACGCGCGGAGAATTGAAGCTGCCTTGCACTGATTGCCGACAGGCCGTACAGGAAAGATTCCCTTTTACTTTGCTCTACATCTAATCCAATCTGGATTGATTTTATCTTGAATAAAGATTATTTGGTCTATTATTTTCCACCATTGTGACGCACGCATGATCCCATGTTCTCATCTATGCCCATGCATAGAACCTCTAATTACTTTCTAATCTGTATCCCTTGTCTTGGTGTATGTATCCATGCATGGGTGTTTGGGTTCTGGATCACGAGGCTGCCGCAGGCGGAAGACTTCGTAGGATGGCGCTGTCCATCGGCGGCCGGCGGCACGTTCATCTGTGAAGCACGTGACATAACCGGCAACTCAGCGGCCACCGCAGTAGTCCGAGCTCTGGCCTGCGCTGTGCACGACGACTCCAGCACACACCGCGACGCCGGCGCGTCATCAACAACTCTACTCTTTCACTCGATTACGAATCAAGCTAAGTATTATTTTTAATTAAATATTTTACGACTTTCGTATACCTTCGTATGCCTCGGCTCTCCTATGTCCTTGTGACTTTTGCCGAGCACCTGCATCGCACTCCGACTACTTGTACAGCCTGGTCTGTCCAGACTGCACCTCACGGGTGTCCAGCTCATGCTGTTGTTTTGGTATAGTTTCTAAACACAGTGCGCTGCTCTAGCGCTCGGGAGAGTCCCTGCCGACTCTGACTTTCGAGTCCTTGCCCGACCCTATGTCCCTCTAGGTAAATCCCAAGTTAACCCGTGCGGTTCATGTCTTCAATCGCGAAACCTTGAGTTCCGTACTCAACCCGCGCGCCCCTTACACCTAAGCCTCCCCGCTGAGCAGTGTAGCAGGGTAAGCCGTCCTCTCCGTGAGCAGTGGTCAGCGGGTCAAAAAAGGAGCTTAGCGACACAAGGCAAGGGCCGCATGGTGTCCTACTCGGTGTTTTTGCTAGAGGGAAGGGGTTTTACACACATGCACAATGCATTCACAGACCTGTTTCTGTTACGACCTCACGACAAACATTGTTTATCATTCAAATTATTGAATATTATGCTACATAATATTTGCACTGTCTTCATACAGCTCAGACATTATTTGGTGTACTTCGACCGACTCGGCCAGTTCTCGGGCTCGGGGCTGGCGCGGTCCAACCACTCGGCGCGTCTCCTACCACCCGGCCGACCTCCCAGCTCGAGGACTGGGTGCAGGAGGTGACTCGGCGACTTGCTCGGCTCCCAGGCTCGGGGGCTGGGCGCTACAGACGACGACTCGGCGTGCTTCCCGTCGTCTAGCCGACCTCTCTGGCTTGAGGCGGGAGGCAACTTGGTGGCTCGGCCGGCCCCGACGCTCGGGGACTCAGCGCTACGACTCCGGTCAGCGGGTCTCCGTGACTCACGACTTCGGATGGCGGGTCTCTGTGACTCGGCCGGCCCCGACGCTCGGGGACTAGGCGCTACGACTACGGATAACGGGTCTCCGCGACTCGGCCGGCCCCGACGCTCGGGGACTGGGCGCTACGACTACGGATAACGGGTCTCCGCGACTCGGCCGGCCCCGACGCTCGGGGACTCGGCGCTACGACTTCGGTCAACGGGTCTCCGCGACTCGGCCAGCCCCGACGCTCGGGGACTCGGTGCTACGACTACGGTCAGCGGGTCTCCGCGACTCGGCCAGCCACGACGCTCGGGGACTCGGTGCCACGATTTTGGGACAAGCTCCTCTCTTCGGGGCGCCAGACCTGATGGGAACTAGGGGGCCCGATCTTCCGTCAGGTAAGGATAACTCTTGATTGGGCGGAGTAGAGACACAAACGATCCGGCTTCCGATCAATACGACCCGAACCACGCAATCGCAGCACCACTTCTCCTCTGGTTATCAACCGTGCGCAGCCCGATTGACCTTGCCGAGAAGGCTATTCCCTGCAATGCGATCAAGAACACAAGCAAGGGCAAGGAAGAACACAACTCACTTGTAGATATCCTTGGATTAAGCACTCGAATGTGGGGTTTCACAAACCGATAAACGGCGACTGTTCAACGACAGATTAATCTAAAGCAAAACCCAAGCGTCTAGGGCGGCGGCTACTAAGTCTTATACATCCCAGAGGTGGCGGCCAAGGGGGTGGATGACCTAGGGCACCCTTGGGGCGTGCTCCACCTGGTGGGGGCGCACAACAACTTGGCCCAGGGTCCCAAGCAAAATTACAAGGCCCGTGGCCCAATAAAAGGTGACGCAGCACCCTGGCAGATCCTGTATGTCCAATTGTTTTGATGATTCCTGTTGCCTCAGATGGAATTTTGAGGTGAGACCGGTGCCATTGGAAGCTATATGAAATTATGTTTCCAACCATATATAGATCATCGAAATTGAAGTCCGTATGTGACCGGAGCGTCCAATCTAAGGCGGACTGTTCTTGAATTCCGAGCAGGACTCGAACTTGAGATGTATTGGGCCTCCAATTTGGCTTGGACGTCCATTGCTGGCCCTTTTCACCAATGTGTCTTTGTTCATGTAATTTGTGATCCTCTTCATGGTTCCTAATCATATTAATATCATAAGGTAGCAATCTATTCTTAGAATTACTAAAAGTACATAGGAACAAGCTCACCTTATCATCAACTTGAATGGACGTATCTAAGCGGTTCATGTCCTCATCATTCTCCCCTTCTTGAAAACAAACCGTCCTCGGTTTGGCTGTAGTTGAAGAAGCTGGTCTAGGTGACAACCACCAATGCTCCCCTTCTTGAAAATTAGCCTGTTTCTTGAAAACAAAACTAGAGGAACTGGATTTGACATGATTAGTTTTATTGCAACCCTCCAATTGATCACATTGTTTTCCAACCAAAGAAAATTTCAGATTTGAACAAATATAAACTCGATGCACCATATATTCTCCTTTGTGATTATATTTGCCAATGAAGTGATATGTATTTCTAGTAAAACATGGCAATTCAGGATATGCAAAAAGTCTCTGCTTCAAACAACTTAGATTACACAGAACATCAAATTCAATGTACCCCAAAGTATTTAAAGAAATCAACAATTTCATTTCATCATGTGCACTAGTAATGGGAATAAATATATTATTTTCAGCACACGTATATATCTCAACAGCATGTGTATCATCAATATGGTCTAGTTGTGGCATAGGAATAAAAGAATCATTGGCACACAACTCTTCTTTGTCACAAGGAACATCAAGCAACTCATCTTGTGACAAAGGTAAAACAAGTAAAGGTTCCACCGATAGTTGCTCTATGTTAGCATGATTGGTGGAAAAATTCTGCACATCATAACAATTCTCACCTTCCGTGAGTTCAACATGCTCTCATGTGCTGAATGTTCACATGAGGTGACATCGTCATGCTCTTCTCCATCGTTATGTGGTTGAATGTCCTGCAAAAGGGTAGGGACAATAGGATGTATAGCAATAGACTGATCAATAGAAAAGACATCACGATACCCCATTGCGTCCTTGAAGCCCAAGACAAGTCCTTCATCATCATCGTCGTCGACTTTGTCACCCAAAACAACACCCTCATCAATGTTCTCCTCGACATCAGAAGCACTAATGTAGCCGCCATCCTCAGAAGCAATGTATGCTCGTGGACTGGTGCACACATCGTGCATGTGACCAAATCCATGGCAACAGCGGCACCGAACTGCAGTAGTGCACCTCGTGATGGTAGAAGAACTACTCCTGGCGGGTACCTGCAAGGAAGCATTACAAACATCCACAAGTTGTTGTGGTCGCCTTATGTCTGCAAGTGTAGCTGCGACCATATCAGTGATCTCTTTCTTGAAACTGTCTATGATGTCTTGAATGACAGTGCGTGCATCACGATCGTCCTCATCTTTTGGTCCTGACATTATTAGCAAGAAAATAGGAGAAATACGAAGGATTATCCCTATTAATTATTATGCATGGACAGTGGAATCCCTCCCTCTCACATGTGTCTTAACAAGCTCTTACAAGGTTCTTACCAAAACAATGCACAGGGTGGTGCAACCGGCGGCTGGTTCTCACCTTGAGGAAGTGAATGAGGCGATTGCAAGGGTCGGACCGGTGCTGACCAGAAGGATATATGTGGAGCTTGGGAGGGCACAATATTTGTAGAAAGGATAAACAATAATCCAATTCAGAATTGCAAAACTGAAAATTAGTCCCAAGCTAGTCTATGTCGCCGGCCTAAACTCGTCTCGGACCTAGCTCAAGCAAGCAACAATGCAACTCAGCACAAGGACTCAAAAGGATGCAAGCACTTCTGAATTCTTTGTCTTCTCTTTGTTTATCTTTTTCCTTCTTTCATTTTTTTATTGGTGTGGCTCTTTCTTCCTCTTTTGTTCTGCACCTTTGCCTTTTCCTTTGCCTTTTTTTTATATGTCAAGAAGTGCCACAAGAAAAATTACAATTCAGTGGTAACACTCAATAGAACTCAAAGCCCTTTGCCAAAATTTAACTAGTGCAGCAAGGCATCTGCACACCCACCAAAGACCTGACACTCTCGGTCAAAACAAATCACAAAAGTTGCTTCAGAAAAACAGTCGGCCAAAACTAATGAGAGTATTGGCTGAGAGATGAAGTCCTAAAATTAACGTAGATGCGCCTAACTTTTCCTTCACGTGAGAACAAAGAGAGCACATGCAGGAAGCAATTAACAAAAGCTTCTATTTCCTTTCTCTTTATATGGTGCACGTACAGCACACAAACTATTATTACTCCCGTTTCTATTTTCTTTCCACTTTTGCAAAGGAGACAAGACTCTTGGCACCACAACTATTGAAACTGGTATATGATATATGCAATCAACCGGTGCCAACAAATACTAGACCTTGACTCAATTAAACCAACGAACACAAAGATATGACAAGGGACGAAAATTCAGAAAAGCAATCTGAAAAGAAAAATTGTTGGGCACAAAAGGGTTATAAGACAGCGGAATCACGATGATGAACAAATATTTTTGTAGGGCAATTTTCTGGAATTTTAGGACGATGGCACAAACTAATCTAGGGTAAGCCTGACGGTAGTACCTGAGTCTCTGATTACCACTTGATGGGAACTAGGGGGCCCGATCTTCCGTCAGGTAAGGATAACTCTTGATTGGGTGGAGTAGAGACACAAACGATCCGGCTTCCGATCAACACGACCCGAACCCCGCAATCGCAGCACCACTTCTCCTCTGGTTATCAACCGTGCGCAGCCCGATTGACCTCGCCGAGAAGGCTATCCCCTGCAATGCGATCAAGAACACAAGCAAGGGCAAGGAAGAACACAACTCACTTGTAGATATCCTTGGATTAAGCACTCGAATGTGGGGTTTCACAAACCGATAAACGGCGACTGTTCAACGACAGATTAATCTAAAGCAAAACCCAAGCGTCTAGGGCCACAAACGATCTGGCTTCCGATCAACACGACCCGAACCCCGCAATCGCAGCACCACTTCTCCTCTGGTTATCAACCGTGCGCAGCCCGATTGACCTCGCCGAGAAGGCTATCCCCTGCAATGCGATCAAGAACACAAGCAAGGGCAAGGAAGAACCAAACTTGGTGAGTTGCTTCTGTAGGTGATATTCAGCAAGGCAAAGCTATCCCTGCACACAATATAAGCACACCCAAGTAGATCGAAGCGGAAGCACAAAATATGCTAGAAATCAACAAGTGAGGCAAACCACAACGGAGACACAAGGAGTTGTTTTCCCGAAGTTCGGATTCACCGCTCGCACCAAGCAACCACCAAGGTACGGTGAATCCTACTCTCCGTTGAGGAAGCTTATGCGACCACCACTTAGGTCAAGCTATCTCCTCCTTCCACTAGTTTGCTTCTTCCCTTTCGGAGGTGAAGCACAACCTGCACAAACAATCCCGAGGCTCACCACACAATTTGGTAGCTCACCGGGCGACGCCTAGCCGTCTAGGAGGAAGAACCTCCAAGAGTAACAAATGCTTCAAATTGCTTTCTTGACAGCGAATCGAAGTGCTCAAGCTATGGTTGCTCTTGTTTTGCTCTCTAATGCTCACTCAATCTTGCTCACTCAACCCAACTTAAAGATATCACAAATATCACACAAATCTCACAGAGAGAGGTTGGGGAGGCTTTTCTGGCTACTAGAATGTCTGAATGAAGTGTGGAAGCAGCAGCCCACCAAGAGGGGGGCAAGGGGGTATAAATACCCCAGCACACAAAAACTAGCCGTTGGAGCTCTGTCCTGACCGGTCAGACCGGTCACCCTGACCGGTCAGACCGGTCAGCCAGAGCTGATTTGAAAAACTAGCCGTTAGAGCCTACACCGGTTAGACCGGTCCCCTTGACCGGTCAGACCGGTCAGGTCTGTCCCAAAAACTCACAAGTTAGATCAAGGTTTCATCCGGAGATAAAACCACACGATGTTTAGTTGAGCTGGGATTTGTTAGTACACTCTGTGTCTCTCTCAAGGCTATTCTCACATGGGTCAACTATTGAGCACTTTTGATATTTGTCAATAAGCAAATGTTGCATCCCTCTTGATAGTACGGCGTACCTATACTCAAGGATAAATATAAACACAAAGACATCCTCTTGAGTTTCCAAGTTTTGATCAATGCCATACTTTGATAGTTGTCAACTTGAGGGCTTTCAACATTGCTAACTTTCTTGAGCAATTTCATACTTGAGCTAGTGGCTTAGGATTTTCCATCATCCATTGACAAAGTGTATTTGAATCCTTAAGTCACTCCATTTTATCAATCACAACTAATTGATGCTTTGCATTGCTTCCCTCAATAAAGCTTGGATATGGTTCTTTGAAACCCCACGGACCTAGATACTTCACCTTAGCAATTTGCACACATGGAAAGCCGTCGCTTAGCCAAAACTTGCTTAGTCCCTCGCTCTAGTCATCTCGGTTGATTTCTTCACCACTTACCCTTGCCATATTGAGTTTAGCTTTGCTTCATCATTTTGAAATCCCATTTGAAAGAACTCTTCAAATGCTTGTTCTTGATTGACAAAGTACATTCAAACCATTGCAAGCTTCCAACAATGAGACCAACGTATATCACATAAGCATATGTCCCTTTGGTGTAAATGCATGAAGCCTTGCAATTTCCACTTTGAATGATCCCTTCATATATTAACAAGCTTTCTCATAGATTGGAACCACATAGATATACCTTTGTTGACTTGTCCAAAATATATCAACACTCATGCTTGTCATTCATTTATTTATGCACAAAGAGATCATACACTTGCTTGCCTTTCTCATTATGAGCCAAAGAACATTCATTTCATATATAATTTAACATCACAACATGAATGTACAAATAAAAACCTGCTCATAGTCTCAAGCAAACAAGTTAGTCCTTTAATCGTTTTGTCATACAATTCACCAAAACCCACATGGAGGCCTAGATGCACTTTCAATCTCCCCCTTTTTGGTGATTGATGACAACTCGATTAAAGCTTACAAATATGACAATTAAACTCTTTTAGTTTCTTAGATATAGTGTGAGCTCCCCCTTAATGTGTGCTTCGAATGGAATTTCAAAATTGGCCTCACATGCCAAGAGCACACATTTCTCAATAAAAAACATGGGAGCTCCCCCTGTATCTCAGAAACCGTGGGGTGCAACAAGTGTGTGTAAAAATATCCGTGATGCATATGACAAGAAAAGGCACACAAAGAAATGTATGTGTGCTTTCAGGTGCCTGACCGGTCAGACCGGTCAAGGTGACCGGTCAGACCGGTCATCCCCAGTGAGCACACATACAAGGAATAAAAACAACCACCAATCAATCCATGCATCATATACCAATACAAAGTTACTTAGAAGCATAAATAAAGGTCTTACACACACAATAGCATACATTACAAGTTCTCAAGTCCACAAAGGAATAGAATTCGAGATTTAATACAAAGTTCCACTGCCAACTACACTTGACCGGTCAGACCGGTCACCCTGACCGGTCAGACCGGTCAAGGCTGCTGCCACTGCCCTGAAACTGAAAGCTGAAGCTTTAATCCAACACTTCTCCCCCTTTGTCATCAAGCATCCATAAAAGGGCCTGGAGAAGTTGTAGCTGCAGTCACTCCTGTCCATTGCCACCGTTTCCTCCATTTTCTCCTTCACTAGGTGAAGCCCCTGACCAAAGATGAAGTCCTTCATGCAAATGCGAGAGAGGAGGCATAAGATATATAGAATCTGATACGGTGATCTCAGAGGGAGGAGCAAGAGTGGGATCAGTAGTACCATAGGAAGCGGAAGTGTCGGGATGCACAGGAGGTGTATAGCCAAAGATAGAAGTAGAGAGCCTCGCTGCTATGTCAGAGGTCTCCGGTGCATCACTAGAAGGATCAAGAATGCCACTGCTGAATGGTGGAACTGAAGAACCCGCCATCATGCCCTCACTATGAAAAGATGGACCCACAGAGGATGATCCTGCTGGATATGTGCCTCCCATCATGCCTGGCACAAAGCCCGACGAGAATGTACTAGGCATACTGGCAGAGAGAGTCTGGTACTGTGGAGGAACATGTGCATACTGTGGAGGTGCTGGCGGCTGCTGTGGCTGAACTGGTGGAGCACCTGATGAAGAACTAGCCTCTGGAAAGAATATGCTCCCATACTGATCAAAGTATCCTGCTGATGAATATCCTTGGAGCCTATCATCAAGAGATGGAATCTCAACCTCTGGAGGTGGTGGAGAGGGAGGAGAACGCTGCGGCTGAAAGTTCATGGCATTGTGCATCATCTTAATTGAATCATTTATCTTCTTGTTGTCCCTCCGTTGACGCTGCTGCTCCACCTCTATATCTCTTTGGCTCTTACACATGCCAACAAAAAGATTGAAGAGCTTCTTGATGGGAGAAGTGGGCTTTTCCCTTGGCCTGCGAGAGAACACAATGGGCTCAGGCCCGAACCGGTCAGACCGGTACCGGGCACCGGTCAGACCGGTGCCGGCCTGAGCACCAGGCTGAGCCGGCTGAGGCTGCTCCTGTTGCTCAAACTCTCCTCCAACTGGCTCATGCTGAATCTCTGGCTCAGGAGAAGAAATCCTAGGATGTTCATTGACATTAGGCTTCACATCACTAGAAAAATCAATCTTGGTCACCTTTCTAATCATATACATGATATAGGGACTATAGCTGCAGATCTTCTTTGGATTTTCAGATACATGCTTGATCTCTTGCCAAATAAATCTCCAACACTGAATTTGGGTGCCTCAGGTCTCATAGCATACATCAAATTCTTTTGGTAGGAAGTAATCTCAGATGTATTACCATCTCTAGGGGTTATTGTAGAGCCTATTGAGAACTCCATAGAAAGTGTACAAATGCTTCACCTTCCCCCATTCATTTTCCATATTGCGAGGATACATGATCTTCATCATAGATAGTTCAAGTTCATCCTCATCATGCAACATTTGAAGGTCTTCTTCATTACCAAGTTTGAACATGTTGCTGAAGGCCTGAAAGGTGATGTGATATCTAACTCCATTTGTCATCCAAAACATGGCTTTAACATCATTCCTAAAGCCAAAGTGCACTGTGGCATAGAACTGAGCAATAATCTCCTTGTTCCAGCTTTGCTTGAAACCCATGATGTGCATTATCCTTTGTCTTGTGCAGGTCTCAATGATCTCATCAAAGATTTGATTATGCTGATCTGTCATGTGTTGCCAATCAACATACTGAGCCTCATGTGTGATTTTGGACTTCTTTAGAATNATCGATTGATCCATTGAAAGTTAAGTTGTTTCCCATGTCACTTTCTGGATCGGCCTTCTCATGGTTTTCATCATTGCCACCAAATTCCATCAGTAATTGGGCCGATTTGGAAAAACAATTTCATGCCTATTTCTTCATGGGAGTGCAAGAAACCAGGTTATCCGATTTGACTGCGCTCCGATAGAGAAATGGAGAATCGGTTAGCGAATTTGTTCAGAGATTCAGAGATATATGCAGGCGATGCTACTCATTGAACTTATCGGAGGGACAACTGGTGGATTTGGCCTTCCAAAGATTGTTGCCTCAAGTCAAGGATTGTTATACAAGTCAAGATTTTGAAGGCTTGGGTCACATGATTCAAAAGCTCTCTCAGCATGAAGGACGTGGAAATGATTATCGGAGGGAGAAGTTTCAAAGAAAGATAGCAAATATTGAGTATGACTCCGATGGGGAAGAAGCTGAGATCGATTTGGCTGAATGGACCAAGAACAAGAATTCTGTTGCCTGTCCATGGGTGAAGGTCGAGCCAGAAAGGTACAGTTTCGATATTACAAAAGTCGATAAAATATTTGATTTATTGCTAGCAGAAAAACAAATCAGGCTTTCCCCAAATCATACGATTCCTTCTACCGAAGAGTTAAAGAAAAAGAAATATTGCAAGTGGCATAATTCAGTTTCTCATCATACCAACGATTGCAAAGTATTCTGCAATGAGATTCAATCGGCAATTGATAAAGGGATTATCAAAGTTGAAACTGGTAAGAAGCCAATGAAGCTTGATGGACACCTATTCCCTCAAAATATGGTGGAAATCGGAGCACCCGACAGAAAAATGAAAGCTAAAGTTCTTACGTCGGGGAATGCGAAGAAATCGGGAGCTGTTGATCCAGATTACCAAGTAACGACCGATGATGTACAAAATCGGAATCATCAGCAATATCGGGAAGACCACCAACGTAGGGAGAAGCCTAGGGTTACATCGGGACAGCTCATTGACAAATATATGCGTCAGCAGGAAAGGGATCGGAGTCCTCCAGCGAGAAGGTTTCATAAAGAGGACCATTAGGGATGTCCGTTCTTTAGGTTTTGCTGGAATGAAAAGTTAAGGCTTCCATCGATCTACGATTGTCCGGAGTGCAGCGATCAGTATGAAAGTTACAGAGATTCAAAGAGGCAGCGGCAATCTGTACATGACCGATTGGATTTTGGACACCGATGCAGCTGGCATGATGATGTAGCTTATCAACAAGAGCGCGAAGATTGGCGTGAATACCATGATTGACGTGAGTATGAAAATCGGTGCTATGAACGATGGAACGATGATTGCCGAAAGTATAATGATCACCAAAAATATAAGGGAGACCGTCTTTCTGTGTACGATCGTCTGGTTTACAGGAAAAAGGAAATTGTTCAAGAACCAGAAGATGCGCAGGAATTGGAGGAGGAGGTCAAATCGGACCTGCGTCCAGGAGTCAATCCGCAGTGGTGTCCTGAAGGTTTGACCAAGACTCAAAAAAGGAGGGTTCAACGTCTCCGATTCAAGGAATTGCTTAAGGAAAAGCGTCAAGGAGATGATAATTCCAAGATTTGGAAAGTTAAGCCCAAACGTGGTGATGATGCGCCATCGACATCGGTGAACATGGTTTTTGTGTTGCCTGTAGAGTACAATTTGAGTTCAACCGATGATGAGGCCGATGATTTAGAAGAAGCCATGGCGCAGTTGGTCTTGCAACCTCAACAAGCTGTATTTGACAAACCAGTTGATGAAAAGTATCAGCATTTGAGGCCTTTATATGTTAAAGGATATGTTGATGGCAAGCCGATGACCAAGATGCTTGTTGATGGGGGAGCTGCTGTGAATTTGATGCCTTATACTACGTATCGGAAGCTTGGCAAAGGACCTGATGATTTGATCAAAACTAATATGATGCTCAAGGATTTTGGTGGGAATCCATCGCCGGCTCGGGGGCATTAAATGTTGAACTGACGATCGGGAACAAGACTTTGCCTACTACGTTCTTCGTCATCGACAGTAAAGGATCTTACAGTTTGCTCCTTGGGCGTGATTGGATTCATGCTAATTGCTGTGTGCCGTCTACCATGCATCAATGTCTCATCCAATGGTATGGAGATCACATTGACACTGTTCAAGCCGATGAATCGGTCAGCGTCGCTACCGCCGATTTGACGGTTTGGGAGTTTGAAGGGATTGAATGCTTATCAGGTAAGGTTTGGGAAGGAGATTTTATCCAAGTGTCCGATGATAGATTAAAACCGATCCAAGCAATCAGTTCCGAGAGTTTGTATTAATGGATGATTTCATTGAAGATGAGGGTAAACTTGGTAAAGGGTTTATGTCGGCCGATGAGCTAGAAAAAATAGATATAGGTTTAGGAGATAGACCTCGGCCGACATATGTAAGTGCACAGTTGGATCCTGAGTCTAAACAAGAATTAATAAAGTTATTGAAAGATTATCGTGATTGTTTTGCTTGGGAATACTATGAAATGCCCGGTTTAAGCCGATATATTGTTGAACATCGGCTCCCGATCAAGCTAGGGTATCGGCCTTTTAAACAAGCGTCGAGACGATTTAAACCTGAGTTAGATAAAGAAATAAAAGCCAAAATAACTCGGTTGTATGAAGATAAGTTTATTCAACCTTGCCGATATGCTGAATGGATATCTAATATCGTTCCTGTTTTCAAGAAAAATGGGAAGTTGCGAGTTTGTGTTGATCTCAGGAATCTTAACAAGGCGACTCCGATGGATGGGTATCCGATGCCGATTGCTGATATGTTGGTCCATGCAGCTTCAGGACATAAGGTGATTAGTTTTATGGATGGTAATGAAGGATATAATCAAATTTTTATGGCAGAAGAAGATATTCCTAAGACTGCATTCCGATGTCCTGGTGCACTTGGATTATATGAGTGGGTCGTAATGACTTTTGGTTTAAAAAATGCTGGTGCCACATATCAAAGGGCAATGGATTATATATTTCACAAGTTGATCGGCAGGATTGTTGAAATTTATATTGATGATGTAGTGGTGAAGTCCGATGGATACAAACAGCATCTGGCCGATTTACGGGAAACTCTTGAATGCACAAGAAAGCATGGTTTGAAAATGAATCCTAACAAGTGTGCGTTTGGAGTATTGGCCAGACAGTTTTTGGGTTTCATGGTTCATGAAAAAGGAATTGAAGTCGGACAGAAAAGTATGAAGGCTATAAGAGATGCTAAGCCACCTACCGATAAGACGAGTCTCCAGTCGTTAATCGGTAAGATTAATTTTATCAGAAGATTTATTTCAAATTTATCTGGTAGAATTCGTCCTTTTTCCCCGCTGCTGAAATTAAAAGCCAATGAGGAATTCATCTGGGGAGAGGATCAACAAAAGGCATTTGATGAAATAAAGCAGTATATGATGACACCGCCAGTTTTGATTCCACCTCAAAGAGATAAGCCATTCCGATTATATTTGTCGACCGATGAGTTGCCAATCGGGTCTGTTCTTATACAGGAGTTTAATGGAAAAGAAAGAGTGGTTTATTATTTGAGTCGAAAATTGATTGATGCGGTAACAAGGTATTTGCCGGTTGAAAAATTATGTTTATGCCTATATTTTTCATGCACTAAGTTGAGATATTATTTATTATCTTTTGAGTGCACAATCATTTGCAAAACCGATGTGGTCAAATATATGTTGTCCATGCCGATGTTGAAAGGAAGAATCGGGAAGTGGATACTGGCGTTATCAGAGTTTGATTTGAAATATGAATCGGCTAAAGCGGTTAAAGGACAAGTAATGGCCGATTTCGTAACACAACACATCGGAGATGAAGTTAAATTGGTTGAGCCGATGCCTTGGACTTTATTCTTTGATGGATCTTCATGTGGGCAAGGATGTGGCATCGGAATCGTAATTGTTTCGCCTCGGGGGCAAATTTTGAGTTCAGTTATCCGATGGATCCAAGCTTTACCAACAATCGGGTTGAGTATGAAGCACTGCTTAAAGTATTGAAATTATTATTAGAAATCGGAGCTGAAGCTGTTGAGATTTTTGGAGACTCCCAGTTGGTGATTTATCAATTAATCGGTAAATATGAATGTAAGGATGATGTTCTGATTCAATATTTTGATGAATGCCGATTATTGATGAAAGAATTTGTGATGGTTAACATTGAACATATACCCAAAGCTCAAAATCAGGAAGCTAATAATTTGGCGCAAGCTACTTCTGGCTATCAGTGTTTTCATGAAGTCATGACGATTGAGCCAGAAGTTGGAGATTGGAGGTATGAGATTGTAAATTATCTTAAAGATCCATCACAAAAGGTTTCTAGGAAGTTAAGATTCATGGCTGTTAAATATGTGTTACTTGATGGTCAATTATATTATAAGACGATTGATGGTGTTTTGCTCCGTTGTTTGAGTAAATCGGAATCCAAAGATATGATGGATGAAGTGCATGAAGGACGTTGTGGTGCACATCAATCGGCTTATAAGATGAAGTAGATTATTTGGAAGGCAGGTTGTTTTTGGCCAATGATTTTGGAAGATTGTTTTGAATATTATAAGGGTTGCCAAGAATGCCAGAAGTTTGGAAATGTACAAAAAACGCCTGCATCAGCCATGAATCCGATTATCAAGCCATGGCCTTTTCGAGGATGGGGAATTGATTTGATCGGACAGATTTATCCATCATCAAGCAAGGGTCATAAGTTCATATTGGTGGCAACAGATTATTTCACTAAGTGGGTCGAGGCGGTTCCTTTGAAGATTGCCGATTCCAAAAATATGGTGGAATTCGTTAAGGAGCATATTATATATCAGTTTGGTATTCCTCAAACTATCACGACCGATCAGGGAACTATGTTTATGTCTAACGAATTTCAAGATTTTGCTGCTAGTATGGGTATTAAATTATTAAATTCTTCTCCTTATTATGCGCAAGCCAATGGTCAAGCAGAGGCATCAAATAAGAGTATTATCAAAATCATCAAGCGAAAGATTGATGAACAACCAAGGCGATGGCATCTAACATTGACCGAATCGTTATGGGCATATCGGATGGCCTGTCATGGATCTACTAAATTGTCTCTGTATCATTTGGTTTATGGACATGAAGCTGTTTTGCCTTGGGAGATCAAAATCAGATCGAGACGAATATCGGAACAAGGAAACTTGACTGCCGATGAATATAAAAGTTTGATGAATTTTGAGTTGGACGATTTGGCTGAAACCGATTGAGAGCGTTGCAGAATATTGAAAATAATAAAGTGCGTGTTGCTAAGTATTATGATAAAAAGGTTAAGCCAAAAGAGTTCATCGAGGGAGAATTGGTCTGGAAACTGGTTTTGCCGATAGGGACTAAAAGTTCTAAGTTTGGAAAATGGTCGCCTAACTGGGAAGGTCCCTATCGAGTAAATCGGTGCGTTCCAGAAAATGCGTATATTTCGGAAACATTAGAAGGAGAAGAGTTTTTGAAAGCGCTTAATGGAAAATATTTGAAGAAATATTATCCAAGTATTTGGGTAGATACATAGAGCCGATATTCTAAGTAATATCGTCTAAGATAGCCGATACGATATGTATCGCCTTAAGGGCAAGAGTTTTCAAAAGCGCTTAATGGAAAATATTTAAAGAAGTATTATCTAAGCATTTGGGTTGATTCTTAAAGCTGGTATTTTAAGTAATATCGTCTAAGATAGCCGATACGATACGTATCGCCTTAAGGGCAAAAATATACACAAAATAAATGTTTATCGACGGTCGACATCGTCGGAACCAACCAAGTTCATCGATGACCAATGTCATCAGAGCAATGCAGCTAAAGAGTCTAACTATTACAAGAATTTGCGGATCATCTCGATCGCGCCCAATCGGATGTTGTCTATTCTTTGGATCTCTTCCAGATCTTCCACATCGAAGCCCGGGATGTTTTTGATGCTTCTATGAATTTAACGAACTTCCTCCAGGCGTTTGTTCAAACTTTTCTGTGCCGATTTGATGGAAGCTGGAATCTGGTTGATTTCATCTTGAGTCTCCGACATCTCCTTACGGACTTCTTCGAGCTGTTTCAGCAGTTCAGCTTCAACGCTTTGGAGATGCTTCATCCGATTCTCTAGCTGCGCTGGTTTGGCTTCCAAAGTCTTGATCTGTGCCTGCATAGTTTTCAGCTCATCTCTGCCGTCGTCGCGCTTCTTGGTTAAGTCTTGTTGAGCCAACCGATCCGATATTCTTGGCGAGCAGCAGAGACTTGGGGTTGGTGCCCTTCAATAAAGGCCGCAAGGATGATTGTGTTTTCTAGCTCCGATGGCAGCCGACCTTTCAGTTCCTTGAAGATTTGGCGAATTGGTTCGGCATCTTCAACAAGGATGGCAATGCTCTTGTTCAAATGGTTCAATACTTCTTGAAGCTTTGCCTTGATCTCATCGGAGATGGTCGAAGACGATTGTGCGGAGCTGACTTCTTCTTCTCCGATGGCGGCGTCCAAATCGAACGATGTGAAGCTCATTGCCGAAGGATCGTGTGCCTGAAAAAGAGTGTCAATAAAGTATGTTATTAAAATAGTAAATATTGACACAGGATGAATCGGTACCAGTTTGAATTGACCCTCCCGGACGTAATCAGGGATTACTTGAGGCAACGCAATGTTTGTGCTGGGAGCTTCCATTTGAGTTTGGGTTGGTTCAATCGGAGGAGGCACTGGAGGAGTTGTTGTTGTTAATTGCTCAGGAATGGCCTCCGATTGAACATTTGCAGCCGGATCTCCGATTTGTTCAGAGATAGCCTCCGATTGGACAGTTGTACTTGGCTCCTCGATGATAGGTTGCGGAGTAGGAATCTATGATTGAAATCGGTCGGATTAGATTTACCTGTTGGGCCGATTCTGCCTGTATGACTTGGGCTGGAGCTGGTTGAAGATCGGGCAATGTGATATTTGTTTGCTGAAAAAGAAATTGTTATTGCCGATTTATTTTGCAAAGAAATATGAGATAAATGAAATTGGATTGTTATTGATACTGCATCAAGAAGCATTCTTACACCCTCAGCGGCCTTTTGTGCAGATTCTTCGGCTGGGCGGGAAGTCGATTGGCCGAGACTTTTTCTGGGAGGCTGTATGGAAGAGGTATTTTCTTAAGGTAAGGATCGAAAGTGAGAATCGAAAATGAGAATCGGAAGAATGAGAATCGTACCGCGCGGCTTTTCTTCGGTTTCTTTGGTGCATTCATTGTAGTAGGGGCGGTTTTTCTCTTGCCTTTGCCATCCATAATGTCCTTCAAAGATGGGGCGGAAGAGCCGATTCTTGGATACGGAGTCTTGATAAAGTATTGGATCGGCTTTCCGCTATTGCTCACCGATGGTGCGTTTTCTTCAACCGGCTGTTAAAAAGGTGGGATTCAGATTATGGAGAGCTCGTTTAAGTAAAGATGAATGGAAGTGGGAAGGTTTCAAAATACTTACAGGATTTTCCATGGCCTCAAAATCGGAATCAATGAGTATGCAATAGGTGATGGCAGGAAGTCTAAACATATGAAAACGAAGCTCTTTCCACCAATTTCTGAAAAGCCTGGATGAGAAGCTTGTGCATAGTCATTCTGGTATTTCAAAATTGTCTTGGGGGGCAAGAGATAAAACCCTATCCATCTCCAGGGATGTTGAAATCGATTCTCTGTGCTTGATTTTATCGGAGAAGTAAAGGCCGATCGGGATTTGACCAAACCCCAATTGACGAGCAGCCACTGATGGATTGTAGAATTCATAGGACGTGGTCTTACGGCCGAATGCAATGTTGCTACCCAGAATAGCCGGTGTGATGAAAGACTTGAGGATTGGCATGATCGATGTCAGTTCATTTTGAATGTTGAATAAGGGCAGCTCATAGTCACGATCGGGATCACCGTAAGCGAAGAAGCTGAAGCGCTCCAATGCGATCCCATGGTAAAAACTTTCAAAGTAGCTGGCCATATCTTTTGACTCAAGCCTTGACCCAGGGCAGGCCGATGCTGCTTCTCCAAATGACATGCATCAGCGAGTGGTTACATCTTCCTCTTCTGCATAATAATTTGGAAATTGGTGTTCCTTGAAGTTACATTGGAAAGTGGATCAGAACTGTGTATGCAACCATAGCTGGATAAACCACCAGGGTCCTCCGATATGTCCGACTGCTTGGCCGTCCAACAATCTGGCAGATACCTGGTGGAGAAGATGATAAACAGCTCCGAGAAGAAGACGACCAAGGGGGACCGATTCGCCACGAGATAGTGCTTCTGCAATTGCTTGCATATTGGAGGTAGCACCAAGGGTTGATCCGCAAAATACAAATCTTTCCAACCACATGTTGAGGAAGGCTGCATGTTCTCTATCTCCGATAGTGCCGATTTTGCAGTGATCGGCAACGTATTTCTTCCAACCTTTGGAGCCTGTGCCTACTAGTTTGCGGTTCAGTGTGTTGGAAAGCCTTCCTGGGTTCATGGCGTTGATGGTATTGAGGCCGGTCAGCATGTGCACATCCATGAGTGTTGGCGTCATCGGACCGTGACCAAATATGTAAGCATTTAAGGCATCGGACCAAAAGAGGGAGGTAGCGGCCAGTAAATTCTCGTCCTTGACCATATCAGCAAGAGAGAGCGTGAGACATTGGCCTATATCTTTTTCATCCCAAAAGGGGGATTTGGCAGTTTGTATTCTGAGGAACCAGTTCCTCCATCCTGGACGCTGCCAGGCCATGATCGGAAGGAGCCGGCCCATTCGGCAACTTGCCGGTCCGATCCTTTAAAAGGGAGTCTCTCCGATTCCATGTTTATCAGGTCCGTCGGATCGGGATCACCCATTGGGCCAAGATAGTACCCGGCTTCGACATGAGAGACGGGAATGACCAGACTGTTCTTAAGATGCTACAATCCAAAAAATAAAATAATAAATGCGGAGATCGAGGCTCGTAAATAGTTCTGAAAAGGAAATGCAGAGATTAAAATGGAGATTTTGAGTGATTTTTACCTCAGGAACTTGATGATCAGTATCCGCCTTATCAAGAGGAGCCGCCATTGATAAAAGAAATGGATCTACAATGAACAGTAATATGAAGAGGAAAAGACCTAAGGGATTGCAGAAGAATGCAGTAAATCACAGATGCGTGGTATGGATCATATGCGGAAGAGTTCCTTACCTGATTCGCGGCAAAAAATTGAAGCTTGGAGATCGCAGAGTCGCCGGATGAAAGCTTACGGAGGTGACAATGGCGGACGAGCAGACGCAATAGCAGATGCGAGTTGGGGACGACGGTTCGGATCTGCATTTATAGAGCTTATGGAGAAGAAACTGCCTGAAGGCCACGGCGCCGAATCCGCACGGGATTCGAGGATTACAACAGTGAAGGGTGCGGGTTTCCATATACTATTCGCTGCCAGGGTCATCATTGCTCGGAGAATTTTGGAACAAAATAATATTTTATTCCAAAATTGGGGGGCATGTGTTGACACGAGATTTTGACTCGGCTGGAGTTGTGCGCAACGAAAATGACGCAGAGGCCAAGTTTGATTCTGAGTCAGCCTCCGATTCCGATCAGAGTACGTCCGATAGGAGTCCTGATCGGACACGGGAAGGAGAAGGCTGGAGCACGTACGACTTCTGAAGGGAGGTGCATCTGGAAGCTTCTTCAGGGCCTGATTGCGTGTCAAGATTTGTAGTAGATCTAGTAGTTTAAGATTAGATTGCTTTAAATAAATTAGAGATATTGTCGTAGCCGGCAAGTTTTAGTTAGATTTCTAGGGTATAAATATGAGCCCTGCACCATTGTAAAGAATGTTCACACAACCAATCAATCAAACACAACTTTCGGCCTCACGTGCCAACAAAATCTTTTCATCGACTTTTTCAGCAAGCAGAGCTGCATCATCTTGACCTCCGGTTTGTTTGTAAGTCCAACACCCTATCGAATTCATCTAGGCTTTAGATTGAGGCGTATAGCCCTTTTTCGTTTAGTTAATTCATCAATTTATCAAGTTGTTCTAGGCTTTAGATTGAGGTGTATCGCCCTTCTTCGTTTAGATCACTCACCCTTTTACCGTATCTTGTTGATTTTATCATATCGGCTTACATCTATCAGAGAAGATCTATTCTGCTTTATTGTTATTCAAATTTCATAATAGATCTGTTCATATTGATTATATAGCTGATTTAGATTAAATAAGCAAGTTATGTCGGATGTTTGGACCCGGCAGTCCACACAGGGTAGCCTACGTGGTTGATTTGTTGAGGGACAGATCGAGGATCAGAAGCCGATGGTAACACAAGACGCAAGGATTGAACAGGTTCGGGCCGTCGAGATGACGTAATACCCTACGTCCTGTGTTGGGGGCGATTGTATTGCTGTGTATGAAGTTCCTGAAGGATCTCCGTAGTTGGGTTCTGTCCTAGGTTTCGTAGATGTTGTGTATGATCGTGTTCTGGAGGGGTCTCAAGGCGCCTTATATAGTCCGGCTGCCTTGAGTTACAAGTCGGCTAGAGATCGTAACCTACCCGAAATACAAGGATTCGATCCTATAACGATTACAGATATCTTTCCCTATAATTTCGGCTAGTTTATCTTGATCTCCGAGCTTCTTGCGGGATACGCCGTCTTCTTCCTTGCCGCGCGCGCCGTCGCGCCCATCCGGTTCGCCCGACTGGTGGGCCTCCCGACTGGTGGGCCACCCAGTCTGACAAACCGATCCAGTTGCACTCGGATTGGGCCGCCCCTTGCTGGTTGGGCCAATCCGCCTTCTGGGTACCCCTGGGGGTCTACCCCCGACAAGCCCCCGAGTAGTACGTGGTTGAGGGACAAGTCGGCGAGGTCGTGCTGTCTGATGAGCGTCGAGCCTGCTGCAGTTGGAAGCGAAACCGCGTGATACTGGAGAGAAAAGAGCCGTCTGCAACGGATGCACCGCGAGGTGCGTCCGTTGGCCGTAGCCCCCGAGCCTTGAAGCGATTCTGAAGGAATCGGTCCAAGGGTTAGTAGCCTTCTTCTGAGGTCGTCAGACAATCAACGGATGCGCCGCGAGGTGCGTCCGTTGGCCGTAGCCCCCGAGCCTTGAAGCGATTCCGTAGGAATCGGTCCAAGGGTTAGTCAAGGAGCATCTGGCTAGATCACCCGACGTTAATTTCGGCGCCCAGCCCCCGAGCGTGAGGGCCGGGTCGAGCTGTCCGAGGCACGCCGAGTAGTCGTCCCGGCGCCAGCCCCCGAGCGTGAGGGCTGAGCACGCCGAGTGGTCGTCCCGGCGCCAGCCCCCGAGCGTGAGGGCTGAGCACGCCGAGTGGTCGTCCCGGCGCCAGCCCCCGAGCGTGAGGGCTGAGCACGCCGAGTAGTCGTCCCGGCGCCAGCCCCCGAGCGTGAGGGCTGAGCACGCCGAGTAGTCGTCCCGGCGCCAGCCCCCGAGCGTGAGGGCTGAGCACGCCGAGTGGTCGTCCCGGCGCCAGCCCCCGAGCGTGAGGGCTGAGCACGCCGAGTAGTCGTCCCGGCGCCAGCCCCCGAGCGTGAGGGCTGAGCACGCCGAGCAGTCGTCCCGGCGCCAGCCCCCGAGCGTGAGGGCTGAGCACGCCGAGTAGTCATCCCGGCGCCAGCCCCCGAGCGTGAGGGCTGAGCACGCCGAGTAGTCGTCCCGGCGCCAGCCCCCGAGCGTGAGGGCTGAGTCGAGGGTCCGTCAAGTCTTCGTCTTCCTCGTCATACGGTAGCGCCAGCCCAGTACTCAAAAGCACTCAGCTAGCGATCCTTATGGAGTGTAGCGCCAGCCCGAGTGCTGCAAAGCACTCGGCTAGCGGCGATGTCGGAGTGGTCCAGCCCCCGAGCGTAACAGGCAAGCTCGGGATCCAAACCTATGCCCTGCAATGAAGATATGAAGGATAGGTAGTATATGGTGTAGCAAATGCTAATTCTGGAGAAAAACATTCGGCGTTGTATGTAATAAAATTTCTACTTCCAACTCTTTAAGTCTATTAATTTCCTCGGGTAGTTATCCTGTTACGTTTATGCACCTGATCCCCGATAGCCGTAGTCCATAGCGCAGGGAGCTGGGCCGCATGCACGCGTAGTAACGTAGGCGTACGGAAGAGTCGAGGCTTCACGGATTAAGGCGTGTGCTTCCCAAGTACTTTAGCGACTCGTACAAGAGTGGAAAAAGAAATAAACGATGGAGAAAAATGCAATATGCGTCCGTTGGGTGTAGCCCGACTGCTCGTGTAGCGCTCGGGCTGTATAAGCAGTCGGGAACAAACCAAGGGTAGTCGGCGATGATTATGGAGAAATATGGCGAAGTATGGAGATATGCGGTGACCGAGAAATATCGTAAAAAGTATTTAAATATGACTTAGCTTGATTCGTGTCCGAGGTAGAGAATCGGCATGTTGTCCTTGCTTGTGGGCTGATAAGCCCTTGGGCATCATCTTGTCGTCACGTCCGAGTAGTCGACTAGTTCCCCCCGGCTGGTATGCCCCATCCGAGTGGTCGAGGCCATCGTCGGCGAGCAGCATAGCGAACGTCGTTTGGAGTAAAAGAGTCGGCGCTGGGTGGTCGAAGCTGTTGTCGGTCTGCCGGAGAGTGGCATGGCAGACTCGGCGCTGCAGCGTGTGCTGAAGCAGTCGGCGTATTGGCGAGGCACCCTGTCGATGCTGTTTGGAGGATCAGCGTGTACGTCTCCCCTAGCCCGTAGGGCATAGTTGTCGGCGTGTGTTAGCAAACACCGGGAAGTCGACACTCGTCCATTACTCGTGTACCAGAGCTGAATGGTCGAAGCTGTAGTCGCCATGTGAAGTCGGCGACACAGATCCATGGAGTCGGCGTGTCATCTTTGAAAGTCGGCGACTTGATCTTGCATGTGGGCCGTGAACCCCCCAGGTGCCGTCTTCGTCGTCGCCGAGTGGAGGATGTCATGACTGCCATGCATACATGCAATCTGTATACAGGCGCCGGTGACGAGCGCTATGTAGATCAATATGACCGTCCGCTCCTTTGCATCGAGCCTCCCCGGAACAGAGCGCCGCCGCCGAGTAGTACATGAACTCGCCATGGAACGGCAGCCGCAAATCCCGTCCGCAGCCACGAATGATTCGCCAGCGGCAGGCTCGTGCTCAAGTACTCGCTCATGCATACATGCAAATAAACGTGAATAAGAGAAAAGGAGATTAGAAAAAATTAGATGCTTCATGCATGCATATGCACGTCCAGCACACAAGGAACAAAGAAGATTGGAAAATTAATAAAGGCTATGCTCTTCCGAGTAGATTCTGCGCCGCGCGGGCGTGTTGAGAAATCGGCGACGTTGGCTCCGTCCCCATGGATGGTCGGCGGCGTGTAGTGGCCCGTAGTCGAGGACTCGGTCATGCTACAGATCGGCGGTGCTGCGCAGCATGCAGCTTTTGCACCCTGTTGATTCCGTGGAGTTTGCCGGCGCGGATGTCAGGCCTTGGTACAGTGCGTTCGTCAAGCCGATGCAGCCATCCGAGGCGGTGAATGCCCTTCTTTGCATGCTGGCGTACACTCATGAATTGGACAGCTTGGGTCGCATCCTCTTCCTTGCAGGACTGGACGACCCCACAGCTTCACCTGTGCATCTGGTGGCCGTCTCCGGCGGCGTGCGCTCGCCGATGCCAAGGCCCAAAAGCATGCATGTGGGCATGCGGATTGGAAACAA
>CM014273.1:47865440-47956353 GCA_004135705.1 Alloteropsis semialata
ACTAATGCTCCCTTTATTTCCGGGCCCAATTGGTACCGGGACTAAAGACCGAACCAAAGGCGGTTTCTCTACTCGTATCCATTGGGCATTTTAGGCGCGCTCACATAAGCCCGACACGAAACGCAAGTGGTCTGCAGAACCTGCTAATGCTGATTTTGCAGGCGGGCATTCCCGCGCCTGCTTGCATCCCTAATTGTAGCCTTGTATCATTGCACGTATAAATATTGTGTTCACGCATACATAAGCCTTGCCATACTCCCCATGAGAAGGCAAAACCTTCCTTCCATTCCCATTCATACAAAAAGGCCCCTCGCTAGCTCCTCTTATAAAATTGTGATATCAGATGTCTCCCCGTAAAAGAAAAATCATGCCAATGGATCGATCCTTAAACTTTTTTTTTTGGCAAATCACAGGAGCTTCGTTACTTAATCACAGGGATATTACAATCCTTGCTAACTGCTTCCATTAGCTAGTTCGGGAAACAGCCAGCCCAGGATAAAGAAGGGCAGATGCTGAAGCTTTACTCGCACACAAGTGAACTACCTCATTGCCTTCCCTATTAATAACAAAAGAAATATCAAATGAACGGAAAACCCTGCTACTACGCTCCTTGATTTCTTGCCAGAGACCTGCAGTAGCACATCGTCCACCATCTCCAGATCGGAGCAAAGCCACTAGAGCACAATTATCAATCTCCGGAATCACTTGCTCCATTCCAAGCTCTTGGGCCAGAATCACACCATCTAGCGCTGCCAGTGCTTCACTTGTTAACACATCAAGGTAAGGTAGGTGCCTGTAAAATCATGCTGCTGCCACCACAATCTGCGAGTTCCTCACAACCGCGCCACCTGCTCCCTCGCCAGTTGCCGATACGAAGGCACCATCAGTTTGACCTTCGCCCACCCCGCTGGTGGCTTCTTCCACATTACCAATCATGTCATCCAGCATTTGCGCCACATGCCGCACCGCTGCACTTGGGGTTCCATCGGTCACGTCCATGCCTTCTCGCATTTCTCTCGGACCATAGCGACCAGACGCCACATATGATCATGGCGGCATCAGAGTCCAAGCAACAATCACCTGCGAGTAAGTCCTTCGCCCACGTACACATATGCAAATCCAGTAGCTTTAGGGGCTGCTTGGTTCTCCGCCAGCACGCACTTGCCATGCTACTTCAGTACACATATGCAAATCCAGTAGCTTTAGAGGCTGCTTGGTTCTCCGCCAGCACTTGCCAAGCTACTGAAGTAGCAGCCACATATGTCTTGGATGGTGTTTGATTGGTGAATAACTAATTACAGTCACATGCAAAAAAACAACTCAACTCTGCAGCTTTTCACGCCACACTTTGTGGCCCAGATTTTGAGCGCCACCGAATGTGGCGAGCCACCATTTGGCGTGGCATGTGGAGGCGTGCAACCAAGCAGCCCCTTGCCCCCTTGCTCACCAAACCTTGAGAAACAGGGGCGGATCCAAGGGGGGGCAGAGGGGGCTGGAGCCTCTACCCATGAATTTCATGGAGCCCCCTCAACAATTTTTATCCATGGTTGAAAGGAAAAAAAATATGGAGGAAGGGGAGAGAGGAAGAAAAAGAACAAATTGAGCCTCTCCTTCTCTCAATTTCTATATTCACACTATTGAAAAAGTGTTTTGGCTTAAACCAGATACGCATTAAACCAACTCACGTGCGAGAAACTGGACTTTTGGACGCAATATCTCATTTCCAGTCTATTAACGGAGGTTGGCGCTCTAGGCCGAGATGGGCAGTGGAGCGCGCACCTCCCAGGGATGTCACTTTTCGTCGGTGACGTCCGGGCCCACCCGCCCGAGAGGCATCCCAAAGCGTACCACGGACAAGTCAAACAGCTGCACACGTGGCGCGGCCCCCTGGGCTCTCTTATCCTCTGTGGCGGGGGAGAAATGACGCCCCTGCCCTCCGAAAAGCACACGAAAAGCGAGCGCGGTGGGCCCCGCCGCCTCATCCCCTCGGCTCGCTCGCGCTCGTTCTACGCTACCACTATGCTTGCTGGCTTCCTCTTTCTCTTCTCCGTTCTCCCCACCCCTGGCATATCCCATTCTGTCTCTCCTCTCGCGCCGCTGCATCTCTCTCCTGCTCCCGCGCGCCCTTTCTCTCTCCTCGGCCCCCTTTCTCTCTCTAAAAAAGTTGTTTTTAACTGGTTCTTCTGGGCCCTTCCTAGAAGCTCCTGGGTTTCTGTTGCCAGGCCGACCACCCCGTGGAGGGGCTCGGTGGGCGGCCGCTTCGGCGGATCTGAGGCTGATTGATTTGCCTTTGCCTCCGGTGAGTGATTCTTCTTCCCCCTTGTGGCGGGGTTTCGGGTGTAGGATCGAGCTTGTAGGAATCCAAGCTTCTGATTTGCGTTTCGGTGTTTCCTATGTGCCCGGCTTCGATTCTAGTTGGGTCTTGGCTTATGACTAGCTTCGTGCGGATTAGTAGCTTTAGAAATCGCCTTTCTACAATATTTTCTGAGTCAGTTTGGGTCATGTTCTGTTCAGGATGTTCTCCGAATCGCCCAAATGGCAGCTTTCGCAAAAAAAAAAAATCGCCCAAATGGCAGCTTTCCTTTTTTATTTGTGAATGAAAAATCATCCTTTTTTCTTGAATAACTGTAAAAGGATTTCTGCTGAATATGTCACTGTGCACTTGTTTCAGCGCGGTACATAAATATTGCAAGAACCGTTTTCGTATTGTTTTTTCTTCTTCCTGATTCTTAAGTTAATTTTTCCTTGCCTATATGATTCGTTAAAATCTGTATTGTTTTATTTATATCCGCGCGTTGTGTCTTGAGTGCAAAGATGTGAATTTACTGATCTGAAAATGTTCATACTTTTAGTATTTTCGCATGAGCACGCTTGCAGAAAATATTTGATTTTTCCCCCTCTCAAACGAGAGTTTTCCACTGTATTCACCTTTATTTCTTGGTTTGCACACCTAAGATTGTCTTTTTACTCTGGAACCTTCTATGCAACTCTTTAATTATTTTATGGTGCAAAAGTAACCCTCTTCCTTTTCTAGAATAGTTTAACTTAAATAAAATTATCACTGAGCCGTGTTTTTTTTTCATTGGTCCAATCATTCCTGTGGCATATGTTTCGTCTCAGGATAGTGTTGCTCGTGCTGTCCTTGGTTGCATGGAAAAGTGGAGATATTACAGAATAGGAGTTTCTAATGAAACCAAGTCTGACTATAATTTGTGTCTTGGGATGGTTGGCTTCCTTCTTCTTTTTTCACATTATCTCTTCTAGGAATCGCAGTACCTAGTGACCTCGTGGCGTTCTTGCAATCAGTGAGTGGGGGGCTCGAATTATATAATTTATGCTGAGAATAGAAGATTCTAAGACTAGTTGCCTGTAGTTTTGTAGTGGGATTTGCCATTCTTTATGCCTTGGTCGGCAAATTGGGGCGGAGTCTACGGATTTGTGAGTCAATTGATACCTAGAATTGTCTCAATGCAGATGGCGGCTATATGTCCTAATTAGGAAGTAAATCTATATTATCCATGATTTTATATTGCTGGCAGCTGATGCAAGATGTTGATGTTGAAACATGTTTTGAATTTCTCATTGTAACCGCCAGTAGCAAATTTCTGTCATCACGTCAGTGTCACACTATCATCTACTCACCAAATCATGTGTGGGTACTAGTTCATAAATATAAGTGCTTACAATTACAATAATATTCCTGTTCCTGTTGTGAAAGAGTCAGAATGGTTATTGCTGTATTCTTTTCAATAGTTGCTTACCGACACTTAACAGGTTCCTTGTAAACTTGATTGATCAGGAAACCCTGAAGAAGAGTTCGTTGGCAACATAACTTCTCCTGAAGCGATTTGAAGTCTGCTGATAGGAATCATGGGTGCTCTCTGCGATTTCTGCGGGGAGCATAGGTCCATGGTTTATTGCCGATCAGATGCAGCATCCTTGTGTTTATCATGTGACCGTAATGTACATTCAGCTAATGCTCTTTCTCGGCGCCACACAAGGACCCTTTTATGTGATCAGTGTGCTTCACAGCCTGCTATGGTCCGTTGTCTAGTGGAGAATGCCTTTTGCCAAAATTGTGATTGGAATGGCCACAGTGCAGGATCCTCAACTACCGGACACAAAAGGCAGACTATAAATTGCTACTCAGGGTGTCCGTCATCTGCAGAACTTTCTAGAATCTGGTCCTTTGTTTCGGATATTCCTAATGTAGCACCTGAGCCAAACTGTGAGCAAGGAATTAGCATGATGAGCATCAGCGACGGTGGTGTCAGTAATCAAGACAATGCTGCAGGGGACAATAATTTTTTAGATATAGCTAGTGCAACACTTATGAGTGATCTTGATACCTGTGACAAGCCTTTGGTTGGCTCTTCTTCAGGAGCTGGAGTGAACCTGCTTCCACTTGCTACTGATCAGACAGCTGGATCCGTGGATTCAACAACACCTAAGGTGCTCTAAGGCTATTCACATATCCCTGATACCTCGTATATAGAATTAATTATTCACCTCTGCTGCTGCATATTCTACTTCCATGTGCAATATATGTAAGATAATCAATGACTTCCCCCTCTACAGCTGATGATTATTTTCTTTTGTATCATCTGTTGTCTGCTTGTAACGATAGAACAATAAATTATAAACAAAAGGATTAATAATAAGTTTATGCATGTATCATGCATGAAAATACTGATGTTTCTGATATTGTATAAATAATCGCATATCCTTGTCTATCTGATGAAAAACTGGGCATATCACTTTTGTTATTTTTCATTATGTGGCATCCACATCTGAATCTTTTTCTGATATAGTTTATGTTACCTAGCCACAACTTAGCAACTCCTTAACTGAGCAATCTGTATTCTATCTATGCCCTTTTTTGCTTTCTTTAGTTGTGACAGTTCACAGCTAAGGTCGGTGGAAGGACTTATTCAATCTTGTCGTATGATATTTCTTTGTATGGCATATGCAAAATTTGCAGGCCTTTTTTTCCCATTGCACTGTCCCTTTTCAAATACTAATCTGTCACTAATGTGTTGTAGGATTGCCTTGTGCAGGTGCCCTATACGCCAGATAAAGATATGTTCAGCAAGGACAGCATATATGAAGATTTTTGTGTGGATGATGTTGACCTTGCTTTTGAAAATTATGAAGAGTTATTTGGTACCACTCATATTCAAACAGAGCAACTCTTTGATGACGCTGGGATTGACAGTTACTTTGAAGTGAAGGAAGTGCCTTCTGGGATTTCTACTGAGGTTTGTAGTTTGTTGGTTTGCCAATCAACTGAACCAATTTCATATTCCTCCTAATCTGTGTAACTCAAAAGATGTTTAATTTCATGTTACCTCATCAAAATACAATCGAAGGACCTACCACAAAGTTGATCTGAGTGATAAGTTTTCCATGTGCGACTATAATCCTTATTTGAGAAAAGCAGCCAAGATACTTAAGAAGACTGGTAGATTGTTTGTCATTGACCTCATACTTTCAGGCAAACTTTTTATACTAGCAGTCTAGAAGATATGGTACATGGGTCTAGGTTTTCTTTTCTGTTTTATCTGTGAATTTTAATTAACAAACTCTTCAGACTTTGTACTTTTTTTTGAAGTGAATAAAAACCAGGAGCAGTCTTTCCTTCTTCATGTCTGTATATTGGGTGCTAAGTTGAGCATGTGCCAAGTAATGTATTTTGTATTGTATTCAAGAAGTAACCATATCTAATTGTAAACTGTAATTTATAATCATTTAAATGCTTATCATTGGATCTGTAATCCATTTGCTGTTATTTCAGAGTTTTGTTTGCACATAATTAGACCTTTTGCTTTTGTGTTTCATTATATAATTAATATGGGGTTCACGTCTCATTCTTTTCAGCAGCCCAAGCTGACTCAGCCTGCGAATAGTAATGCGGTATCTGCTGACTCTGGGATGTCAAACCCAGGAGTGAAAGGTGATTCCAGTCTTTGCATCCCTACGAGGCAGGCTAAGTCCAGTCTGTCTCTTTCCTTTTCTGGTTTGACTGGTGAGAGCAGTGCTGGAGATCACCAAGATTGTGTGTTATCATCATTGCTCCTTATGGGTGAGCCTCACTGGCAGCCTCCTGGCCCTGAGGGCTCAACTGCTGGAGGTAGCAGAGACAGTGCTATCACACGATACAAGGAGAAGAAAAAGAGAAGAAAGTAAGTTCATCTCTTATAAATCCTTGTGTGTTTTTGTAACATTGTACTGGTTTGTACCATACAGCAACTTAATGATGAAATTTTACTTGCAATATGTTTTAGCATAATCATGTTTTAACTCAATGTAGCATTCTAATGATCATTTGTTCATTCTGTCAGGTTCGACAAGAAGATCAGGTATGCTTCTCGCAAGGCTAGGGCAGATGTGAGAAAGAGGGTGAAGGGACGGTTTGTTAAGGCTGGTGAAGCATATGACTATGATCCTCTTAGCCAAACAAGGAGTTACTGAAGCATGTGACTTTTTTCCCATGCTAGATAGCGAACTTAAACCAAGGCTCATTGCAGCTGGCACAAAAGCACCAACACTCCAAGCGGGCACGACAACTTGCTTTGAATGGAAAAAAGGTGAAAGCAGCCTGCAAAACAAAAAAAAAATAATTAAAAAAATATTTGGATGTTCCAGAAGTTTTTGGAATGCGGTTCCACCTTTTTCCTCCTGTACAGTGGATGGAATTGGCATCTTTCGTTGCTTTTTGTGGGAGCGATTTGAGTCACTCTTCACCTTTTGTGAATTAGCCTGAAATCTGAATTCGACTAAACAGATAGGTTGCATTTTGATCTCCACTGTGCTGACTGTGGCATTGGTCCACGACTCCACGTACGATCCTCTGGTGTTTTTGGCGGTGTTCTTCCAGATTAGGCAGATGGTTGTAGATGTGACCTATGAAATTTCCTACTGTACTTTGTTTATTATTCTGATGTAAACTTTGCTGGGACCTGGAGTGTTTCTGCTACTATGAATGTGTAAATACCAGGTCGGAGAAAAACTGGTCTATTTGATCTTTCCAGGCAGCGATGGAGCTCATGTAACTGGACACCAAATTTTTGTGCTCACTCTGCCCAACCTCCAACCCGACTCACTATTATTATTTGTACTGAGCAAGTGATCATGTGCTCAAACCTCAGACACATCCTTTTATAAACAAACGACAATGTTTAGCGAACAATACTGTTCTATGATTTTGTTGAAACTTTTGGTATGGCACCTAGCAAAACTTTTGGGATCATGGTATCGCTTTATATTGTCAAAAGTTTTTATGGTACACGGCTCTTGTAATTCACTGAGTTAACTTAAATTTCTACGTAGATAACAATGACATTTTAATTGGATTATTACCCGTTGTGCATTTCACCTTCTCCCAGTTAATAGTTTTCATTTTTGTATTTTTACACATTGTCTGCTCATAATATTGTGTTTTTTTATTGAATAGGTAGCTCTATGTATCATTTCTTTAAAAAGAAGATAGTATTGTGTTCGTTTGATCTTTTTATAATCATTTAGCACTACCATTCACATGAAAATGAGAGTGAAACTGCCCCATGCCGGATAGTAGTATTTGTTGGTCTAATGCTGGTACAAACTCCTGCTGGCTGCTGCAATGACAACTTACACTTTGGTAACTCTCTTTGAGAGTTAAGACAAACACAACCGCACTTCAGAGCCAAGCAAAGGCATGCTGATGGATAAAACAAGGGAATATGTTTGCATCAATAAAAGGTTACTGAAATGACACATCAACAAGCTAGCTTATATTATTTTTACTTTTATCCGAAGAAATCCGGATGAACCAACAGCTAATGTGTATATTCATCTATGTGTAGCAACAAACAATAGTCGAACCTAATCGTATAGATGCAATTCACACCAAGCCCCCTGATACCGCAACATCAGATATTGGCAACGTATCAGGTGCAAACCAACCTTCCCGTGTAAACTATGCAAACCTCAATCTGGACCACATGATCTTGATCCAAGGGGGCACGTAGAGAGAGGTGGGAGGGGGATTTGCAAAATCACCGCCCACCCTTAATCACAGCAAGATCACTTTTGCAAATCCCCCCTCCCAGCTCTCTCTACGCGCCCCCTTGGATCAAGATCATGTGGTCCAGATTGAGGTTTGCATAGTTTGCACAGGGAGGTTGGTTTGCACCTGATACGTTGCCCAAATATTGTGCGTTGTTCACACATAAGTTAACTCATTTTTTAGGATTTAGGGTTCAGGGTTTTATAGTTTAGTTAGGGCGGGCGGTGAGCGTGGTAGCCTTAAGCAGACCTCCGCCCGTCCGCGAAGCGCCGGCCTCGCTCACCCCTGCCTTGTCACCACTGCGGGCGGATGCGCCAGCTCCGCCTGCCCCTGCCTCGCCGAGGGCGGATGCGCCTGCTTCGCCCGGCCCCACCTCGTCGCCGCTGTGAGCGGATACGCCGGCTTCGCCTGCCCCCGCCTCGTCGCCGTCGAGGGCGGATGCGCCTGCTTCGCCCGCCCCCGCCTCATTGCCGCCGCAGTCCGATGCGCTGGCTTCGCCTACCCCCGCCTCGTCGCCGCCACGGGAGCTTGGCTGCACAACCGCGGCGCCCCCGCTGCGGTTCTACACAAGGAGCCGCCTCAAGAAGCCTGGTCAGGAGAGGGAGTCGAATGTGTCCCTGACCTCGGAACCGGCCAGCTCTGCGACGGAATTCATCAACAATTTGCCAAGGGGGCCCTCCTGCCGCTTCCACACATCAACAAGCGTAGGAAGAAAATGCTGCAGCCACCTACTGAAGCACCTCGTCGAAGCCGCCGCATTGCTGGTCTGGAGGCTGCTACTACAACGGTATGCCCTGTACATCTGAAGAAACGGGTCATGAGAGCTCTTGATTTGGAGGTGGATGATGAAAAAGAACAAATTGATCAAAGGATCCTGGATGAATATGCCATGTGTTTCCGGCATCCCCTAGTGACTCCGCATACCAGAGCTCTTGCTGCCCTTTTTGGTTGGACACCTCCAGAAGATGACACCGCCTTTGGGGTGGTGGGGTGTTGGGCCTGAGTGTAGGTATTCTTTGACTCTGGTCGCTTAATCTCTTGGCCATATGGATCCAGCACATATATTGATGTGGAATGTTAGAGGGCTCAACTCCTTAGCAAGAAGAGATGCAGTGCGTGTTATTGTGGATTCCTCCAAAATTGACATTGTCTGTTTGCAAGAAACAAAGATGAATTCAGTAACCAGGGAACTCATCCTATCCATGCTAGGCAGTCAATTTGATAATAATTATATTTTTCTTCCTTCGGTCGGGGCCAGTGGAGGAATCCTTTGTTGCGTGGCGATCTCGCCTGGGGACCATGGGGGCAAGCCGGATCGACACTCACTGTGCTTCCGTTCTGTTCGCCGTCAGGTACTGCCTGGTGGTTAAAGTGCGTATATGGGTCTCAAGACAATCAAGCGAAAGTTGAATTTTTACAAGAGCTGCGGGACCTGCGGGTGCAGTGCACAGGTCCCTGGTTGGTGGCAGGCGACTTTAACCTCATTTATAGAGATGAAGATAAGAATAACACAAATCTGAACAGAGCTATGATGGGAAGGTTTAGGAGATGGATAAACGATATGGCAGTTGCTGAAGTTCCTCTTCATGGCCGTAAGTACACTTGGTCCAGCTCCTCCACTAGTGCTGATCCTACACTTGTGAAGCTAGATCGAGTGTTCTGCTCACCGGATTGGGATGACATGTTCCCTGGATGCCTCCTTCAAAGTGCAGCTTCTGACGATTCTGATCACTGCCCACTTATTCTCGGCCTCAGTGACAATCTACCTGGAAAAAGGCGCTTTCACTTTGAATCCTTCTGGCCCAGCATGGATGGCTTTATGGAAGCTGTCGAGACCACCTGGAACTCTGTTCAGCCCCGCCATTGCCCTGTGGAGAGTCTGTCCCTGAAACTCAAGGCAACAGCAAGAGGTTTGCAAAGTTGGAGTCAGAAGAAAGTTGGGCATATCAACGCCCAACTGTTTATGGCAAAAGAGATCATCCACCAATTTGATATTGCCCAGGAAAGCCACACCCTACAACCAAATGAATTATGGCTGCGCAATAACCTGAAAAAGCATGCTCTTGCCCTTGCTTCCCTTTTACGGACAATAACCCGCTTGAGATCCCGCATCGGATGGCTCAAAGAGGGTGATGCCAATACCAGATTGTTCCACATGCATGCTCGCCATCGAAAAAAGAAAAACTTCATTGCCAAATTAAAGGTGGATGATCGCATCATCACAGCGCATGAGGAGAAGGCTGAACAAATTCTGGAGTTTTATTTTAGCCTTATTGGTTCAGAATGCACTCGTGATAGGACTATTGACGGTCGTTATTGGTACACTTTTAGGGCTGATTTGACATTGGTTTTGGACTAATTCTTATACTAATCCGCCACTTGGCACCTGAAATAACCCCATTTTGAATATGTCTTGTATTTTGGAGCATGTTGTGATTTTACAGAAAATACGACATATTTTGTGGAATTTGACATGGACCAAAGTACCCACATGGATAAGGATTGAGGAGGACGGCTAGCACGCGAAAGATAGAGACGAGGCGAGCCAGAAGAGGCCCAGGCAGGCCGGCCGGCCTGGAGCCTCTGAGCCGGCCGGCCTAGCCCATTTTGGGGCCCGCTCGCGCTCCCCCTTCTTTAGCACGAAGTAAATGCAAATCCTAAGGGTTCCCTCCGCTGTCATTCCCCGAGGATGCCCTCAAGATGGAAAAAGGAGGAGGAGAGAGGATTAGATTAGATCTAAAATTATCATTGGAGAGAAACACAAGGAGAAGACGCCGCCGGAAGCCCTAGCCGTCGTCCGGGCGCCATCTCAAGTTGGAGGACAGCGAGGAGCTCATCTTCGTCGGAGGCTTCCATACCATGAATCGCGACGTAATGCCTAGCTTCATGGGGTAAAGTCCTTGTTTGTCCATGGGGTTGTAAGGAGATCTTGATTTGTAATTGTCGAATACTTTTATGAGATCAATCTATCATGTTCTTAGTTGATGGTGCTTTTTATCTTAATAGTTGGCCAACATCACCATGGGTGTGCATATCTCTCGCAGTCTTGCATGCTTAGATCACATCAATGTTTCGTGTTCCTATAGCTCGATAGGTGAGTACCCTCGTGTAGTGACAGTATGTGGGAGGGAAAGTGTTGAGTTTGGTTCACACCTTTGTCATTGATAGATTAGATTGGTTTTATCTTGCTTGGCGATTACATCTCATATTGATCCTAGACCCTATGGGCAAATGCTTCCATACCTTGCATACTCCTCTCTACCGCTCGTAACATTGATTAGGTTAGATTGTTCTTACTTTTATATATCATCATCCAATCAAAGAACATTTCTGCTAACATCATTAGTGCTTAGTTAAGCGTAGAAATCCCTTGTTTCGTGGATTGATAAACCTTGGGGGAATACTCTAAGGGAAAAGTTACAACCGATCCGTGCGCTTGTGGTTCGTAATTGGTGTGCCTAAGGGCCGTCAACAAGGACCATTGACCTCGACAGGCTAAACATTCCTAACTATAATCTTGAGGACTTTGAAGTACCTTTTACAGAAGATGAGGTATGGAACACCATCAAGCAACTCCGTCCTGATAAAGCTCCAGGGCCTGACGGGTTCACAGGGCGTTTCTACAAGTCATGTTGGTCAGTTATTAAAGAGGATGTGATGGTTGCCTTGCACACTATATGGGGGAAAATTTTAGGAATCTTTGGATGCTCAACTCTGCTTATATCACCCTGATTCCTAAAAGGTCGGATGCTGAACAAGTCAAAGATTTCATACCCATTAGTCTGGTGCACAGTTTTGCAAAACTGGTAACAAAAATTCTAGCTAATCAATTAGCTGGCCGCCTAGATGAAATGGTATCTCCTAACCAAAGTGCCTTCATAAAAAATGATTTATTCAGGACAACTTCATGTTAGTTCAGCAAACTGTGAGATTTCTCCACTCCCAAAAGCAGCCAAGACTCCTCCTCAAATTGGACATAACAAAAGCCTTCGACTCGGTTTCCTGGAGGTTTCTCATGGAAGTGCTCCGAAAACTTGGCTTTGGATCTAGGTGGTGTGACTTGCTGTGCGGTCTCCTATCTTCTTCTTCCACTCAAGTTCTCCATAATGGCATTCCGGGTGATTACATACAACACCGAAGGGGACTTCGTCAGGGTGACCCGCTGTCACCAATGCTTTTCATTCTAGTCATGGATGTCCTAAATTGGCTGGTCACCACTGGTCACCAGGGCTGCGGAGGCTGGACTCCTACAGCCACTGTCTCGAAGGCCGATTCAACACAGAATATCATTATATGCTGATGATGTTGCCCTCTTTCTTCGGCCTGCTGCAGCGGACATCGCCTTGACCTTGCGTATGCTTGAGCTGTTTGGAGATGCTTCGGGTCTCAAGACAAACGTGCAGAAGAGTAATGTGCTGCCCATCCATTGCTCTGAGGAAAATATGTCCCTCATACAGAACATGTTACCTTGTGAAATCTTGGACTTTCCATGCAAGTATCTTGGGCTGCCACTCTCTGTCCAAAAGCTTACCAAGAAGCAACTCCAACCTGTTATTGACAGAATAGCTGATCAGCTACCAGGATGGAAAGCGGACTTGATGACGCGCGCTGGAAGGGTGGTGCAGGTTCAGTTTGTGTTAACTGCAATGCTGGTATATTTGACCATGGCGACAGAATTACCATCTTGGGCAATCAAAGCTATTGACAAGATTAGAAGAGGCTTTGTTTGGAGAGGACGGAGGGAAGCCAATGGAGGGCACTGCCTCATTGCTTGGCCCAAAGTATGTCGGTCGCGGGAGCTTGGAGGGCTAGGAATATCTGATTTAAAATCTCTCGGAATAGCATTAAGAGTTAGATGGCCATGGCTCAAGAAATCTGAACTGAACAAACCGTGGGCCAGTTTGCCTCTCCAAATCAGCAAAGAAATGGAGTGTTTTCTATCTATGGTTGTGATTACTGAAGTTGGGGATGGAGCCGATACTCTTTTCTGGAAGGACAAATGGCTAGCAGGTAAAAATATTCAGGATATTGCACCTCATGTGTATGCCTTGGTATCTAGAAGAACAGCAGCAAGGCGCTCAGTGCTGGAGGCCCTGATCAATGAGAGATGGATAGAGGATATTCAGGGGTCAATCTCTCCAGAAGCCCTAATGGAGTATCTAGTATTGTGGGATGTGATCTTTGAGGTAGACTTACAAGTGGGGGTACAAGACAAACATATTTGGAGACTCTCTACTTCAGGACAGTATACAACACGATCGGATTATGATGATCTCTTTCAGGGGGACATTTATTTCAGACCTTATGAGAGGATTTGGAAGTCTTGGGCTCCACCCAAGTGCCGCTTCTTCATGTGGTTAGTCGCCCATAATTGATGTTGGACGTCTGACCGACTAGCTCGGCGAGGTCTTCAACATCCAAACAAGTGCCTCTTATATGACCAGGAGGAAGAGAACATCCAGCATTTGCTCATTGGGTGTGTGGTTGCAAGGCAATTCTGGTACTCCCTCTTTCATCGCATTGGCCTCTCTCAACTGGCTCCGGCAGCCAGTGAATCATCTTTTGACGCATGGTGGGAAAGGGTGGGAGCGGCTGTTACTGGAGATGTGCAGAAAGGACTAAACTCCCTTATCATCCTTGGCGCTTGGTGTATCTGGAAACACCGGACTGTGTTTTTAATGGGGCTTCCCCAAGCATTGCCAACATGCTAAACATGGCTACATATGAGGCTCAGTTATGGACCCTGGCAGGTGCCAAGGGCCTTGCCTCTTTCTCGGTTAGGGGTGTTGATTAGTGCGTTCTTGTCCCGGGTCATGGGTCGTCCTTATATGTAAAAGGCGATTTAATCACCCTTCTAAAGTGTGGGTGGGTGTGTGTGGGTGTGTGTGGGGGTGGGGGGGGGGGTTCCTTCTGTATGACTCCAACCTTCTTCTATTAATATAATGATACGCAGTTCTCCTGCGTGTTCGAAAAAAACGTTAACTCATTTTACAAACTGCCGTGTCAATATATCTTTTCAGTAAATAAGATTATAGCATCCAGAAGAAAGAAAAGGCAATTTCTGTAGTTGTGGATCATTCAGGATTCAGTAGAGAACCCCATGCCTCTAATTCTTACGGGTAGAAAACTAATGCAGTTCAGTCTATCGTTGTAAATTGTATTATGAATGGAAAAAATCAGTTAGCATATTCATTTCCTTTCATTCTTGTTCGTAACAACACCTTTGCAGGATTGCATGAAAAAAGTTACATTTTCTACGATTCATGACTCTACCACTGCCTCTAATCTAACTAAAAGGGTGTGGGCAAGAGTCAGATTCTCTAACCTTTTGCAAAGATCTGAACAACATTTGAACATTCTGTAATCATGGTCAGCTAAAACACGTTGCAGGCTTGCAGTTAGTTCTTGAAACTAACATCTTACGATGGGGCCCTTGTCTTGTGTTACCTTGTAAAATTCTTGCTGAGGGCTTTGCCTTGTGTTGAAAGTTCCTCATCATGTCACTGATCTTTGCTCAGCATGACAGAAAGGTGTCCTAAGAACCACCATTCTAATGACACGTATGCGGCATCAGCAAAAGTAGGATGTGGACAAAAAAGGGTTCCTACTTGGCTGGTATAGATTCCTTCTCGAGTTGGTTGAACATCTTCTTGAGGCGTGAAGATGCACTGGATGCTACATCCTGCGTGATCTTCTTCCGATTCTTGCAGTTCTTCAACCATACTATGCCAATGGATACTTGGACACTACAACTTTTCTGCTTGGATGCATTGTTCTCCAGTTGATATCGAACATGGAGCTGCGGAGAGATAAGACCACAAAGGGCAGCACAATCAGGTGACAAGTAAAAAAACTAACACTTTCAATGTGACCAAATGATAAACATTAGATGACCGTTGCCTAAGACAACTGAAACTGATTTTCCTTTTTCCCAATTAAGTGCTATATGTAAACACTGTGACACCTTTGTGTATTTTGCACTGGCAATGAACATGAATTTCAGACAGCTCTCTTTTTTTTTTTTTTTGATCAACAGACGGCTCTCTTTAACACAGCCACCATTGTAATTTGAGAAGACCACAAATGAAAATGGTCAATATCGACAGTATCTATATGTGCAGCATAAAGAAAGGGATATGTGTGTCATGTAACTAAACTTTTTTATATAAAAAGGAGAAATAATGTAGAAAAAAGAACATTCAAGACTATCAAGCTAATAAATAGCGAATTCTTGACAACAAGGACACTGATCATAGAAAAGGGCGATGTGATAGGGAGAAGCATGTCAGAATGTTATAAGATATACAGTAAATAACTGATATTGAAATGTATACAATACAATACCAGGAATCGGTTCTTACATTGAAACATTCACCAACTGGGATACCTTCAAGTGTCATCACTTCTTCAACAAGCCAGCCATTCTTATTAGGCAACGGGGACTTCTGTTGGGTGCTCATTGCTTCTCCCTCGCGCCGTGGCGATTTTTTGTCAAACTTATGATGAACTTGCCTTTGATAAACATCAGCTCTGACAGGTTCCCATTCTGTAACAGAGTAGTCCACACAGCCAACTTTCTCCATCACCCGACGCTCCAAAGGACCACCCTCGAAAATGCTCATGAGCGTTGATACCTGATGATACATAAAGTTGATTACAATGTAAAGTTGTAACTCTTTGACTCTTAGGGGAGTACATAGTGGATTGCACACAATGTCTTGATGGAAAAATAAGGAATCTTACATCAAAAGGTTTTGTAGATGAAAACACTGTCGACATTTTGGCATCTTCTACCCCTAAGAAAGAACCACCTTCCTCATTTTGAAAGTCTTCTGTTTCTGATTCCTCTTCTACAAGCTGTACTTTTTGTTCAGGGGTCAAAGACCTTGCCTTCCACAGTGCCATTATTGTTCTGCAAAGCAGGCCATTGGTGTTTTGAACAAACATATTCATGAAGAAAGAGATCAAATTGTTGACGTGGAAATAGACAGAAAAGGAGGTGTCCTTTTAAGGAATTCGCTTGTGATGGCCACTCACATTTGACAAATTAGGTTCATATGTATCATCCAAGAAAATGAACTTACTTATGTGCGACATTGAATGAGACAAAAGACTGGAAATGAAACTTGAGTCTTCCGTCACTGTCCAGTTGTTTTGCTCCATGTTTTGCATCCAATCCTCTGCCCTTGCGAAGAATAATCACCAGAGATGGACTTCCCATTGAAGCTAGGGTTGCAGGGACCACAAGGATGTCTTCAATATCTTCCCAAAGGAAGAAGAATTTTGTTTTGTGGCCGAAAAGGTTTGTGTAAAACCCAAATATTCTTGGAGATAGAAAAAGGCGACCCTACAACACAGGCAGACACGAGTCAGCTCTCAGGAATAATGATACAAAAAGGTCGTGTTTTGTTTATCGTAAAGTTACAGTAACATGACAATGCGAAATACAAACTGGTCATAATCTCAGAGTATGGTTATCCTCTGCCTTTTGGTGATCATTGATTAGAATAACTGAATCAACACAAGTCGATACATTTTTTTAGAAAAGGGAAACTGAATTCTCAACTTGCGGAGGGTAAGACAGCCCCGGGCATTTTGCTAAGAAGAAGATATTCTCACACAGGTCGAGAAAACCCTCAAACCCCTGCCCCACCCTGGCACAGTAGCCTGTGTGAGAACGACCAACGACCAGGGCCGACCCTTAGACCTGTGCTTTGGCGTAGGATAGACGAGGGGATTTTTTTTAACCCCAGCCTGAAATTTGTTCCCACGAGGAGTCGAACCCAGGACATGAGGAGTGCTACTGGAGCCACCTAACTAACTTAGCTAGAGGCCCGTTCACAAACTGAATCAAGACAAGTGGATAAATAAGTTAATTATATATTTTAAACAGGATTGTGAAGCCAAATCATAAAAATACAAACAATCAGGAACAGAAGGTGAAACGCGTGACTACCATCTGTAGATTTACATGCCCCAGACATATAAAATTATAAATTCATGCGCTTGAATCTGATCAATTGTTTTTTGGGTAACAAGAACATGGTACTGAAACTGAAGTATTACAAAATGGATGGAGGCTCACCCACAGTATTGATAGAAAAGTGGCACAAAAAGTAATCATAAAGAATGAACATTTACCTGTGTTAGCATTTTCCTCTTTAAGTGACAAGTGAAATCATTGATAAGAAATTCTTCCGGTGGCAAAGAAAAGATTTTCTGGAATGCTAAAATTGCATGAGGGGACCTCACAGCAATCTGCAGAATGAATCTTGCATAAGTCAATAAAGCCAAGATAGTATGATATTTGCACACTTGATGACACGAGAGGAAATCCTTACCTTTTTGCCAACTTCTTTCTCCATTTTGTCCAAGTAATCCTTCACAATTTGAGTACCCCTTGTATTGTTCAAGAATATTCTCAAATGCAATTTTGACTGACATGCTTGAGCCAGCTTTCCCTTAAGAGGAATCTTAATGTCGGCAAGCTCGGATATATTATATTTCAAGAAATTCACTTCAGCATGACCAAGGGAGGCAACTTCATCAAAGGGTCCATCAAAATCGTACACGTTTATTTCCATCACTGATGGAGGATCTTCCATGGCATCAAATTCAAATATTTCTGCAAGTTTTGGTAGATCAAAATATAAAAGAGAAGCCACTTGATAATGTATGTTTAATGAATCCTGCAATGGCTGATGGATGTCAAAAAGAAAAGGAAAGTCTAGTTTACCATTCCATTGAGGCTCAAGGGTGTGAAACTTAATCGAACTTGTTTTTGTCTTTCCGTTACATGTAAATACAACATATGGATCAGAGTAGCCAGATGATTTGGTTGCTGCCAAGTTGGTTCCCTCAATCAGAGCAACAGTCAGCAACCAGCCATCCCCTTGTGCTTTGACTCCATGATCACCTAACATACGTTCCAATCCAAATGGTTAATAATTTGAGCGGCAATCATCCGAAACAATAACTGAACCATGAAGTTTATGTTGAATAAAAGAAACAGTAACCATTTCTTCCAATTAGGAAATGCCTAAGCAAGCACATGTATTCAGGCCTAGCAGCTATATGCTAACTTGTCAATGTTGGGTTCCATGTAGAGCAGGATTTGTATGATGATATTCCACTGCTAATAGTAATATTGGATCTCTGATGAATAATACTTAAGCAGACAATCTATTCCCACTAAGAAAAATAATAAGAGGCCAGATATAAGCTACCTCTCTTCCTCTTCGCCTCGATGAACCGTCCAATCATATTTAGGACACGCTGTCCTTGTAGAACAAGAACCCCACAAACTACAACTTCACCAGCAGAATCGGGCAAGTCCAGGCCCGGGAACTCAAGACCTTGAATTATACTAGGCCTTGCAAGGATGATGTGTGCAGAAACATATACAAATGCAAAAATTGAGGATAAAAGAGCAAAATTGCCAAATATTCGGAATGCTAGCTTCCAATCAGATTCTTGCTCTGGTTGCACAGAAGACAGGACTTCATCATTGGCTGTTGTATCTTTCACGTCAACTGGCCTAAAAGTTTGAGCAACGAGCTCAGAGAACTGAGCGTAGTTATCCTTCAAGCCTTGTCTTGCCCCATTTTCAATCATGCTCTTCATCATGGTACTTTGGATAAAATTTATGCGCCAAGAGACTACAAGGCGTGAAAATTTTTCATCATCCGGCAGTTCAGGCCCTGGCATTATACAAGTTAAAACCTCCACTCTGAAATTATTGCCAAAAGGAACATCAGGAGTGCTAACATCTGCTAAAACTGCAAACATCTCTCCATCTGCCTTCAAATAGGTCATGTCCTCCGTTGCTTTCACGGCCTTAACTAATTTAGTAGGAGCTTTTGTGTAGCTTACGACCCTCCTCAAGATTTCACCGTCATTTTCAAGTCTCCATTGTTGAATTTCAAGGCCAGTAGTTCCTTGAATCTCTGCGAGCGATTGCAGAAATTCTGAACTTGGAGAAAAAAGGAGTGTGTTCAAGTCACTCGGTGCAGCAGCATAAACTTGATCAACGAGTACCCCACCTGACAAATTTTCAGGCATTTCTTTCCCTTCATTCCTTGAACCAAAGGCCTTCAGCAGCTCATCAAAGTTCATAGTTGCACTAGCTTCCTGATCCTGCTTCTCAGGAGATTGCGAGCTGGTCGAAGGTGTTTCTTCGAGAATATTCGAACCGCTGTCCAGATTGGAGAGAGATGAAGCAGAAGCTTCAGCATCTTTTGGTTTAAACATTTGATACAGCTTGTTGACAAATGACGGACCGCCATTTGATTTATCCTCCTTGGTAACTTGTATCTCATCGCTCTCTGATACTGCTGTGGATATTTCTACTGGAATATTCGGCAAAGAAGATCCTTTCACTAATTCAGATGATTTATCTGAACTCGAGGCGAAGTCATCTGAAGCCCAGTGTGCAAGTGCAGCTGTCTCTTCCGAGTAATTTTGAGCTAGAGATATGCTGAGCTGAATTTCTCCTGCAAAGGCCATAATCAGCAAACGAATACATGCCAGCACATTAATCTCTCCTAGTATTAATAAAATACACAAAGTATATGACTAACAAATTGTCGTCATGGGCAATTAATCAGGGAAAAATAACACAAATTGAATCAACAAACATCAAAGAATATACTCAATAAAAGATAAGCTGCGCCATGTCCTTACCGCAATCCTTGAGCTTGGCCTTCTTGCTCTTGGGCTGCAGCTGGTACCACTGCGTGCCGAGCGTGCGGTTGTCGGCGTCGAGCACGGCGCTGAGGGGCACCTTGACCTGGCCGAGGACGTCGTCGGCGAAGTAGCGGTCCTCGTGGAGCACGGAGACGAGGAGCTGGTCCCCGAGGTCCCCGACCCGGAAGGCGAACTCCTTGTCCCAGGCGGGGCTCAGCGTCTTGCGCAGCACCTTGGTCTTGGCCCGCTGCTTGCCCAGCTGCGCCCTGGCGTAGGCGTCCCGCGGCCCGTCGGCGTCCGTCGCCGGCAGGCCCCGCGCCTCGACCACGCGCACCACCAGCCTCATTTCCCTCGGAAAATGGGACTTTTTTTTTCTATCTCGTTCCTGTCACTGCTCCCAAGAAATTCGATTCGCGCGTCCGTACGCCTGCTGCTCTGGTCGAATCGAGGCAATCCGAGCTCCGAGACGCCGCGATTGATTCTCTCGGGTCT
This sequence comes from Alloteropsis semialata, assembly GCA_004135705.1. Lineage (NCBI taxonomy): Eukaryota > Viridiplantae > Streptophyta > Magnoliopsida > Poales > Poaceae > Alloteropsis > Alloteropsis semialata. The sequence continues at coordinate 47,885,665 of CM014273.1, forward strand.
CGTTTCCTTTCTCCTCCGCCCCTTCTTGCTCAGGTTTGGAAACTCAAGCCGAGCGCTTAGGATTCGATTGAGCAATGGAGGAGGAAGAATCAGGGGAGATAGATATCCCCGCCCCGCGTGCTGTTGGAGGTGTTGAAGAAAACGAAGGAAGCTCAACCCGGCAACCGAGACACGAATTATCGCCAGAAGCCGGGGTTAACGCGGCACGAATTCGGGAAGAAGGAGGCGCTCGCGGGAGCAAGAAGACAACGACTTTGGGAACGAAGCAGCCGGCAGCGCAGAGAAACCTCACGGCAAATCAGAGGAAGGAGAAAAGCCTCCCAGGAAACCCGAATAGTGGTTGTGGCAAGGATTTGACTCGCCCGCTGCGGAAGGAGGTGGTGGTGGATGGGAGGTCGGGTTCAGGCAATGAAGAGGAGAGGAGAGGAGACCTGTGGGGGTTGAGGCCGAGGAGGAGGGAGGAGTCTGCCCCGTGCCGCGTCCGTCGCTGCTGACTTTCAAACGAACCGGCCTCGTCAGACTTTGCTGAGTCGTCGGCTCGTCGTCGTGGTGGCCTGCTCGCCCCGCCGCGCCGAGCTCGTCGTTACCCCTTCCAAATTTCAACCCGAGCAGAGCAGGCAAGCACGGCTCCAACCCTCCTATACTTCCACGACGTTTTTATTTTTACAAAAAAAATCTCATAACTTTTTTCTGAAAAAAAAAACTTGAGGACGCGAGTGACACGTGCGGTTCTTTTGAATGCATTTGATGCCATGTGGGCTGCACACATGTCTAAAGAAATAGGGACATTGACAGGGTGAAAAGGAAAGAATTGATTAGCAGTGGCTGAACCAGTGAGATTTGCGTGCTTTGCAGAAGGACCAAAAGTTATGGAAGTATATCCAACCGTGCCGTTGCTGTCTTTTCTAAAGCCGCCATGACAAAGGTAGGATTACAAAGGCGCCATAGGGGCTTTCAATGAATCTTTTCGTCTGCTCTATGGTGCCACAAGATCTTTCATTTCTAGTTATGTATTTTGACAATTTTCTGCCACTAATCCATGCTGGCACGAGATGTAAGAGCATCTCCAGCAGTTTCTCATTCTCAAATCCAACTACCATATTGGCAGAGTTATTGAAAAAGTGGTGCTTCAGCAAATTCCCTTTTATATTTTACTTTTTCTAAAAATTATTGGAAAAAACCAATAATCCATCCTAACTCTCCCCAAATAGAGGGGAAGTCGTGGCTCTCCCAATACGGTAGTTGAATTAAGACAAGATTATTGGAAGACTGCAAAAGTAACTCTCCCAATAATCATGAAAGAGTTATTGGGACATCCCATTAACTGGTTATTTAGAAATATTTATTGGGAAAACTGCGGAAGATACTCTAACGTGCCACATCAACAAAAATGTTAAAAATGTAGCTAAATTTTTGTTTGTGCCTCGGTTTTGTAGGCGTCATAGCAAATACTGCCGGCAATAGGAATGATAAATAGTTAACTATCCTAATTTTCTAGCATCACAAGCGTACTCATTTTTTAGATAATCATTTTGTATGAAAAATCTCAAGGATGGGAATGACACACGTGAAACCTGTGCGGGCATGTTTTTTCCAAAAATACTAACCAATAAAATTGTATAGACACGTTGGTAGGGATGGAAGAAAAGAATTGATTAGTAGCAGACATGACCAATAAATTGGCGTCCTTTGCAAAAGGACCAAAAGCTAGGCCACCATCCATGCAACTGTTGCTGCCTTCTCTCAAGCCTCCATGAAAAAGCTAGAGAGAGCAAAAGCCCATGCTGAAATGTGGGTTTCTTGGTGCCATGAAATAATTAAAAAATAATAGAGAAGGCGCTTTGGATGATTCTTTCGCCTTTTTTATGGTACCACATAAGTCATTATTAAAAAAGGCGAAGCTTGTCCCATTGCTGCTTTGAGCCCGACCCACGCCATAGTAGGCGAAACTTGCATCCCTATATATAAAATGTGTAACGAAAATCGTCCCGTGTAGTGGAGATCACAAGTCATATTTTAATATAAGTCTATACAATATTTTTTTATAGGAATATGGGATAGAGGACTTCATGTCAAGCAATATTTAAAAGTAGATTTTAATATTTAATTTCTCTTCAGTATATTAACAGTGGATAAAAAAATCCTTGAGAGGGAAGCGGCCCAAATATTAAAAAAAACTCCTTGGAAAATGGGAAAAATAGCAACAAAGAGTGTGGTGCCAAGTACTCCCTCCGTATCGAAATATTGGTCGTCGCTGAATTTTTATCACGATTTTGACCATTCATCTTATTCAAATTTTTTTGTATATATCATTTATTTTGTTTTGTGTTTTGTTCTATCGTTATATTTACTTTAAGTGTGACTACTTTTTGTATATTTGCAAAAAATGGAATAAGGCAAAACGTTGAAAAAGTCAAAGCGACAAATATTTCGATATGGAGGTATTAGAATTTTAATTGAGGGGAATTTGACCGAAGGGAAAGAGAAAATCTGTGAAGGAAGTGGATAGAAGGTTAGGGTATTGTAAACAAAATGCTATATTTGTGGAGAAGGAAAGGACGAAGAGGGGTAGAACCGTGGAATAGAGATATGGGAGTCAACAACTCCAGCGATGCCTTCTAAACAATGTCTATTTTTTTGAGGTTGCCTCTATTATTCTAAGGGTGTGATTTTTCCTTCTAATTGCTGTAATACCTTCTAAACAACCCCCTATTTTCCATTAGCCCATCTACTAGTGTCTACTTTGGGATAGAGGGTTCCCTAGAGATCCCCTCGTGGCATGTGGTATAGGAGGTGGTCAAAGTAGAGATCTGTTCGAGGTTATTTTAACCCCAGTGTGAGTTTATTTATTTTTGAATGGGATCTCTAAATTTGAAGTATGAGGTTACTTAGAGGGTCTATTGAAGTTGCTCTCAAAAATTTTAAAGGAGGACGTAGGTCAGTATCATGGTTACAAACTTTTAAAGCAACAGTTTCTAGAACTCAAGCTAGTTTCTGCCTCCCGACTGTGTTGGAAAGCTGTGTTTTCCTTTCTTTTCTGTAACCACTCCATTACCACATGATTTGTTCTTAAAAGAAAAACTTGAGAGAACCGGAATGACATGTGCAGTCTTCTGGATGCATTCTACTATGTAACAACAAATTAATTATTGGGACCGATGAAAAGAAAACAAATTAATTAGGTTAGAACCGTTGTAAATAGTGATGTCATCATTGAACCCGATGAAAAATTGACCATAGGTGCTTTGAACATGATGTGGCCTCTATCGGTCCCATATATTTTCCTTTTTGAAATTATAAGCCTTATTTCTTTTCTTTAGGACAAGCTTTTGACCAATGATTACTCTATTAATATATAATTGTTTGGCAAAAAATGATATCGCTAGATTCATATTAGAAAATATAGCTTCTTATGACTAATTTTTTATCACATAAATAAAATATTATTAGAGTAATTGTCAGTCAAGAGTTGTCCTAATGAAATCAAACACGCCTTCTAAAAAATAGAGAGAATATGTCAAAAATGGCACTTCAAATGGTTATGAGAGTAGACACGTAGGATTGGAACACAAGGAAGAGACAAACATGTCTAAGACCTTGTTTAGTTGGGGGAACTTTTCAAACTTTTTTGAATCCGCAATTTTAAATTCAAGATTAGGAGGACCAAACATGATCTAATTATAAAACTAATTACACGGATGGACGGAAAATCACGAGACGAATCTATTAAGTCTAATTAATCCGTCATTAGAGATTGTTTACTGTAGCACGACGTTGTCTAATCATGGCCTAATTAGGCTCATTAGATTCGTCTCGCGAAGTTACCTGGGGGTTATGGAATGGGTTTTATCATTAACACACGTTTACTACTCCATGCATGTAAGATTCCCTTTGATGAATAGTGAAGTTTGAAGTTTGGAGTGGAAACTAAACATGGCCTAATTCATAAGCTTCTTATGTGAATGAATTATTATACTAATCATAACCTGTAAAGGGATGATAGTCTCAATGGTTTTTCGGTATCTTTTAAATGGTATCATGACGTGTTGTGACGATGGCAAAAACGAGACATCATTCATGATCACTATTTCTTCCCCTCTTGCTCCGATCTGAAGCACCGATGCTAGACTCACGACACCAAATAGCAACCTCAGTAGACAGCTGTCCTTTTCACAAGAAGTAAGGTAGGAGACCATGATGTTCTTGTAAGGACCTCCATGCAGCTACCCTAGTAGATGGAGCTCGAAATGTTACCACAACGAGGTGTTTGAAAACGGTTCCAAATACAAAAATTTGATTCATGTTCACATCAAAGTAGAGAATTTGCAACTAAAGTTTGAAATTTGAAAATTTTCTAAGCCAACATGAATTCCACAAAAGAAAACAAATAAACAAAATAGATCGAGATATAGTTTTTGCACAAAGATTATAACATTATAAATCTGAGATTTAACATTTTGTGTCGGAGTTAAAGAAGGAAGGTGCTGTAAGGCGATTGAGTTTGTGGTGCGTAGTGCTACCAAAAGGAATAAAAAAGGAAGATTCGTTTGTGTATTGTTGTTTTGTTTTGCTTTTCTGGAAATAAAATTCTATGGGCCTAAAATCATGTCAGGTTTTTTTTAAAAAAGATAATGATCCCCAATCATATTCTATATTTCTATTCCCTCTAAAGAACCACTGTGTCAAACAGGAACTTGCAGTCCAGGCCTGGCCCCTTCTATTACCAACACGAGAAAGCTGCAAAGCTGTCCCAGAAAGGCGCAACCCAGCAGCAAGAACATAGTCCATGCTAGAGGCAGACCATGATTGCACAGGTCAAAGCTACCTTCAAACCGGCAGCACAATCAGGACTAGCAGCATCACTTGATTGCTACACACGAACTGAAACTTTTTGCAGTCTTCCAAGACGAAAATTACATGGCTTTTTCCACGCAACCATGAGCCCAGGACCTGACTGGGTAAATAAGAGGCAGCTAATTATCAACAAGTATATACTTTTAAGCCAGCAAGGTTTGACGGGCAGCACAGCCACAGGTGTCAACATCAATGAATTATCGATGAACATTTCAACAAACCCGGAAATAATTAAAAGATGCTCTAGAGTCTAGACCACCCAGAACATCAGTTAGAAAATGCCAAAATGGGACTAGTAAAAAATGCAAAGATTTCTTTGTTCTTGTATAATAATCCAGTATAGCCTCTCCATCTAGATCCTAGAGCATAAACTTCAGATGTGGCTGTGCAAGCCACACATGGCACCTTGACCTGGGCTTTTCAGATAACGATAGGGTCTAGAAAACTTAAGCAAAGTTCGAAAAGAATGGAATTACAGTACATTTCCAGTTTTTTCTGTACAAAGGAATGGCAACATTTTCCAACCCAAAAAGCTGTGCGTGAATGAAAACGAAGTTCAGTCCAGAATTCTAGATCACTCTTGGTCAAGAACAAGTTCAGATCATAAGTAAAGCCACAAAACTTTTTGGCTTGCAAGCTAACATCTAGGCACATAACATAGATAAATCAACCCATATTTGTTCCCAAGGAACATGAGTTTCTTTTCCTCGAACACATTTACAAGGAACAGGAGTAATCATGGCAATCATTCAGCATACTACGGGAGCTATTCAGGACTCACTACAGATTAGAGTGCCATCACAAATAACTGAATGGAAAAGCCAGGGTTAGGTGCAGACATGCACATACAAGAGTGTCAAACCTGACCTGTTTTAGTTCCCTGAACTCTGAAGCCTTGACAGTTACCTTTTGTAGTACAAGTAAGGCCAGGCCCAACGCGACGAGTCAGCTAGGAGCCCCATCACAACACGTAGGCTCGAATGCCATCTGGAGATAAAGCAGGAGCTTGCAGGGTGTCAGAGGTTCTTCTGCAAGTCACCGATGCCCCAAGAGAGGGAGTGTGACTGGAAAAGTAAAAGCAGAGACATGAAAGGGAATGGAGGGAATCTGAAGGACATGGTAGAACTGCTACCTGCGTTGGGAATTTGATGTCCTCAAATCATCGGTATCTACATGAAGCAATCTTTTGCTCTGGGGCTACCACGAAGTACTCCCTGCGTTGGGCTTGCCCTAACAGGCGCAGTGTACCTGAGTCTCTTGTGCTAACTAGCAGGTCCTTTTCTCTCTTCCAAACCTTTTGCTATCCAATCCTTTCAGGAAGCATAGCAGAAAACCGCCTAACAAACAATCAGTATTACTTGTACTGAAAATTATACAAGAGTTGGATGCATGTAAGCTATATATGAACCAATACGAGCAACAAAAAAAAAAGAAGAAAAAAAATACTGTACAACTTCCAGTTCAATTGGGCAGACAGGTCATTCGGGGTACTTGATGGATATCAAAACCAAATCTATGGAACGACCCAATGGATATTAAATACAGCTACAGAGAAAGCAGGTTGCAACAAGAAGGAAAGGATCACAACTGCTGCAATAGCTGTGCATATACTCCCAGGTATGATACAAGAGCAAAACCATCATGTAAACATATTGGGTAAAAATCCTACACATGTATTTCTCTCAAAATACAAGCATTTTACTCTTGCATATTATGCTAGCTGCTGTTCTCCTCTGCATCAGCAAGCACAAACTCTGCATACAAGTTCTTCAATGCTATCACAATTGTCATTATAAGGGGACCTAATATCGCTCCCTGCAAAACAGCAACATAAAAATCAGCCATATGAGGTTACGAAAAAGCTCCACATTGCTATGTGAACTAATTGCTATGCTCCAGCTCCCAAGAATCAGGATGGGTTGAAGCAATTTAGTGAACTAATGCCCACGAAAAAGAATACTCTACTTCCTACTTGTGAACAGCTGTTGCATCTTCTGACTTTCAGAAACACAAACTATTTACAAACTTACACAGATATACAACGCATAACAAATGGAAAGTGTTTGACACAACAGCATCATTGCCAAATTTTTAGTAGCCTAGAAGAATATACATGTAGTTGAATGCAGTTACGACCAAATGCAGAAGGTATTGTATCTCACAACGACAACAAAAAGGTTCTTCTAATTGCATCTTAGGAAAAAATAACTTTGGTTCAATACAGACAATATAGCTTTCTAAACATGAAGAGCAAGACAAAATGTACAAAACTTAAAATTTTCATAAAATCACTTTTAATGATGAAATGAGTATCATGGAACAAAATTATTACCTCGAGAGCATTGGGAAACAGAGTCATGCCACCAATTATGCTGAGGCCGGTAAGATATCCATTGTACCCAGGTATATCCTCCAGAATGGTAGTCGTGCCATAATCCATCAGTGTGAGGTGTATCACAGTTACCACCAGTGCAAGCACATATCTCCCTTCCATGAGCAGCTGCCCTGCGGCGAATATTGAAGACAGCCAAAATGGAAGTATTGGCACGAGTGCGCTGATGAATCCAAGCACAGTTGATGTGTACACAAAGTGCACCTTGAAGAACTTGAACAAGAGCCATGTCAGGCCTCCTTGGAATATGGCAATCTTGGCAGTGGCTAACAAGACACTACTAATAGCATGGTCGATGACCTCAACCCAGCGGTCTTTTACTTGTTTTGACACTGGTAAAAGATCAATAATCTGCTCTGTAGCTCCACCTCCCTCTACAGTAATGAGGTAATACAACACCCACAAGAAGACCATCAACTGCGATAAGAAATTGACCACCTCAGCCGCACCTGAGACAATACGGAGAGCAATGGATAACATCAAATTGGCACTACCACCGAGCACCGATGTGCTGCTCGACAGCAGCCTCTTTGCAATTTCTGTTCCCTGCAAAGCCAGCTCCTTGGCCTTGACCACCAAATCCTCCCTTGTGATCAACAGCTCCTTAAAGAACGAGTCCAGCTCCCTGTAAATCTCGACCCACTCCCTCTTCTTCACACGCGCCGCAATTGATTGCAGCTTCATCGAATATGGGTGCGGTCTGGAACTGATGAGGGCCTTGCTCTTTGGGTCAACTGATTGGCTTATCAAGAAATGCCGGAATCCGCTAGTGAAATCTGTAAGGTTGTACTGCACTGCCAAATGGTCGACCTGCTCCCAGACAGTGTCATAGATCTTTGCGGAGTACTGATCAACCAAGCCGGGGATGTCATTGTCCTCCAGCCACTTCTTGAGGCCAATCTTCTCGGAGTAGTTGCCCTTCTCGACATGGGACTTGAGGGACATGACGGCGTCCTTGCCCTCGAGCCCAATCTTGTAGGAGAAGAAGATGCTGCCGGCTATGAAGCCGGCGATCATGCCGAGCATGAGGCCGACGGCGACGAGCGTCTTGAGGTGGCGCAGGATACCTCCAGTCAACAGGAGGCCGCGCGAGGAGGGGCGGCGGCCGGAGATGCGCGAGGAGGCGGCGCGGGTGAGCTTGGGGGACGCGGCGAAGAAAGCGAGCGCGAGAGCGAGGAAGAGCAGCGCAGCGGCGGCGCCGAGGCGCTCGAAGAGGACGAGGAAGAAGAAGAAGGAGACGAGCCAGCGGAGGAGGCGCGGGAACGCTGGGGAGTGCGGGAGCGGGCGTCGCAGGATCGCGGCGCGCGCGTCGGCGAGCGTGGCGGCGGAGGCGCGGAGCGCGGCGAGCGGGAGCGCGAGGAGCGCGGCGCTGAAGCCGCCCCGGAGCGGGGGCTCCCAGAAGGCGACGAGCGCGCGCTGCGTCTCGCGGAGCGGGACGGAGCAGAGCAGCGCCCACTGCAGCGGGCGGAGGAAGTCGGAAAGCAGCAGGTAGAGGCCGTAGAGCACGAGCAGCGCCGTGGCGAGCCCCGCGTGCGCCATGGCGATGTACAGCGCCAGGCGCGCGTCGGGCTCCAGCGACAGGCCCCCGATGTCGGCCGCCGCCGCCGCCGGCGTTTGCGGTGGCGTCGCCCTGGCCTTCCCCTCCTTGATGGCCGGCTTCAGCGCCGGAGGCGGCGTCTTCTTAGGCGGCGGCGCGTCGTCGGCGGCTCCCTGGCTGGGCCGGCGGAGCGAGGCGGAGCGGAACATCTCGGACCATGGCAGGCTGAGGGCGGCGTCGTCCTTGCCCGCGCCGCCGCTGGGCACGAGCGCCATGTGCTCCGAGAAATGCCGCTGCGGCGGCGGCGGCTGCGGCGGTGGTGGCGGGGGGCAGCGTCGCGCGCCCTGCGCCTGTCGCGCTGTCGGGGATCCGAATCCGATGAGGGAGAGAGAGGGGGTGGTGGATTTGGGGGTGGTGATTAGTGTGGGTGGGGCCCGCCCGCCATGGTGGTGCCGGATTAATCACGGCCCGGGGAGGGGGGACGAGTAACGGGTGCCCGGCGGCTGACATGTTGGCCCGCGTACGGGATGGTGGACACGTGGCGAGTTATGGGCGCGGCTTCCGTTCCCGCTTTGTGCCAGCCACGGCCAGCGATGGCGTGCCCCTGGCTGTCTGACGACTGAGACTGACCCGGGAAAAGGCTTCGCTGTTTGGGCTTTTCCTCGCGAAAAGATCCAGCCCAAACAGAGACACTTGTTGATTTCTCCAAATTAGCTTTTCATTCAAAAAGACACCTTTTCTCCTCCTTTGAAACTGAAGGTCTGAAGCTACAAGCCATAAAAACAGGGCTGCACAACCGTTACAACTTGAAAAAAAACAGATTTTTTTTTTAAAAAAAGGAGAACAATATCTCCAGGGAGAATCTGTTTCTGCAAAACGCCCGGCCTGAAAACCAGGCGATGGATGTGTTATTCTTGCTGTGTTGTGTTTATACAATATATAAATGCCCGGCGCTCAGCGGCCAGCCAGGCTAGACACGTTGTCTGCGAAAACATCGTTGATTTGCTCCACATCAAACGGCTCAAATTACACTATCTGTTCTAACAATTTTATAAAAAAAAAACAACCTTATTCCAATGATATCAACCAATAGTCTATTTCCCTCGAATATTTTACAAAAAAAATCAAGCCGCGCTCCAGCTCCAGCTCATGCCACGTCCATTTTCTAGAGTCCCTCGATTTTCTGTGATATCAACTTATAGTTCACAATCCATATTAACTTTACAATAAGTTCATCGTTTTCCTATCAAATCAACCACCGCTCCAAACAAGGATATAGAAAATTTGGACCAGACCTGAGCATTTTGCGGCCGCCGGGCTCGGGCCAGGCCAAAAAAAAGCCCAGTTTATTTGGGCCTTAAAAGTCTTGCCCACGCCTGTCCCATTAGCAACTACGGGCCTCTATTTCGGGCCGGGTCTTGGTCGGGCTCGGGCTTCCCGCTCTTTTTCAATGGAAAAACAATTCATTTAAATAGTTCGGGCCGGGCTCGGGCCAAGAAAACATTATTCGGGCTTCATTTGCTCTGCCCATGCCCATCCTATTAAGCATCATGGGCAGGCCAAAACCCATCGGACTCGGGCCGGACCGGGCCGGGCCACAAATGCTCAGGTCTAATTTGGACCAACCTCATCTACCACAAACTTGGGGTTTGCGAGACTCGGGTTCATGGAACCCTCTTCTATCATATAGAAGAAGATCTTGTACAAAGTAGACTTGTAAGTAATAACCCTATGGATTCTATATCTATCTATATAAAAAAAGCAATCAAGTCAGGAAGCGGTTTTTTGGGCTAAACGGTGCCTCGAACTTGGAAAGCATGAAGAGATTAATGAGACTTCTTTCTCGTTTTGAGTTTTTGGCAGACCACTCGCGCAAGTATTACTGCATCGCGGTGCATGGCGCATCTAACTGCTGGTATTGTAAATTTCATCCCATTTTCTTAACTTTTTTCATCCAATCAAATTAATTAACGAGTTTGTTTTTCTTCAGAATTAATGGATACAATGTTATGGACACATTCTTCGGGAAGCAATTCAGGCGCAAGAAGAAGGGAGGATCGCCGGCAGTCAGTGGCTAGAAAGTAGCTTAAGTTTGTTAGTGTTGGTTAAGTATTTCGGCCAGGAACAGATTAGCTTAAGCCGGCCTAATAATTAGGGATAAGTTGTTAGGGAGTTGAGTCCTTATGTACCAGCTGCGGCTGAAGATTGGAGATTATGCAGAAGTTAATCCTGGTGCTCAGAGCCTCAGAGGAGGGCGAGCTGGGTGTTAACTCATCTGCCATTAGTGTTCATCAGTCAATAAACTAGCCATAACATCTTTGGTATCAGTCTAGGTCTTTCCCTGGCCTGGTGTCCGCCATCTACTGCCACATCCCCTCTTCCCCTGCGCGCCGCTCAACCCATTGCTCCACCGCCATGGCCGACGACGACGGCGACAACACGCCCATCACCAAGGCGATCCTCGACGACGTCGTCGACAAGCTTGTCAAGATGATAGGCGATGGTGGCAAGAGGTCCGACGCCGACTTCGCTGAACTCCGGCAGGATGTCAAGTCCCTCTCGGCCTCCATCAAGAATGTGCAGACTCAAGTTCTGGAGAAGCAGGGCCGCTTCGACAACGACTTCTCGTCGTCCAACGACAAGCATCCACCAGCCCCCGCCCATAAACTCCGGTTTCCCAAGTTCGACGGCACCGGCGATCCGCTCACGTGGCTCCACAAGGGCGACCAGTTCTTCCGCGCCTACGGCACGCCGGAGCATCTCAAGGTGCCGACCGCGTCCTTCTACTTGGAGGGCGCTGCAAGCCAGTGGTATTACCGCTGGGAGCAGAACGAGGGCGTCCCTGCCTGGGCCAAGTTCGTCGAGGGCGTCAACCGGCGTTTCGGACCTCCCGAACGCAGCAATCCGCTCGGCGAATTGGTGCAGCTCCGCCGCACCGGAACCGTCGACGAGTACCAGGAGCAATTCCTCGTGCTCCTGGCGCGCTGCGAGGGCGTCACGGAGTCCCAACAGATCTCGATCTTCATGGCGGGTCTTCAGGAACCACTCAAAACCGATGTCGAGTTGCAGAAGCCGGCCACCCTGGAGGACGCCATGGGGCTCGCCCGGTCCTACGAGCGCCGCCAGTCCACACTCCCCGACGCCGCCCCTCCAGTCAGCCGCGCCTCCTCGCGCGCCTCGTCACGGCCACAACCATCTCCGTCCCGTTCGCCCTCCACCCCGGCCGCGACGGGCTCGACACCGACAACGCCCGCCGCTCCGATCAAACCGGCCGCGCCGCCCGGCGCCCGCTTTACGCGGCTCACACCGGAGGAGATGGCCCAGCGGCGTCTCGACGGCCTCTGCTACAACTGCCCCGCCAAGTTTTCCCGCGAACACCTCAAGGAGTGCACAATGAAAGGCATCTACTACTTGGAGCTCGACACCGACGGCGCCGCTACGTCCGACGCCGAGAGCGACGGGGACGACCCGCACATCTCCGTGCACGCTCTCACTGGCGTCCAGACGGGCTCCACGCTGCAGTTGGCGACGTCCATCCGCGACGCCGCCGTCGTCGCCCTGGTGGATTCCGGGTCCACCCACTCATTCATCGCCACGGAGGCCGCCCGCCGCGTCGGCCTCGTTCCTGAACCGCGGCCGGGCCTGACGGTGGGCGTTGCGAACGGTGATCGCGTGCCGTCCACGGGCGTGTGCCGCGATGTTCCCGTGACCATCAGTGGCGAGACGTTTATCCTCGACCTCTTCGTCATTCCACTCGATGGGTACGAGCTCGTCCTGGGATGCGAGTGGCTGCGCACCCTCGGGCCGGTCCTCTGGGACTTTGCCCGCCTCTCGATGACGTTCTGGCGACATGACCATCGCGTGAAGTGGGTCGGAGTGAACGGCCGGTCGTCCCCGCGCTTGGCGCTCGCCGATCTCCAGGACCTGATGGCGCTGCTCCTCGACGAGTTCGCCGACCTCTTCACCGAGCCCACCGGACTGCCCCCGGCGCGCGCGTTCGACCACCGCGTCCACTTACTTCCGGGTACGCCGCCGGTCGCCGTGCGGCCCTACCGCTACCCACAGATGTTGAAGGACGAGATCGAGAAGCAGTGCTCGGCCATGTTGGAGCAGGGCATCATCCGGCCTAGCACATCGCCCTTCTCCTCCCCGGTGCTCCTGGTCAAGAAGCGCGACGGCGCGTGGCGCTTCTGCGTCGACTACAGAGCCTTGAACGCCAAGACCGTCCGCGATAAGTTTCCGATCCCCATCGTCGAGGAGTTGCTGGACGAGCTGCAGGGCGCGGTGTTCTTCTCCAAGCTCGACCTCCGCAGCGGATACCACCAAGTGCGGATGCATCCGGACGACATCCTCAAGACGGCGTTCCGCACGCACCATGGGCATTTCGAGTTCTTGGTCATGCCCTTCGGCTTGACGAACGCGCCATCAACGTTCCAAGCGCTGATGAACGACATCCTCCGCCCCTTTCTCCGCCGGTGCGTCTTGGTGTTCTTCGACGACATACTCATCTTCAGCCGGTCCTGGGCGGAGCACATCCAACACGTCCGCGCGGTGCTCGCCATGCTGCGCCGCCACGGCCTCGCCCTCAAGCGATCAAAGTGCCTGTTCGGGGAACGCCGTATGCACTACCTGGGACACGTGATCGCCGACAACACCGTGGCCATGGACGAGGAGAAGCTGGTGGCCGTGCGCGCCTGGCCCCTACCCAAGTCCGTGAAGGCGCTGCGAGGATTCCTGGGCCTCACCGGCTATTACAGGAAGTTCATCCACGGCTACGGGTTGATCGCCGCCCCGCTCACCGCCCTGCTTAAACGCGAGGCGTTCCAGTGGACGGACGCCGCAACAGTCGCCTTCAACGCCCTCAAGCAGGCCCTGACGACGGCCCCGGTGCTCCAGCCTGCCGGACTTCACCAAGCCATTCATCGTCGATTGCGACGCCTCCGGCACGGGCTTCGGCGCCGTCCTCCACCAAGACGCCGGCCCGATCGCGTTCTTCAGCCGAACCGTCGCGCCACAGCACGCCAAGCTCGCCGCCTACGAACGTGAGCTCATCGGCTTGGTGAAGGCGGTGCGGCACTGGCGACCGTACCTGTGGCCGAGCGAGTTCATCGTCCGCACCGATCACTGCAGCCTCAAGCATCTTCTGGATCAACGCCTTTCCACCATTCCACAGCATACCTGGGTAAGCAAACTGTTCGGCTACATGTTCCAGGTGGAGTACAAGCCCGGCCGACTGAACGCGGCGGCTGACGCACTGTCACGCCGCGACGAACACACCCCTGATGTGCGCGCCGACGCCATCTCCATGCCGGAATTTGCCTTCTTCAGCGACTTCAGGCGTGAGGCGGCCTCCTTGCCGGACATCGTCACCAAACGGCAGGAGATCGCGGACGGCACCGCGGGCGCCTCCTGGACATTGGTCGACGACCTGGTCCTGCACCGGGGCCGGATCTTCGTTCCCGCGGCGTCGTCCCTGTGGCCGCAGCTCCTCGCCACGGCGCACGGTGCCGGGCATGAGGGGGTTCAGAAGACCCTCCATCGCCTTCGCGCCTCCTTCTACAACCCTCACGCCTCCAAGATCGTGCGGGAGTACGTCCGGGGGTGCGCCGTCTGCCAGCGCAACAAGACCGAGCACCTCCATCCCGCCGGCCTTCTGCAACCGCTCGATGTCCCGTCCACTGTTTGGAGTGACATTGCAATGGATTTCGTGGAGGGGTTCCCCAAGGTGGGCGGCAAGTCGGTGGTCCTCACGGTGGTCGACCGCTTCTCCAAGCTAGCGCACTTCATCGCCCTCGGCCACCCCTACACCGCCATCACGGTCGCGCAGGCCTTCTTCGACTCCATAGTCAAGCTCCACGGATTGCCGTGCTCCATCGTCAGCGACCGCGATCCGGTGTTCACCAGCGCGTTCTGGACGGAGTTGTTCGCCTTGTCAGGTGTCAAGCTCCGCCTCAGCTCGGCGTTCCGGCCGCAGACCGACGGCCAGTCGGAGGTCACGAACAGGGTGCTCGCCATGTACCTGCGCTGCCTGGCTGGTGACCGTCCGAGGAGCTGGCTGCGTTGGCTTCCCTGGGCCGAGTATTGCTATAATACGTCCTATCAGTCGGCGCTGCAGACGACGCCGTTCAAGGTGGTCTATGGCCGCGATCCGCCGACGCTCATGTCCTACGAGCCCGGCGTGGCGCGGGTGGTGGCCCTGGACAAGCAGCTTCAACAGCGCGACGAGTTCTTGGCCGACATTCGGGATCGCCTTCTTCTGGCCCAGAGCTGCATGAAGACCGCCTATGACAAGGATCATCGCGACGTCGAGTTTGAGGTGGGCGAATGGGCGTGGCTTCGCCTCCACCGACGCTCTGCAGCAGACATCACCGCCAAGACCAATGCCAAGCTCGCGCCGCGGTACTACGGCCCGTTCATGGTGTTGGAACGCGTCGGCAAGCTGGCGTACAGGCTTCGCCTTCCTCCCAAAGCTCGCATCCATGATGTTTTCCATGTCGTTTTCCTCAAGAAGCATCACGGTGATCTGCCCGACAGCCCGGTGCCCCTTCCTCACATCGTCCACGGACGGGCTGTTCCTACGCCGGCCCGGGTGGTGCGCGCGCGCCCCACAAGTGCTTCTTGGGAGTTGCTGGTCCAGTGGGTCGGTGGCACTGCAGCTGAAGCAACTTGGGAGCCTATTGATCAGTTCAAGGAGCGGTACCCAACTTTCAAGCTCGAGGACGAGCTTTTTTGCAGGAGGGTGGAAGTGTTATGGACACATTCTTTGGGAAGCAATTCAGGCGCAAGAAGAAGGGAGGATCGCCGGCAGTCAGTGGCTAGAAAGTAGCTTAAGTTTGTTAGTGTTGGTTAAGTATTTCGGCCAGGAACAGATTAGCTTAAGCCGGCCTAATAATTAGGGATAAGTTGTTAGGGAGTTGAGTCCTTATGTACCAGCTGCGGCTGAAGATTGGAGATTATGCAGAAGTTAATCCTGGTGCTCAGAGCCTCAGAGGAGGGCGAGCTGGGTGTTAACTCATCTGCCATTAGTGTTCATCAGTCAATAAACTAGCCATAACATACAATGTATATGATGTAAATGTTCTATTTTAAGCGTACTGGCATTAGCAAAGGGTCACCTATTCATATTATTAGCTTCTTTTTAAAGCATATATGATTAGCTTCCTAACAAGTCTACTTTCTTACGTCCACATTTTAGCCCTTTTGGCAATTTGAATAACATCGATAAATAAAAATTAGTGACCTATTATGTCAAAATTTTTTGAACATACCACAAAATGTCAGTACTCTAAGTACGTAGCACAAAATCTAAGAACTTTTATATGATTTTAACTACAAGTACGAACAAGGCTGACCTCTTAATATGGAAAAAGCATGATCATGAAAATCTAAACCAGTAGCCCAAATGAGTATATCAGTCATTGAAAATAAAAATTTCTATGTTTCTATATTTTATATAATACATATATATAGTTATCCTTATATTCATGTATCTATCTATCTCTTTATCATTCCTCCTTGCCCACCGTAAATTCTACATCTGTGTGATGTACATCGTCGGAAGACGGTGCAAGCGACTTCTTTTGGCTTGTTGGCATGGCAGCAGAGGCTATGTACATGGGTGAAGCAACGAGGCGAAGCTGACCTGTGGCGACGGCTTGGCTGATTGATGGAGATCTTGGGGGAGCGGGGTAACATTTCCCTAACAATGACAATAGAAATGGATCCGTGACGTGGAGTTCTTCGAGGCGATGCGAGTGAGGTGGAGTCCAATGACAAAAGTGGCGAGGCCCCAGTGCGTTGTGTTGTCGTGGCGGCGGCTGCGGGGTAGCCTGCGAGAGGTGCGGATTCGGTGGTATCACTCTGTCAGGTAGAGTGTGGTGTTGTAGTGGCATTTCGGCAGAGGGTTCCGCATGGCAATGACCTTCTCGGTGCGGTGCGGTCTGCTTCTCTCGGTTTCCTGTCGACACAGGGTCACACCTAGAGATTTCGGCGACTACAGGAGCGTGAGAAGTTTGGTGGGTGCCACGTCCAACCGGGCGAGGTGTTGCTGATGACCGTGTCGATGTCCCAATCCGAGCGGCAAAGTTGTATAGTAGAGATGAGTTGTGCGGCTTACATCGATGGCCCAATCCAACTGCCCTGAGTTGTTTGAGTTGAGTTTGGCGCGCGTTGATGTCTCATTCCAACTCGCCGGTGCTGTTTTTTCATGTTTTTTTTTCTCTTTGTTGCCTAGTTTTGACCTCCCATGGACATAACCTTGTATTTTGTTTTATTATATCAACAGAAATGCACTCATCGGACGTCGTTCGTTAAAAAAAATCAATGCAAATTCATTTGTAGTACTAAATAAAATATCAAAATATAACACGCCAGTAAGATACTAGTCCTAAATGATACTACAAACTAGTACTTCCTGAAATCCTAAGTAATACTGTACTAGGAGGGCTCATAGCATTTCGTGTACTTTTAATATTTTTTTACTATATTATATTATGGTACTGATAATAAGGTTTCTAGACGCGTTGTGCGATGCTATTTCATTCTCCTTTTTTTTTAAAAAAAAACAGGGAGCAAGCCCAGGGACCAAATATTACATCAGCTTTTTTTATTTGGAATATTACATCAGTTTTTACCATCCATAGTCCAGACCCATCATTTGCAGCCCTTGTTGAAGGAACATTAGCACAGAAAAAAAATTGTATTCCTTTGTAAGTTTGGCTGACAAGTCTCTCCAATCCCTGCACTCAAGTGTCTATGACACAAAAGCAATCTCCAATCCTTGTAATAATCAAGTAATTTCTGAATAAAAGCAATAGACAAAGCAAAAGAGCATCCATTCTGTATTTCTTAACATAACCAGAAATCAAGGTATGTGTGTATTTCTCTTTAGCACCTCTGTCCTAGCCCCATGAAATAAGAGTATCTAAATATATCATGTACTCCACATTGTCCTCTTACAGATTGCACTGTTTAGCTACTTCATAGCTTTGAGCCTTCCATGGAACATCATCCACAGGGAAAAATAAATTGCAGACATGCAGTGGCATCTTTGTTTGCCGACGTCTTTTCACTTAGGTAAACATCAATTCATCATTACTCATTAAACCGGGCCCATACATGGTGTCGTTAGGATGCGAAGTCATTTTCGGGCAGATGAGATGTTATTGCTTGTATGGGTCCGGTTTGCAATTGTGTCATATTCTCGATATAATTGCCATTGCATGAGGATAAAGGGCGTGTTGGATTTCAACCTCCAATCACCAAGCCAAAGTTGAGGCTTGTACATGCAAAAATCTGCTGCTTGGTTTCCTGCGCAGGTTCTGGTTCCGCATCAATGCAGACAAAGCGCCATAGACTATGGCGGCAAAAACAACACCACAAAGTGTGGTGGAGGCATGCATGGCGTGACAGACTATAGCTTGCAACCAAACAGACCGTTGACGATCAATTGGCACAAGACTAATCGGGCATCAGAAATCGGTGGCACCGGATTCTGAAACCAGAGACACCAGTTTCTTTCTGTAGCCAGTCTGGCAACAGAAACCGGTGGAACCGGTTTTTCCCGAGTCCTAGTAGGTTTGGACTCTTTTTGTGGGTCCGAGTTATAATAGGGCTTTTCTTACGGGGCAAGGCCTCTCCACCCTATAAATATAAAGGGCCACGGCCGATTGAGGGTTTATCCAATCGATCAAATACAAAATAACTTTACTTTTTGTCATCTCCAAACCCTAGCTTTTCCAACCCTAATTGTTGTTCGTACTTCGTCTCTACAGCGTTGACGGTGTTCTGAGTGGCCTGCCGACCTCAGAGCAACCCTAGGCGCGCCTGCTCTGACGGGGTCCCTCCCAGGCCGGCGTTCGTAGGCTTACGCGGCAAACCCTAGGAAACTGGTTTCACTGGATTCCCAAACCAGTTCTACCAGTTTGCCAGGGAGTGCTGCTAGTGATTGATCCGTTGCGGATTCGCGTGAGCTAGCGCAATTCTCGGTGTGTTGGACATAAAAAGCGTCAACATATTTTTGGCAACTCCGCTGGGGAATTTGGAGATCTTGGTTTCTATAACCGATCTATCAAACCCTAGTCAGATGGGATCTACTGCAGATTTGGACAAGGAGAACATCATTGTGCCCTCCATGGAGGAGCTCAGTGATGAGGAGCATCAGAAGTTTGAAGTAGCCCATGAATTCTTCAAGAATCAATTCCTGATGGGGCTGAAGAAGGATCGCCAAGGCAAGGTGACAAGAACTCATGAATTCATGATGCCGGCGTTCACTTTGAAGGACAAGAAGGTGGAAGAACTACCCCCGGTAATTATGCACCCATCTAAGACTTCTACTCCCAATCCTGATGATAAGCTTAATGCTGCGCTTTTACGTACTGATGAAGTAGTAGGCACTCTTATAGACAGGATGGATAGAATTGAAAAAGATAGGTTGGTAGACTCATCTTATTATGCACACAATATACAACCTATGCAACATGAGAATATGCATGCGAGTGTGTCTCCTACACCAGAAAAAACACCTGAAAACCCATTACATGGTATGCCGGCTAATTTCTATCCAGACAGATGTCACCGCCAGCACATGTTTCACCAGCTTCGACGAAACCGGTGGAACCGGTTTTATCGCTCCAGCTGTGCAGCAGCCAGTACCACATGCTATAGCTACTCTTTCGGTAGTCCCTAACCGAAATACAGATGTGACTAATCGTTTTGCTTACATTGAGACACGTGCATACACATCACCCCCTATACCTAATCAAAACATTAATTCTAGTGGGATTCCTAATGATATGTATGATCAATATTTGCGGCAAAGTCCTTATCGCATGCCTCATGTTGTTCAAGCTCGAAGTACAATCACAGGGCAATCTGATCTAGCTCGTTTAAATTTATATGCTGAATTCTTTAAATTAAAAGACGAGTTAGCTAGTATGATGCAGAATAAGCTCGGCATTGATGTGGGTAATTCTAGATTATACCAAAAACCATACTCTGCTGATTTTGATGCTGTTCCTTATCCTAATAATTGGTGTGTTCCCGATTTTGTGAAATTTAATAGTGATGATAGTAAGACCACTTGGGAACACATTAGTCAATATCTTGCTCAGCTAGGAGAGGCTAGTTCTAGTGATGCTTTAAAAGTTCACTTGTTTTCATTGTCTTTGACTGGAACTGCTTTTTTCTGGTTTTCTTCATTAACTCCCGGTTCAATTCATTCATGGAATCAGTTAGATAAAAAAAATTTATGATCATTTTTATAGTGAGAGTACGCAACTAAAGTTGACAGATTTAACATCGGTTAAGTAACAAAGAGATGAATCCATTTTGGATTACTTTAAACGATTCAAAGAGACTAGAAACCGATGCTTCAAATTGTCACTTTCTGAAAGGGATCTTGCTGATGTTGCTTTTGATGGTTTGAGATCCTTTATTAAAGAAAAGATAGAAGGTTTAAATCACTTTTTGGTTAATCAAGTACAAGTGAGAGCTTTAGCTACTGAAAACTGAATAAAAAATGCTAAAGATACATATAAGACTCATCGTTCTAATGTTCATATTGTTACTTATGATTCTAGTAGTTCGGACGATGATGAAGATGTGTATGTTGCTGAACTTGTGTGGCCTTCTAAGAATAAATCGTACACTTGTCCATCTCTTAAGCCAATTCAAAAGAATCGGCATGAAGAAGTGCGATTTACTTTTGATGTTTTCAAGTGTGATCGTATTTTTGATGAATTGTTGAAAAACGGAAACATTAAAATGTCTCATGCTATTCTCTCACCTGAAGAGCTTAAAAGACGGGCATATTGCAAGTTACATAATTCTTTTTTGCATGCTAATAATTGCAATGTTTTCCGTCGACAGGTGCAATCGGCCTTAAATGAAGGACGTTTGACACTACATGAGATGCAGGTTGACAAAACACCTTTCCCTGTCAATACCCTTGAGATGCAACCTCCTAAGGTTCTGGTTTGGTTGCATCAAGTCGAATCAACTAAAGGAAAGATTATTGTTGTGGGTGATGCAAAACCTGAAAATTTCAAAGGGAAAGGCAATAATCAGGGAAGTGGTGTGTGAGAAGATTCCAAATGGCAGAGAAACTTTCAAAATCACTACAAGAGTCTCAGATCTCGGGGGCCAATCCTCGAAAGCACCGTTTGAGCCTTCATAGGACAAACCGGTTCTACTGGTTTTGATCAGGGGCGTCCGAAGATATTAAAACCTAAGCGTCCTGAGATTGGAACCTGGAAAGTTAATGTGGCCAAGGATCAGGGCAAAGTTGCAAAGCCAAAGCCGACCTTTGACCAATTATTTTCCAAATACGCAAATCAAAGACCAGTTGATGAGGATTGGCCGGCAAAAAAGAGAAAAAGATCACCCATTGTTGACGGTCCATAGACGCGCCAATTGTGAACTGCAAGCGCACAGATCATCATAGCTTTTCCCTTAGAGTATTTCATCTAAGGTTTATCAATCCGTGGATCGACAATGAACTTACTAGAGTTTCCCATCTAATCTAACGGATTTGTTTCCCGGAGTTCAGTCCTACACAAGGAACCTACGTCTCCGTTGAGGAACCCACGAAGGGCGGGTTTATCCACCAAACCACTTCCCTCTTCTCTACTCAACCCAAAGGTCAAATGAAGAACTTACTCAGCTGCAGGGGTAATACAAACTTCTCAAGGCAACCACTGTGGATCGATTGCTCTTGAGTGACGCCTAGCCATCTAGGAGCTTGAAGCTCCAAGAGTAACAAATGCGAATCACCGGCTTGAAGGCGACCAATATGCTCAAATGATGGGGAATCAGCTCACAAGCACAATCTCTTGAACTCCACTCAATCCCTCACCAAATCAAGCTTTGGAAGCAAGAGGGAGAGAAAAGGGGCTTTGTATTCGCCTTTGGAAGCTTCAGTTTGAAAAGGATTCAGAGAGAACAGAAAGGAGGGGACTGGAAGGGTATAAATACCCCTTCAGCCGAAATAGCCGTTAGACCTGTTAAGTTCCGGAGTTTCCGGAAAAATCTCCGGAATCTCCGAACATTCTGGAGAACACCTCTCTCCAGACACCACTGTCTGGAGACTCCGAACAATTGTTCGGAACCTTCATAGATAAAGCACTCTCAATTAATTTTCCAAGCGAAGTGCAAGTGCAAGGTGTCTCTCATGGTTAAGTTAGTTCATATTTTGAGCACCTTGTCATCACCAAGCTAGTTTTTCGGCATCCCTCTTGATAGTATGGTTTTCCTAAACTCAATTTTCAAGAGAATAAAAAATTAATTTTCGTGTAAGCTTCATCCATGCTTTCATTTCCCTTTTTGAGTGCCACATTTCTTCATATGCTTTTTATTGTTTCCACCTGTTACCTGTGTGTATGCCTCATTGCAAATGTTAGATCTTCAAGTGTGTTGTCATTAATCAACCAAAACCAAAAAGGATCATAGATGCACTTTCAATCTCCCCCTTTTTGGTGATTGATGACAACACACCTTGCAAGATGATCATAATACACAAGTGAACTGTAGTAAATGAACTCCCCCTTAATATGTGCCTTGAGTTGAATTCATGATTTGACCATAACAATGTCAATATGCACATAACACAAGTGAGAGCTCATTCATTATACTCCAATATCAACAGATACTCAAGAATACATACCAAATATACTAGAGCAATTCATATGGCAGTTACGCACAACAATCTACAACAGAAACAAGGTGGCAGCCAGCAGGTCCGGAGTGTCCGGAGAAAAATCCGGAGTCTCCGAACAGGTCCGGAGACTCCGAAGAATTCTTCGGATACTCCGAAGATTCTGCTGCCAGGCACCAAACAGCACAACAAACATTCACTTTTTACCACATAATATCACGATTTAAAGCCTAATAAAGCAGTAGCAGTTCAAGTTAAGCACACAAGCAGGTGTTCAGGCCCCAAGTTCTACACACAAGTTCTTAGAGTTATTACACAACCATTGTCCGTTACATAAATAGATAGATTTCACTCCCCCTTTGGCATCAAGCACCAAAAAGGGAATGAACAGACAGATCAGGAGCAGCTTCTATTCATCATCATCAACAGGCTCATCCTCGCTCGTGTCCTCGACCTCCTCATCATTATCATGCTCATGATAATTGGGTGGCTCCTCTTTGGAAGTTTCAGCATCATAATCAACAATCTTGGAGGGGCCAGCCGAGGTGCTAGGAGCAGTATAGAACTGATCAGTAAAAGATGGTGCAGCGGTGAACGGAGGAGTGGTTGGCACATCTGTCACACCAGGGGCAGTGTCCTCGGCATCCCATTCTTCAAAAGGATCAACAATGTCGGGTATCTCATGATAAGGATCTGTGGGCAGTCCCAAGTGACTCTTGATCTCAGTGATGTCCTTGCGGTTCTCATTAGTATCTTCAGCAATCTGCTTGCACAAACAAAAGATAGACTTAAGGACCTTCTTAACCATAGAACCTTTGCGCTGCTTGGATGAGCTAGGAGCAGCAGGTGCAGGAGTAGGAGCATCAGATGGTGCAACATAGGAATCACGGGATGGCACAGGTTGTGGAGAAGGTCCACCACGGGAGGGAGGGGGGCATCACCTTGCCTAGGCCTTAAGTGGAGAGGCTCATGCATCACATCCTTAGGAAAGGTGATTTTGGTGACCTTCTCAATCATATACATTACATAGGCAGCATATGGGAAACCAATCCTTGCATCATATGTGGCCCTCTTCAATTCATTCCAAATGTAGTCAAAGATGCAAAAGGGCACATCAAGCTCACCCATGTGATGAAGCAGATTTGGAGCATTGGCATGCAGCCCTGTGGCATCACCACTCTTAGGATCAAGTGTCACCCTGAACATATTGTTGAGATGATGGAAATAGGGCAGAAGATTGTTGCTCTTTCCTTCATGGGCCAAGATTGGATTGTAGAACATGTAGGGCACATCAATGGGCTTGAGCTTCTTCTCCTCATGAATACATGGCCTCATGTTATCTTTTGACCCAAGTCTCAAAAGCCTAGAGAAGGTCACATAGTCAATGCAATAATGAATTCCCTCTGTTGTCCAATGAATGGAATTATCCTGGGGCTCATGGTAATAGCTGGCATGAAATTGAGCAATGATTTACTCATTCCAATTGTACTTGAGCCCCATCAGCTCATATAACCCAAACTCTGTGCACTTGGCCACAACTTGAGCAAAATGTGGATCATTAGTTTGCTCATAATACTGCCATTCAACCTACTGCATCGCATTGATTGGAGCCTTGTTCTTCCTTCTAATCACAGTCGTATAGAAATCTCTATGAAACTCATTCCAAAACCTATAGTCCATACTCTCAAGTTGCACATACTCATACGGATTTTTCTGCCTCTCCTGTTGCACTACTAGTTTCTGACCCTTATAGTCCCTTGGGATAGTGACAGCAAAGCCAGGCTTAGGTTGGGGATTACGCATTCTAGGAAAATACTCTACCTTTTCTTGCTCAGGTCCAAATTCAATATTGATGTGCACAGGAGTATTGGGACAGACCTGATGAGCAACTCCCCTTCTTCTGAAATTCTTTGGAGGTGGAGGAGTTGGAGCAGCCCTTGAACGCATGACAAATGGTGCCATCAAAGGTGGAGGGGCTAGATGAGGAGCATACTGAGGTGCACTAGAAGAGGCTCCAGCTTCAGCAGCAGCAGCAGCACGTGTCCTTCGAGGACGAGGAGGAGGAACCACTTCTGGCACTTCTTCTTCTTCTTCAATCTCATCACGCCGATTTGGATCATGCCTTAACTTGATGCGGCGATTGGCGTCCGGACCCTGGGTGATTCTCTTCCTCCCCATAGCCTAATCACAGAGATAATTTCACCAAGCAAGTGATTGTAAAGTATTTTGATATATGACAGAGGGTTTGGAACTGAGAGTTTCGGAGACTCCGGAAAAAGGTCCGGAGAGTCCGGAACTCTACAGTTCAGACCCTAGGTATTTGGGGATCCAAAGATATAGCCATGGGAATTCAACAAGATCATGGGGATACATTGCAGGGGTCCTAGAGAGTCTATTCCTCAAAGGAAATCCAAATCCATGGGCCACATTGGTAGATCGGGTAAGAACTTGAAAAAGTACCTTGGATAGAGATGGGGATGGATTTCAAACTTGAATCCAAGGGTCCTTCGGAGTTTCCACGCCTTGGAATGGAGGATCCACAACTTCTCGTGCCTTTCCCTTGGTTGGATTCAAGAATCACCGATTTTGGGGAGAGGGGGCGAGAGCAGGAGCGGCGGCGGTGAAAAGAACCCGAATGGGGTAAAAGTGACCGGTTGACCGCCGCCCAGGGGTAAAAACCCCTCCAGTTCCGGAGTCTCCGGAAAAAGTTCCAGAGAGTCCGAAACCCCCGGAGGTTCCGAAGAAAAATCGGGAGTCTCCGTTCCCCCTGAGTCTTTGCTTCCATAGAGATAGATTTGGACAAGAGATTTGGAAAGAAATACTTGTGATATAGTCCTAAGGGCCTGAGAAATCTATTCACTTGGATTTAGCCAACAAACAAGCAATGGGAACAATAAATCCAAGTGAGTAGTTGAGTGAAGAATCAACATTTTCAAAACCAAAAGGCACACAATCTTTTTCAAAAACAGGGTTTTCTTTTGAACACCTATCTAATGCACTTTTAATTTTGTGTCCAAGGTTTCAACCCAAGTTACGAGAATCCAAGATATTTAGTTCACTTCTCAAAGCACAAAACCTTTGCTCATCTAGAGGCTTAGTGAAGATATCGGCAAGTTGCTGATCGGTGCTCACATGTTGTAAAGCAATATCTCCCTTAATCTCATGATCCCGTAAGAAATGATGTCTTATATCTTTGTGCTTTGTTCGGGAGTGTTGCACCGGGTTGTTAGCTAGCTTGATTGCACTCTCAATGTCACACAAGAGCGGAATCTTGCTAAACTCACAACCAAAGTCACTCAAGGTATGCCTCATCCATAAGAGTTGAGCACAGCATGCTCCCGCCGCGACATATTCAGCCTCGGCGGTGGATAGGGCAACCGAATTTTGTTTCTTTGAACTCCAAGATACTAGAGACCGGCCAAGAAATTGACACGTTCCCGTTGTACTCTTTCGATCCACTTTGCAACCAGCATAATCGGAGTCTGAATAGCCAAGCAAACCGAAAGTGGAGCCTTTGGGATACCACAAGCCAAGGTTAGGAGTGTATACCAAATATCTCAAGATTCTCTTAACAGCCACAAGATGGCATTCCTTAGGATTGGCTTGAAATCGAGCACACATGCACACACTAAGCATGATGTCGGGCCTAGATGCACAAAGGTAAAGAAGAGATCCAATCATGGAACGATATACCTTTTGATCGATGGCCTTACCATCTTCGTTGAGGTCAAGATGTCCATTTGTTGGCATTAGAGTCTTGATGGGCATGGCATTCTCCATGTCAAACTTCTTGAGCATATCTTTGGTGTACTTGGTTTGACTTATGAAGGTGCCATTCTTGAGTTGCTTGATTTGAAATCCAAGGAAGAACTTCAACTCACCCATCATGGACATCTCAAACCTCTTGGTCATTATCCTACTAAATTTCTCGCACCAAGCATTGTTAGTAGAACCAAATATGATGTCATCGACATATATTTGACACACAAATATGTCTTTATCAACTTTGCGAGTAAATAAAGTAGGGTCAGCTTTGCCTATTCCAAAGTTCTTCTTAATGAGAAAATCCTTAAGGCATTTATACCATGCTCTAGGGGCTTGCTTGAGCCCATAGAGTGCCTTATGGAGCTTGAAGACATGGTTAGGAAACTTCGGGTCTTCAAAGCTGGGTGGTTGCTCAACATATACCAATTCGGAGATTGGTCCATTTAGAAAAGCACTCTTCATGTCCATTTGATATAGCTTGAAATCATGGTGAGTAGCATAGGCAAGTAATATACGAATTGACTCAAGCCTAGCTACAGGAGCATAAGTCTCACCAAAGTCCAAACCTTCTATTTGTGTGAAGCCTTGAGCCACCAATCTAGCTTTGTTCCTTGTTACCACACCATGTTTGTCTTGTTTGTTGCGGAAGACCCATTTGGTGCCAATAACATTATGTTTTGGTCTTTTCACCAAGGACCAGACTTCATTCCTAGTGAAGTTGCTCAACTCCTCTTGCATGGCCACCACCCAATCTGGATCATATAAGGCTTCTTCTACCTTTAGGGGTTCCAAAGAGGAAACAAATGAGTAATGTTCACAAAAATTTGCCAATCTAGATCGAGTAGTTACCCCTCTTTGAATACTCCAAAGTATGTTATCAACGGGATGGTCCCGTTGAACACTTTGATGCACTCTTGGATGTAGGACTTGAGTATGGTGCTGAATAATCCCATCTTCTTCATCTTCCACTTCAGCTTCAGAGTCTTGAATCAGGTCAGGAGCATTTCCTCCAGAACCTCCGGAGTTTCTGGAGAATTGTCCGGAGTCTCCGAAACCTGCGGAGTCTCCGCAGATTTGTCCGGAGTCTCTGGAACTATCAGCATTTCTGGCTGTAGCAGGCTCATTTGTTCCTGCCACTTGGTCTTCTTCATCATCATTCTCCTGAGGTCTGATCTCACCAATTGCCATCCTCTGAATTGCCCTATGAGATGGTTCTTCTTGGCCTAAAACATGTGGATCAACTTGCTCTACTTGAGAGCCATTAGTCTCATCAAACTTCACATCACTCGCAATTACAACACAGCCGGTGGCCTTGTTGAAAACACGATAGGCATGAGAGTTTGAGGCATAACCAAGAAGAAAACTTCACTTGATTTAGGAGCAAATTTAGAACTTCTAGGTTTCTTATCAAGAATAAAGCATTTGCAACCAAAAACCTTAAAGTAAGACACATTTGCCTTTTTACCGGCAAGGAGCTCATAGGAGGTCTTTTGTAGAATCTTGTGAAGGTAGAGTCGGTTTATGGCATGGCAAGCGGTGTTGATAGCTTCGGCCCAAAATTGATCCGAAACCTTGTACTCATCTAGCATTGTCCTTGCCATCTCAATGAGTGTACGATTCTTCCTTTCAACAATTCCATTTTATTGAGGTGTGTATGGGACTGAGAACTCATGACCAATGCCTTCCCCATCGAGGTAGACACCAATGTTAGTGTTCTTGAACTTGGTTCCATTGTCGCTTCTCACCCTCTTGATGGTCTTCTCAAACTCATTTTGGGCTCTCTTTGCAAATTTCTTGAATACTTCTTGTACCTCACTTTTGTCATGCAAAAAGAACACCCAAGTGAAACGAGAATAATCATTAACAATTACAAAACCATATTTGTTACCGCCAATGCTTATGTAGGCCACGGGTCCAAAAAGATCCATGTGTAGTAGTTCAAGTGGCCTTGTAGTCTTCATGACGCTTGTTGACGGATGTGGATTTCCAACTTGCTTCCCGGCTTGACATGCACTGCAAAGTCTATTTTTCTCAAAAGTCACATTGGTTAGTCCAAGAATA
Source organism: Alloteropsis semialata (assembly GCA_004135705.1). Classification (NCBI taxonomy): domain Eukaryota; kingdom Viridiplantae; phylum Streptophyta; class Magnoliopsida; order Poales; family Poaceae; genus Alloteropsis; species Alloteropsis semialata. The sequence goes on from CM014273.1 coordinate 47,913,925, forward strand.
TGATCACCTTTGGGAAGCTTGTTCAAATTTCTCATTCCCACATGAGCTAGTCGGCGATGCCATAACCAGCCCATGCTAGACTTTGCCATCAAGCAAGCATCAAGTTGAGTTTTCTCCGAAGTGAAATCCACAAGATAAAGCTTTCCTTTGAGTACACCCTTGAAAGCAATGGAGCTGTCATTCCTTCTTGAGACGGTCACACCCTCATTAGTGAACAAACAATTGTAACCCATCTCACAAAGTTGAGATACGGATAATAAATTGTAATCCAAAGATTCAACAAGGAAGACATTTGAAATTGAATGATCGGTAGAGATAGCAATTTTACCTAACCCCATTACCTTTCCTTGACTACCATCACTAAACACAATATTGTTACTTGCATTTTCATTTGCCTCAAAGGAAGTGAACATCTTCTTCTCTCCGGTCATATAATTGGTGCAGCCACTATCAAGCACCCATTTTGATCCACTGGAGGTGTAAGCCTACAAAATAATTTAAGCTCTAGTTTTAGGTATCCAATGTTGTTTGGGTCCTAGAGTGTTAGTCACAAGAACCTTGGGCACCCACACATTTCTTTTAATCAATGTGTCCCTAGTGCGGTACCCCACATACTTGGCTACCACCTTACCATTGTGGTCCCAAGTCAACACATAATCGGCATAGTAAGAGCCTTGAGCAGCTGACTTCTTTGTCTTTGTTGGAGGGGCTGCTCTTACCTCTTGTGGTCTTGTTGGTTGAGGGATCACTACCTTAGTTGGCTTTGCTTGTGGCCTCTTCCTTTGATGAGTCATGCCATCCAATAGACCACCATACTTACCAACACCAGACTTGCTTTGGTTCTTGATGAAAGGAATAGGCTCAACATTTTCTTGCCCATTCTTACTAATGCCCTTTCCTTTCACAAAACCAAATTTCTGCATGTATTGAGTACCAAAACCCTTGTTATGGTTCTCAAACTTACCAATGTTGTCTTCCTTTGGAGCATAGTCTTGTTGAACAAAAGATGTAAGCCTTGCAATTTCTTTCTTCATAGCATGCATCTCGGCAAGGTTAGTAGCATAGGCTTTAACATCAATATTGAAGCATTTATCACAACCATTACTAGTGGAAGGAATAGATGGTTGGGTTGCATTCTTAGAGCTAGACGAGATGCTTTCTCAAAGAGTATTAAATTGAACTTCAAGAGCCGTGTGTTTGGCATTTAAACATGAGAAGTTTTCTTGAAGTTTCTCATTCATACTCTTTAGGCTATTTGATTTATTATTGGCTAAGTCTAGTTTCTTGCGCAACTCATCAACCTTTTCTTTCTCTTTAGCATAAGAATTTTCAAGAGTAAGAAGGTTATCAATTTTGACTTTGAGCAAGTCCTCTTGCCTCTTGAAATTCTTCCTTTGTTCGGCAAGAGATTTCCTCAAGAGAGATGGTTTTCTCTCGCTCAAGTCTAATCAATTCTTCTTGCTCCTCAAGAGCATCATTCCGGTTATCTATTTCCTCCAAGAGCTTTATAATTTTAGAGGTGGCCTTTTTATCAAAGTTCATCGTGCTATTATCATCTTCACTATCATGATCACTATCTATAGAAGGAGAATCGGATATCACCTGGGTCCTTTTGCCATGAGGCAAGTCGGTGGAGCATCATCTTCATCATCGGTGATGTAGCCAAATAATGTTGATGAAGTTGAGGATGCTTGTATGGCAATGGTTGCAACTTCCTCATCGTCAGAGTCGGAGCTCTCTTCATTAGAATCCCACTCAATGCCAAGGTGAGCTTCTCCGGTGCTTCTTCTTGTAGTGACTCTTGTTCTTGTATTCTTTATTGTCCTTGTCTTCCTTGTGATCTTTCTTCTCACGTGGACAATCAACAATGAAATGACCTTCCTTGCCACACCTAAAGCAAGCTTTCTTTGAGTTTCTCTTTGTTGTACTCTTCTTGTACTTTCCTTTTACATATCCTTCCTTCTTCATGGCTTTTCTCAATCTTCTCATGAACAAGGCTGCCTCTTCGGAGTCATCGGACTCATCATCATCATTTGAAGTCTTTTGGACTTCCTTTTCTTTGCCTTTGTTGCTTGCCTTGAGAGCAACTCCACTTTCCTTCTCAAGTTGCTCATGAAGTTTGGAGAGTTCATGAGAAAGTTTTGCTTCCTTGACAGTCATGAGATGCTCTTCCATTCTTTCAATCACATTTGCGAGAGAGAACTTCTTGAATCCTCTCTTCTGTCTAATCAAGATGGGTAAGTTCACATCTCTAGCCATGTAAGCCGTAAGAATCTTGTCAACAATCTATCATCCCATTTGGTGCTTCCAAGAGATCTTATCTTGTTGATGATCTTGTTCAACCTATCATACATTTCTTGTGGGCCTTCATCATCCTTGATAGAGAACCAGTTGAGTTCGGCCAACACTCTTATTCTACTTTCCCTTACTTTTCTTATCCCTTGATGGTTGATTTGGAGTGCGTCCCAAATATCTTTGGCGGTGCGCAAACACTCAACCTTGTTGTATTCTTCGGGGTTCAAGGCACTAAAGAGTAAGGTCATGGCTTGAGCATTGCGTTGAATTTCAAAGTCTTGATCTTGACTCAATGGTCCTCTTCCTTTGGACATTGTGACACCTACACACACAATCTTCCAAAGGGTCGGGTTGACCTCTATCAAATATGCCTCCATCAAGCGAGACCATTGGTTATAACCATTCCCGTCAAAGCGAGGTGGTTTACCAAGGTTCACCGATTGAGACGGAATAGAGTTGCTCAAACGAGAATAATCGAAATGAACTTGGTTAGTATGATCATTTCTTACGGACTTGAAGGACTTGTCATCATCGTCGGAGTCCTCATCTTCGGATGATTCTTCATGATCATCACCTGTTCTTCTTTGGGAGTGGATACCCCTGGCAGAGGGTTCAGCCTCCTTGCTACCTTGAGGGTCACCCTCTCCACCGGTGGGAAGCGTTGGTGGAGTTTCAAGCTCTAATATAGAGAGCCTAGCTCTCATACCAATTGAAAGGACCTAAGATGTCAACTAGAGGGGGGTGAATAGTTGAATCTAAAAATTTTCCTCAAAACACTGTCAGTCACAGAAAGTGCGGAGACTCCGAAGAAAAGTCCGAAGGTTCCGAACAAGTTCAGATATTCTGAAGATTTCTCCAGAGAGTCCGAAAATAATTGCCGAGTTGAATATGACAGATCAAATCTCACTGAAAATCAAATCGTCTAATTACCATACAACCTTGGGAAGTATACAACTCAATTCAAGTGTCACTTGCAGCAGGAACCTTCACAGATGATAGATCGGGACCAAACCCTAGAATATAACACAATAGCAACAAGTAGCACAAGAACAAGAACAATCACAAGGAGACACAGGGATTTGTTTCCCGGAGTTCAGTCCCACACAAGGAACCTACGTCTCCGTTGAGGAGCCCACGAAGGACGGGTTTATCCACCAAACCACTTTCCTCTTCTCCACTCAACCCAAAGTCAAATGAAGAACTTACTCAGCTGCAGGGGTAATACAAACTTCTCAAGGCAACCACAGCGGATTGATTGCTCTTGAGTGACGCCTAGCCGTCTAGGAGCTTGAAGCTCCAAGAGTAAAGAATGCGAATCACCGGCTTGAAGGCGACCAAGGTGCTCAAATGATGGGGAATCAGCTCACAAGCACAATCTCTTGAACTCCACTCAATCCCTCACCAAATCAAGCTTTGGAAGCAAGAGGGAGAGAAAAGGGGCTTTGGAATCGCCTTTGGAAGCTTCAGTTCGAAAAGGAGTCAGAGAGAACAGAAAGGAGGGGACCGGAGGGGTATAAATACCCCTTCAGCCGAAATAGCCGTTAGACCTGTTAAGTTCCGGAGTTTCCGGAAAAATCTCCGGAGTCTCCGAACATTCTGGAGAACATCTCTCTCCAGACACCACTGTCTGGAGACTCCGAACAATTGTTCGGAACCTCCGAAACTTCATAGGTAAAGCACTCTCAATTAATTTTCCAAGTGAAGTGCAAGTGCAAGGTGTCTATTTTGAGCACCTTGTCATTACCAAGCTAGTTTTTCGGCATCCCTCTTGATAGTACGGTTTTCCTAAACTCAATTTTCAAGAGAATAAAAAATTAATCTTCGTGTAAGCTTCATCCATGCTTTCATTTCTCTTTTTGAGTGCCACATTTCTTCATATGCTTTTTATTGTTTCCACCTGTTACCTGTGTGTGTGCCTCATTGCAAATGTAAGATCTTCAAGTGTGTTGTCATTAATCAACCAAAACCAAAAGGATCATAGATGCACTTTCCGTTCTACCATGTCTATGTATGATCATGTCAAGTGCTTGACAGGCTTAGATATTTCTGATTATGAGATGATCAGCTGTACTAGGGATGGCTTTGTGCCTGCTGTTCTAAAGCCGGTTGAGAATCGGCTAAACCATTTGTTATAAATAAATGAATAGTTCGAAATGGTTGCATCAGAGACTTGAGCACTATCGGACACAAAAGAACGATATGTGTGAAGCCATTGAAGATTTTGATGATATGAGTAAATTGGGACAAGGTTTTACGTCGGCTGATCCTTTAGAGGAAATTGATATTGTTGATGGTTCTATACCTAGGCCGACATTTGTTAACAAAAATTTAAAAGCCAATTATAAAGCTGAATTAATCGAGATGTTGAAAGAATATGTTGATTGTTTTGCATGGAGTTATCAAGAGATGCCTGGATTAAGCCGCGAGTTAGTTGAGCATCGGCTGCCTATTAAACCGGTTTTAGACCTTTTAAACAAACTGCTAGGCGTTTCAATCCTAATATGTATGACTGGATTAAAGAAGACATTAATCGGTTGTTAGATGCAAATTTTATTAGACCTTGTCGTTATACTGAATGGTTATGAAATATTGTGCTAGTTGAGAAGAAAGATTCTGGTAAGCTCAGAGTTTGCATTGATTTTAGAAATCTTAATAGTGCTACTCCTAAAGATGAATATCCTATGCCTACATCCGACATGCTTATTAATGATGCTTCTGGACATAAAGTTATTAGTTTTCTTGAGAAGATATCCAAAATGGCCTTTGTATGTCCAGGTTTTGTTGGTTTATTTGAGTGGGTGGTTATGACCTTTGGTTTAAAAAATGCTGGTGCTACTTACCAAAGGGCTATGACTTTGATCTTTCATGATTTGCTTAGCTTAATCATAGCGGTTTATATTGATGATATTGTTGTTAAATCGGCTGGTTTAAAACCCTATTTGGCCGATTTAAAACATGCTTTTGAAAGAATGCGTCGATATGGATTAAAGATGAGCCCACTTAAATGTACATTTAGTGTGTCAGCTGGGAAGTTTCTAGGATTTATTATTCATGAGAATGGCATAGAGATAGATCCTAAAAAAATTGATATTATTAAGAAGATCAAAGCTCCTACATGCAAGAAAGATTTGTAGAAATTCTTGGGTAAGATGAATTACTTGAGGAGATTTATTTGTAACTTGTCTGGGAAGATTTGTGCATTTACTCCTATTCTTCGGATAAAAGTTGAAGCTAAATTTACTTGGGGGCAAAACAGCAAGAAGCATTTGAGAAGATAAATATTATTTGTCTTCGCCGCCGGTGATTAGAGCTCCTAGGAGGGGAGTTCCATTTAAATTATATGTGGCTGCTGAAGAGCGAGTAATTGGGGCTGTTTTGAATCAAGAAACCGAAGGGAAGGAGCACATTGTTACCTATGCAAGTCATCGATTATTGGATGCCGAAACGAGGTATATATTTATTGAAAAGCTTTGCTTATCATTATATTATGCTTGTACCAAGATGAGGCATTGTTTATTGTCCAATAGTTGCATAGTGGCTTGTCAAACCGATATTATTAAATATATGCAACATATGCCAATTTTAAGTGGTAGAATTGGTAAATGGGCTTATGCTCTTATTGAATATGATTTGGCTTGTGAACCTTTGAAGTCTATGAAAGGCCAAATTGTTGCAGATTTTATTGTTGAACATAGCATAAATGATAATGATTTAGATATCGGTTATATTACTGTGGGATATGGGTACCCCTGGGCCCACTACCGACCGGGTAGCCAGTCGGCCTGGTCCCACGTCTGACGAGGATGTGGGCCGACCCCAGGCCGGCCCACGAGGATCCCTGGCTTAATGGATAAGATTGGAGAAGACTTAGCCCGCAAGGAATGAGGCGATATACTCGGATCCCACCCGGAGATCATGGAGATTACATGGCAACCGACTCAGATTAGTTTCCTAGTCAGAGCCGGATACAATTAGAGATAATCGACTTGTAAACCCTAGGCCGTCAACCAATATAAGGCGGCCTAGGTCGACCCTTTCATTCATCTGATTTCTTTCGCCCATTGTAACCATAAACTCGTCGTTGTTCTCCGGAACCTCACCGAGCGAAGCAATACAAGACCTCCGAGCACAGGACGTAGGGTATTATACCTCCAGGTAGCCCGAACCTGTATAATCCCTGTGTCCGTGTGTTACCTCGAGCTCCCAAGTCCTGCGATTGCCCTTTGCCTACAAATCAACTATCACACCCGGATTTATGAAGAAAATTCGAATGCTACTATATGTGTACCCAGGAAGTCTTTACACACATATAGTTCAGAAATGAATATCAAAGAAAGGGAAACAGTGCTCGATAACATAAATCATAACAAGTCTTACATCATAGGCAATACATTTATTAACGAGCTTATCAAAGTAGCGGAAGCCTGATGTAATCTAACTCCAAGACATCTCCACAGGGACTCTGACTGGGGGAATGCACTGCCTAGAAGTCCGGGAACTCCTCGGGGAAGACAAAGGCATCCACAGGTGGTTCATCTGAGTACCCATCTGGGATTTTGTTGATATGAAGCAAGTGTAAGTAATCCATCATACTTAGCAAGCATAACATGATTAGATGAGGCTCAAAAGGCTCGACAAGGTTTAAACTGCGGTTAGCATTTTTAGTTGATTGATTTTAGAATTTACCTGAATTACTACATTTATATGACAACCCAGTTGTAACGCACATTATGAAAACATGTGAAGTAATACAAATGAACAACATCATATTAAACCATTTATCCGAAAAACAAGGAACCGCTCGAAAAGGATCCAGGCCGCTCTTGACCGTGAGCACGGCTGTTATAACAGTTTTACACTCTGCAGAGGTTGTACACTTTCACCACCGGTCGCGACACCCCTTTGCCATAGGCAATGCACTCCCAAAATGAGCACAGGGTATCACTACGAGACCTTTCAAAAGACACCCTAGCAAGCTAGTGGCCGCTAAGGTTTCCTGACAGGCGCATGGACCCCTCCAGGCTCCAGCCAAAACATCACACAAATCCATCACACAAACCCCAACGAGACTGACCGAGGTCCACACTTAAACCTGGCAGTCCCACATGCGCCTTTCGGTAACCACTAGACAAGCTAGAGCCGTTCAGTTTACTTAGTCAAGACCAGAGCCATGTGATTCCTGTGGTTGTACGGTTTTCCTGGGTTGCCGCTTTAAGAACAGAACCTTAAGAAGAGACGCTTAGAGCAATCCAAACACATGCTCAAGCTCCCTAAACCAAGTTGCTAAAAAGCATATTTTAATAAGGTTCCAAGTATATCATTAGTCAATATTAACATTTTATAACGAACATTAGCGGTTGGCAAGCATAGCGACAACTAACATATCTACCCATATGCAAAACCCAGGGTAAACAAGGAATATAGGATAAACAAGTCTAGTCAACCTTATGGTTTAACAAAATTAGACACATGCATGAATGAATAGAATGTTTATATGGTGAATAGGTATCAAGGATGAATCATGTTACACTTGCCTTCCTCAAAATATTGCTGCTGATCCGATTCTTCAAACTCTTGATCAAAGCCGGCCTCGAATTGCTCGCACTCTAAACACGCATTCCATCACCACACATACATCCATCACAAGCCAGTACATGCATACAAAAGTATTTCTATTAGAACAGTACACCATACAATGAAAACAGAAGCAAAAAGGATATAAAACTAATCTACGCATTTCTACGATCACAACAACGTGAAAATCACTCTAATCGGATTTACGGTGATTAAACTACGCTAAAAACAAGACGAAGGTCTACGCTGCGATAAACGGAGGATCCAAAAACAAGACGAAGGGTGTTCTGCTCCTGCTGTTCTATCCAGGGGAGAGGGCGACATCGGCCTTGGTGGTTTCACGGACAGAAAAGGGGCGCTGGCCATTGCTAGCGAGCAGACCTCACGGGAGAAAGGGGGACGGGGCTGCGGTGCACGGGATCGAACTTCGAGCGGCAAAACAGAACGGGGTCGACGAGGGCAACTCATCTTGATTCTTACCTAGGGCAGGGAGGCAACAGAGATGGAGGATTTCGAAGGAGGGCGGCTCTGTTCGTCGAGCGTGTGAGGGAGAGGGGCTGCAGCCTTGGTCTACTACTTCTGGGCGCCGGGGTTAGGGTCTTGGACGTTGGCGCAAATTCTTGATGTTCCTGTGCAGTAGAAAAGGGTTGGGGAGGGGATCAGAGAGAGGTGCAGACAGAAGAAAAACGACGGCGGAGGAAATTCTTTTACCGTGATGAACTCCAGTGACCAGAAATTCGATGGGGAAGGCACTGATCTTGGGAATTTGGGGAGCAGGGAACCAAAGGGGATTGGGGAGAGACTTGGCCAAGGTCTTGTAGGGGGGTGGAAAGAGAGCTTGGGCGCCTGAATTAAAGGGGAGTGGCTGTTTTTGCTGCTGCATCAATGCCGGCATTTACTCTGCAGTCATGGAGGGGCGTCGGTTTCAGGTGACGCAGAGAAAAAGAGAGAGAGAGGGCAGGGGATGGGGCGTGAGGGGAAGGGAGAGGAGGGTCGGCCGTGGCTCTGGCGTGAGGGGAAAAGAATGGGGCGACGGCATCCTGCAGTTTCTGCGTGCGTGCGTGAGATGAGAGAAGGGGCGCCGTTCTGCGTGAAAGGGGAAGGGGGAAGAGAATGGATCTGTTTGGGCCTAGGTTGGATCTGTTTGGGCCTGGGTTGGATCTGTTTGGGCCCAAGGGAAGAGGCTAGGCCCAAAAGAGAAAAGGGAGTTGGGCGGGGCTGGTTTTGGGCCGACTGCGATTGGGCCACGAGGAAGAAAGGAGCAGGCCTGGGTTGGATTTAGATCGGGGTCGGGTTTGGACTTTAGGGCTTAGCACAAAAAAAAACACTCAGACAAGAAAACAATGCATCGGCATGAAATGCACGGAACAAGTTTCTAAACTTACAGTTGATTTTAATTACAAAAAGGTTTTATATTTACCTAAATTTGTGAATGCACACACAAGAACTTAGCAATTTAATTACTATTTTAGAAAAGAAATTTTCAGGGTGTTACAAACCTACCCCCCTTAAAATGAATCTCGTCCTCGAGATTCAGTTGTGCCTTCAAATAGTTGCGGATATTCTGCCTTTAAATCTTCTTCTCTTTCCCAAGTTGCGTCGTCCACTGAGTGTCGGCTCCACTGCACCTTACACATCCGTATCACCTTACTCCTTGTGACTCTTTCTGCCACTTCCAATATCTTAACGGGATACTCTTTATAAGTAAGATCCTCTTGTACATCGATTTCCTCCAGAGGTATCTGTTCTTCTGGCACTCGTAAACACTTCTTTAGTTGTGATACGTGGAACACATCATGTACATAGACAGTCTAGATGGCAGTTCCAACTGATAAGCTACATTCCCTTTTCTGTCCAGCACCTTGAATGGTCTAATGTACGTTGGTGCTTGTTTGCCTTTGACATTAAATCTGCGAACTCCTCTCATAGGTGACACTTTGAGATATACGTAGTTGCCAATTTCAAAACTAAGGTCTCGACATCTGACATTTGCATAACTCTTTTGTTTGGATTGTGCTACTTTCAAATTCTGCCTGATTGTTTGCACCTGTCTTTTGGCATCTTTAAGAATTTTAGGTCCAAACACTTGGCTTTTCCTCGTTTGATTCCAGAACAAGGGTGTCCTACATTTCCTTCCATACAGTGCCTCAAAAGGTGCCATTTGTAGACTCTTCTAGAAACTGTTGTTATAAGAGAATTCTGCATATGGTAAACTCTTATCCCAACTTGTCCCGTACTGTAAAGCATAAGCCCTCAACATATCTTCCAAGATTTGGTTCGTTCTTTCAGTTTGCCCATCAGTCTGTGGATGGTAAGCCGAACTGAAGTTCAGTTTTGTATCCATTGACTCATGAAGTTTATGCCAGAACTGTGATGTAAACTGTGATCCCCGATCTGACACTATCTTCTTTGGAACTCCATGCAAGCATACTATTCGCTCCATGTATAGCTCTGCTAGCTTTGCACCTGAGTAGGTGGTCTTCACCGGAACGAAATGAGCCACCTTAGTTAGTCGATCCACAATTACCCATATAGAGTCGAAACCTCTCTGAGTACGGGGTAAACCGACTATAAAGTCCATTCCGACTTCTTCCCATTTCCACTCTGGTATCTTCAAGGGTTGGAGTAAACCGGCAGGTCTCTGGTGTTCCGCTTTAACTCTTTGACATGTGTCACATAGAGCGACATATGTTGCTACATCTCGCTTAAGTCCATACCACCAATATCTTTCTTTAATATCCAGATACATCTTCGTACTTCCCGGGTGTATGGAGTAAGCTGAATCGTGTGCTTCCCTTAGAATAGCATCTCTAATATGCTTCAGATTAGGTACACATATTCTTCTACCAAACCACACGGTTCCTTGCTCGTCCATGGTAAATCCTGGTGCTTTTCCTTGAATAATCAAAGCTACGATTTCTTGAATCTTCCTATCTTCTTGCTGCCCTTCTTTAATCTCTTTTTCTAGTGTTGGTTCAACTTCCATTTCCACCGTGCTAGCAGCAAATCCCAGATTCAACCGTTCAAATTCCTTACCGAGTTCTTCTGGCAACTGGGTAACTCTATTTGCATGACTTCTTCTGCTTAGAGCATCTGCCACCAAATTTGCCTTTTCTGGGATGATAGTGAATCTCCAGGTCGTAGTCCTTGATTAACTCTAACCATCGGCGTTGCCTCAAATTCAAGTCTGACTGTGTGAACACATACTTCAGACTCTTGTGGTCAGTGTAGATATCACACTTATGGCCAATCAAGTAGTGTCTCCATATCTTTAGTGCGTGCACCACTGCTGCAAGTTCAAGGTCATGAGTCGGATAATTTAACTCATGCTTCCTTAACTGTCTGGAGGCATATGCTACCACTTTTCCTTCTTGCATGAGTACACATCCCAAACCTTGACGAGATGCATCACAATATATAGAGAAACTCTTGGTTATATCAGGCAATACCAATATTGGAGCAGTGGTTAATCTTTTCTTCAGCTCCTCAAAACTGGCTTGACACTTTTCTGACCACACGAACTTCACGTTCTTCTCTAGCAAGGACGTCATAGGTTTAGCTAGTTTGGAGAACCCTTCAATGAACCGTCGATAGTATCCGGCCATTCCGAGGAAACTCCGAATCTCACTCACATCTTTTGGTGGATTCCAACTCAACACATCTTTAACCTTCTTTGGATCAACTGCCACTCCTCCATTGGATACAACATGACCCAAAAATGCTACTTCCTTCAACCAGAATTCACATTTACTGAACTTGGCATATAACCGTTGATCCCTGAGCCTCTGTAATACCAACCGTAGATGCTCCTCATGCTCTTCTTCATTCTTGGAGAAAATCAGAATGTCATCAATGAATACTACCACAAACTTGTCCAAATAATCCATGAAGACTTTATTCATCAAATACATGAAGTATGCAGGAGCGTTGGTCAATCCAAATGACATCACTGTAAACTCATACAATCCATACCGAGTAGTGAATGCTGTCTTAGGAATATCGGAAGCACGAATTCTCATCTGATGATATCCTGATCGAAGATCAATCTTGGAGAATACACATGCTCCCTTCAGTTGATCAAAGAGATCATCGATCCTTGGTAGTGGATACTTATTCTTTATGGTTACATCATTGAGTGCTCGGTAATCGATGCACATTCTCTTGGTTCCATCTTTCTTCTCAACAAATAATACCGGTGCTCCCCAAGGTGAAGAGCTAGGTCTAATGTAACCCTTCTCAAGTAGTTCATCTAATTGCTTCTTAAGCTCTTCTAATTCTTTCACACCCATTCTATATGGTCGCTTAGCTATAGGTGCAGTGCCAGGTTTAAGATCAATAAGAAATTCAACTTCGCGTTCTGGTGGCATACCTGGCAACTCTGCGGGAAATACATCGGGAAATTCCTTCACCACATTGATGTCTTCCATGGCCATCTCCTTCACTTGATTAGCATGACACACCTCTGAAGCTGTCATAGTCACCTGATATTCCACTTTTTCCCCGGAACTTGCTGTCAATTGCACTGCTCTTTTAGCACACTGAATTACCCCATCATGCTTTGCAAGCCATGACATCCCCAAGATAATATCGATGCCAGTAGAGTTCAGAATAATTGGGTTGGCTACAAATTCTACCCCCCTTATTTTTATGCTAACCTTTGGACAAATTAAGGTTGCCTTTAGTTCTCCACCAGGTGAACTAACTATCATTGCTTTTTGCATAGGTTGCATAATCATCATGTGCTTTTTCACAAACTGGGCAGATATAAAAGCATGCGATGCTCTAGAATCAAATAATACTGATGCAGGATTTGAGTTCACTGAAAACGTACCGATCACCACATCTGTTGCTTCTTGCGCGGCCTCCGCATTCACATGATTAACTTTGCCTCGGGCATAGTTCTGTTGTCCTCCATTACGTGGGCCTTGTTGCTGCCTGCCGGCGTTCTGTCCCATCTTCTTAGGGCAATTGTTAGCAAAATGCCCCGGTTCACCACAACTGTAACACACCCTCGGAGTCACGGGTGTTGTGTTAGCCTGTGTGAGTGGTGGAGCTTGAGCTTTCAGCGGTGGCTTCTGAGGACTGTACTGCTGCTGCTGGTATGGAGGTCGCTGTTGGTTCTGCGGGCGCTGCTGATACTGAGGACGGCCCATCTGAGAAGAAGATCCCTGAAAGCGAGGCTGATTACCCATTGGTGGATTGTAACGAGGACGCGAGCTGCTTCCAGACTGTTGGCCCATATACTTCCTCTTCTTTTCTTCCATTTCCTTGCGCTTAAACTCAAGCATCAAGGCCTTGTCCACCAACTTTTGAAAGTTCTCAAAAGTGTGGGTCATGAGTTGGTACTGTAACCCATCATTTAGTCCCAGCAGAAAGAGCCTCTGTTTCTTATCATCTGTTGCCACATCCTCTGGAGCATACCTTGATAGTTCAATAAATTTATCACGGTAAGCCGTGACAGTCATAGACCCCTACTTCAGTGCCAAGAACTCCTGACGCTTCAATATCATCAAGCCATCTGGAACATGGTGAGAACGGAAGCTCTCACAGAATTCCTGCCAAGTGATTTGATTAGGGTGGGATGAGCGTACTGATATGCATCCCACCAATCCAGAGCTGCTCCTTGTAGTTGGCCTGACCCATAGAGAACCTTCTCACGGTCATCACATTGAGCAATATCAAGTTGTCGGTCTACTGCCTTAAGCCAGTCCACTGCTTGCAAAGGATTACTTGCACTGGAGAAGGTGGGTGGATGACCCTTCATGAATTCTCCACGCTTGTCCCTGGGTGGAGCGGCATGTGGTTGCTGTGGAGGTTGGTGCTGCTGGTTTTGTTGCATCATTGCCATAGTTTGAGCCAACTGCTGCATGATCTGGTTCTGTTGAGCCAGAAGTTGCTCAACAGTGGGTTGGTTGTTCCCCTGGTTACCTCTTCTGCCACTGGCCATCTGTTGAAGACATTAATATTACTGTTATTCAACCATCCAAGATAACTATAATCTGATTCTTGACAAGGGTGTGGAAATGGTAGATGTGCAGAGCAAAAACCCTCCCAACTATTTAAACACAAAGCCTTAACCTATATCTAGATGCTTGTGCGTATAAAACTCACAATCATCACAATCATTACAAAAATCCAACTCATGCATTGAACATAATCACAATTATTCAAATCACCCAAGAGCACAGGTTCACACATGAGAAACTTAAAACAAACTCAAAACGCATCTAAATCGTTTATTACAACTCATGGGACAAACCTAAAGATGCTTATCTATGGTGATGCAGGCCTATCTCAGGAAAGAAAACAACGGAGAGAGTCAAATTTTTGCAATGGATAAGGATAGAAGTGTAAGCAAGGATTTTTAATAAATTAATGACAAGGCAAAACAAGGATAGATTAAATGAATAAAATGAGGTATGTATAATCAATAAATAAGCAAGGTTAATTTAAAATGGAATAAAGCAAGGATCATAGATTCTAAACGACCATTCTACTCTAGGCTGCGCATCCTACAGTCAGCACTGCTTTGATACCACTCTGTCACACCCGGATTTACGAAGGAAATCCGAATGCTACTATATGTGTACCCAGGAAGTCTTTACACACATATAGTTCAGAAATGAATATCAAAGAAAGGGAAACAGTGCTCGATAACATAAATCATAACAAGTCTTACATCATAGGCAATACATTTATTAACGAGCTTATCAAAGTAGCGGAAGCCTGATGTAATCTAACTCCAAGACATCTCCACAGGGACTCTGACTGGGGGAATGCACTGCCTAGAAGTCCGGGAACTCCTCGGGGAAGACAAAAGCATCCACAGGTGGTTCATCTGAGTACCCATCCGGGATTTTGTTGATATGAAGCAAGTGTAAGTAATCCATCTTACTTAGCAAGCATAACATGATTAAATGAGGCTCAAAAGGCTAGACAAGGTTTAAACTGCGGTTAGCATTTTTAGTTGATTGATTTTAGAATTTACCGGAATTACTACATTTATATGACAACCCAGTTGTAACCCACATTATGAAAACATGTGAAGTAATACAAATGAACAACATCATATTAAACCATTTATCCGAAAAACAAGGAACCGCTCAAAAAGGATCCAGGCCGCTCTTGACCGTGAGCACGGCTGTTATAACAGTTTTACACTCTGCAGAGGTTGTACACTTTCACCACCGGTCGCGACACCCCTTTGCCATAGGCAATGCACTCCCAAAACGAGCACAGGGTATCACTACGAGACCTTTCAAAAGACACCCTAACAAGCTAGTGGCCGCTAAGGTTTCCTGACAGGCGCATGGACCCCTCCAGGCTCCAGCCAAAACATCACACAAATCCATCACACAAACCCCAACGAGACTGACCGAGGTCCACACTTAAACCTGGCAGCCCCACATGCGCCTTTCGGTAACCACTAGACAAGCTAGAGCCATTCAGTTTACTTAGTCAAGACCAGAGCCATGTGATTCCTGTGGTTGTACGGTTTTCCTGGGTTGCCACTTTAAGAACAGAACCTTAAGAAGAGACGTTTAGAGCAATCCAAACACATGCTCAAGCTCCCTAAACCAAGTTGCTAAAAAGCATATTTTAATAAGGTTCCAAGTATATCATTAGTCAAGATTAACATTTTATAACGAACATTAGCGGTTGGCAAGCATAGCGACAACTAACATATCTACCCATATGCAAAACCCAGGGTAAACAAGGAATATAGGATAAACAAGTCTAGTCAACCTTATGGTTTAACAAAATTAGACACATGCATGAATGAATAGAATGTTTATATGGTGAATAGGTATCAAGGATGAATCATGTTACACTTTCCTTCCTCAAAATATTGCTGCTGATCCGATTCTTCAAACTCTTGATCAAAGCCGGCCTCGAATTGCTCGCACTCTAAACACGCATTCCACCACCACACATACATCCATCACAAGCCAGTACATGCATACAAAAGTATTTCTATTAGAACAGTACACCATACAATGAAAACAGAAGCAAAAAGGATATAAAACTAATCTACGCATTTCTACGATCACAACAACGCGAAAATCACTCTAATCGGATTTACGGTGATTAAACTACGCTAAAAACAAGACGAAGGTCTACGCTGCGATAAACGGAGGATCCAAAAACAAGACGAAGGGTGTTCTGCTCCTGCTGTTCTGTCCAGGGAAGAGGGCGACATCGGCCTTGGTGGTTTCACGGACAGAAAAGGGGCGCTGGCCATTGCTAGCGAGCAGACCTCACGGGAGAAAGGGGGACGGGGCTGCGGTGCACGGGATCGAACTCCGAGCAGCAAAACAGAACGGGGTCGACGAGGGCAACTCATCTTGATTCTTACCTAGGGCAGGGAGGCAACAGAGATGGAGGATTTCGAAGGAGGGCGGCTCTGTTCGTCGAGCGTGTGAGGGAGAGGGGCTGCAGCCTTGGTCTACTACTTCTGGGCGCCGGGGTTAGGGTCTTGGACGTTGGCGCAAATTCTTGATGTTCCTGTGCAGTAGAAAAGGGTTGGGGAGGGGATCAGAGAGAGGTGCAGACAGAAGAAAAACGACGGCGGAGCAAATTCTTTTACCGTGATGAACTCCAGTGACCAGAAATTCGACGGGGAAGGCACTGATCTTGGGAATTTGGGGAGCAGGGAACCAAAGGGGATTGGGGAGAGACTTGGCCAAGGTCTTGTAGGGGGGTGGAAAGAGAGCTTGGGCGCCTGAATTAAAGGGGAGCGGCTGTTTTTGCTGCTGCATCAATGCCGGCATTTACTCTGCAGTCATGGAGGGGCGTCGGTTTCAGGTGACGCAGAGAAAAAGAGAGAGAGAGGGCAGAGGATGGGGCGTGAGGGGAAGGGAGAGGAGGGTCGGCTGTGGCTCTGGCGTGAGGGGAAAAGAAGGGGGCGACGGCATCCTGCAGTTTCTGCGTGCGTGCGTGAGATGAGAGAAGGGGCGCCGTTCTGCGTGAAAGGGGAAGGGGGAAGAGAATGGATCTGTTTGGGCCTAGGTTGGATCTGTTTGGGCCTGGGTTGGATCTGTTTGGGCCCAAGGGAAGAGGCTAGGCCCAAAAGAGAAAGGGAAGTTGGGCGGGGCTGGTTTTGGGCCGACTGCGATTGGGCCACGAGGAAGAAAGGAGCAGGCCTGGGTTGGATTTAGATCGGGGTCGGGTTTGGACTCTAGGGCTTAGCACAAAAAACACTCAGACAAGAAAACAATGCATCGGCATGAAATGCACAGAACAAGTTTCTAAACTTACAGTTGATTTTAATTACAAAAGGGTTTTATATTTACCTAAATTTGTGAATGCACACACAAGAACTTAGCAATTTAATTACTATTTTAGAAAAGAAATTTTCAGGGTGTTACATCAACCATCTGGGTACCCCTTGGTGGACTGCAGAACGATAAATCCGACAGTTGGCGCGCCAGGTAGGGGTGATCACAGGGCAATACAGCTAGCTCGATGGCAGATCGTCGCTCCGTCATCTTCCCCGATTCCGTCAAGGACTGCGCCACGCATCTTGAAGGCATCTGCTTCATCGTCGAGATCCACTCCGCCGCCTCCGACTCCACCGCGACGCCCGACGCTCCCACGCCGACCAGCTCCGCGCTGACTTCTTCGCCGATCTCGACGTCGGTCATCAACCCGCTCCAGCAGCGGCTCGATGAGATCACAATCAACAATCAGGCTCTAGGCCTGACCACTCACCGGAGAATTCCGCCCCCAGACGAGCTCCTTGCCGGGTTGGATCGTGTCCAGGACACCATCGCCGAGTGTATCACCATGTCGGAGGAGGCTCTGCGCCAACCCTGCAAACCGCTCCCGCTAGGGTTCCGTAACCCCTCAGCAATCTACTCGGCCCGACTCTGAGAAGACATGTATCAGATCCAATCTGAGATCCCACCCAAGGCCGCCCAGTCTCCAGACTGCGGAGAGTTTCAAGTTGCTACAAGCGTGCTCCTGCCGGCTCCGGCCGACGCGAGCAACGAATCCAGCTACGCCACGCCTCCGGGGCGTGAAGTCTTCGTCTCTGAGGATTCCGCAACACGGGACGGAGTAATTGACTAGGCCAGAGATCGCCGACTGGAGCGAAACGCTGGTCGAGCCCGACGCCGCACTGAAGAAGCCGTCCTGCCCCCGGCAACAGCAGGAAACCCTGCAGCCGCCGCAGCCGCCGGAAACCCCGCGGCCGCCGCTGCTGCTGGTGCACCTGCAGCCGCTACAGCTGCTGGAGAGATCCCCCCGGCGGCTCCGTCGAAACAACGACCTCCGTCTCGGGGGCCCTCATGGGGTCAATCCCCAGAACCTCGACGGAGCATTCGCCCGGGTGCCGTTCCGCACGCCCCAGGCTAACGTCGCCGCCGCATTTGCCGAACTAGGACATATGCCCGACACCCCTGAGGTGCAGCGTGCTCGAGCTCAGTTGGAAGCCGCCCAGGAGAAAATCGAGCGATCGTATCACGCCAGATCCCGATCTGGGCGATCTAACTCGGCTCGCCCTTCTGGCTATCGCTCTTCAGGCCACCGCTCTGCTCATAGCAGATCGGATCAGGATAAACACCACCGAAGGAACCCTCCATTACCCGTCCTAGAAGAAGAGGTGGCCCAGAACCACCATGAAGATGAAGAGGCAGAACGGCGTAACCCGCGCAACGCGGATCCTCACCATGATCGCTATCAAGACCGGCGCGACAGGCGCCAACGGCATCACCAACCTGACGATCTCCGCGATCGCCTGAGGGACTGCGCCCGCGACATCCGCACCGAACTCAACGCTCAGCACCGAGAGCGCGATGCAGCCGAGCTCGAGCGCCGCGAGCGGTATGACCGGGACTACGGCCGACCCGACCGCCAGCCGATGGGGGAAGCAGGAGATGCCGCAACAGAACAAGATGAATGCCGCGTCGTTCATGAGCTCATGGAGCGAGAGCAGTATGATGCACGGTACGGCCCCCCGCGGGACGACTGCCGCCAATGGCGTGATGCTGCTCGGCCTCAAGCCGACCAAGCCCGACCTCTTCGCCACGACCATCACAACGCCGAGGAGGAAATATTCGACGGCTTCGCCGCTTTCACCGCCCGACTCCGTGCCATCCGCTGGCCTGAGTCCTTCAAGCCAGCCCTCGCGGAGAAGTTTGACGGTCGCTCCGACCCCAAACTCTGGCTCAAGACATACCATACAGCAGTCAAGGCTGCTCACGGTTCCAACGACCAAGCCGCCGCCTACTTCCCTGTGATGTTAGGCAAAGAAGCACTACTGTGGCTTGAGGGCGTTCCCCGGGACACCATCGACAGTTGGGCAGATCTCTGCCACGCCTTCACCAAGAACTACCAGGCAAGCTACACTCGGCCAGGCACTAGATTCGATCTGGACAACGTCAAGTAGAAGAAGGGTGAAAGTCTCAGAGACTACATTGACCGTTTCTTCGACAACCGGAACAAGATCGCCGATGTCGAAGACCGGGATGTCATCGACGCATTCCGGCGAGGCCTTATCGATAACTAGCTGTTCCGTACGTTGTTCAAAACCAACCTAGTCACGGTCTCCGACCTGATGGAGGTGGTCAACTTGGAGGTCTGGGCCGACCAAGCTGAGCAGGCCCAGTTCAAGAGCAAACAGAAGCGCCCGGAAGACGACGACCGGGTTGAAAGCTCGAAGCGTCACGAGCCGCTCCATGGGCGCAAGGCAGGCCCTGAGTCACTTGTAGCCCTAGCAGAAGAAGAAGGCCGACAAGAACCCAGGTTCCTTGCCAAGGAGTTCCATGATACACTGAATGATCAGTGCCCCTTACACAAGGATACAAAGCACAATCTCTGTGATTGTCATGCGTTGCTCAAAGAACTCGGTGCCCTGCCGCCGACCAAGAAGCAGTGTTACAATAACAACGGCGGCCGCTACAACAACTACCGCCGTGACGGCTACAACGGCGACCGGCGGGACGACTACCGCCGCAGAGAAGACAGCAACCGCCGCGATGACTATCGACGCGGCGAACGCGACCGCGATGCTCTGGCTCGCCGTGATGATCAACGCCACCAATAAGATAAACGCCGACTCCCAGGACCACCAGAGCCGCCCAGCCGACCGCCAGGTCAATGTCATCATTGGGGGGCCTTGCGCCATCCCAGATCGGCGCAAGGGCAAGCTCCAGAAGCGCGAGGTGAAGATGGTCTCCACCAAGCCGGTGGAATACCTCCAGTGGTCGCAATGCCCATCACCTTCAGCCATGATGACCACTGGGTGTACCTTCCCGAGCCAGGGTCCTACCCACTCGTTGTGGCTCCGGTCGTCGACAGGGTCCTCCTCTCCAAGGTCCTGGTCGACGGCGGGAGCGCCCTGAACATCATCTTCACCAGCACCCTCAACAGCATGGGGTTCAACTACAGCAGGCTCCTGAGCACTGAAGATCCGTTCTTCGGCATCATGCCAGGAAAAGCTTCCTATCTGATAGGAAGGGTCGCCTTGCCAGTCACGTTTGGCACTGCCGACAACAACCGCACGGAGTTCCTGTACTTCGAGGTGGCCGACTTCAAGAGCTCCTACCATGCCATCTTTGGCAGGCCCATACTGGCCTGGTTCATGGCCATTCCGAACCACACATACCTGGTTCTGAAAATACCGGCTCCCAATGGAGTCCTTTCCATCCGCGGAGACATCAAGACCTCCTTCGAGTGCGACGAGGAGGCCATCAAGATAGCCGAGTTGTCCCAGCAACTCGGCAACGCCACCCTGTTGGCAGAAGAAGCCCCCAAGGCGGCAGCCGGTGAGCCTGTCCTCCCGGAGCAGAAGCAGCAGCCCACGGCGCTGACACCTGCAACAGCTCCCAAAGCGATCAGCTTGGGACTCGATGACCCCTCCACGACGGCCCTCATAGGGCCAGGGCTCACTCCTAAATAGGAAGACGCGCTCACCTCCTTCCTTGGGGACAACTGGGACATCTTCGTATAGAAGCCATCAGACATGCCGGGTGTTCCGAGGGAGAAGGCTGAGCACTCCTTGGAATTGAGCAAGAACGCAAAGCCTGCTAAACAGAAGCTGCGCCGATTCACTCAAGATCGCAAGGAGGCCATTAGGGTAAAACTAAATAAGCTCCTAGCTGCTGGTTTCATTAGAGAACGCAAACACCCCGAGTGTCTTGCAAATCCTGTACTTCTAAAGAAGCAATCTGGTGAATGGAGAATGTGCATTGACTACACGGATCTCAACCGCTACTGCCCTAAAGACCCCATCCCTCTTTCGCGAATTGATCAAGTCGTCGACTCTACGTCCGGCTGCGTGCTCCTGTGCTTTCTAGATTGCTACTCGGGTTATCACCAAATAGCCCTGAAGACGTCCGACCAAGACAAGACAGTGTTCATCACCCTGCATGGCATCTATTGCTACAAGACGATGACTTTCGGGTTGAAGAACGCCGGTGCTACGTACCAGAAGGCCATCCAAGGTTGCCTGCAAAGTCCGATCGGCCGCAACGTGGAGGCTTATGTGGATGATGTTGTCGTCAAGACCTACGACGCCGACTCCCTCATCGCCGACCTGCAGGAAACTTTCAACAACCTACGCCGCTTGAGATGGAAGCTTAACCCTACGAAGTGCGTATTCGGGGTGCCGTCAGGAAAGCTCCTGGGCTTCCTGGTCAGTCAATGCGGCATTGAGGCAAACCCAGTCAAGCTGGATGCCATACGCAACCTCAAGGAACCCAAGTATAAGAAAGACATCATGAAGCTCACAGGAATGATGGCGGCCCTGATCCGGTTCATCAGCAAGCTCGGTGAGAAGGGACTTCCATTCTTCAAGATCCTCAAGAAGGCGGACAAGCTCGAATGGACCCCTGAGGCTAGCAAGGCCCTGGCCGACCTCAAGGAGTTCCTAGTTACACCCTCGGTACTTACAGGTCCGACCCCCGGGGAAGAGCTACTGCTTTACATCTCGGCTACTACTCATGTAATCAGCACGGCCCTGGTCGTCGAGCGACCAGAAGAAGGCCACCCATATAAGGTCCAACGCCTTGTATACTTCGTCAGCGAGGTACTCAGCGAGTCCAAGGTCTGGTACCCACACCCTCAGAAGCTGCTCTACGCACTCCTGATCACCGCCAGGAGCTACACCACTACTTCCAGGCCCATGTCATTCGAGTCATCTCGAACTTCCCCCTTGGAGCTATTCTCCACAACAGGGACGCCAACAGCCGCATAGTCAAGTGGTCCGTTGAACTTGGCGAGCATACCATCAACTTCGAGCCACGGAAGGCCATCAAGTCCCAGATACTGGCCGAGTGGACGGAGATCCAGACGCCAACCCTCGTGGAACGGCCAGAGCACTAGAAGATGTACTTCGACGGCGCCCTCAATCTCGAAGGAGCCGGCGCAGGAGTGCTGTTTATCTCCCCAGAGGGGCAGCACCTAAAGTATGTTCTCCAGATACACTATCAGGCCATCAACAATGGGGCCGAGTACGAGGCGCTCATCCACGGTCTCCGGATCGCGGTGTCACTTGGCGTTAAGCGGCTAATGTGCTACGGTGACTCCAAGTTGTCGAACAAGTCAACAGGAATTGGGACACGACCAAAGAAACCATGAGCGCATACTGCACAGAAGTACAGAAACTCGAGGCTGACTTCTATGGGCTCGAGCTCCACCATGTCCTCCGGGAGGACAACGTCGCCGCCGATGTACTATCCAAGTTAGGGTCCACTAGGGCCCAGGTGCTAGTCGGCGTCTTCGTCCAAGACCTGTGCACCCCGTCTATCAAGATGCTTGAGGACGGCAGCCCCGTGCCCGACCCGGAGCCACCCCCGGGTGGCCCTCCGACCAATGAAGTTCTCCTGGTGGAAGCAGACTGGCGCGCCCACTTCATCGCTTTCCTCACAGAAAACTGGTCACCGGGTACGAAGGAAGAAATCGAGAAGCTGACTCGGCGCGCGACAAATTACGTCGTCATTGGCGATGCCCTGTACAGAAAGGCCGCCTCCACAGGCATACTCATGAAGTGTGTCCTCTGTGACAAAGGCATTAACCTCCTACAAGACATCCACTCGGGCACTTGCAGCAACCATGCTGCTGCATGGACCTTGGTCGGCAAAGCTTACAGAGCAGGGTCCTACTGGCCAACAGCCTTGTCCGACGCAAGAGAGTTGGTGTGCTGCTGCACCGGCTGCCAGTTCTTCCAAAAGCAAAAGCACTTATCGGCTCAGACGCTGAGAACCATTCCCCCATCCTGGCCATTCGCCATATGGGGACTCGATAAAGTCGGGCCCTTCAAAACCGCTACGGGCGGATTCAAGCACCTCTTGGTGGCGGTCGACAAGTTCACCAAGTGGATAGAGTACAAGGTTGTGACCGACACCAAGTCGGCTACAGTTTCCAAGTTCATCCAAGAGCTTACCTACCGATTTGGCGTCCCAAACCGCATCGTGACCGACCTCGGATCCGAGTTCACGGGGCACGAATTCTGGGACTTCTGCCAGGACAACTACATCGACATCTACTACTCCTCCACGGCGCACCCCAGGTGCAATGGCCAGGTTGAGCAGGCTAATGGCATGGTCCAGGACTCGCTCAAGAAAGCCATGTACGCCAGGTCGATATGTCGGAGATAGAATCCCCAGTATCCTCAAGGAAGGCAGAATCCTATTAGAATTCCCCTGTAATCCTACTAGGACTCATACTCTGTAATTCTACTAGGACTCCTACCTTGTAGCCGACTAGGAACCCGCCCCCTGGACTATATAAAGGAGGGTTGCGGTACCTAGACAGGCAGATCGAAACACCTCAGCGCAGGGCGCAATACTATACATCCCATACAGGACGTAGGGTCCGCTGCCTTGGCGGCCCGAACCTGTTTAAATTGTGTCTTGTGTTCCGCGTTTACCTTCATGCTTCGGGTCTGGCGATCCCCCACTGAACAAATCACTAACTTGGGGACCCCCCATAGTAGGCTAGACGGCATAAAAAACCGGCAGCTGGCGCGCCAGGTAGGGGTGATCGTCGAGATCATCTGGCAAGCTTGAAGGACCTCATCATCAACTTCGATCTAGCCAGCGTGAGACGGCTGTACGTTGTCTCGGCGAGCGTTGGTCACCAATCCGCGGTGGATTCCTATTCGACGACTCGCGTGTGGATTGTCCTAGTCGAGTTCGAGGCGCAGATTGGATCGTTGCCAAGTCCGGAGCGGAATCGAATCAGAGAGAAGATCGGGGATTCAACATGAAGCAACATCTTCAACTACTCGGATCCGATGACAAACTACTCGGTTCAACTCAGAACAACTCGGCTACGACGACCAACTACTCGGCCGACCACTTCGACTACTCATCTCGACTAAGCAACTAGTCGGGATCAGACACTACTCCGCCAACAACTAGTCGGAATCGACTCCGACTAGTCGGCTTCATCAACAATGGCGCGCTGATTCTCCTTCTCGGACACGAATCAAGCTAAGTCGCTTATTTCTTTTGATATTATTTTTCTAACATGTTTTCTACATGTTTGGCCATGCGCCGACTTCTTTGGATATGCTCTTCGACGGGAATTACCCTCGAGGGCTACTCTGTGATCGACTACTCCTGGGGTCTGCTAACGCATAGCCCACGTGCTTGGTGCATCGAGTTCGTAGGGCGCTGCCCACGCACTTGGTACATCGAGTTCGTAGGGCGTCGCCACATGCTTGGTACACCGAATCAGGAGGCTTTGCCACAAAGTTTTGTGTACTGAGTACTGGAGGCACCGCAGCAGCTACACCCTATGGATGCATTCGCCGACTACTTTGCGTGCAATCCGCGCTCTATGTCGCAATGCCGACTACTTTGCGTGTAATCCGCGCTCCTATCGCAAAGCCGACTACTTATTGCCTTCTCTTGGCGGTCACTAATTTCTTCAAGCAGAACACGCCTTAATTCATGAAACCTCGGCCCTTTGTATTACGCCTAACGTCTCTACATGCGTAAAATACACGCTGTGAGCAACAGCTAATGTAAGGACCAGGTGCTTAAACGTAATAGGCTAACTACTCGGGAAAAAATATGACCTAATAAGAGCATGACACTTACATTTGTATTATGTTTATAGCTGAATAAATTTCAGTAAATTGAACATTTTACATATATGCTACATAATGTATGCATTTTTTCTTTCAGGTCAAGCTCGGGGGCTGGACGCTGCAAAACTACCCGGCATGGCTCCAACAGCTCACCTAGCGTATAAGCTCGGGGGCTGGATGCCGCAAAACTACCCGGCGTGGCTCCAATTGCTCACCGGGCGCATAAGCTTAGGGGCTGGACGCCGCAAAACAACTCGGCTGATGCTACATATGTTGAAAAACAACTCGGCGAACACAGAAAACAACTCGGCGAACACAAAGAAGAACTCGGATGAAGTTTCAAGAACTCGGACGAGAAGTCTATTTCCTAAAGTAGAAGGTCGTAGGTCCAAAAAAGATTGCTGTTCAAAGACCCTTGGATTGATTATTTAACCACTCCAAGGCTCGGGGGCTGATAAGCTACACCCATCAATTGCTTTTTTTTCAAGACGGAAGAAGAAGATTCAAGATTTGACCCTCAGCCTGATTCTTCGATTCAACCTAAGGCTCGGGGGCTACTCCATATGGAGTGCGACTTTCGCCGCACCCCATATATCAAGATGTACATTACTGGAGGTTTTCAACGAAGGCGCAGTAGGGCGAGGAACAACTCGGCCGATGCTAAATTTGTTGGAAAACAACTCGGCAAGCATGAAGATTTTGAGCACACCATACCCTCATGGCAGCCTTGATTAACTTTGAAGATTCAGCCAGCGAAGTACTCAAGAGCACCAAAACTACTCGGCGAGGATCTGAAAAGTACTCGGAGACTGCTACATACGGCTATGAAGCGCTCGGGGGCTTGTCAGAGATAGAATCCCCAGTATCCTCAAGGAAGGCAGAATCCTATTAGAATTCCCCTGTAATCCTACTAGGACTCATACTCTGTAATTCTACTAGGACTCCTACCTTGTAGCCGACTAGGAACCCGCCCCCTGGACTATATAAAGGAGGGCTGCGGTACCTAGACAGGCAGATCGAAAACACCTCAGCGCAGGGCGCAATACTATACACCCCATACAGGACGTAGGGTCCGCTGCCTTGGCGGCCCGAACCTATCTAAATCGTGTCTTGTGTCCCGCGTTTACCTTCATGCTTCAGGTCTGGCGATCCCCCACCGAACAAATCACTACCTTGGGGACCCCCCATAGTAGGCTAGACGGCATAAAAAACTGACAATATCGACTGCCTGGAAGAACACCGACTTGCTGCTCTGGTCCGGCATGCCAGACACGAGCAGCAGGTCCGACGATATCATGACAAGAACGTCCGGGAGTGCTCCCTCAATGTTGGCGACTTAGCCCTGCGCCGAGTCATGTCCACCAAGGGCAAACACAAGCTCTCGGCCCCTTGGGAGGGCCCCCTTCATCGTCAAAGAAGTCATCTCGCCAGGAACTTACAGCCTCTAGTGGGCTAACGGCGACCCCGTCCCGAACGTGTGGAACATCGAGCACCTCGTCAAATTCTATCTGTAGAATATTGCGAAAAGCTATGTATCCCTTGTCTCATATTAATGAAAGTGTCTTTGCCTTGCCATATGGCTTGTTGTCTTCTCACCCGACATCTATGCTGATGCTTGGGGACTGGGTCCGACCTAGGCAACGTTTTCTTCACCATGATCATTGGGGGAGTACCTGCTTACTCCGGCTTCCGAGTCCTTGCCCACCCTATGTTCCCCCCGGCGACAGCCGAGCTAACCCGGCCGGTCCGAGTCCCCAACTATGAAACCCTGAGCTCCGTGCTCAACCCACGTGCCCCCTGCACCTAAGCCTCCCCGCTGAGCAGTGTAGCAGGGTAAGCCGTCCTCTCTGTGAGCAGTGGTCAGTGGGTCAACAAAGGGTGCTTAAACGGCATAAGGCAGTGACCAGTCGGGCGACGCAAAGTCCTAGTTGGCAGTGAAAAGGGGCCAACGCATACATCATTGCACATCAATGCTTCAATTCAACTCGAAACTTTTATACAAACAAGTTCAATGCAGAGTTTACATTTTACTACTATTTTTACAGGCCGAGCTCTTTTGCTACAGCCTCCACCAGAGGCGCACACTCATCCACCAACCCGTCGAATTGGTCGTCGGTGACGCCCTCAGGAATGCCCTCGACAATCGGAGCAAGTTCTTGCGTCGGGAAGTGTACCCGGAGCAGCGCCAGGATCCGGCTCCCGAAGCCGACTGCAGTCTCCTGCACCAATTGGGCGGCGCGAGTGGGGCCGGCCCGGAGCCGCTGCCCTAGCGTCAACGTCGTTAGGCCCAACTTGGCAGGCACCAACGAGTTGGCGTTGAACTCGGTCACTTGCTTCAGCTGCAGCAGGTCGGATCGAAGCCCTGCAAAGGCATCTACATAAGCATTCCGGCTTGCTAAAGCTACAGAAGACTCGGCAGAAGATACTTACCATGCATTGCCTGGTCGTGTTGATCTTTCAAGCGCTGGTTGGCCTCCACCAGGTGCTTAGACTCGACTGCCAGACGCATGTTGGCCGCCTTGAGCGATTGCACTTCCTCTTCAAGCTTGCGCTTGGCCCCGGCCAGCTTATCCACCCTCCCCTGGAGGGCGTCCTCCTTCTTCTTCGCCTCTGCAAAGAAAGCGCCATGAGAACTGGTTGCCTGGACAAAAAAAAGCGTATAGACGAGAAGCACAAGAACTTACCCTCAGCGAGAACCTTCATGTCATTCATGAGGTCCTCGTTGGTCTTCACCACATCAGCAAGCTCCCGGTCCTTCCTCATGAGGAACTTCTTGGCGGCCTCAGCCTCACGGACTCTCTCCGTGTGGATCTGTGCCAA
The DNA here is from genome assembly GCA_004135705.1 of Alloteropsis semialata. Taxonomy (NCBI): domain Eukaryota; kingdom Viridiplantae; phylum Streptophyta; class Magnoliopsida; order Poales; family Poaceae; genus Alloteropsis; species Alloteropsis semialata. The sequence continues at coordinate 47,941,652 of CM014273.1, forward strand.
GGTACGGCGATCCTCCAGGGCCCGCCGCCTGAAGTCAAGATCCCTTGCAGCCCGTGCCGTGAAACCCTGCCAAACAATATATTGGCCTCGTGGTCAGTCCATGATCCACAACGACAGCAAGGTGCTAGGAAGACATACCTGAACAATGCGATCCAAGACGCCGGCTATGTTCTGCAGCTTCCGAAGCTCGCTCTCTTGATCGGCGATGTCAAGCTCCATTCGCTGCTCCAGAGTCAGCTCTAGCGCCTGAAGCCCGGCCCCGTGCTCGGCTGCGATCGCCTCCACTCGGGCCAGCACGACAGTGCCAGCCCCGGCATCCAGCTGCTCCTTAAGGAGCCGATCATCGTCGTATTTAAGAGGAGGAGGGCTACTAGCCGGTTCCTCCACCCCCGTAGGGTGCTCCGGGGCCTTATCCTCGAGGTTGGCCTCGGACACCTCGGCCTGCTGATCATCCACGGAGGAGCCCGCCCCCAAGGTGAGGCATGGTTGACTTGGCGGACGCGGCAGCTCCGGCGTGATCGCCGACACCTACTCCGGCAAGCTATCAGCAGCGCCGGACCCCGACCCCGTCTCCGGGGCGGCAGGCCGACTTGGCGGCATTTTGCCACCACCACCCGAGTGTGGCAAGGCGCCGGCACCACCTTGGCTTCCGAGCCTGCATTCAGCATATCAACAACTCAAGTTCTGCATCTCAAAGGAACAATTAGGACTCACCAAGATGGCTTACCCGCTCTTCCGCGGACGTTTGAACTTCACCCGCTGTAGCAGCAGTGGGGGGCGTTTGACTCGGCACTAGAGTCGAGTCCGACCGCAGCTCCGGCTGGGCAAAGATGCTCCTCTGGCCACCAGCTCTCTCCTAGATAGGCCGATTGGATTTAGGGCCAGAACGAGACCCGTCAGCGCCATCCTCCGCCTCGCTCGCCGCCTTCCTCTTCCTCCGTGCCTCGGCCTCAACCCGCGCTGACTGCCCCAGCTTCGGAGGTGGCTTGGGGGACGCCCCCCGAGCTGCCCTCTGGGACTCGGTCACCTTGGGCATAGCCTGGCACGACGGCCTCCCCGAGCCAGCAGCAGGCGTCTGGGCTACCGGGTCGCCCTCTGACTCCTCCAGGGGAGTAGCGATGAAATCGGCCACCTCCCATTCGGCCTGCTCCTCATCTACAACACCAGGAGCTTGGGCTACCTCCTCCACCGACATCAACTTCTCCATCCAGACATCGCCCTTGGGCAGGGGAGCTGGGCAGTAGTATTTCATTGTGCGCTCCTACAAGCCAGTCAAACAACAGCATGTCAGAAAGTCAACAGACTAGCAGTCAAGTCCAAAGCATACAAGCACCAGAGATACCTACCGGTGGAGGAGGGTTGTACAACGAGAAAGGCAAAGGTGTGCCCTCGTTGAAGATCGAACCCCGCATGAAGCTAGAAATCCGTTCCATCATCTCCGGGATGGACACCGTCCGGACCTACTCCCGGGTTGGATCCTTGCCACCTGAAAACTCATACCCGAGGTGCACCTGGTCCTTGATTGGCTGTGTCAAACGCCGGATGAAGGAGATCATCACTGCCACAGTTGTCAGCTTCCTCTCCTTCACCTCGGCGATCATCTGCAGCAACTCCTTGACCTCCTGCAGTTCCTCGCCCTCTGGCATCGAGTCCCAGCAGTCCTTCTTTTCCGGCCAGTGTCTAGTCCGGGCAGGCAGACAGGGGGGTGGTTCGTGACATAAAACCACTCTGACCTCCAGTTCTTATTGGAATTATTCATGTCCAAGATGAAATACCTCTTGGACATGCCCACCCTCAAAGAGAACCCGGCCTCTCCAGTGATTCGTGTCGGGCCCTTGCCAGAACCTTCATCTACTGGCTTCATCCGGTAAAGGCGGCGCCACAGGCCAAAATGTCGCGCAATTCCCAGAAATGCCTCACATAAGTGGATGAATACATAAATAGACAGGATCGAGGTGGGGTTCAGGTGACTCATCGCAACATCGTAGAAATGCAGAAGACCTCGAAAGAAGTCTCCTGTGGGCAGTCCGAACCCACGCTCGAAGAAGGGCGCGAAGACAGCCATCTCGGTCTCCGAGCGCTCCCACAACCGGGCATCATCCCCAGCAGGCCGCCACTGCAGAGTCTCCTGTGACCCGAGCACGCCCCGGCGCACCATGTCCCGGAGCCTCTCCTCGGTCACGGAAGATTGACCCCAAGCGGATTCTTGGGGCGGCACTCCTCCAGGCACGGAGGTCAGCTCCACCATCTCCTCAGAGGAAGCCACCACCTTCCCCTTGGCGTCCGCCCCGGCGGCGGTCGCCGGAACTTCAGCATCGCCGCCCTTGCTGGCGGCGGCGTCACCCGCGGCCTCAGACTGGCCCTGGGAGGACGCCACCATCTTCTCTGCGTCAACACCACCGTGGCCCGCAACAAGGCCCGCATCCACCGTCCTCGGCGGTGGCGGCACCTCCTCTCTCGACGCCGGCGCCCCCAGTGATGTCCTCTGGTCCGCCATCTCCGCCAAAATGCGCAGCCGCGATGTAGATGTGCAGCGGCGGTGCGCGGCGCTCGAACTCCGGCGGCGGCGAGTGCGCGGTGGGCGAATCACGCTTACGGCGGCGTTAAGCGGTGGTGGAGGCGTGGGATGGTTCTAGATTTGGAAATGACTGTGGTAAAATCGCCGGGGAATAGATCCGATTTATCCCCTTTTCGCCGATCCAAATTACCCTAACGGCGTCGTAACTGACGGACGGAATCCACAGAAATCCCGTTAACTGCGGACAACGGCTCTCCGCGCGCCAACGGCTCTTTGCCTAAAGTACTCGGCCGGCCCCGACCCTCGGGGACTCGGCGTTCTTGACTCCGGTCAACGGGTCTCCGGACTCGGCTAGCCCCGACCCTCGGGGACTCGGCGTTCTTGACTCCGGTCAACGGGTCTCCGGACTCGGCCAGCCCCGACCCTCGGGGACTCGGCGCTCTTGACTCCGGTCAACGGGTCTCCGGACTCGGCCAGCCCTGACCCTCGGGGACTCGGCGCTCTTGACTCCGGTCAACGGGTCTCCGGACTCGGCCAGCCCCGACCCTCGGGGACTCGGCGCTCTTGACTCCGGTCAACGGGTCTCTGGACTCGGCCAGCCCCGACCCTCGGGGACTCGGCGCTTCTTGATTCCGGTCAACGGGTCTCCGGACTCGGCCAGCCCCGACCCTCGGGGACTCGACGCTCTTGACTCCGGTCAATGGGTCTCCGGACTCGGCCAGCCCCGACCCTCCAGGACTCGACGTTCTTGACTCCTGTCAACGGGTCTCCGGACTCGGCTAGCCCCGACCCTCGGGGACTCGGCGCTTTTGACTCCGGTGAACGGGTCTTCAACTCGGCTAGCCCCGACGCTCGGGGACTCGACGCTCTAACTATGGCCACCAAGTCCCTGTGACTTGGCACCAAAAGCTTGTTCGCAAACCTAAAATGCCTCTGTCAACCTCCGGGTCAGAGGAAACACAGAAATTGCATGCGCAGCCAAGAAATGAAGAAAGGATCATCAAAAAAACTATACAAATACATGAAGAGCTGGTCATAGGCCGGTCACAAGGATCAAACATCAACCATCAAGGTGACGGCTTGGGGCACTCGTCCCTGCGCCTAGTGCTGCATCCGTAGCAAGCTTGGTCCACATGAGCTCCTCGCAAGCTCTCTTGTAGCACCATGGCAACCGGCGACGGGTGAACCCCACTTGAAGGATGAGAGCGAATGCCCCCGGGTATCCCTTGGCCCTACAAAGCATTTCACCCCGCATGGCCCTCGTCACACGGCAATGCAGGGAGTCAACAGGACACATCCGGACATTGCTCAACATCTCAAGATCTTCGTAAACACTCTTCTAGTACCAAGCTATCAAGTCCCCATGACTCCTCCCCGGAGGATGAACTTAGCACCAAGTCTCCAACATGTACATATTTGGTAGGTGTTATGCCTATCTCTTGATGAGCGCATGGCTCCGAGCCTTGGCACATATTTATAGCCCCGTGCTAGATGTTCACATGTGACCCCGGTTGCATTGTTCGGCGCGTGAGCTTTGTGCCACGCAGCAGCTCCTTCCTTCAAGGCGCTCAGACCACCTTTATCGTTTCCGGCTTCATCCAACCACGGGTATGCCCTGTGCATTCACGTGGATACTATTCCTGTCACGATGTATGCAGATGCATGTGGCGAGCTTATCCTTTGGGCGACATGCCTGCCCCGAAGCTTTGATATTCTTCTTTTCTGACCATTAGCCCGACTTTTCTAGTCGGCCTAATGCTCGGGGACTACTCCATATGGAGGTGCCCCATCAGGATGTGTCACTTTTCCCAAGTGGTGCAGCTCCTTGGAGCCCGACTCGGACACGACTCGGCGCTACACCACTCGAGGCTTCACCTCGAGTCTGCCCAGTGTCATTCCCGATGACCTACGGTTTTCTTTTTTGAGCACCGTCCACCCTTGTGTCAGCCTGCCGACCAAGATGCTTCAGCCGACTGCGGAGGCTTCGCTTCTTCATCAGCACTCCGACACGCGCCTGCACGTTGCTTGGGGACTTGTGGGATATGGGTACCCCTGGGCCCACTACCGACCGGGTAGCCAGTCGGCCTGGTCCCACGTCTGACAAGGATGTGGGCCGACCCCAGGCCGGCCCACGAGGATCCCTGGCTTAATGGATAAGATTGGAGAAGACTTAGCCCGCAAGGCATGAGGCGATATACTCGGATCCCACCCGGAGATCATGGAGATTACATGGCAACCGACTCAGATTAGTTTCCTAGTCAGAGCCGGATACAATTAGAGATAACCGACTTGTAAACCCTAGGCCGTCAGCCTATATAAGGCGGCCTAGGTCGACCCCTTTCATTCATCTGATTTCTTACGGGAGGCTACCCCAGGATTATAGAATTCGAAGGTTTTGCGTTGGAGTCAGCCAGAGTGGAAATCAATGGGAAGGACTCCAGGAATCATTGCTGATTTAAAGATGCTCAGGTAATCTTGATCAGTGGATATATCAGAAAATCTGAGAAGAGGCAGCTCAAAGGAAACCTAATCACCATAAGCGAACCAAACGTGAGTGTCATCAGTAAAACCATTGTAAAAGGCCCGGAAATACTGTCTTGTCTTCTTGGCCGATGATTTGCTGCCTCGAATAGCCGATGCTGCTTCACCAAAAGATGTGCATCGACGATAAGATGGGTCTTGGTCTTCAGCATAGTCAGCTGGGAAAGTTTTATCCAAGAGGGTCTCGTTTATTGCTCGATGGCTATATAAATTCGGCCATAATTGAATAAACCACCAGGGACTGCCAAGATGGCCAATGGGCTCTCCAGCTGACAGTTTGATTCTAACTTGATGTAACATGGAGTAGATTTCACCAAGAAGGTACTTGCCCAAAGGCACATGGACGCCTGACACTAACCTTTCTGCAATATAGTGCCTGTTGGCAGTGGGGCCAATTGTCGAACCACAAAAGACAAATCTTTCTAGCCACATATTCAGAAAGGCCACATGTTCCCTAGGATCTAGGGCACCTGTTCTAGAGTGTTGATTGATATATCTACTCCAACCACCTACATTTTTGGTGTCCAAACGGTGAGATGGTTTAACAAGAAGGGAAAAAGGGGTCTAAGGAGGTCTTAATGTCGAGGTTGGTCAACATATAGACATCGGCCAAAGTAGGGGTCATCGGGCCGTTCCGAAAGATGAAGGCATTCAGAGAATCAGACCAAAATTGAGATGCAGCAATCAACATCGGCTCATTCTTTTCCATGTTGGCTAGAGAAAGATTGATGCACTGACTGATGTTATACTAATCCCAATGCCCTCGCTTGGAAGCCGACAAGCGACGGTACCAATCCCTCCATCCAGTCAGCGGGCTTGGCCATGATCTAATGCTGTTCTGCCAGTCCGAGAGTTGCATTTGAGCAAGCTTGAAGGGGACCCTGTTGGTTTCCAGGTTGATGAAGTCTGCTGGATCTGGATTCCCCATCGGACCAAAGAAGTACAAAACTTGATCGCCTGATACAGGGATTGTAATGTGGTTGCGCAGGGCCTATAAACGAGCCAAAAGTTTATCCATCAATCAAGTGGCGCTGCGGCTACGGGAACAGATCAAGAAGAAGGAACAAACAGTACCTCATGGACAGATAACTTGGTCACCATGGCAACAGCGAGAGTGCAAGCTCGGAGAGAAATGGCGGCGGAAAGAGCTCAAGAGGAAGAATGGACCTGAGATTTGTTCCTGGAGCGTTAAGAGGTTGAAAAGAAGGGGGGAAGATATAAGGTGTGTGCTGGAAGGTTGGACAAAAAATCGAGGAGCCATTTATGCTAGGATAGAGGAACTGTTGGAGAAGCGGCAGGAAAGGATCATGATTGCTCAGACAAATTTTGGAACAATATATTATTCCAAAATTGGGGGCATGTGTTGACACCGTAATTTCGCAAGAGTAGCCGTTTCAAGCCGATGGAGTCAAAGCAGGGGTTACCAAGTCAAAGATAACCATTGGCAGCCAGAGCAAGCTGATATACGAGGAAGTCGATGGAGGACGCGAAGCCGATACTACCGAGTCCACATCGGAGAGAAGTTCAGCGCCAACAAGGGGGACCCACTGTCGGGGGTAGACCCCCAGGGGTACCCAGAAGGCGGATTGGCCCAACCAGCAAGGGGCGGCCCGGTCCGAGTGCAACTGAATCGGTTTGTCAGACTGGGTGGCCCACCAGTCGGGAGGCCCACCGGTCGGGCGAACCGGATGGGCGCGACGGCGCGCGCGGCAAGGAAAGAAGACGGCGTATCCCGCAAGAAGCTCAGAGATCAAGATAAACTAGCTGGAATTATAGGGAAAGATATCTGTAATCGTTATAGGATCGAATCCTTGTATTTCGGGTAGGTTACGATCTCTAGCTGACTTGTAACTCAAGGCAGCCGGACTATATAAGGCGCCTTGAGACCCCCCTCCAGAACACGATACAACCCACGATCATACACAACATCTACGAAACCTAGGACAGAACCCAACTACGGAGATCCTTCAGGAACTTCATACACAGCAATACAATCGCCCCCAACACAGGACGTAGGGTATTACGTCATCTCGACGGCCCGAACCTGTTCAATCCTTGCGTCTTGTGTTACCATCGACTTCTGATCCTCGATCTGTCCCTCAACAAATCAACCACGTAGGCTACCCTGTGTGGACTGCCAGGTCCAAACATCCGACAGTTGGCGCGCCAGGTAGGGGTTGATCGACGAGATCAATCTACAAGCTCGATGGCAGTATCAATCGCGTCTCGCTGTAGAAACCAGGTAACTCACTCCAATTATCGTCGACCAAATCAATCTGTTATTTGAATTCACTAATCGCCGATTTGTTTTGCATAATCCATTGCCGCCGCGCGGTATCACCGCGTCAAGCCACGACTGGGCCGTCGCCGGGAATACGCCCCGTGTTACCGCGTGCATGTGCGACGATATGACGAGTGTCACCGGGACTACGAGACGCGAGTCGCCAAGGTGGAGCAGTCGAGCAGATGTGGTCAAACCTGACCCAAGATTATCCACGCACGTACACAGATGCACAACGCCGAACGCCGAGAAATCTTCAAAAGCTGCAGCATCAACGAATCCTGGATCCAATTTACTGGATGAGCATGAGCCGCCGCCGGCGTCAAGTGCATCACGGAGACTGCTATCAAGGCCCAAGCTATTTGTATCTCCAACAAGTTGTACGTGCGTGTGTGCAAATTACCACCACCGGATTACAAGCAAGGAAGGTTACAGGACAGTGCCGTGCCAATTCTGCCGTGCCGATCTCCAACATGCCGGCTTCGTCGACAACCTCGTCTAGTCGGACACGATGTCCATGCAGGGTGTGCATGCATGGATCGCCGAGATCTTCCGGACTACGAGCCTGTCGCCGGTCATCGGCAAAACTTGGCCAAACGCAACGACGTCAGCAACTCGGCGACCAATACCCCGATTGCATCTCCAACCAGGCCGTCAAGGGTCAGCATCAGGAACAAGCAGGCCACGATCTGCAGGACCATGCAACAAGCAAGTTATTTTTTAAGATTACCAGAGAGTACATTCACGCACACTTCCACCAGTGCACCAACGCTCCAATCAGGTTCGCCGTGTACCTCGCCGACACGCCGAGACGCGCCGACTACTTCAACACACGCTGCTAGGCCAACTCCACCACCACAGTTACTCCATGATATCAACTACGCCGTGCCGATGCACGGCACTGCACGCCGACTACAACTTCGACCGCGCTCGACGGAATCTGACGACCAGTTCGACCATGACTGAGTTACACAACGAGAACATGCTCCGTCACGCCACGCGATTCGCCGATACGACGACTCCACCGAACCGCTCGCCGATGTGCCGACGAGGGCCTCGGCTACTCGACTCCGACATACCAACCAGAGGCGAATCACGGCCGCACCAATTCACCGACTACAATCGCTTACTCCGCTACGCCACTTGCCAACACGCCGATCCAGAATTCCGAACTACTCGGCCGCGACTACAAGCAAGGACAGCATGCCGATTCTCTGCCTCGGACACGAATCAAGCTAAGTCATACTTTAATACTTTCATAATATTTTTCGGTCACCACGTATCTCCATATACAAGTCTCCATGATCATCGCCGACTACCTTTGGTTTGTTCCCGATTGCTTATACAGCCCGAGCGCTACAAGAGCAGTCGGGCAACACCCAACGGACGTATATTGCATTTTTCTCCATCGTTTATTTCTTTTTCCACTCTTGTACAAGTCGCTAAAGTACTTGGGAAGCACACGCCTTAATCCGTGAAACCTCGACTCTTCCGTACGCCTACGCTCCTACGCGTGCATGCGGCCCAGCTCCCTGCGCTATGGACTACGGCTATCGGGGATCAGGTGCATAAACGTAACAGGATAACTACCCGAGGAAATTAATAGACTTAAAGAGTTGGAAGTAGAAATTCTATTACATACAGCGCCGAATGTTTTTCTCTAGAATTAGTGTTTGCTACACCATATACTACCTATCCTTCATATCTTCATTGCAGGGCACAGGTTTGGATCCCGAGCTTGCCTGTTACGCTCGGGGGCTGGACCACTCCGGCATCGCCGCCAACTGAGTACTCGCGCCGATCAGTACTTGGGCTGGTACTACACTCCACGACGGTCGAGTGCTTTGTAGCACTCGGGCTGGCGCTACACTCCACGACGGTCGCTAGCCGAGTGCTTTGTAGCACTCGGGCTGGCGCTACACTCCACGACGGTCGCTAGCCGAGTGCTTTGTAGCACTCGGGCTGGCGCTACACTCCACGACGGTCGCTAGCTGAGTGCTTTTGAGTACTGGGCTGGTGCTACCGCATGACGAGGAAGACGAAGACTACTCGGCGTGCCTCGGACGGCTCGACTCGGCCCTCACGCTCGGGGGCTGGGCGCCGGGGCGACTACTCGGCGTGCCTCGGACAGCTCGACTCGGCCCTCACGCTCGGGGGCTGGGTGCCGGGGCGACTACTCGGCGTGCCTCGGACGGCTCGACTCGGCCCTCACGCTCGGGGGCTGGGCGCCGGGGCGACTACTCGGCGTGCTTCAGCCCTCACGCTCAGGGGCTGGCGCCGGGACGACCACTCGGCGTGCCTCAGCCCTCACGCTCGGGGGCTGGCGCCGGGACGACTACTCGGCGTGCCTCAGCCCTCACGCTCGGGGGCTGGCGCCGGGACGACTACTCGGCGTGCTCAGCCCTCACGCTCGGGGGCTGGCGCCGGGCGACCACTCGGCGTGTCTCTCAGGATTCCGCCGGCCCTCACACTCGGGGGCTGGACGCCGAAATTAACGCCGGATGATTTAGCCAGATGCTCCTTGACTAACCCTTGGACCGATTCCTTCGGAATCGCTTCAAGGCTCGGGGGCTATGGCCAACGGACGCACCTCACGGCGCATCCGTTGATCATTCGGTGACCTCAGAAGAAGGCTACTAACCCTTGGACCGATTCCTTCGGAATCGCTTCAAGGCTCGGGGGCTACGGCCAACGGACGCACCTCGCGGCGCATCCGTTGCAGACGGCTCTTTTCTCTCCAGTATCACGCGGTTTCGCTTCCAACTGCAGCAGGCTCAACGCTCATCAGACAGCACGACCTCGCCGACTTGTCTCTCAACCACGTACTACTCGGGGGCTTGTCGGGGGTAGACCCCCAGGGGTACCCAGAAGGCGGATTGGCCCAACCAGCAAGGGGCGGCCCGGTCCGAGTGCAACTGAATCGGTTTGTCAGACTGGGTGGCCCACCAGTCGGGAGGCCCACCAGTCGGGCGAACCGGATGGGCGCGACGGCGCGCGCGGCAAGGAAGAAGACGGCGTATCCCGCAAGAAGCTTGGAGATCAAGATAAACTAGCCGGAATTATAGGGAAAGATATCTGTAATCGTTATAGGATCGAATCCTTGTATTTCGGGTAGGTTACGATCTCTAGCCGACTTGTAACTCAAGGCAGCCGGACTATATAAGGCACCTTGAGACCCCCCTCCAGAACACGATACAACCCACGATCATACACAACATCTACGAAACCTAGGACAGAACCCAACTACGGAGATCCTTCAGGAACTTCATACACAGCAATACAATCGCCCCCAACACAGGACGTAGGGTATTACGTCATCTCGACGGCCCGAACCTGTTCAATCCTTACGTCTTGTGTTACCATCAACTTCTGATCCTCGATCTGTCCCTCAACAAATCAACCACGTAGGCTACCCTGTGTGGACTGCCGGGTCCAAACATCCGACACCCACACACCACGAGAAGGGCATTGTAGAGTACCATTTTTAGTAGTTTTAACCTTTCTATTTTAAGTAATGTTTTATACCAACTCTTGAAGTCATATTTGAGTAGGAATCGTAGCTTAGGAGTATAAATATGTAAGAACTTTGCCTGAAAAGGCCAACTGTCAATCAATCAAACACAACTTTTCTGCTCAACGCCATGAAAACCTTAGGATTAGGAGTAACGTAGATCTCAACGAGTTCTTCAGTAAACAGGGCTGCATCATCTTTGATCTTCGGTTTGCTCGTAAGTACCGTCACCCTATAAAGTGTTCTTGGCTTTAATCCGAGGTGCATCGCCACTACAGGAAATTAGGGGTTTGCCGAGTGTCCCAAACACTCGGCAAAGGCCGATATACACTCGGCAAAGGCTTTGCCGAGTGCTACACTCGGCAAAGAGCACTCGGCACCGCTCGGGACGGCAAAGGGGCTCTTTGCCGAGTGTAATATTACGGGCACTCGGCAAAGCCTTTGCCGAGTGCCCAGGGCCACACTCGGCAAAAGTTGGGCCTAACGCCCCGGCGGACGGCGCACCGCCGTCTGCTGACGTCACGCGCGACGGCGGCTGACGGCTGACGGCGAAGCTTTGCTGAGTGCCAGGTGGCAGCACTCGGCAAAGCCGGGCCCTTTGCCGAGTGTCACGTGGCAGCACTCGGCAAAGCCGCACCCGCCCGAGTGACGTGGCATGGCAGCTTTGCCGAGTGCTGCCACGTGGCACTCGGCAAAGGGCCCGGCTTTGACGAGTGCTGCCACGTGGCACTCGGCAAAGCTTGACCATTAGGTGCCACTGTGGTCACCCTTTGCCGAGTGCCCGAAAAAAAACACTCAGCAAACACAAGGCACTCGGCAAAGGAGACCATAAAATAACAGAAATGGCACCTTTACCGAGTGTACACTCGGCAAAAAGGGGCTTTGCCGAGTGTACACTCGGCAAAGGTGCTATTTCTGCCCTGTTTTATTTGTTTCGGCAAGTATAAAGTGCCCCACTCAATACACATCACAGGTAGTTCATATAGATATATATACACATTACAGGCAGTTGATATAGATAAAATCCACAATAACCATAACAAAATAGTATCTCATCCACAACTAGTATCGCATCCATAAGTTCACAAGTAACAAAGCACAGTAAAGTTTGAAGTTCACAAGCTCAATACGTTCATAATCACAAAGTTCACAAAGCATCGCATCACTGAGAAGGCCCAGGCGGTGTGTGGAAGAGGCTGCGGCCCAGGCGTGTCGCCACGTCTTCTTCCGCCGCAGGAGCCTCGTTCGACGCCGCCGCCGATCCAGCAAAGTTCTGCACAAGTTTTAGGTCAGAAATAAACTAGAGCTAAGTTTTCTAAGCTACGATTGTGAATCAAAGTTTTCTAAGGTTGTCATTGATTGAAATGAAATTAGAAACTTTCAGCGGTGACTCACAGGAGAATATGTCGGAGGTGGCATCATTGGCGGCGCGAAAGTCATCGGAGGCGGAGGCGGAGATCGGCCCATGTCCCTTGCCATGCCATTGAACCAGTTGTACCACTCGTTCATCTGCTGCATGCGGAGCCGCTCGGCCTCGTCCCGCTGCCTTTGCTCCTCGTCCCGCCGCCTTCGCTCTTCCTCCCGCCACTGCCGCTCTTCATCCAGCCGGGCCTCCAGCATGGTGGTTCTCCTCCTCTCCTCCTCTGGCTGGGCCTGCAATATTCCATCAAAGCGTTAGAATTCAATGGTAAGGAAAAATGAACTAAAGTGTAATAAAGCAGAAATAACTTGGATTAGTTGCATGTTGAAGTGGCTAGCGGTCTGCGGCTGGCGTATGTCGGGGTTAGCGCTACCGGCTTGGATCTGGGAGAGAGTGGGGGTACTGGCCATGTCGATCGTGCTATCGCCGACGGCGTACCTCCCATGCCTCTTGCCTCCTGCCATCCTCATGATGACTTCTCCATCAAGCGGCGCGGCGGCCGGATCCCACTCAGGCCCATGCTTTTGCCTTCCCATCTCCAAGTAGGCGGTGAGGCGGGCATGGACCATGGGATTGCTGTACGCCTCCGGCCCGGCTTCGGGGTTGTAGCGGACTTCGGACGTGGCCCTGCCCATGTGGGACACGGCAATAGCCTGGAAGTCAGTCAGCTCCTCGCCTCCATGTGCCGCCGACTACAAAACACAAAAAAAACAATATGATTAGAAATATTGCAGAATTGAGCGTTTCAATTATAAAATGAGATGTCATACCCATCTTTGTTTGGACTCGGGGAGGGTAAGGCTGCCCTGGTGGTGTGCTGGACCTGTCATCAGCAAACGACGCTCCCGGGCAGCCAGGTGTATCTCCAACCACTCAGGGGAGCACCAGTAGGCCACCCACTTCTTCCAAGCCTGGGGATGCGAGGCACACCACCAGGGAATCACCTACGCAGGATGAAGTAGAAGAAGATTAGATTATACGTGCTTAATCATATAAGGAATCGTAATTAAAGTTTTTTATTTATCGAGATGTATTGATCGTGGGTCAGGTAAATGGTTCTGGCTTGCTCTTTGAAATACTTTGTGCCTTTGTCCTTCCAGTAGTCAATGACAGCCTGGATCCGCGCCTCGTAGTACATGTCCTTGACCAGTTTGTGAGCCGCCGTCTTTGCCTGCTCACCCGCCTCCACCTCGTGGCCCGGGGCGCATCTGTAAAAATCCTGCATATATATGCGATATAGTGGTGACAAATGTAGAAAGCATGCATATATATGTGTTGAAATATGTATTGCGGGAAACACTTACCCACAGCTCGGCAAGCACCCGCTGGGCCTTGTTGGGGAAGCTCCTGCCCTCCCGGTCCTCTTGGTCGTCCGTGGCATCGTAGTAGTGGGCGAACGACTCCGCCGGCTCCTGGACTCCTTGGTGCGTAACTATGCCAGGGAAGTTTGCCCTGCACAGAAGACCCAGGATGCCGTTGACCTTCCGGCTGTGAGCAGCACCCCGCTCTACCACGTCCCAACCCCTGCAAAGTGATCAAGATAGATTGTTAGTTTCTATAGTGATATTCAACATATTAAATAAAAATGGAATGATAACATATAAAGTTTATTACCTTGCACCACTTGGTCGGATCATCGGACGGTGTGCTGGGGGTATCGGCCGCCTCGGGAGTTGGGAGGGACCGCGCGCCCATAATCGGGCATTAGAAGCGGAACCCTCCCCGGACCCCTCCCCCGCATCCCCCCCTCCTCCGACGACGACTCCACCTCGCCCTCCACCACCGCGGGAGGAATCTCCTCCTCAGACGAAGACGAGGACGAAGGTACAGGGGTCGGTACCTTGCCCTTCCGTCGACCCCTGCGTCCACCCTTCCCTCGCCCCCTGGCTCCACCGCTCCCAGACCCTGAAGGTGCCTCCTCCTCACGTGACCCCCTCTGGTAAAGGGACTTCACGTTCCTAACTCCGCCCACCATCTGCATTGAAAAAGACAAAATAAACATAATTAGAAAGATATGCAAAATATAATGAGAAATAGAAGCAAACTGAGCAAAATATATAAAGTAATTAACATGCATGGCATTACAAATAAAAAAATAGCTAGGATCATACATGTATTAGAAATAATCATCGTGATCGAGATTTTCTTCTTGGTTCTCATCATCACTATCACGCATTTCGAGATCCTCATGCCTGTGCTCCTCAGGTTCTTCCATCTCATCATCACTCCCAACGCCTAAAAGCATGTTTTCAAGTAACTGCACGTCCTTCAAGTTAAGAACCACATCTCCATCGTCCACTTGTTCATTCATTTGCTCTACTTCCATTTCGTCCGCTTCGGTTAAGTCTATCACAAAACTCCCTTCTAGCCCATCTTCTTGGAAGAACTCTCTGGCATACGTGTTTGGATCGAAGTTGTAATCGTCATTGTT
>CM014273.1:47957353-47992012 GCA_004135705.1 Alloteropsis semialata
TCCGACGATATTATGACAAGAACGTCCGGGAGCGCTCCCTCAACATTGGTGACTTGGCCCTGCGCCGAGTCATGTCCACCAAGGACAAACACAAGCTCTTCGCCCCCTGGGAGGGCCCCTTCATCGTCAAGGAAGTCGTCTCGCCAGGAACTTTTAGCCTCCAGTGGGCTAACGGCGACCCCATCCCGAATGTGTGGAACATCGAACACCTCGTCAAATTTTATCCATAGAATATTGCGAAAAGCTATGTATCCCTTGTCTCATATTAATGAAAGTGTCTTTGCCTTGCCATATGGCTTGTTGTCTTCTCACCCGACATCCATGCTGATGCTTGGGGACTGGGTCCGACCTAGGCAACGTTTTCTTCACCACGATCATTGGGGGAGTACCTGCTTACTCCGGCTTCCGAGTCCTTGCCCACCCTATGTTCCCCCCGGCGACAGCCAAGCTAACCCGGCCGGTCCGAGTCCCCAACTATGAAACCCTGAGCTCCGTGCTCAACCCACGTGCCCCCTGCACCTAAGCCTCCCCGCTGAGCAGTGTAGCAGGGTAAGCCGTCCTCTCCGTGAGCAGTGGTTAGTGGGTCAACAAAGGGTGCTTAAATGGCATAAGGCAGTGACCAGTCGGGCGACGCGAAGTCCTAGTCGGCAGGGAAAAGGGGCCAACACATACATCATTGCACATCAATGCTTCAATTCAACTCGGAACTTTTATATATACAAGTTCAATGCAGAGTTTACATTTTACTACTATTTTTACAGGCAGAGCTCTTTTGCTACAGCCTCCGCCAGAGGTGTACACTCGTCCACCAACCCGTCGAACTGGTCGTCGGAGACGCCCTCAGGAATGCCCTCGGCAATCGGAGCAAGTTCTTGCGTCGGGAAGTGTACCCGGAGCAGCGCCAGGATCCGGCTCCCGAAGCCGACTGCAGTCTCCTGCACCAATTGGGCGGCGCGAGTGGGGCCGGCCCGGAGCCGCTGCCCTAGCGTCAACGTCGTTAGGCCCAACTTGGCAGGCACCAACGAGTTGGCGTTGAACTCGGTCACTTGCTTCAGCTGCAGCAGCTCGGATCGAAGCCCTGCAAAGGCATCTACATAAGCATTCCGGCTTGCTAAAGCTACAGAAGACTCGGCAGAAGATACTTACCATGCATTGCCTGGTCGTGTTGATCTTTCAAGCGCTGGTTGGCCTCCACCAGGTGCTTAGACTCGACTGCCAGACGCATGTTGGCCGCCTTGAGCGATTGCACTTCCTCTTCAAGCTTGCGCTTGGCCCCGGCCAGCTTATCCACCCTCCCCTGGAGGGCGTCCTCCTTCTTCTTCGCCTCTGCAAAGAAAGCGCCATGAGAACTGGTTGCCTGGACAAAAAAAAGCGTATAGACGAGAAGCACAAGAACTTACCCTCAGCGAGAACCTTCATGTCATTCATAAGGTCCTCGTTGGTCTTCACTACGTTGGCAAGCTCCCGGTCCTTCCTCATGAGGAACTCCTTGGCGGCCTCAGCCTCACGGACCCTCTCCGTGTGGATCTGCGCCAAGGTACGGCGATCCTCCATGGCCCGCCGCCTGAAGTCAAGATCCCTTGCAGCCCGTGCCGTGAAACCCTGCCAAACAATATATTGGCCTCGTGGTCAGTCCATGATCCACAACGACAGCAAGGTGCTAGGAAGACATACCTGAACAATGCGATCCAAGACGCCGGCTATGTTCTACAGCTTCTGGAGCTCGCTCTCTTGATCGGTGATGTCAAGCTCCATTCGCTGCTCCAGAGTCAGCTCTGGCGCCTGAAGCCCGGCCCCGTGCTCGACTGCGATCGCCTCCACTCGGGGCAGCACGACAGTGCCAGCCCTGGCATCCAGCTGCTCCCCAAGGAGCCGATCATCATCGTATTTAAGAGGAGGAGGGCTCCTAGCCGGTTCCTCCACCCCCGTAGGGGTGCTCTGGGGCCTTATCCTCGAGGTTGGCCTCGGACACCTCGGCCTGCTGATCATCCACGGAGGAGCCCGCCCCCAAGGTGAGGCATGGTGGACTCGGCGGACGCGGCAGCTCCGGCGTGATCGCCGACACCTACCCCGGCAAGCTATCAGCAGCGCCGGACCCCGACCCCGTCTCCGGGGCGGCAGGCCGACTTGGCGGCATTTTGCCACCACCACCCGAGTGTGGCAAGGCGCCGGCACCACCTTGGCTTCCGAGCCTGCATTCAGCATATCAACAACTCAAGTTCTGCATCTCAAAGGAACAATTAGGACTCACCAAGATGGCTTACCCGCTCTTCCGCGGACGTTTGAACTTCACCCGCTGTAGCAGCAGTGGGGGGCGTTTGACTCGGCACTAGAGTCGAGTCCGACCGCAGCTCCGGCTGGGCAAAGATGCTCCTCTGGCCACCAGCTCTCTCCTAGATAGGCCGATTGGATTTAGGGCCAGAACGAGACCCGTCAGCGCCATCCTCCGCCTCGCTCGCCGCCTTCCTCTTCCTCCGTGCCTCGGCCTCAACCCGCGCTGACTGCCCCAGCTTCGGAGGTGGCTTGGGGGACGCCCCCCGAGCTGCCCTCTGGGACTCGGTCACCTTGGGCATAGCCTGGCGCGACGGCCTCCCCGAGCCAGCAGCAGGCGCCTGGGCTACCGGGTCGCCCTCTGACTCCTCCAGGGGAGCAGCGATGAAATCGGCCACCTCCCATTCGGCCTGCTCCTCATCTACAACACGAGGAGCTTGGGCTGCCTCCTCCACCGACATCAACTTCTCCATCCAGACATCGCCCTTGGACAGGGGAGCCGGGCAGTAGTATTTCATTGTGCGCTCCTACAAGCCAGTCAAACAACAGCATGTCAGAAAGTCAACAGACTAGCAGTCAAGTCCAAAGCATACAAGCACCAGAGATACCTACCGGTGGAGGAGGGTTGTACAACGAGAAAGGCAAAGGTGTGCCCTCGTTGAAGATCGAACCCCGCATGAAGCTAGAAATCCGTTCCATCATCTCCGGGATGGACACCGTCCGGACCTACTCCCGGGTTGGATCCTTGCCACCAGAAAACTCATACCCGAGGTGCACCCGGTCCTTGATTGGCAGTGTCAAACGCCGGACGAAGGAGATCATCACTGCCATAGTTGTCAGCTTCCTCTCCTTCACCTCGGCGATCATCTGCAGCAACTCCTTGACCTCCTGCAGTTCCTCGCCCTCTGGCATCGAGTCCCAGCAGTCCTTCTTTTCCGGCCAGTGTCTAGTCCGGGCAGGCAGACAGGGGGGTGGTTCGTGACATAAAACCACTCTGACCTCCAGTTCTTATTGGAATTATTCATGTCCAAGATGAAATACCTCTTGGACATGCCCACCCTCAAAGAGAACCCGGCCCCTCCAGTGATTCGTGTCGGGCCCTTGCCAGAACCTTCATCTACTGGCTTCATCCGGTAAAGGCGGCGCCACAGGCCAAAATGTCGCGCAATTCCCAGAAATGCCACACACAAGTGGATGAATACATAAATAGACAGGATCGAGGTGGGGTTCAGGTGACTCATCGCAACATCGTAGAAATGCAGAAGACCTCGAAAGAAGTCTCCTGTGGGCAGTCCGAACCCACGCTCGAAGAAGGGCGCGAAGACAGCCATCTCGGTCTCCGAGCGCTCCCACAACCGGGCATCATCCCCAGCAGGCCGCCACTGCAGAGTCTCCTGTGACCCGAGCACGCCCCGGCGCACCATGTCCCGGAGCCTCTCCTCGGTCACGGAAGATTGACCCCAAGCGGATTCTTGGGGCGGCACTCCTCCAGGCACGGAGGTCAGCTCCACCATCTCCTCAGAGGAAGCCACCACCTTCCCCTTGGCGTCCGCCCCGGCGGCGGTCGCCGGAACTTCAGCATCGCCGCCCTTGCTGGCGGCGGCGTCACCCGCGGCCTCAGACTGGCCCTGGGAGGACGCCACCATCTTCTCTGCGTCAACACCACCGTGGCCCGCAACAAGGCCCGCATCCACCGTCCTCGGCGGTGGCGGCACCTCCTCTCTCGACGCCGGCGCCCCCAGTGATGTCCTCTGGTCCGCCATCTCCGCCAAAATGCGCAGCCGCGATGTAGATGTGCAGCGGCGGTGCGCGGCGCTCGAACTCCGGCGGCGGCGAGTGCGCGGTGGGCGAATCACGCTTACGGCGGCGTTAAGCGGTGGTGGAGGCGTGGGATGGTTCTAGATTTGGAAATGACTGTGGTAAAATCGCCGGGGAATAGATCCGATTTATCCCCTTTTCGCCGATCCAAATTACCCTAACGGCGTCGTAACTGACGGACGGAATCCGCGGAAATCCCGTTAACTGCGGACAACGGCTCTCCGCGCGCCAACGGCTCTTTGCCTAAAGTACTCGGCCGGCCCCGACCCTCGGGGACTCGGCGTTCTTGACTCCGGTCAACGGGTCTCCGGACTCGGCTAGCCCCGACCCTCGGGGACTCGGCGTTCTTGACTCCGGTCAACGGGTCTCCGGACTCGGCCAGCCCCGACCCTCGGGACTCGGCGCTCTTGACTCCGGTCAACGGGTCTCCGGACTCGGCCAGCCCTGACCCTCGGGGACTCGGCGCTCTTGACTCCGGTCAACGGGTCTCCGGACTCGGCCAGCCCCGACCCTCGGGGACTCGGCGCTCTTGACTCCGGTCAACGGGTCTCTGGACTCGGCCAGCCCCGACCCTCGGGGACTCGGCGCTCTTGACTCCGGTCAACGGGTCTCCGGACTCGGCCAGCCCCGACCCTCGGGGACTCGACGCTCTTGACTCCGGTCAATGGGTCTCCGGACTCGGCCAGCCCCGACCCTCCAGGACTCGACGTTCTTGACTCCTGTCAACGGGTCTCCGGACTCGGCTAGCCCCGACCCTCGGGGACTCGGCGCATTTTGACTCCGATGAACGGGTCTTCGAACTCGGCTAGTCCCGACGCTCGGGGACTCGACGCTCTAACTATGGCCACCAAGTCCCTGTGACTTGGCACCAAAAGCTTGTTTGCAAACCTAAAATGCCTCTGTCAACCTCCGGGTCAGAGGAAACACAGAAATTGCATGTGCAGCCAAGAAATGAAGAAAGGATCATCAAAAAACTATACAAATACATGAAGAGCCGGTCATAGGCCGGTCACAAGGATCAAACATCAACCATCAAGGTGACGGCTTGGGGCACTCGTCCCTGCGCCTAGTGCTGCATCCATAGCAAGCTTGCTCCACATGAGCTCCTCGCAAACTCTCTTGTAGCACCATGGCAACCGGCGACGGGTGAACCCCACTTGAAGGATGAGAGCGAATGCCCCCGGGTATCCCTTGGCCCTACAAAGCATTTCACCCCGCATGGCCCTCGTCACACGGCAATGCAGGGAGTCAACAGGACACATCCGGACATTGCTCAACATCTCAAGATCTTCGTAAACACTCTTCTAGTACCAAGCTATCAAGTCCCCATGACTCCTCCCCGGAGGATGAACTTAGCACCAAGTCTCCAACATGTACATATTTGGTAGGTGTTATGCCTATCTCTTGATGAGCGCATGGCTCCGAGCCTTGGCACATATTTATAGCCCCGTGCTAGATGTTCACATGTGACCCCGGTTGCATTGTTCGGCGCGTGAGCTCTGTGCCACGCAGCAGCTCCTTCCTTCGAGGCGCTCAGACCACCTTTATCGTTTCCGGCTTCATCCAACCACGGGTATGCCCTGTGCATTCACGTGGATACTATTCCTGTCACGATGTATGCAGATGCATGTGGCGAGCTTATCCTTTGGGCGACATGCCTGCCCCGAAGCTTTGATATTCTTCTTTTCTGACCATTAGCCCGACTTTTCTAGTCGGCCTAATGCTCGGGGACTACTCCATATGGAGGTGCCCCATCAGGATGTGTCACTTTTCCCAAGTGGTGCAGCTCCTTGGAGCCCAACTCGGACACGACTCGGTGCTACACCACTCGAGGCTTCACCCCGATGACCTACGGTTTTCTTTTTTGAGCACCGTCCACCCTTGTGTCAGCCTGCCGACCAAGATGCTTCAGCTGCGGAGGCTTCGCTTCTTCATCAGCACTCCGACACGCGCCTGCACGTTGCTTGGGGACTTGTGGGATATGGGTACCCCTGGGCCCACTACCGACCGGGTAGCCAGTCGGCCTGGTCCCAAGTCTGACGAGGATGTGGGCCAACCTCAGGCCGGCCCACGAGGATCCCTGGCTTAATGGATAAGATTGGAGAAGACTTAGCCCGCAAAGCATGAGGCGATATACTCGGATCCCACCCGGAGATCATGGAGATTACATGGCAACTGACTCAGATTAGTTTCCTAGTCAGAGCCGGATACAATTAGAGATAATCGACTTGTAAACCCTAGGCCGTCAGCCTATATAAGGCGGCCTAGGTCGACCCTTTCATTCATCTGATTTCTTTCATCCATTGTAACCACAAACTCGCCGTTGTTCTCCGGAACCTCGCCGAGCGAAGCAATACAAGACCCCCGAGCACAGGACGTAGGGTATTATACCTCCGGGTAGCCCGAACCTGTATAATCCCTGTGTCCCTATGTTACCTCGAGCTCCCTAGTCCCGCGATTGCCCTTTGCCTACAAATCAACCATTGGGGTACCCCAGGTGGACTGCCGAACGATAAATCCGACAGTTGGCGCGCCAGGTAAGGGTGATCGCAGGGCAATACAGCTAGCTCGATGGCAGATCGTCGCTCCGTCATCTTCCCCGGGTGGACTGCCGGACGATAAATCTGACAATTACTTTTACCCCATGGAAACTGCATTTTGATGGATCGGTTTACAAGAGCGGTTGTGGTGTTGGTGTTGTTTTTATGTCACCAAATGGTGCTGAATTTGAGGCTCTTAACTGATTAGAAAATGATTGTACTAATAATCAAGCCGAATATGAAGGTTTATTGTTCGGGCTAGAGATTTTACATGACATGGGAGTAAAACTTGTGGAAGCATTTGGTGATTCTCCGCTGGTTGTACATCAAGTTAACAAGGTATACCAATGTTTTGATGAATTTTTGAATGCATATCTTGATAAATGTTTGCATATGATTGCTCAATTTGATGAATTCTCTATATATCATGTTTCAATATATGAGAATCCAAGGGCGAATGCTCGTGCTCAGCAAGCGTCTGGCTATGATATTCAGAAAAAAAAATTTTGTAAAAGAAAGCCAACACTTTGCATAGCCGAGTTTTCTGCCTAGGAGGAACCGATGGCACCGGATTCCGAAACCGGTGGTACCGGAATTTCTGGAAAAACCGATTCCAGAACCGGTGGCACCGGTTTACCTGCTGACAGCGACACTTCGTCTGTTGAGCGTTCTAAAATTACTAAGGATGGAGTTGTTGATTGGAGAATACCCATTATTGAATATTTACAGAATCCTAGTCATAAATGTGACAGAAAAATCCGACGATGGGCGTTTAAATTTACTTTGGTTGATGGTGCATTGTATCGTCGGACGGCTGAGGATTTATTATTGAAATGTCTGGATTCTGATCAAGCTAAAGTTGCTATGGGTGAAGTGCATGAAGGTATTTGTGGTACACATCAATCGGCTCCTAAGATAAAGTGGCTTTTGAGAAGAACTTGTTTTTATTAGCCAAATATAATAGCTGATTGTTTTCGGTACTACAAAGGTTATGAAGAGTGTCAAAGGTTTGAGAATATTCAGATGGTTCCAGCAGCATTATTGCATCCTATTATTAAAACTTGGCCTTTTCGAGGATGGGGATTGGACTTTGTTGGGCAGATTCATCCTCCTTCATCAAAAGGACATCGTTTCGTGTTAGTGACTACTGATTATTTCACAAAGTGGACCAAAGCAGTTCTTTTGAAAAATATGACACATCGGGATGTAATTGAGTTTATTACTGAGCATATTATTCATAGATTTGGCATTCCGCAAACTTTGACTACTGATCAAGGTACTTCATTTATATCAAAAAAGTTTGTGAGTTTGTTGAGATGTATGGCATTAAATTACTCAATTCATCCTCATACTATGCTCAGACTAATGGTCAGGCCGAGTCTAGTAATAAGATTTTGATTAAGCTCATTAAGAAGAAAATAGAAGAAAATCCTAGAAGGTGGCGAGATTTTATCTGAAGCTTTGTGGGCTCATCGTATTTCTAGACATGGTGCTACTAAGATTACTCCTTTTGACCTTGTATATGGTCAAGAAGTCGTTTTGCCCGTTGAGGTGAATCTGGGTGCATATAGGTTAGCCAAGCAAAATGATCTTGATGCTGTTGGTTATCATGATTTGATAATGGATAATATTGATGAGGTGACCGACAAGCGTTTGAAGGTCTTGAAGAAAATTGAGAAGGATAAAATCTGAGTTGCTAAAGCCTACAATAAAAAAGTAAAAGAAAAATCTTTTCAGGTTGGTGACTTGGATTGGAAAACAATTCTACCTGTAGGATCGAAGAGCAATAAGTTTGGTAAATGATCTCCAAGTTGGGAAGGACTATACAAGGTGATAAAGGCGATCTTCGGTAATTCTTATATGGTGGAGACTTTGCAAGGTCAGCGGCTGCCAAGAGCTCTTAATGGGAGGTATTTGAAGACGTATTATCTAAGTGTTTAGCAGGAAGCTTAGTTTACATGGCCGATAGTATTGAATATCGCCCTTACAATGAAAAGGCCGATGGATTTTACTTAAACATCGCCCTCAGGAGTATTTTCATGTGCTAATATGTTTTCTGGTACCCAAGCTTTACCAAAAAACAGGGGGGCATATGTTGACGATCAAATTTGGTACAAGGCTAATCGGGCATCAGAAACCGATGACACCGGATTCTGAGACCGGAGACACCGGTTTCTTTCTGTAGCCAGTCTGGCAACAGAAACCGGTGGAACCGGATTTAGAATCGATGGAACCGATTTCCTTCAAGTCCTAGTAGGTTTGGACTCTTTTTGTGGGTCCGAGTTGTAATAGGGCTTCTCTTATGGGGCAAGACATCCCCACCCTATAAATATAAAGGGCCACGACCAATTGAGGGTTTATCCAATCGATCAAATACAAAATACCTTTACTTTTTGTCATCTCCAAACCCTAGCTTTTTCAACCCTAATTGCTGTTCATACTTCGTCTCTACGGCATTGACGGTGTTCTGAGTGGCCTGCCGACCTTAAACCCTAGGCGCGCCTGCCTGACGGGGTCCTTCCCGGGCCGGCGTTCGTAGGCTTACGCAGCAAACCCTAGGAAACCGGTGGAACCAGAATCCCAAAACCGGTGGAATCGGTTTTGCTGGGCGTGCTAGGCTTACGCAGCAAACCCTAGGAAACCGGTTTCACCGGATTCCCACTGGTTTGCCAGGGAGTGCTGCTGGTGATCGATCCACGCGAGCTAGCACAATTCTCGGTGTGTTGGCCATAAAAAGCGTCAACACACACATGTGCCATGATTCGCAGTTCTATGATATTTGCTGTCATGTCTGTCATGTGTCGTTCTTTTTTAATATTTTTCTGTACTTATTACAGATGGGTGACCTGGATGTATAAATCTTAGTTATATGAGTGGTTTTATATTAATTATTATATACCATGATGTAATTGTTTAAGATAAATAAAGTTTCTCTTATTGTCATGCATGCAAATAATTGAGGCCTTCGACTGAGTTGCTCGTGTTGCTTTTTAGAGTACGAGATTGCTATCCTTGAACGGCGTTTAAGAAATTTTGTGAAGTACAATCAGCTTCACGGATATGTTTGTTTACACAGCATCCGATCCGGCTCAGCATAGTATATTGGCATATTGCCCAATATATGTTTTTTAAGTAAAACAGAGCTAGCAGAGTACCAGTATTATTTTTTTAAGAACATGTTTGGCACATATTTTATTAAAAAAAAGTAAATTTATAGATACAGTTTACATGAAAATACATGATTCAGCTTTACTTTTTGCATTTCAAGATTTTTGGCGCCTCTTGTGCAAACTTTCGGAGCTTTAAATAATATAAGGAAATAGAGGTAGGAAATGAGAGGGAAGGAGTCGTCAGAACTCATCCAGTTCAAATTGTAGAGGTGGAGATCGAAAACAAGTCAGGTAAAAGTCTACCTCGGAGTACAAGAGCAATATTTGGCGTTCTATATATGCACGAAAATCTAAGAAGATAAGCTGGTTTCAGGTCGAAATCCCATGAGTCAACATGAAACGCCGAAAGAAGTCAACATCTAGAATCTGTTAGGTGCTGCTACGATTGTGAGTCCCTTTAATCGAATGTTGAATCATGTGTGTTCCATAGTAGATCGAAAGCTATCTCCGTCGACGGAAAGATCAGGCCTATACTTTATCATTTATGGGAAGACTTAAAAAATACAAACTTATAAACATATCTGATTTTGCAAAGTACATGGGGAACAAAAATTTACAACAACACATACAACGTCACATCTTTATTACGCATGGACATGATTGAGAGGTTAATGTTATGATGGCCTTGTTTAGTTGAGAGTGAAAATTTGCTGAAAATATCACATCAAGTTTGAGGATGCTAATTAGAAGGACTAAACATAATTTATTTATAAAACTAATTACATAGATGGACGAAAAATCACGAGATGAGTCTATTAAGCCTAATTAATCCATCATTAGAGATTGTTTACTGTAGCGCCACATTATTTAATCGTGGCCTAATTAGGTTCAATAGATTCATCTCGCAAATTTACTCGGAGGTTATGAAATATGTTTTTGTCAATAATCTATATTTAATATTCCTAATTTGTGCACCACATTCGATGTGACCCGTGAATAGATGAAATCTGTTGTTGACGTATTATGCTTCACACTTCGAGACGCTTTGAAAGGTTAGGGCCTGTTTAGTTGGTGGAGTAAGTTTGCGAAATTTACTGTAGCATGACGTTGTCTAATCATGGCCTAATTAGGCTCATTAGATTCATCTCGCGAAGTTACCTGGGGTTATGGAATGGATTTTGTCATTAATCCACGTTTAATACCCTTAATTAGTGTCCTAACATTTGATGTGATGGGTGAACAGTAAAAAGTTTGAAAAGTTTGTGCAATTAAACAAGGCCTAAGTTGTGAATAGCCAGCAAAACAGGAACTACTGTGCAAAAATAAACAGAAGAACCCCCCGTCTCCATCTCCATCTGTGCTCTGCTCATCTCCATCTGTCTCCGTGGAGTTCGAGCTCGGAGTGCCCGGTCCCGGCGGCCCGGCGCAATAACCGCCAGTGCTCCACAGGCGGCGGAGAGAGCGTGGGGATCCAGCTGATGCGGCGGCGGCAATGGGCGTTTGGGATTCCATTCTCCCCGGTGGCGGCCGGCGCTTCATCAAGCGCAAGGACAGCGACGCCGGCGAGGCAGGTGAGGACTCCGGACTTCCCGCCCCCGCACCCTCCCACTTCTTGTTCCCCTGCCCGTCATGAGGGAACACTTATGTCTTGGATTGATACGAAGTAGGCTGTTCTTGGCCTCTTGGGGGAGATGCTGCGCCGATGTGGTTTCCTGTTTCACTCGCTCCTCTTCCTTCTACTTCTTGTAAAGATCCCGTCTTTGAGCGCTTCACTGATGGAATGGTGCGTGTGCAGTGTGCTTGTGTGGAAGAGCTTGAACTGCTTCATTTTGGCTGCTGCTTCATGGTGTGACTGTGAGGCACATTGTCACTTGATTGTTCATAGTCCCTTCTCCCTGGGCATTATGGTTGGAGATTGGCTCAATCGCTTCATCTTTAAGGCTAAAGTTACTACATTGCGATTGTACGGTTGCATTTTCTTTGTTAATCCAACCTGAGAACAGAGTTAAAATTGTGAAGTCCACTTCCTATCTTTTATCCTCTGCATTGCTCAGAGTGGGTAAATCCCAGTGTTTGTTACTTCTCCTGGTTCCCAGAGCGGTTCATCTCTTGTGACCCCTTTTCCAAAACGTGATGATATTGTTTCCAGTGGGCACAAGGCAGCGGCAGCCTTGGCATTTTAAAGGCGGGCTTATGCAATTGGTGGTGATATGTTTTAGGCTCTGGCAAGTTCACTTAGTGTGATTGTACATAATGATCTCTCCCTATTCGAGTGAAGATTTTTGAAAGTTTGATTGCGCATAATAGCTGTTTCAGCATTTAATGGGCCACCTCAGGAAAAGAGCTGACAGCTAAGCTTGCTAATAGTTTCATGGCACAATTAATGTTGAATTAAAAATTTAGCATTTCAATTGTGAGAATGTTTAAATCACATGAGTTACAGAAGAAAAAAGTACTTTTTAGTAACAAATATTGTTATTTTGATGCCATTGAATTTGTTCAATATCATGAAGTGCGTGTTAGACATGACTTTATGACAAAAATATTTACTAATTTTCCATTGCCCTAGTTATCTTAATAATACTCCGAGTGACAAGAAGCAGTTTTAAAGATGATTTCAATGGTGTTAAATGGTGATATGTATAACTATCTAGTTGGAAAAAGCTAGCACACTAAGTCCTGTCTCACACTCCCTCCCTCATACATATCAGGTAGGGCACTAGAGGAACTGAGGGGCTCACTGTATAATGACTTCCATACTTCGGAAGGTGCCAAGCGCCAACAGCAGAGGTTTTGTGGCCCTATCATCGCGCTGACATTCAACTTTGTGGTTGCCGTTGGGATCATCATGGCAAACAAAATGGTATGTCTGTCTTTCCAATCATTTTAAACTTCCCACTGTCTGTTCTATTTGCATTTATCTTATCAATGGTATATCTTGTTTTTTGTAGGTGATGGGCTCTGTTGGATTTAATTTCCCAGTTGCACTGTCGTTAATTCATTATCTTTTTGCTTTGGCTCTAATGGCTGTCCTCAAGGCATTATACTTGCTGCCAATTGCTCCTCCTTCGAAATCTACTCCTTTCTCGTCATTATTTGCTTTGGGTGCTGTCATGTCTTTCTCCACTGGGCTTGCCAATATCAGCTTAAAGCATAATAGGTGAGATGAATAGTTAGGTCGTTGTTTAATGGATACACAGTGTCCCACCTTAAAGCATTGCTCTATGAGTTTGTCTCATAATGTACTCATTTTTCTTTGTCTTCAGTGTAGGTTTCTATCAGATGGCTAAGATAGCTGTAACTCCAACAATAGTTGTAGCAGAATTTTTTCTTTTCCAGAAAAAAGTTTCCCTTCGAAAGGTAAATATATTAGGAACTTCATGCTTCTAAAACTGTCCAGTTCTTCCAAAAACATTTTAAATTGATTGCAATATTAAACAGTTGAAGAAAGATGTCCCTTTTGGATTGTAGGTTATCACGCTGGTTGTTGTCTCATTTGGTGTGGCTGTTGCAACAGTTACTGATTTGGAGTTCAATTTTTTTGGTGCTTGTGTAGCACTAGCTTGGATTATTCCTAGCGCTGTGAACAAAATCCTGTGGTCAAATTTACAACAGAGTGGAAATTGGACAGCTCTTGCGTAAGCTGTTATTTTCTCTCTCCTGACACAGCTCATATTTCCTATGTTTTCTCCTAATTTTCATGTTATTTGATCAGGTTAATGTGGAAGACGACCCCAATTACCATATTTTTCTTTATTGTTTTGATGCCATTGCTGGATCCTCCAGGCCTTTTGTCTTTCAACTGGGATTTCAAGAACAGCAGTGCAATTATTATGTCTGCTTTGTTCGGTTTTCTTCTTCAGTGGTCTGGTGCTTTGGCACTCGGGTGAGTCAACTTTATAATACATGATTGAGTTTATGTTTCATGGGGAGTCGCATTTTTATGCAAGCTTGTTAGTTGTTATATGCTTATGTATTTAAATTCCATATAGTGGATATTTGCAGATATCTATTATCTACAAAAAAAAAGGAATGTAAAGCATGTTCACTTGATAGACATGGATATATGGACACATGAAGCTCCCTCCTTTCTAAATATAGAGGAAAATATCTTATTGGTATTGATGTTGGTAATGATTTTAGCATTGCAGTCATAAAATGACTCAAACAGGACCATCCTTCTTGAAAATGAAATGCCATTCCATATATAGTTTATGGCAGTGCTACTAGATTATATTTAAAAACATATATATATATATATGTTGCATTTCCAAGTTCCAACAGTAATGTGATGAATTTTATCTGTTATGACCTAGCTCCTAGCTTGAAAATGAAATATATTCTTTAACTTTATGCTGACAAGACCTAGAATGTTAGCTGACATGGAAAACCCTATCTAGTAGGTAAAATATGGCAGTTATACAAAAGCTTTGTCTCTGCAACCCTTTTATCTTTCTATTGAAAGCTCACATATTTTTGGTCCTGGAAAGGGTAGTCTAAAATGCAATCTCTTCTGTGGATACCTAGTTTTGCAAAATTTCTGGAAATTAACATAACTCTTACTGTCTTTTGGATGATGCAGTGCAACCTCAGCTCTTGCTCATGTTGTGCTAGGTCAATTCAAGACAATTGTTATAATGCTCTCTGGTTATCTGGTATTTAAGTCTGATCCTGGATTCACCAGCCTCTGTGGAGCTGTCATTGCCCTTGCTGGGATGTCAGTGTATACTTACTTAGGGATGAAAGAGTCAGCCAATGTTAGGAGAAATTCCGTAAATTCAAGGCAAAATTCGCATTTGCTGAAGTCCAAAGTTATTATAGATGGAGAAAAGCAGGAAACAAGGACTGTTGATTCTGTGTAAGTTGTACAATTGCTGTCCTGCTTGGTTTAAGAATCCCTTGAAAGCGCTGAGGCAGTAGGAGAACGAAAGCTTAACACTTGTACTTGAGTAGCATTCCTTTGAGTCTGTGTTCTTTAATTCTTGCTTAGAGTGCTATTATTCTTATGGCAATATGGGTGGTGGTGGTGGTATTTGTTGACTGTTGTATGTAGGATTGATTCTAGTTTTAGGAAATGTTGGTCACTGTTCTACTCTTGTAGTCTTGTGTCATCATGTTACTTGTTTCTGAATTCTGTTTATCAGAAAAGGGATGAACAGCGTCTGGCAATGGGCGCTCTCGAATTTGATCTTGTGCAAAGCTGACCTGGTCAGATTCTAGTTTAGTTTGTATATGAAGTTTTTGTACTCATAACTTTGTTCTTCTAGAAAATCATATTCATAATTGTTCATTGAAAACGTGCCCCTAGACCTGGAAAAATGTGCACGCGACTCAGAAAAAAGAAGAAGATATGGGGCCAAAGAACATGTACAATCAGCAACGCAGAGCAAGCTCAGACATAGGCCGTGAGACATCACACATAGTCTCGAGAGTGCTGAATTACATGAATCGAGCAACGGGCAACCAGCAAGATGTTGAAGTATGCCCAAAACAAACTATCTTATAACCAATGGTCCATGAAAAGATTACAAGTTTACAACACCTCAACTTTACATGGGTATGCCTTGTAACCAATGGTTGATGAAAAGATCACAAGTTTACAATACCTCAAGCTTAACACAAGTGTACTTTTTCTAAAAAAAAAAGAACCTTAACACAAGCAGGAAAGGCGAATCTTATTTATAATACAAAAATGCACAGCCAGAGACACCTCTCATGGTTCCTCAGAAGACAGATGATGATTTGGAGGTTCAGTTTCGATGAGCGCCCACATCTTCTTCAGACCTGGAACCCACTGTTCTCCGGTCTTCTTCACCAACCGTGCCATTTTATCGAAGGACAGCAAGATGTGAACGACAATGTACATAAAAACAGCAACAAAGAGTGCGAAGACGTATATAGAAGTCTTTATCTTCCTGCAGCTCCCTGCAGCATACGCCCCAAGCAGAGCAAGCAGGTCCAGCACCATTGCCGTTTTCATGGGAAGGAGAGATCTCCTGTACTTGCTTATCGTGCTATTCAACAGCAGGATGATTATGACCACTGATGCCATGAACGCGGTGGCGTTGCAGTAGAAGAATGCCCTGTACCGTTTTCGATCAGTGTCATGGAGGATTGGATCACCAGTGAAATGCCCGTCCCGGTCGTCAGGCCAAAGCCCTCCTGGCGGGAGCAGCCCAGCTTGGTATGTGACGCTCACTGCGAGGGTTCCAATCAGAATGAGATCTTTTCGCCATTTGTGCTCAGTTTTCCGGCTGACCATGATGCTTCGCTTGCAGCTCTCGGATGCATGTGGACTCTTGAAAGGAGTGGCACTGAACACCCACTCAAAGAAGTAGCTCACCTTATCTTTTGCAAAGGTTAGCACCAGGACTTGAGCCATGACATAAGCAAAAACAATAGCAACAACTAAGATGGCATACACTGATGTTGATACTTTCCTGCAGCTTCCAGCCGCAAAAGCACCCATGAGACTGACTAGAACAAGTAGTATGCATCCGCGCAGCATGTAGCCATTGATTCCCTTTTGGGGCAACCTTTTGCTAACAAGCAACATGATCACGGCCAAGGAGGACATAAAAGCTGTGGAGTTCAGGTAGAAGAATGCCATGTAACGGTGTGGGAACTCATCATGGAACATTGGATAACCAGCCCGGTGGCCATCATTGTTGTCAGTCCAGAACCCACCAGGGGGGTTTATGCCAGCTTGATATGTGCTCGATGCTGCCAGAACTGCAAGCAACACTAGAAACTTGCGCCGCTTCTCCAAATCTTTCAGTTCGGGGTTATCATCTATTTGCTGAGCTGATTCGTCGGAGTTCCTTGTGCACACAAAGAGCAGAACGTGAATCATGACATAAGAGAAGGCAAGAATGACCAATATTATCACATAAAAAGACGTGGAGAAAGTCCGGCTGCTGCCAGCAGCATATGCTCCCATCATACCAAACAGATCAAAAATCATGGCTGTTTGCAGCACATATCGCTTCAAGGCACCAACAGTGATAGAGTTGCTCTGGAGTAGGGTGATGATGACCAAAGATGACACAAATGCTATGGCATTGCAATAGAAGAATGTCCTGTACCGCTTCGGACTGATGGCCTCCAGTATTGGGTCTCCAGCAAAATGTCCATCCTCATTGTCTAACCAAAACCCACCAGGTGGATTCAACCCAGCTTGGTATGTAATGGTGGCTGCTAGGATGCCAAGTAATAGAAGGTATGTTCGCAACTTTCTTATATCATCCTTAACATTGCTAATAGTGCTTGTTAAATCTTGACTGGATGGATTCTGCTGATCCAATGCTAATGGTATCTCCTGCTCGCTGTTTGCGCTGGTACCATCCATAAGGAACGATTTTAGCTTCAGAATCAGCTTATTGTATTCTTTTTATCCATTTTATGCACTTTCTGACAAACTCTGACCTGGGCACAATAGGCGCAATCCACTGGATGACGAGGTATAGTAGGACTGCACCAACAAGGGTGAACACATATATGGATGTATGGACTTCCCTGCAGCTCCCTGCAGCATAAGCACCCATAAGGCCAAATAGGCTTATCAGAACACACAAACGAAGTGCATTCGACCCCACAACGTGATCCACTGCCGTGTTGCTCAGAAGCATGATGATAATGACAAGGGATCCAGCAAAAGCAGTGTCATTGCATGCCATGAATGCCTTGAAGCGACGGGGGTAGTGATCTCGGAGTGCCGGGTCGCCAGCAAGGTGGTCAGCACTGCTGTCAGGCCAGAATCCACCTGGTGGGTTTAGCCCTGCAGCATATGTCACTGTCGTTGACAGTGTGGCAAGAACCAGCAACAAACTGCGTTTCTGCTCTAGTTCATCCTTTTCTTCTTTGACAGAAGCACGTGGCTCCTCTGTTGTGCTCTGATTTTTTCCAAATATGCGCGCTAGACAACCCTTCCAGGACCTCTGAAAATCCATCAGAGTTTGTCGAAGCCCTTCAGATGCTAGATGCCGGAAGAACACAACATGAAGTGCAATGTATGTGAAGATGCCAATGAGCAACACCCAAGTGTACAAGGATGTCCTGATTTCCCTGCAGCTGCCTGCAGCATAGGCTCCCATAAGCCCGAGCAGGTTGAGCAACATTGCAAAATGCAGTGAGCGGAGCCAAATTGCATTGCGGCCGAGCTCCCTTACTAGAAGCAAGATCAGAACAATGAGTGACGCCATGAATGCAGTTGAGTTGCAGTAGAAGAATACATTATACCTCTTTGGGTATGTAGATTGCAGGACAATGTCACTGGCAACGTGGCCATGCTGGTTGTCAAGCCAGAGACCGCCTGGTGGGGCGAGTCCTGCCTGATAAGTGATAGTTGCAGAAAGAATTGCCAGTAGGATCAAGTACTTCCGCAGCTTCCACACGAGCTCTGCCTCTTCAGCAGTGCTTGTGATTTGTTCACCTTGTTGTTGTGGTTCTTTCTGGTTCGTGGTACCTTCAGCCACATGACCATTTCCAGCCTGCAGTTCAACCTCCATGGCAATAAGCTCAACAAACCAAATAAAATCTTTGGGTGGTCTAGCACAGAAGATTTCAACATTTGCTCTATTTGTAGGGTTACAGCAATCTTCATTATGTGCCAAGATTCTGTTCCTTGTATGTATCAGTGAAAGTTAGACAGATGTGTAGAAATAAAACAATAACGTCAAATCCAATGCCAAATTTCAAATGATAACAACTTTGGTTTTAGTAAACTAAGAGTTATCA
This sequence comes from Alloteropsis semialata, assembly GCA_004135705.1. NCBI lineage: Eukaryota > Viridiplantae > Streptophyta > Magnoliopsida > Poales > Poaceae > Alloteropsis > Alloteropsis semialata. The sequence continues at coordinate 47,975,829 of CM014273.1, forward strand.
AAAATTGGAAAACAAAAGAATGGTAGATACTGGTCAGCCGATACCCACCTTTGTTGAACATTGGAAATATCTCTTGCAGCGGCATAGAGTACAAAAAGTTAAAATCCAGTGTGTACCTTAGGTTCATATTATAGTGTGATATAGACTATTGCTTGAAAGTATTCCTTCAGTTGTCTTTGTAAATAATTTAATATTGACCTGCCATTCGAGAAAATTAATACTGGTCTGCGTAAGATTCTCAGATCAATATCTACTTCACCATAGTAGGGAAGAATGGCACGGGACTTGATTTGGATGCAGCTTATACAGTGTCTGCAGGATACCAAACTCTTCTTTACTTTGTTAGTTGTCCCTTGTTATTAGTTATTTCCCCTCAGACACGTAAGACAGCTGCAAGCCATTTCAAGAAGAGAAAGGGTACCAAATGTACACCACACACCACCCCACAACTTTAACATTGGCGCCCCACACTTAAATCACAAGATGACCACAGATGCAAGAACAGGAGACCCCAATAAAGGCACTGAAGGCCATGAGTCCAGGCACACCATAGGGTTCCTTCCTCCTCTCCTTGTTATTAGTTAAATGTTTTATTTTCTGTTGTGTATTTCATAAATAACTGATTTTAACAACTACAGTTTGACAATTACAATATTTTAGGCAACAAGAATGTGACAAATTAGCAGTTAATGGCAAGAAGCTATTGTCAACTGGTTGGCTCTAAATTTTTCTTACAACTTTTTTACCATCTACCATTTGGGACTCCAAGCCCCACCACTAAGAACACATCGTTTTCGTTCTTTAGTGCCAATCTTCTCTTAAAATACAAGAATCTGCTTCAAATTACATACACCGTCTAGCACGATGGATTAAACTTTAGGTGTATTATGTTGAACTGTAAAAAAGAATTATACATAATCCTGCAAGTTAAATGACAGTGTGGGAGGTATACAACTAAACTTACATAGGATACCCATTAGATTTAGGCTCCGTTTGGCAGAGCTCCCATGTGAAGTGATTCTCCATCCTGATTTTGAGAGTTTTTGCTAGAGAATCAAAGAGAATCACTTTCAGCCACAGAATCATTTCTCTCAGAGAATCAGCTCCCATAGAGAATCAGAATCAGGTTGGGCTCTACCAAACAGGCCCTTATTCACATTCATATAATCATTGCCCTTTAATTCGTATTCATATAGTCATTGTCAAAAGTTGGACATATACTAGGTCAAAAGAATTGAATGCCCTGTTTATTCCTCTGCTTGCTTCAGAACTTCTGTATAAACAGGGCACATAAATTGTATATATCAGGCACATAAATTTAATATATGCCAAATCAAGAATACAACTACACAGCTGGAGGTGCCTCTCCCAGTCGCCCATCAGACAGCTGAAGGTTTGAAGGATCAGTTTCAATAAGTGCCCACATTTTTTTCAGGCACGGCATCCACTTTTCTCCCTTCTTTCTGACTAGCAAAGCCACCTCATCGAATGACAGCAACACGTGAATTACAATGTAAATGAACACGGCAATGAAGAGCGCGAAAATGTATGCTGATGTCTTTAACTTTCTGCAGCTGCCTGCGGCATATGCTCCAAGCAGACCGAGCAAGTCCAAAACCATTGCTGTCTTCATAGCAAGAAGAGATCTCCTGTACTTGCTTATTGTGTTGTTCAACAGTAGGATGACCATGACCATTGATGCCATGAATGCCGTGGCGTTACAATAGAAGAATACTTTAAACCGTGTTGGATGGGTATCATGGAGGACCGGGTCACCAGCAAAATGGCCTACCTGGTCATCAGGCCAAAATCCACCTGGTGGGAGCAGCCCAGCTTGGTATGTGACAGTGACTGCAAGGGTCCCAATCAGAATCAAATCTTTGCGCCATTTGTGCTCAGCTCTCTTTTTACTTTTGATGCTTCTCTCATGATTCATGGATGGATTTTGGCGCTCAGAAGGGCTAAACATATAAATCATTTCAAGGAAATTGTTCACCTTATCTTTTGCAAATGTCAGAACCACAACTTGAATCATGACATAAACAGAGACTGCAACAACGACAAGGATAACGTACACAGATGTCGAAACTTTCCTGCAGCTTCCAGCAGCAAAAGCACCCATGAGGCTGATCAGATCAATCAAAACACATGCGTGCAGTGCATAGCCCTCAAGACCCTTGCTACATAGCCTTTTACTAACAAGTAACATAATCACAACCAAGGATGCCATGAAAGCTGTTGCATTGAAGTAGAAGAAAACCCTGTAGCGGCGTGGGAACTCATCACGGAACACTGGATCACCTGCTCGGTGGCCATTATTATCGCTCCAGAAGCCGCCTGGTGGGCTTAAGCCAGCTTGATATGTGATGGAAGCAGCTAGAACTGCAAGCAACATCAGAAACTTGCGTCGCTTCTCCAAATCCTTTCCTTCATCTTCAGTATCCATTGCATCATTTCTTCTGAAATGGTCTATTATCCTCTTCAGTCGTGTCTTGAGAGCCACAGATAGCAGAACATGAAGTACAACATAGGTGAAAACAAGAAGGACCAAGACAAAGACATACACGGACGTTGAGAACTTTCTGCTGCTTCCAGCAGCATAGGCCCCCATCAGACCAAATAGATCCAGTGTCATGGCTGTTTGAAGTATGTGGCGCTTCATGGCACCAACGGTAATCAGTTGGCTCTGAAGTAAGGTGATGATCACCAGTGATGCTACAAAAGCTGTGGCATTGCAGTAGAAGAATGCCTTGTAACGCCTTGGGTGCATGGTCTCCAGGATTGGGTCCCCGGCAATATGGCCTTCTTCATTGTCTGCCCAAAATCCACCTGGTGGATTCAGCCCAGCTTGATATGTGACAGTGGCAGCAAGGATGCCGAGCAATAGGAGATATGTGCGCAGTTTCTGTAGATCATCTTTAGCATCACCAAAACTGCTAGACATTCTGTTGTTGGATAGATGCTGTGTATTGGGCACTGACAGGGCAGTGTGTTTGTCATCATTTGGATTCCCACTCCCCTTCATAATGAAAGAGCTCAGTTTCTGCAGCATTTCAGTCCTCTTCTTTCTCACCCATCCAATGGACTTCTCTACACACTCTGGCTTTGTCACAATAGGTTCAATCCACTGAAGGACGAGGTAGAGCAAAACTCCACCAACGAGGGAGAAGACATAGATAGATGTACGGACCTCCCTGCAACTCCCAGCAGCATAAGCCCCCATAAGCCCAAAGAGGCTCACTAGCACACACATCCGCAGAGCATTTGACTTGACAACATGATCCACTGCTGTATTACTGAGGAGCATGATGATGATCACAAGTGACCCAGCAAAAGAAGTTGCATTGCACACCAGAAACGCCTTGAATCGACGGGGGTAATGATCTCGGAGCACTGGGTCACCTGCAAGGTGGTTAGGCTTGTTATCATCAGGCCAGAAGCCACCTGGTGGGCTTAGCCCCGCAACATATGTCACTGTTGCTGCTAATGTGGCAAGAACCAGCAAGAAACTGCGATTACGCTCCAATTCTTCCATCTTGTCTGAAGGCTCTTGCTCATCTGTAGTGCTCTGCTCATTCTTGAAAATATTCTTCAGGAAACCCTTCCAGTAACTCCGTATATCCATGAACATATCCCGCAGCCATTGAGGCGCAAGATGTCGGAAGAATATGACATGAAGTGTGACATATGCAAATATGCCAACAAGTAATACCCAAATGTAAACTGATGTCCTCACCTCCCTGCAGCTCCCTGCGGCATATGCCCCCATGAGCCCTAGTAAGCCCAATACCATTGCAAATTGTAGTGCCCGAAGCCAAACCGCATTGCGGCTCAGCTCCCTGACAAGAAGCAAAATCAGGACAATGAGTGAAGCACCGAATGCTGTTGTGTTGCAGTAGAAGAACACATGGTAACGCCTAGGGTAGCTAACTCTCAGCACAATATCACCAGCGATGTGGCCTTTCAGGTTGCCTTGCCAGAACCCACCCGGCGGAGCTAGCCCTGCTTGGTAGGTGATAGCCGCAGCTAGGATAGCCAACAGCATTAAGTACTTCCTCAGCTTCCATAGGAGATCAGCCTCATCAGCTCCAGGTTTTTGGTAATTTTGGCTTTGCTGCAGCACATCTTGTTCATCAGGAGAGTTGTCAGGCAAATGGCCATCGCTAGGTGGCTCTTCAGACTCCATGGGCTTGAGCTCAAGGATTCAAAGGAACTCACTATTTTGTCTGTAAGGTGGTAACATTTGAAGGTTGATCAATGGAGAGTTTGGAAATGAGCTATATGCAAAGGTCATGGTCTTTGGGTACACCTCCACCAGATGGAAGGAGAAGGTGTGGAAGATAAAGAAATAAGATAGAATGAAAATCTTCAGTCATATAAAGACAACAAAGTCCAAGACATGGACCGCTTCAAACAGACAGAAACTTTGGTGCCAGCCGCCAAAAAAGACACCGTACTTCTATTCATATTTTCCTCTCCTCTTTCTTCTATTCATATTTTCACATTTAATTGAACTTCAAGATTATACTTAAAGGCCATCTTCCTGATTTGCACTATTCAATAATAACCGTGAAACCTGATTGGTACTATATTTAATAATGCAAGGGGTACATGAACTTGCAGACCTGTCTTTGTCCTTTTAGTTGACTGACTTGGAAGACTTAGACTTGGCCTTGATCTTATTGTACTGCCATAGGGCCTTCTCTTAAAACCATGAGTCATTCTTTCTAACAGCCCTTCAAAATCGCAAGTATGCAATAATTATGAGATATAACTTGAGGTTCAGTCACCTTCTATCATGCTAGATCAACTTGTTGCCATCAACCTCTGATCTCCAGGTATGTTTGGTGGCAAGGACATAGAAGCTCAAAATGATGAGAAAGTTTGAATACCTATCCATGTAAGGCTCGAACTGGGTCAGCTTAGCACAAAAATCTGTAGCTAACTATTTCGGTAGGATACATAGTTAATTAGTTGAAAACTCTCTTACAGAAATATATATAATCAGCTTTGCGTCTCTGCAATATTTCTTAAATCCTGACCCTCCAGTTATTCAGGACTGCACATACTATTGTTGGGGAAGTTGATGAGTGTTGCTGAAGGAGTGTTGATATTTTTGTACAGCCTGCCGTGTACTAGTTTTCACCAGATGCCCCATTGTCGGGCGTCATAAGAAAGCCAAGTTGCCTTAGTGCATAGTAAGTTAATGCCACTTGGATTACCAGAAGGACAACGACTAAATTGTTCTATAGTGGTAGTGAACCGAAGTGGTCACCAATGACAAACATCCTTGCCAGATTGTAACACGGAAACAAACGCAAAATACTCGCAATTCTAATTTTTCGGTAATATCTGATTTGACCACACACAAAATGGAATCTTTCGACTCGGTAGCGTCCATGCCCAAGCAACAACAGCATGTGCGGACTACTTGCAGATGACAAGGCAATGAAGATGGCAGCTGGGGCAGTCAGTGGGCACACACCTGGTACATTGGCAGGCTGGCGGCCTGCTGCGCAGCCAGTCAGTCCAACAACATGTCGGCATGGCAAGCCTCTCCAGGCTCCAGCATCGCGGCCGCGCCGCGCACGGGCGACGGCCCTCCGCCAGTCACCGCGCGCGTCGCGGGCTCAGCAGGGGCAGGACCAGGACGGCCACGCCATTGCCGTCCCCGGCCCGGGACGGCCCATCCTCTGTTGCGCACGCATTTCGTCGAACACCGGTCGGGCAGCGGCGGCCAACTTGCACGGGCATTCAGCCGAACATCACCTCCAGGGCAGGTAGCAGGCCCGCTTGCACGGGCATTCGGCCGAACTTCCGCCGTGCAGCTCCCCCTCCTCCCACGGCCACGGCGGTCCCCCCGCCCGAAAGCCCGAGACGAGCTTCCGGCGTCGCTCTCGGTCGGCAAAGCCGCCCTTGCATCAGCCATCAGGCACGGGTGAGGGATGAGGACGTGAAGTGGCTGGCTTTTTCAGCGTGAGAACTGAGAAGCGTGTGATGTCCAGCCCAACACGACTACTTTTTTTTTTCAAAGGATTTTATAAGATGTCGAATCTTATAAATTTTGACCAATGATTAGTCAAATTATATGGATGTTTAAGTAAGGTATGTAAATAAATTCATATTTCAAATATCTTGTAAGCAAACATTGATTTTGGTAAAAACTAATGATGGGTGGCTAAATTATACCTCCAAATATATATACATTTTTTCAAACACCGAAGTTGGTGGAGTAGAGCTGAAAAAAGATGTACTTCATGGAGTGAAACTATTTTTCTGGTGTTGGAGTGCTTCCAAACAGACCGATCATTAGTTAAGCCTAAATTTAGACTAAATTGACTCGACTTTCCTTAAAGACAACTGTATGTTGCCCGGGTGTTTCGAAAAAGGATATTGCTGAATGTTTTTGGTCTATCCATCGTAAACGAGTGCCATCCAAGACCATTTGTTGGGCCGTTTTCATTTGCTGGACGATTCAACTTTTCTGTTTTTAGTAGATTTATTTATGCGTGAGATGTGTTTTGAAGTTTCAACTTTGTTGTTTTGTTCCTTTGTTTTTTGTTTTGCTAGAATTTTTTTGTTTTTCCTTTTTGAATTTTTGTTAACTTAATTTTCTTTGGTAATTTATTGGATCGTTCTCTGCCATTTTGTAAATGTTTTTGGTGACCTATTGGACTATTCGAATAGTAAACTTTAATTATTTTATCTTACACTCTTGCTATTCTACTAGCTAATATCTAGTCCCTCTGTTTTTTACATGTTACATTAGTCTTGGCTTAAGTCAAACTTATCCAACTTTGACCAAATTTATTGAAAAAATAATAACAAGTGCATATATTGAGCAGTATGGTTGTTGCTATATTTCTCTATGAATTTAGTCAAAGTTTGATAAATTTGATTTAGGATAAACATAATGTGACATGTAAAAAATATAAAAAGGTATGATTGTTTAATATTTGGATTGTTTCAGCTGGAATAACTTGCTTCTTTGGTCTTTTTAATTCTGTTGCCCAATAAACTAATTGGATTATTTTATAGCATTTTTTATATGTTCCACATGTTACATTTTAGATTGTTCAAACAGTGAAATCTCACCGTCCCGGTAGTATATTTAATCATTCATCTATTCTCCTAAGTGTTGCATTTTTCACAATTTCCTATCATTTTTCTACACCTAAATAATACAACATTCAATTGTCCGGAGAGGAACATGTTGGATATTCCGTTGATATTTCATTGGGCTTGAAATTTTGTATGATATCATATTTCATTGGATTTGTTCGTAGCATGAAAGTTTTGGGTTGCCGGGTTTGATTGTAACGAGCAATGAATCAGAAAAGAGAAGGAAATAAATTAATTTCAAGCAAGCACTAGGCCGAAAGCACAGTTTGGGCCGTATCTGGAATGAAGTTAAAAAGCCACGGACTGCCTTCCCGTACGCGTCATACCTTCAATTTTGTCCTTTTTTGCGAAATTCAATTTTGTCTTTATTTAAACTCTGGCAACAGGATTTTAGCATATCCTTCCCGTACGCGTCATACCTTCAATTTTGTCCTTTTTTGCGAAATTCAATTTTGTCTTTATTTAAACTCTGGCAACAGGATTTTAGCATATACGTATTTGCATAGAGGCAAGGCAACAATGGGATTTAGAAAACAGATCAGCCAAAGGTTAAACATGGTTAAAATTGACAATCATGTGAAGTAGTACATCAGATTGGCTGAGACACTTGTCAATCCCTCATTAGTAAGCATGGTGTGTTCATTTTCATAGGCACCTATTGACAGGTGCAGTTCATCAAACATGAACAAGCCCGGTAAGAATTCCACCTCCCAAGGCCAAACATCAGCTTGGGTCGAGGCATCCACTGGCGATGGCATCCCCTGCATGACCCAAACCTAAGCAGCCAAGTAACTCAAGCAACAATTGCAGTCCAAAAGATGAAATGTACGAAGCATTTCCCTGTTACTAATTATGAATCAGGAAAGAATTGCCGTATACACATGTCAAATTTCTGCATATGTAGACCAAATTATAAGATTTTGCAATGGAAAAAATAGGTATCAGAACTTTTCAGTTGTACATATACCTGACGTATCATTCGGACAAATGCCACATGAAGACTACAACTACACTGGTGGAGACACCTCTCCATGCTGCCCAGCAGATGACGACTCATGGTTTGAAGGTTCAGTTTCTCCATGTTGTCCAGCAGATGACCACTCATGGTTTGAAGGTTCAGTTTCTCCATGTTGCCCAGCAGATGACGGCTCATGGTTTGAAGGTTCAGTTTCAATGAGCGCCCACATTTTTGTCAGACAAGGCATCCATTTTTCTCCCTTCTTCTTCATCAACAGGGCCACCTTATCGAATGACAGCAGCACATGAATCAAGATGTAGATGAACACGGCAACGACCAGAGCAAAAATGTACGCAGATGTCTCCAACTCCCTGCAGCTGCCCGCTGCGTATGCACACAGCAGACCGAGCAAGTCCAACACCATTGCTGTCTTCATGGCAAGGAGAGATCTCTTGTACTTGCTTATTGTATTGTTTAACAAGAGGATGACCATGACCATCGACGCCATAAATGCCGTGGCATTGCAATAGAAGAATACCTTATACCGTGTTGGGTGGGTGTCATGGAGGATTGGGTCACCAGCAAAATGGCCTAGCTGATCATCAGGCCAGAACCCGCCTGGTGGGAGCAGAGCAGCTTGATATGTAACTGTGACTGCTAGAGTTCCAATCAGCATCAAATCTTTGCGCCATTTGAGCTCAGTTCTCTTCCTAACCCTGATGCTCCTCTCATGATTTATGGATGTATGCTGGCGCTCAAAAGGCCTTACACTGAACATCCTTTCCATGAAATCATTCACCTTATCTTTTGCAAATGTCAGAACCAGGACCTGAATCATGAAATAAACAGACACTGCAAGAACAACAAGGATGACATACACCGATGTTGATACTTTCCTGCAGCTTCCAGCAGCAAAAGCACCCATAAGGCTGATCAGATCAACCAGAACACATATGCGCAGCGCATAGGACTGGAGACCCTTGTGACGTAGACTTTCACTAACAAGCAACATAATCACAGCCAGGGACACCACGAAAGCAGTGGCATTGAAGTAGAAGAAGACCTTGTAGCGGAGTGGGAACTCATCAAGGAACACTGGATCACCTGCTTGGTGGCCACCATTATTGTCACTCCAGAAGCCACCTGGTGGGCTTAGGCCAGCTTGATATGTGACCGAAGCTGCTAGAATTGCAAGCAACATCAGAAACTTGCGCCGCTTCTCCAAATCCTTCTCTTCATTATCACTATCAACCGTATCATTTCTTCTGAAATGATCCATTATTCTATTCAGCCGTGCCTTGAGAGCCACAGATAGCAGAACATGAAGTACAATATAGGTGAAAACAAGAAGGACCAAGACAAAGACATACACGGATGTTGAGAACTTTCTGCTGCTTCCAGCAGCATAGGCCCCCATAAGACCAAAGAGATTTAGTGTCATGGCTGTTTGCAATATGTGGCGCTTCATGGTACCAACAGTAATCAGCTTGCTCTGAAGTAAAGTTATGATCACCAAAGATGCTACAAATGCTGTAGCATTGAAATAGAAGAATGCCTTGTAACGCCTGGGGTGCATGGCCTGCAAGATTGGGTCCCCCGCAATATGCCCATCAACACTGTCTGCCCAAAAGCCACCTGGTGGATTCAGCCCAGCTTGATATGTGACTGTGGCAGCAAGAATGCCAAGCAATAAGAGATATGTGCGCAATTTCTGTAGGTCATCCTTAGCATCACCAGAAATGCTTGACATGCTATTGCTGGATGGATGTGTTGTATTGGGACCTGACAGGGCAGTATGTTTGTCATTGTTTGGAATCCCAATTCCCTTCACAATGTAAGAGCACAGTTTCTGGAGTACTTCATTCTTCTTCTCTCTCATCCATCCAATGGACCCCTCTACACATTCTGGTTTTGTTACAATAGGTTCAATCCACTGGAGGACGAGGTAGAGCAAAACTGCACCAACAAGTAAGAAGACATAGATAGATGTATGGACCTCCCTGCAGCTGCCAGCACCATATGCCCCCATAAGCCCAAAGAGGCTCACCAGCACACACAACCGCAGGGCATTTGACTTGACAACGTGATCCACTGCTGTATTGCTGAGGAGCATGATGATGATCACAAGGGATCCAGCAAAAGATGTTGCATTGCAGACCAAAAATGCCTTGAACCGGCGGGGGTGGTGATCTTGCAACACTGGATCGCCGGCAATGTATTGAGGCTTGTTGTCATCAGGCCAGAAGCCACCTGGTGGGCTTATACCTGCAACATATGTCACAGTTGCTGCTAATGTAGCAAGAACCAGTAAGAAACTGCGATTTTGCTCCAACTCTTCAATCTTGTCAGAAGGCTCTTGCTCATCTGTGATGCTTTGTGCATTCTTGAAAATGCTTCCCAGGAAATCCTTCCAGAGTCTCTGGATACCCATGAACATACCCCGCAGCCATTTTGGTGCCAGATGCCGGAAGAATATAACATGAAGTGTGACATATGCGAAGATGCCAACAAGTAATACCCAAATGTAAACTGAAGTCCTCACCTCCCTACAGCTCCCGGCAGCATAGGCCCCCATGAGGCCAAGCAGGCCCAATACCATAGCGAACTGTAGTGCTCGAAGCCAAACTGCATTGCGGCTCAGCTCCCTGACCAGGAGCAATATCAGGACAATGAGTGATGCCGCAAATGCTGTTGTGTTGCAGTAGAAGAAAACATGGTAACGCTTGGGGAAGCTAACTCTCAGCACGATGTCGCCGGCGGTGTGGCCATTCTGGTTGTCTTGCCAGAAGCCGCCTGGCGGAGCCAGCCCTGCCTGATAGGTGATGGCTGCAGCTAAGATGGCCAGCAGGACCAAGTACTTTCTCAGCTTCCATAGGAGCTGAGCTTCATCAACATCAAGGTTTTGGTCACTTTGGCCTTGGTGTCGCGCTTGTTGCTCAGTGGGGGAGTAGCCAGGCACAAAGCAGTTTCTAGGCTGCTCTCCAGACTCCATAGAGTTGAGAACAAGGTTGCAAAGAAATTCTTAGTTTGTCCCTGAAGGTTGTAGCACTTGAAAGTTTGTAGGATGGAGAATTGGAGATTGGAGACGACCTAAATGCCCAGGTCATAGTCTTTGGATACACCTCCACTAGATACAAAGGGAGTAAAGAAGATAAAGTAATGGGACACTAGCAAATCTGCAGTCGCATAAAGACACCAAACTCCAAGCTATTGACCACTTCAAACTGACAGAAGCATTGGAGTTAGCCACCACAAAACAAAATTCGGTTATTCTATGAGCTGTGGTGCATCTATTGTTGAAGTTCTTGTAGCTGACCGAAAAAACAGCTCCAATTTTTGCTTTTATAGCTTAGGTTCACATCACAATTTTATGCATTCCCACCCAACGATAAGAGGGAATTGTTAAATAATGACACAAGAACAATAAGTTTCATAGAAAGACCTATGAATCAATCAAACATTGTATATATTTCATCTAGGGTGCCATCTGCTTTGCTTTGTAGGATAACTTCAAGAGTATTCTATTGTTTCATTTTGCCTTTCGTGCTCCTCTTTCTAAGAACCTTTCTTCTATTTGTCCTGATTTGTAATTTTTTGTCAAAAAGTGTGAAAGCTGATCAGTACTTTAATTTTCAATAATGCATATCCATTTAGTTGACCTTTTGGAGACTTGGCCATGATCTTTTTGCAGTATTGTCGTAGGGCCTTGCCTTAAGACCCTTAAATATTCTTTTCGACAGCCTTTTAAAACTGCAATGTGCAATAATTAGGACATAGTCTGTGGTTCATTTTCTCTCTAGTATGATAGATCAACTAACTACCATTGATCAATCCCTAGGTATGTTTGATGGTATGAAAATACATGCTAGAAATGATAACCATGTGTGAAGGCCTATCTAACTAACGCCTGAAACCAGTGCTAGCTTAGCACTACAATCTCTACCATATTAGTTGGGTATGTAGGTTCCTGATAACTCTTTTACAGAAATGTATAATGAACATGTGTCTCTGCTGCAGTGTTCTTGAATCTTTATCCTCTACTTTTTTTAGTACTGCAGATAGGTTGTTGGAGCAGTTGAGTCCTGCACTCCTGCTGAAGCTGAACTGATGGTGATATTATAAGTCCACGTGTGTTTGCACCAGTTGCCCCATTGCATTTAGCATAACAAACCCAAGCTGCATCATTGCATGATAAGATAATTCCACTTGGAGTACAGGAGAGACGATGACTGACTTAATTTATAGTGGTTGTGAGCTGAAAGCCTGAAACGGGGTCAGTAGCCCCCAACGACATCTTTGCGTGAAAGGTTTTCTCAAATTCTCTTATTCGCCAATTTTCAAGTGGCAAAAAATCTTTTGACTTGTGGATATGATGACAAAGACTTTCATTTGCAAGCATTTGTTGGCATTAGAATGTTCCAGCAGGGGAGTGGAGTCATACCTGGTGCAGTGGCAGGCTGGCAGAACAAACAGTTCTAAATTCTTAGCTTGGCATGGCAGCCGTCTCCAGTTTTGCAGCGCGCCAGGTGATCACGGGCCACGCCTTTGCCTCCATCACTAACGCGCCTCGCTTGCCTCGAACAGTTACGGCACGCCGTCGAGCGTGTGCAGGACGGCCCATCCTCTGGCGCGCATTTCGTCGAACATATGTCAGGCAGGAAACCAGAACGTGGTTCCGCTAAAAGCCCACCTGCACGGACATTCCGCCGAACACCTGCCGGGCAGCGGCTGTCGTCCCCACTGCGCCGGTGCAATGGGCCGTCGACGGCGAGCAGCGCGCTCCCCTCGCGTGCGCCCGGCGGCGAGCCCACCGGGCACCTCCTCCTGCACGAGAGAAGCCGGCGCCACGCGGCGACGTGCACGGCCCTCGTGGCCGAGCCACCGTTGCATTGCTGCCAGCAGCAAGCTTGCGCGCGTCCAAGTTGAAAAAACCTTTTCAACAGATGCGCATCGGGCATGGGACTGGAAGTTGGAACCACCGGGTTAATGCGATCGATGCCATTATATTTTTGCAAATTCGCAACTACTGTTTGACCATTTAACCGTGCCGTTTTCTATCCGTTATTCCGTTGGCTTTGAGCCCAATATTGGGTTGTCGTGCCCAAACATGTACTATCTCCTTCTCCCACCATTCATTCTTGTTTGTAATTCATACCGATTAGAGCATCTCCTGTAGAGACACTACTCGATCTTATGCTCAAAAAGTAGGGACTCAAGGCAGAAGAATGCACTATAGCAGAGCCCCAACTCGGATCCCTACTCTACGGAAGCCTCTATTTTGCTCTCCCCAGTCCCTTCTCCCACGGGTCCATACTCCACAGGGGCCTCCCTACTCGGCAGTTGCGGTTGTTGGACCCCCACGTGCGCCTGAACTCCGCTCCCGCTTGTCACGACCGCATTGTCGTCTTCAATTCCACGACGCCTGATATATTATCCTTTGTTGTCATATTTGCCAACAACATGATATATATCTTTATCAAACCAAAGCAAATCAACATATCTAAAAAGTATCTCTTCCAAATAATCCAAGTTACACAAAACATCAAATTCAATGTGACTCAAAGTGTGTAAAAAAGACAGCAATTTTAGTTCATCACTGGCACAAGGAATAGGAGTAAGCACATTATTTTCAGCACAAGTGTATGGTTCAAAAGCGATGATATGATATTTAGGGACTAGTTGTGACATGGGAATAAAAGAATCACTATCACACAACGCTTCTTTATCATCAAGGAACATCAAACAAATCATCTTGTGACAAAGGAATAGCAAGTAAAGGTTCCACCGATAGTTGCTCTATATTAGCACGATTAGTGGAAAAACTCAGCAAATCAAGATAATCCTCACCTTCCGTAAGTGTAGCACCATGCGCATTACCTTTACTCTCATGTAGGGCTGAATATCGAGCTGATATCGAGTTGAAGGCAGTTTTTCGAGCTTTTTTTGAAATTAGCATAATCTTATTTATTATAGTCTCCTGAATTGTTTGAGACCCAACTTCATGCCGAGCTTAACGAGCTGAGCCTAACGAGCCGAGCCGAAGTCGAAAGCAATTCTAAATGAAGTCATTTTAATTTTAAAAAAACGAATCCAATCGGAGCACTTTTGTACCGAGCCACCGAGCCAGCCTAACGAGCTTTTTGTCTAGCCCTACTCTCATGTGCAGCGGTAGTAGAAGGTGCATCATGACATGAAGGTCCTGAATGTTCGCATGAGGCGATGTCATCGAGTTTCTCCTCATCTTTCTTTGGCCGAATGTCCTACAAAAGGTTAGGAACAAGAAGAGGTACCATATGGGTATCCTCTCCTAAAGACTTGTCACATCCAGTTTTAATGATAAAACCGAATGATAATCATATGTGCGTCAGGATCAAATTTATACACATATGAGACTTTATCAGTGATAAACAATAGTTGTATCACGTAAAACAAAACAAAAGACTTACAATCTATCGGAGTCACAGCTTATCCTGAAAATGAAGTCTCTAACACTTTACAGGCATTCGATTAGGGGTTACGTATGTCTAGCACCATCTTCAACATCTTCACATCACCTTCTGAGCAGCAGTAAGCAAGGATGAATACACTTATGGTTGATACTCAGCAAGGTAAAATAACCAGAATTAGGGCTGTTCAACGCCGGTTTATACCGGTTTAAGGCAGTTCCGCAAACCAACCCGTAAGATGACGGGTAGAGCAGTCCGGTTTGACAGGTTTGAGCGGTTCTAAACCGAGATATCGACGAGGCAAAGTCCTTAAGTCCGTGCTCTCAATCACAAGTGGGACAGATTTCTGTGTTGAGGAGCAGCGTGGCCAAAGCCGCAGAGGCCATCGTCGGATCAAGGAGGTCATCTGTCACCGCGACTTCACGAGCAGTGGCAATGGTGGATAAAAATTATGAAGATCGCTGTCAGGCAGCAATGGCGGCGGGATAAGTTTCTGAAGACCCCATAATTGAATCGATTACCTTATTCGAATCCGGCGATTATAAATGAATCAAACTATTGGTCCACGCTAGGTTTGATCTGATTGGGATTGCATCCAATTTAGCTTCTGCGGCCAAGCGAGACGACCATCATGCTAGCTGTCATGGTTGGTTGTGTTCTTCAGCAACAAGAAATTCAAGAGAAGGAGAATCGGATCACCGGCAGCATCGACCCCGGTTGTGGCTTCAATCCCCATGCACAGACGGGGAGCCGAGGAAGCAGATTGAGCAGATTTAAAGCCCTCTTCGCGGTCGCGGAGGCGCACTACCGGAGAAGGCGCTATCGGTCACGGTTCGTAACCCTCATAGGTACCGGTTCTGGAACCGGTACCGCGACACCGTGACTAAAGGGGGTCGGCCTTTGGTACCGGGTCCAGAACCGGTACCAAAGGGTGCCTTTGGTACCGGTTGGTAACACCAACCGGTACCAAAGACTGTTTTGGTTATTTTTTTTAAATGTTTGATATTTGGGTTAGTTATATACAAATCTACGCGTCTACATGTCCGCGCGTCATATGTCATATGTCGTACACGATCTTTCACGCAATAAGATTGAAGTCGTCGCAATTGTCAATTGATTTTGATCCGACTTTGATTGCATTTTTCTCGAACATTCACATATAAACATTTGAGATCAGCCAATACAAAAGTTAGAGCATTTAAAAGTTATTTACAATTAACGAGCAGAGCTGGAAGAAGGAGCGGAAAGGGAGTCCAATTGAGCGATAGCGCGTCCGTCATGGTGGTACTCTCCCAGTGGACTTATAACTTGGTCCATAATGAATCCAAATAGTTGGTCCGCAATAGCTATTGCTTTTTGTTTTATTGGGAGCACTTCATGGTAAAACACCCGCTGCATTAATCACAAATGACAACATTCATTCATATAATAAATAAATTTTGCATGTAATCATTTCTAAACAAGTAACTAATAATCATTCATTCATATAATAAATAAATTTTGCATGTAATTATAAAATTTCCTAACACATTCATTTCTAAACAATAATCAATAACTAATAATCATTTCTAACCAAGTAACAAAGTTTACATGAAATAACAAAGTTTACATGAATTAACAAAGTATACATGAAATAACAAAGTATAATAAATATATTT
>CM014273.1:47993012-48012869 GCA_004135705.1 Alloteropsis semialata
TTTGCTCGTCCCGAGCAAAAGACTAAAACTTTTAGGCTTAGTGGATCAGGAGTTGCTTCCTCATTACTCCTCAAAAGTACCAGTGGTTCAGCAAGATATTCTACCAAGAATTGAATAAGCTAGTAAAATAAACTTCCCTTATTACCTTGGCCTTTCATGGGGCTTGTAGCTTCTCCTTGTCTTGGGCGGTTGATGGTTAGAATGACTTAGACTAAGTACCTCGCCTTCTACCTTGCTTTACAATTAAACCGGAGGTTTTGAGAGTTTTTCAAAAGAACAGAATCCTTAGGTGGTACTCTCAAGTCACTCATGGTGTATTTCCTTACCAATTTCCTCTCTCAACTCTCATGTCACTCATTGGAGTGAGCTTGTGCTAGGAGAGCTTTACAGCATACTTGTAATGCACATTTTGTAAAGTCAAAATCAGGATTCAAAGAGAAATAAGTCATACTCTCAAACCAAGATGTGCACGTATATAGGTGGCATGGTAAGAGATAGCTCCTTTTTAAGGTTCCTCTTCTCCTTAAAGAGTTTCTTCTAGAGGCATGGCTTTGATTCGAGAGCCTTCTTGCGCTCTCCTTCTTCTCTTTTTTTTACATACTTGGACCTTCATGTGTCCAATTTTTTTTCAAAAGCCCATGCCTCTTTTTGCAATAAGAATGGAGAAGAGTACCATACTTTATGTAGAGCTTTTATTTCGTGGAACAATGGGTGTTATGTTCACTTCCATAGTAGAAGTGTAACATGTATGAGGTGGCGTGTGCGTGATCTTGGCTTTAAAAGCATGAAGTAAATCTCTAAAAATCACAATGACCTTGACAAATCTCAATGCAAAAGCAAGTAGCTCATGTAGGGGTTTTAAACAATACGAGCTTTGGTGGGGAATTTAATCACCATAAAGAACTCTTTATTTTATTTTAAAAGAGAAAACTCCGGTTATCAAGTCTAGCGTAGTAAGATCTTAAGGTCACTCAAGTCTTATCATATCATAGCCATCAACAACCTATACTAGAGCGTGCATGTGGTACCCACAGATAGACAAGATAACAGAAAAGATTGTGCTCAACCAGCAAACTCAAGGCTTAGGAGAATAGCAGGTTGAAACATAGGTACAAGAGAGAAATAAGAGCAACTATTCATCATGTCCAAAGTAAAGATTTAAGCATAGACTCAAAACATTAAGGGACTAGCATAAATAGATCTCAATTACTAACTTTATTCGAAAGAGAAAATTTTATTTAGCAATACTTACCTAAACTTACCTGTCTGGGGGTCCTCCCCCAAGCTATTTTGTTGGCACCGGTAAACCTGTCGGCGCAGGACTCGTGTTTTACGTCGTCGAGCGAAGACGTCTCCGATATACAATTTCAACTTGACGAAGCATGCATCTGACCCTGGAGATGAGGATACAGATGATTTAACCTGCCATACCTGCTTTACCTTTTTGTGGCGGTCGACAGCTTGTTCCGGTGTTTTCTTTGTCTGTGCTTTTGCACCTCGTGTGGACTTCTTGTTGTTCTTTGCATATTACCGGATGGGGAAATCCTTCTCCCAGAACTTCTCCATGAACTTAATTAGGCTGTCTTTTTCTGGAGGTGTCACCTCCACTTCCTTGACATTCTGACTGTTCCTCCCATACTTGATCTTGATCATGGAGCATTGCTCCACCTTTGGCCGGAACTCAAACTTCTCCTTCTTACCATTAATGTGAAGCTGGATTTCTCCAGCACCCACATTAATGTGAGCATCTGCTGTGCTCAAGAAGGGTTACCCAAGAATGAGGGATGAGTCGTTGCTCACGTCCATGTCCAGTACCACAAAGTTGACAGGGATGAAGCAATCCCGGATGCGCACCGGAATGTCCTCGGCTATCCCCTCTGGGTAGCGGACCGTGGAATCGGCCAGCTGCAATCTCATGGGAGTAGGAGACAAGGTAGTATAATTAAGGCGGTCAAATACTACCTTTGGCATTACGCTGACGCTTGCCCCCATATCACAGAGTGCGTGCTCGAAATGTTGTGTCCCAATTGTACACGTGATGGTGGGACATCCTGGGTCCTTCTTCTTTTTCGGAACCTTGTTCAAGATGGCCACACTGCACTCCTCAGTCAACTTTACGACCTCAGTACTCGGGAGTGGACGTTTGTTGATGAGGATGTCCTTAGTACTTTGCATAGGTCGGTACCTGCATAGCATCCAGCAGTGGCACATGTATATTTAACTTTTGGATAACTTCTACGAGCCTGGCAAATTGTTCGTCCGCCGATGGTTTCTTTTGGTGTTGAGGGAACGGCATGACTTTGCTGTCATAGAACTCATGTGGTGCAGTTTGTCCAGCTGGTGCTAGCTCGGCTTCAGGCTCTTCTTCCACTGCGGGAATCTCTTTTCTTGGCGCTGTTGTTTTTCCTGCATGGTTAGGTGGAACTGGATCCCGAGTAGCTTTACCGCTCCTCATGGACACAGCCTTAACATTTTCAAAACACAAATCCGGTTGCCTGGGAATTCTTCCCTTATCACCAGACGGAACAGCGGCAGCTAGCTGAGCTAATTGGGTTTCTAGCATTTTGTTAAAGCTCAGCTGGCTCTGGAAGGTGGAGGACAAACTTTCTATTTTAGAATTTATGCCCTCCAGAGCTTTATCATTAGCAGCAAGCCTCTTAGAGATAGATTTATTAATCTTGGCCTGACCAAGGACAAGATCTTTAAGGGAAGGTTGGTTAGAAAAAGAGTTATTATTGTTACCTCCCTGGTAGAATGGGCGTTGCTGGTTCCAGTTCCCTTGAGGCCGGTACCCATTGTTGTCGTTCATGAACTATACCTCCTCTTGTGTCTCGGGGCAATTGTTCCCCAAGTGGCCAGTTTCTCCACAGACTTCACACGTCATGTGTGAGTCCAATGGCCCTTCGTTCTCGGTGCCTCCATCCTTGGTGCGGTCATCTAGGCGCTTCATGATCAGATCCATCTTGGCGGCCAGCATGTCCACTTCCTTCACGGTGTGCATACCGCGTTTACGTCCCTGAAGACGGTCGTCATTCCATGATTGGTTTGACACCATCTTCTCGATGAGAAGCTTAGCGGCCATGGTCAAGTAGAGGAATGCCCCTCCAGCAGCAGCGTCTATATGTTCATGGGCTGTCTGAGACAGCCCATGGTAAAAGTTCTGAAGTAGGAGCCACTCTTGCATACCATGGTGGGGGCATGCTAGAATGTAGTCCTGGAAGCGATCCCATGCTTCCGGAACCGTTTCTCCGGACTCTTGCTGAAAGCTGGAAATTCTCCCCTGAAGGGCATTGGTTTTCCCAATGGGAAAGAACTTCGCCAAGAAGGCGTTGGAGCACTTGGTCCACGTGTTCACCGCCTCACGGTTGGAATAGAACCATTGTTTGGCTCTTTCCAACAGTGAGAATGGGAACAAGCGAAGCCTGATGGCCTCTTGATCCACTCCTCGGATGGTGATGGTGCTGCATACCTCTAGAAAACGTTGCAGGTGAGCACTGGCGCCCTCATTGGCTTTCCCACAGAATGGGCTAGCCTGCACCATGTTGATCAGCGGGGCTTTCAGCTCAAAAGCATGATCCCCCATTTCCACTGCTGGACCCGTAGGGATCTGGGCAGCGGACGGGGTGGAGTAGTCACGGATGGTCCTGTCGGCCATGGCTTCTTCCGGTTGGGGTGCTACGGGAATGGGTTGTTCTCCTTGGTTGGAGGATTCTCCGACGATTGGTTCGGTCTCCGACAAGAACACCTGAGGGATTACGACACGAGAACGTACCCTCCTTCCTATGGTATTCGGGTTCTCGACGTAGTTGGATGGTAGTTGGAAACCAGTCATACACTACCCTGTTTCACATCATAGAGAAATAGAGCAAAAGGGTAAACCAGCTAGATTACTGGCAATTAATTATGTTGCAGCAAATGCATGGATGATCAAATCTCTTTAACCATTGCTTTCCCCGGCAACGGCGCCAGAAATGCTTGTTGGTATTTCTTAGCATCACTACTTAGAGTAGTAATGGTACTAGAGATACTCCATCGTAAATCTAGAAGTTACAGATATTCTGCAAGCGCACAGAAATACGTTGTAGCATTTCACCCGGGAGTATTCCAGAGTATCGTTATTTGTTTATCCGCAGGGAAAGCATTTAATTAAAAGAGATGTGTCATTCCAATGCAATTACTTACAACAATAATTATTATACCATAATCTAAGCAGAGGTAAATGATATAGAAACGAATGGGTAGTGTGACACACAGAAGTTCATTGCTCATCATTAAAGTAGTCTTAGTTAGTAATAGTACATTAGTAAAGATTTATAAGGGTTCATTAGCATCATACAAATGGGACTTGGACATACTACAATACCCTATACAAGCTCACGCAATGATTATATGCAAGAGGACATATCAAGGTATCCAGTGGTTCCCTCATCAAGGGACGACAGTAGGACGTCTTATCATAAAAGCCTAATACCCACTCCCGTACGTGGAGGATTACAAAGGACGGACAGGGCTGTCACCACCATCCGCCTACCTCTACTAATCCGTGGGGCAGCGGTACCCTCAACAGTACTCCATATCCCAAACACCATGCTTGCAATATGTAATACAACTCTATCTATCACGTTAATAAATAGAGCAACCAGGAGGCGCATTGAGCCAATGTCATAGTATACATTCACTTGAATAAGGTGTAAGACATAAGCAGTATATACTAAGTGGATAAGGTATAACTAAGGCATAAAACATAAGTATGAAGGTATTTCCATTAAGCTCAGAGTACTACAAGTAAGTAAGAGAATACAAGAACTGAACTCTAGAACTCACCAAGACTCCTCCGGAAGCCCTTCAGAAGATCTAACACTATGACTATCACTACTAAGACTAAGACTAAGCTTGTAGCAAGGAGAGCTCTTCTTCTGGTGTGTGTTGAGTACGGTGCCCTTTGTAGGTATTTATAGCATCACATAGGCAGTTGGAGCCGGCCAGAGGCGGTTGTGGCAGTTTGGAGGTGGGCCTAGGTTGGCTGATGTGCCCAGGTCGGCCGACCCTTGGATGCACTGTGTTCAGCGTTGCACGGCTCAGATGGACTCCTGATGGCGGTTTACAGGTACTGGTCAAGGAGGAAGCGAAACGGCCATGGGCCCAGGTCGGCCGACTGCCATGTAGACTGCCATGTTGGTCCTTATGACGGTTCCAGGTGGGTATACTCCGTTTGGGTACAAATGAGTTGAGGTGTGGGCCTTTCAATCCGTGGGAGTGACACGTGGCTCATCCTCACCCTTGACTTGAACCGACCATGATTCAACGTCCATGATCCTTCCTTTGTGTGCTTCTTGACCTGTGTGGAAAATGGGCTCGATTGGGTTCCAAGCCAGGTCGCCTGACCTAGACAGGTCGGCCGACCTGGGTCTGTGCCCAGTTTCGTCCATCTTTTGCACCGTGGTCCCTGTACTCAAATATATTCTAGATATGCATGGTATAACATTATTTGAATACTAATGTCTAAGTTATGCTTGATCTTTATTAGTTTCCTGAGCCTATTGACGGTCGGAATTTTCGTTGTAAGGACCGTCAACAGCACTCCAGGTTATTTATGTTTTACGCAATGTTCATTGATTTTTACATATGCTTGCTTTGGATTCTAACCCTTGGATCAAATATTGTAGGCCCGGATGGACACAGAGTTTAAAGCACGGGAGCAGGAGATGGAGGCGAGGTGGCAGGCCGAGCGAGAGAGGATGGAGCAAGAGTATCAGCGGAGGCATGAGGCTGATCGCCTGAGACTAGAGCAGGCGCTTTAGTACATGCAAAGTCTGGACGCGGCGGTAGGTCATTCGCCGCCACAATTCAGTCCACCACCACCTCCAACTCGGGCAGCTACTCATACTCCTGTGAGTGACTTGACAATCTTGTTGTTTCAATTTTTTATAGCGACTTAGTACTTTGAATGATGGATAAAGCTACAATGACTTAGGATACAACTACAATGACTAAGAACTTAGGATAAAGATACAATGACTTAGTTGGAATGCTACTAACTTAGAACTTTGAACGATGGATAAATCTAAACTTAATTCGAACTAATGACTTAGGACAACTACAATGACTAATAACTTAGGATGAAGTTAAAATGTAATCTTTTCACCTATTTGCAGAATCAATCGGCGGCATCTGTGGCGGAACCGTCCAGCTTAAACCGGCTCAAGTGCGCTGGATCGTCATTTTACTGACAATCACCGCTTACGCACTTCAGACGGTATAAACCCGGTAGTCCGTCAGATGTCCACAGGACATCTGAAACCTCCACTAACTCAGGCACAATTCAAGTACATAGAACTGCGCCACATAGGAGCACAACAGACGAATTCACAACACACTTAATTATACAAGGAGTAGAGTTATTACACACATAAGAACAAACTTAAGTATAAGTTAAACTACAGAGTTCCAAAAGAAACAAAGGCGGGTCTTAACAAGAGTAGTTTGATGACCCCACCGGATCTAAACAAGACAAAACAAGTCAAGAGGACATGTTGGGCTCATCAACATGCCTCTTCTTCTTCTGGAGTCCTTCCCTGCTTACTGGGCATCTTCTGGCGGCTCTGCAACAATGTAGTATCTTGAGTACAAAAGCACTCAGCAAGTCTGACCTGTCTACAATAACTTATAAATACAGACACACAAGGGCATGCAAAGCTTTGAGGCTGTGGATAGGAAACACTTTTTGCATAAAAGCTTACTAAACTTAAATCCTAAACTTTTAGAGTTAAACCAATTAAGTGATTACCTGAAGACTAGATTAGCAGCAGAATTAAATCACTCATGTATTACTTAAGCAAGCCTCAGGTTTCATAAGCATCATCAACATTAACTTGTTCTAAGCTGTCTAGCAGTGATCAAGCGGTATTCATACCGAGAAGTGCGGCGATCCGGACCAATTTTTATCCCTGCAGGGGAAAACCTAGTCATACGCGTTGTGTGGTCCCCAGGGTGGTCCACACAAAGCACCCTTTCACTATAGTCTTTCCAAGACCTGAACTGCCCTCGCTCGAACCCAGGGACGCCCCCCCACACCGGCCCCACGTCTGGCAGCAACCCGACGTGTGAGTTTGCGGCCACGTCCCTGCCACCTACCACTGCGAGAAGAGCGAGCCACAATTCAAGTCTAGGAGCAACCACAGCTACATCAGCTCACCGGATGGAATCTCCGGTATATGACTAGTACGTTCAAAGCTTGATCCCAGGTAAACAACATTAAATCCTAAAACGGTCGAGGTGATGTGTTGGCTTGAGACTCCTTTCCCAACCTTCACCCTCACACCCGACCTCCATTTCATCTTTATGACCTCAAGTACAGATGATAGAGCATAAGCCTGAGCTCACTAATGCTATGATAGAACTGTGAGGAATCTAAGCATACTAAGCTTTACTAAGATCAGGTTGACATCTAGTATTGCCCTAATCAAGGAAGGATTATGCAATCAACAGTTCACACAATTCCTAGCATGTAATGCATGCAATACCATAGTAATACATGAAATAGTACTCAAAATAAGGTTTGGATGCTCCGGTGCTTGCCTTGATCAAAAGCAGGGTTAGTATCAACAGCAGCAGCAACTGGTTCAGGCTCTAGCTCCCACTCCACTTCTTCAGGCTCCTGGGATTCCTCAGGTGGAAGCTCAACGTACTCGACTCCTGAAGCTTCTCCTATTTAACGTTATGATGCAAAAGTTAGCACAACCAAACCTAAAACAGAGCTAGACAGCATTGCAAAGCCCTAAACAATTTATTTCCTATTTATTTCTATTTTTCTAGAATTTTTAGTAATTTTTAAGAGCATTAATGAATTATTCTATACACATAAAAGAATTATCCTAATTAGTATTATTAATTTCTTATTGTAAATCATTATCCATAATTCTATTTATGTTTATCCTAATTATTTATTTAAATACCAAAAAGAAAAGGTATTTAAATAAATAATCTAACATTTATTCTAAATTAAAACCTATTTATAAACTAAATCTAAATCTAAAAACCAAAAACCAAAACAGCTTTACAAAAACCCCCTGAACTACCGGCTAACTAACCCGCCGTCCTTCTCCCTTTACTAACACTGACAAGCGGGCCCCGGCTCTCTCCCTCTCTCTCTCAGCCACTGGCCGGTGGGCCCGGCCCACTCTTCCTTCCTCCCCCGCACTCGCGCGCGCTCGGTCGGAAAGACCAGAGCGGCGGCGGCGTTGACCGCCCGGCGAATTCACCGGCGGCGAGGCCCAAGGGCGCCAAGGACTCCACGGCTCGACGTCCTGCAACCCCGCGCTCACACCTACGGGCTTAGCCCCCTAACCCTACACGCAACGGCGGCTGCGGCAAGCGGCAGCGGCGGCGGCGATGGAAACACGGCGGCGCGCTCGGAATCAGCCCTACCGTGCACCTCCACGCCAACAAATGGCACGGGAAGACTCCGTGCACGAGCGCTAACCCGCGGCGCACCCAAACCCTAACCCTACGCAGCCGGAACAGAGCTCACAGCGGCGGCGGCCATGGAGGACCGAGCTTCGCGACGGCGCTAAGGCGTTCCGGTCAAACGAGCTACAAAACCGAACTATGGAAACCTAGGTGAACTGCGCGAGAGCAAGGAACATACGCCCGCGCCATCATTAGAGGACGAGGACGGCTCGGAAGTCGATCTCACCGTGCGACCCAAAAACGGCCGGCGGCGGCGTCGGAGAAGAAGACCGCGATATGGTGGTTAGGATGGGCGGTTTCGAGCACGGGTGGATGGATTGCAAAGCTCACGAACTGGAGAAAACCATGGGCAGAAGGAAAAGCCGGAGGTGGTTCAACGGCGACGAAAGCTGGCGGCGGAGCTGGCGGTCGACGGCGAGCAGAAACGGAAGAAAAGAGACGATGAAGGACCGGCCGGGGTTTTATTGCGCGAGACCACCGCCCGGACACCTCAAGCTGCACGCGCACTAGCTGGCTTTCGGCCACGGCGGCGCGTGGCTTGGCCGGCGGCAAAGCGGTGGGGCGGCGAGCTGCTGCGTGGCGACGACCGGCCGCACGCGCCCTCTGCATCTGCTCTGCTGAAAGTCCGAAACCACTTAAAACCCGACAAGTTCAACGTCCATTTGCTCCAAATTTCACATACAAACTCATCAAACTCCGAATGTAGGAATTATAGCTGGACTAAAGGGCTTCGAATCTCTTATAAGCATCAAAGTCTAATTCTCGAAGATTTGAAAGATACAGGACCAAGAACTCGGACCCATTTAACTGAACTTTTGCTGAAACTCTGAATCTCTTTTAAAACTGCCATCTTAAGGTCCTTAATTCTCTCAAATTCGTATGCAAACTTCAAAATCTCCAAATACAAAACTTGTAGATGGCATATAGGTCTACATTTATCCTTATATGCATTGGGGCTGATTCTTCCTAGATTTTGAGTTATATTACACTGATCTTGGCCAAAATGAAGGAAATTCAGCAAATTTCAGTTTCTCTTTTCAAAGCTGCCACCTTAAGGTCAAATTTTCTCCAAATTCCAAACATAAACTTTTGAATCTCCAAATACCAAAGTTGTAGTCCTAACATAGGGCTACATTTCTCTCAATTGGACCTTGGGCTAAATCCTTCTGGTTTGAAAGTTACAAGCCATTGATTTTGGACCAAAACTCTCATCACATTGAGTTTAAACTTAACCAATTTCAAATGTTTAAATTTGAATTCATCTCAAACTTCTTCAATTTAATCACATTGGATAAATGTCTACTATTTAGAGTCACTTATCCAAATTTGACTTGGTCAACCCCTCCAGGGTGACAAAATGACCAAAATGCCCTTAGGACTAACTTAGCTCAACTAAAAGCACTTTAAACACTAAATCTTGATATTTCTCCTCATTAGTGCTTAATGATGCTCTTAGTACTTCACTAACACCTGTGGTGTTACAGCATCCAATGATGGGCCAGTCAATCCAGACATGTCGCCTTAGTGGCCGCCTCAGCCTCAGTGGCCTTAGCCTCCTCAGTCGTCTCACTGGCCGCCGCCTCAGCCTCAGTGGCCGGCTCACTTGACGTCTCACTTGATGTGGCCGCCGCATCAGCCGCCGCCGCCACCGCCGCCACCAACGTTGTGACTTGCTTTGTTTGGACTCGTATGTCTTTGTATGGACTCGTATGACTTGGGTATGGACTTTTATGACTTGTATGGACTTTGTATGGATTTGTATGACTTGTGTGGCTTATGGTTATTGTGACATTGCTATTGTGATATATGAAATGCATGTGATGCTTATTCTAAACTGCTGGTGATGTTTTGGGGTACCATATACGAGCAGAAATAAAAAAAATTGAAATCTGGTCACTTTGCCGTGTGCATTTACCATAGCATATGGCAAAGGGGCCTTTTCTGGTGTCAATGGAACCATGTTTGCCATGTGCAATGACCACGGCAAACAGGGCCGTGTTTGCTATGTGCTATCTCTTGGCACACGGCAAACATGTACATCTTTGCCGTGTGCCACGCCGTCATGGCACACGGCAAAGGGGCCGTTGACGTTAGTTGGCCGTTAGGGCGAAAAATGTTGTCGTGGGTCAAATAAAGCACACGGTAAACTGTTTGCCGTGTGCCCGAGAAAAGACACACGGCAAACACGTCTTTGCCGGCGCCTGTTTGCCGTGTGTCTTTTGCCGTGTGCAACACACGGCAAACAGTTTGCCGTGTGCTTACTGGTCTTTGCCGTGTGCACCTGGCACACGGCAAATGTGTGCAATCTCGTAGTGCTTGTTTGTTGCAAGAGGCACGGGTTGGAGAGACTCGGAAACGAGAGGGAGAAGTGTGTATGTGGGTGTGTCCTCACTAGCGGGGACGACAGGGAGCTCAGCTTGTCGGCACGGCAACGTGCACCGGTGATCAGTGGTGGCGATGCGCATCAGCGATCTGCAGATAGCTACACAACACACGGGGAAACTGTGTCAGGCAACGGTAGATGGAGATACCAGATGCTTGAGCGAGTAGAAAAACAGAACGAGGAGATGATAAGCGTGTGATGTGTCGGTGTGCTCACCTACGGCGGATGGATGGTGAAGGTGACACGACTTAGGGGAAGATGACGGCGGAAACAGCGAGCAGCGAAGCCCAGACGATGTTCGCAGGGACATGTTCCTCCAACAGCAGTTCGAGGAATTGACGGTGGCTTCAAGGTATCCAAATCGGCCAGACGAAGAGGACGACAGCGGGCCGGAGCTTCAACCGGTGGGGCTCCTCTGACGAGGCAGAGGCAACGGGGAGTGGCGGGGATCGTCGAGGTTGCGCCCGTCCTCGCCGGCGGTCACTGGGGCAGTGAAACGGAAGTGAGGGATGACGAGATGATGGCCTCTGCTCACCACAGGCGGACGATGGAAACAGTTCAACCTTCGTATACACATGCTCGTCAGGCAGCACACAACAGATCGGCGGCGGCAAGCTGTGCCAGAGGCCGGCGGTGATCACCATGGCATGTAGGGGCGGCGGCTGTTGGGAGGGGATCGAGACGAGAGGGAAAGGGTGGGAAATTTACAGGGAGTAGTTAGGGTTAGGTTAGATAAGTGAGCTTTTAGATGGGCCTAGATTTGAGCTACAATATTATCAGCCCACAAAATAAATTGGTAACAATTTATTTCGTAAACCGTGGTACAAATGAATTAGACATTATCCAGAATAAATTAATTAAGTAATAATCAATTCAAAATCTGGATAACATCGTCATAATTCAAAACAAATTCCATAGATATTTTAGATGAATTAATTAGACTATTTTCTGAACTAGATTAATTAAATAAATAATTAATCTAATCAATTGGAAAATAGCGTCATAATTCGGATAAGGTCTTCTGAAACTCCGTATTGATTTGGGCGCCGAGAATTTTGATATAGACTACGATTTGGAATTAGAGAGAGATGGATGATCGATCTGATATGTTAGGGTCAACTGGCTAGAAGATCGGATAGGATTTGGGTAGCGGGTGGGTCGGCACCATGGACGGCTCAAGCTTGGTGGGGGAGAAGAGAGAGAGAAAGAGATGGCGGCGGGAGGTAGAAGAGGGTGCCGAAAGGTGGGTCCCATCGCCCAGTGAGAGGGAAAGGAGAGAGGCGAGGTGGAGACGAGTGGGCTGAGCACTGAGCTGGGCCGAGAGAGGGGAGGGAGGCCGGTTGGGCTGGAATTTGAGGGAGGACAAAGAAAAAAAATAGAATTTTTGTTTGGGGATTATTTTGGGATTTGGTTTGGATTTTGAATTTGCAAACACAAACAAAAACTCATGATGAATTTTTGGGTGTTACAAGACTTCACATCATCTTGGCAAATAGGTACATGTAATTTAACATTGTTATTACCAAGAAGTCGTGTTTCAACCATACAAGCAAGATCAAATAATTGTGAAAGAGAAGTGTAAGAGTGATCAACAAGAATATTTTGAATTTTAGGTCGAAGCCCATGCAAGAATCTATTTTCAGTTGCTTCTTCACATTCATCTATTTCACAACGTAACATTAAAGCTTGCAAGTTTTCAAAATATGATTGTACTGATTTTCTACCTTGTTTGAGCCGTTGAAGTTCTTCACACAAAATAGAGTAATATGTAGGAACATAGTCATCTTTTAAAAGTTGTTTTAACATCATCCATGTTTTAGGTGTCTCCCTATTTTCACAAATAAACTCTCACCAAATTGAAGCATATCCTATGAAAGCGCTAGTGATAGCTCTAATATGTTCTTTTTCAGAAAAAATGATGCATTAAAAACAATTCATTCTCTACACCTTAGCTCTCATTTAGCATATTCAGAATAGTTGCAATCTTCTTCAAAAGGGGAATAGGATACTGAGTTTTACCTCATCTCACATGGTTTGGTGCTCCAATGTTTGAATGGCCATCATGAAACATCTTTGTCTTATATATCTCCATAATTTGTGTAACCCGCCATTGTTAGTGGAAAACAAGAAAACACACAAAAGTATATTTTCCTATAATCTACTAGGATGTGATTATGTAGTAAAGTCACACACTCTGAGGCGTCTTACCATGCTCTTACAAGGTTCTTACCAAAGTAATGCAGTGGACGGCACAACCGGTGGCAGATTCTTACCTTGAGGGTGTGAATGAGGCGATTGCATCCAAAACTGTGCTTGATCAAAACTGTATGTATGTGGAGCTTGGAAAGCCAAAGATAGATATATGTAAGTTGCACCCAAGTTAGCAACAGATAGCAATACTGAGTAAATATCCAAAAGTGCTTGTCCTAGTTGCTGGCTTAAACTTGTTTCGGACCTAGTTCAAGCAAACAACAATATAACTCAGCACAAGGTCTAAAAATGATGCAAGCACTTTTGGATTTTTTTTTGTCTTGTTTCTTTTCTTTTCTTTTCGGTGCCGCTTTTACCTTTTCTTTGCACCTTCTGACTTTTTCTTTCCTTTTACTTTTTTTCTAACATAGGAACAGTATATACAGAACAGCATGACAAGTCTATTTATCTCACTATGAATAAACTTTCCCTATTACAACTTATGATCTTGCATCAAACACATGAACGAGCAAGCAGGCACTCGACACTAGGGTCCTAGAACAAAACTAGACACGACAAACACGACGACAGCGAGGAACAAAAATTCAAAAAAGCAATCTGACAAGAAAATTTGCGGCAGCTAAAATGGGTTATGTGATGAGAAAAATATGAACACAAATATTTTTCTAGGGCTTTTTGATGGACTATGGGATGAAGGTGAAATTGATGGAACTAAACTAGGGTAAGCTTGGCGGTGATATCTGAGTCTCTGATTACCACTTGATGGGAACTATGGTGCCCGATCTTCCATCAGATGAGGATAAATCTTGATTTGGTGGAGTAGAAACACAAACGATCCGGCTTCCAATCAGCACGACCTGAACCCCGCAATCGCAACATCACTTCTCCTCTGGTTATCAATTGTGCGCAGCCTGATTGACCTCGCCAAGAAGGCTATCCCCTGCATGCGAATCAAGAACACAAGCAAGGGCAAGGAAAAAACACAACTCAATTGGCAAAGTCCTTGGATTAAGCACTCGAATGTGGGGTTTCACAAACTGATAAATGACAACAGTTCAATGACTGATCAGTCTAAGCAAAACCCAAACCCTAATGTGGCAGTGGCTACTGAATATATGAGGGTTAGGTTGTGCATGACCCCCCTGGGCTCGTCCTTTTGGGCTCTAACACGATACACGGGCCAACGACCCAAAAGACGCTGGCGCAGCACCCTGACAGATTGTGGACGTCCACTTGTTTCGAAGATTCCCGTTGAGTCAGATGGAATCCTATATATCTATAAAGTTCATACCCACTAGCAATCCACTATCTCTAAATCTCACTTCTCGGCCTATCCACGTCATCTACATGCAGTTTCTTATCACCACTAGCAGAGCCAACATAAAAACAAATATGATGACCCTTCTCCTCCCCACTCAATGAAAACAGACTTCATGTTTCAGTTTCATTCTCTTTAGATCCCTTTGTTTCAATCCTGCCATGTTTCAATTGATGTACCTTCTCTTAACTCCCCCTTCCGTCCCCTACTCTTAACTCCCAATTGTTGGCATGGGTGCAGCATTATTGCAGCATGAAGGCCCCAGCTCCGCTCACCTTCCATTAAGGTCGATGCAGCCAAACCTCGATAATCTTCGTTGTGGTCGTTTACTTCTCATATCCCTGTGCCAGGTCAAGGTATAATCTTCAACAATTCCATCCAAATCCATTTTAGTCTCTGTTTCTCCTGTCCCTATATCCCTCAATCAAACCACCAATCTACCGGTTTCCTTGGCAATCTAAATGTTTGTTAGGATGGAAGACCTCTAGATATATAGATGTGCTATGTGTTAATGATGAATTCGACTAGCGTAGCTTGCTCCAAATTTAGCATGGCATTTATAATCTTTTCTAACGTTTTGTTGTGCATGCACAGATGCCTTGTCTTCAAGGATGCTGTGAGTTTGCCTTCCGGATGTCACCCTCCAAAATACATGTATTTTGCTTCATTTTTTTCGGTTTCTCTGTTCCGTGCACCTGAAAATATATCGAACATGTAGATGTCTGGCTTGCCTCCATGGTACAGGTGGTTTACTGCCTTCCGGATATCCCTTGAAAATACAGTTTTTTTGCATTTAATTGGTCACTGCTTCATGCGCCAGAGTATTTTTGTTATCAACTAATGTGAACTGAAAAATATTTGCCATATCCTGCAGTCTTGAGATCAAAAAGTCATGTTTCTTGGTACCTAATTTTCATCTATAATCCTGTTGATCCTCACCTGATGAAAAATAGAGTGTCATCTCTCTAATCAAATAAAGCTGTCTTAAGACTTTCTTAAAATTCTTAAAATACTTAGAGATAACAAGCCTTTGTTTTATTTCCGCGGTGGTTTTGATGGTTGAAAACAACACTTAGTGATTGTCAACATGAATCCAGTGCCGCTGGCCTGGGCACGCGGATCAGCCGCTGGTCAGGTTAATGGGGGGAAGCTAGGAGGGGGAGAAGAGGCAAGGGAGAGGGAGGAAGAGGTGGCTTCCGGCACCGGCCGAGGGCGGCATGGGCTGGGGAGCCGGCGGTGGAGAGAAGAGGCAAAGGAGAGGGAGGAAGAACAGGCGGGGAGCAGCTGAGCGGGAGGAAGAAAAATACCAAGGAAAGAGAAGAGGAAGAGGAGAGGGGAGGAAAAAAAATAAGAGAATGAAAAAAAATACTTAACCCACTGACATGTGGGTCCCACATGTCATATGAAAAGTATGGGTTGTTGCTGGAGTTGTGGATTAAAACTAGAGCCCCAGAAAGTAGGCACAACCCCTATTCAGACAAGTAGGAGCTATTGTTGGAGATGCTTTTGTACCATATCCAATAACATCCTTACAATATTTCATTTTCATGAACCTCGATGCACTTCAAAGTGAAGATAATATCTACCGACTAGATACATATAGAAAAACACACTTTGTTTTTGGGCCATGAATGGACTCGGTGCTTGATAGCTTAAGAGGGGAGAAGGTGAATTATACAACTTAAAACCTAAGGCCTAATTTTTCATTAATTGCACAAATGTAATCTAGATCATGCTATCAAGATATATGTTCAACTATGTTTTTGTTGTGTGTTTGTACCACCCCACAAAGAGTTTTGCAACCTAGAGCCAATCTTATCAAGATATACTACTTTAAAAAAGATAACGGCATACAAGTGGATATGAAATGCATAAACGTAAATGAGTGGCTTAGAATGATGCAAACTTGGTAAGAGAATTTTTATCCCGTGGTTCAGTTGGCACTAAGCCAAACCAACTCTGCATTAGAGCACCACAAAGGATGCACTCCTGGTCGCAAAGTCTTGCTTATGCTTACCGTAAAGGATCCTAATAAAGGATGGTGAGCTAGTCACTAAGACAAGACTCTCATCAACCTACTCCTCGGAGATCTTGATGCCTCCTTCACTAAAGAATTTCTCCACCAAGGAGGGATCTTCTCGCCCCCCGCACAAAGCCGTCGATGCCACTCCACACCAAGCTAGAGGGTCGAAGACTTGCTGGTAAGGCACCAAGACTTTAAGGGGCAGACACACCAAGATTACAGGATGGTCCATAAAAAAACCATGCATAAGACAATACTCTCTGCAAACTCTCTCGCCATGCCTATCCTAGCTCTAATCACTCAACGAGGATGATCAATGCAACACTTGGGTGGCTTGTATATCTTGTGGTTGCAGACGAACTTCTGATCAACTACAACACCTTGAAATACAAGCACTTCTGCAGTAGAAACATTTTGATGGGACAACACTCATCTAGCTAATCTTTTGGCACTTATGGCTGACCAGAATTAGTAAAGAAATGAAACCTTTAATCTTACTGGGTGCAGAATGTTGTGGTATTTGAAAGCAAAAAAAAAAATTTCTTCTTTGCAAGTTATTTCTTCAAGTTTGGTTGTATCAGCTTGATGTAACATTCATTTCAAAAAAAAAGAAAAAGCTAATCTCTGCACTTTGCTTATGGACAAAACATAATCTTTATTTCTTCAGGGGAAATCCAATTTCAAAATAAGCACACAAAAATGTTTTACATTGTTTAAAATATGAAACACAACAGTTGTTGCACAAAAAATCAAATAATATGCACACAAGCAAGTTTTACACGTTTTTATTCAGAATGATAACAACCACACTGCGTGCTGACTTCACTTTTTATTAGGCTGCGCTTTCTGTTGTTCCGAAGAAGCAGCACCAGCCTTTTTGTCGGTCCCATCGGTAACGACGCGGTTGCGGTTGTCGAAGCCGACGCCGTGTCTTGTGGTGGGGAAGATCATGAACACGAAGCTGGAGAGCAGCGCCAGCCCCAGCGGCGCGTTCCTCAGCAGCTCCTTGACGTTCTGCATGGACTCGTCGTCGAGGTCGGGGACGAAGCACTTCTGGAGCCCGACGTCGCCCATGGCGATGGAGATGAAGACGATGGCCGTGAAGAAGGCGTGGACCCAGTCGAGCGCCTTGAGGCGGCGCTGCTTGAGGTCGGGGCCGAGCTCCCTGAACAGCTGCTTCTCCTCCGTCTGGGACAGGGCGAAGATGTTGAGGCGGCGCGGGAGCGCGACGCCGTAGTAGACCTTGTCCTTGTAGACGATGCTGTCGGTGAAGGTGAGGAAGATGCAGGCGGCGGTGAGGAAGGCGACGAGCAGGCCGCTGAGCCACTTGTTGGCGGTGTGGCAGCTGCCCTGGTTGGTGAAGGACGCCGACAGCGTCTGGAACACCAGCACAGCGCCCGACGGCAGCAGCTTCGCCAGGTTCGCCGACACCGACAGCACCTTCTCCGCCGCCACGTTCGCCTTGCTCGCCCTCTCCTTCTCTTCCTCGCTTGTTGTTGCCACCAGGCTGGCTCCGAGGTTGCTTCTTCCCGCCTTCGCCTCCTCGGATTTGTCAGCACCACCATCTACTGTGATTGCATGCTCACCTGTCGCGGGCTTGCCGTTGGTGCTTGCTGCGGAGTCTTTTGGCTGCTCCTTGTCGCCTTCCTGCGTGCTAGTTTGTTCCCCTTTGCTCTGGTTGGATGGCGGCGGCTGCGGCGAATTTGGTTCTGGGGCTGGGCGAATGGCGTTGTCATTTGCCATCGTCTGTGTGTTGTGTGGGAGCTAGCCTAGATAGGTTTTAGCTGCTACGACCTGGTCGGACCTCTCGATGGCTATGCTTTGATTAGGAGCAGCATCTTTGTGTTTATATAGGTGAGGCATTGTCGGAGAACATATACCTTGATTACGGAGCGCTAATTCGTATACCAGACGATATTCGATCTTACCGTGGTGGATATGGTCCACATGTACGTGAACAGTCTTAATTAAAGCTGCTTAGCCCTACCCAGCCAATCGAATCCAGCTTTCTCTTCTTTTGTAACTGGGAAGAAATGTTTCTTTTTATGACTTGCAGGAGGCTGAACCCATCGCACGGGGTGGTTTGTTATTGTATGTTTATTCCAGAAATTATTAACTCACGCTATTTTTTCTTGGTACGTTCGTCAACAGTGAGTGACGTGTCTATGATCGATAATTTTATCGATCTCAAAATCGGAATCACAACGTCTTTCAGAGATGCTCATAAGGGTAGGATTTATAGGGACTTGTTGATGCAAGGCTGTGTCTCCTTCTGTACTAAAATTAAGACCTATAAATTTGTAGCCTGGAAAAACTGAACACATATCTTGGGCCTTGCAGCTGTATGCTGGGCAGCTGGGCCATTTGGAAAATTGGAACAATAAATTAAGAAATAGCTAATTAAGCATCTTTGAGATTATAATACATGCTTGTACTTTGACAACATATTGGACAAGAATCCACAAAGCTGACTTACAGGAGGAGAGACTGCTAGAGGGATCGCAAAAGTGCTAATGCCTACGCCGACGTGATGGGTCACCAGGTGAGACCGGCTTCCTCGCTTCATGCCACCAACAATTAATCGAAGAGCCCCAAGAAGATTAAAAAGGAAGAATGAAGATGATCTAAATTGGAAGACTATTACACTGCTAGCTGTCTGTTCCACTACTACACTATTATGTGTCTCATCCTTTACTACACTACTAGAGAAATAATTTTCTAGCATTTTATCTTTTTTTTTTGATAAAGGATTTCCCCTGCTTTTATAGAAAGCATATAAAGTTGTTTACAAAGGCCCACGGCCGATGAACTCTGGGGTTACCAGATCACAATGACGTACTGCGCAAAAGAAAATTACAGACGCTGAGTCACAGCTCAGATCATCCCCTACGAGAACTACACCCATTGTCACGACCCAAAGCAAACCAAAAGACATAAAGAGAAACATCACAGAAAGTTGTCTTCTATGTCGCACTGTTGACGCAAAAAATTCTTCAACCACCCTTCTGCTTGATTCTTCAACTCGTCCAGCTTCTTCTGATCAGATGACTTCAACAACGCCCTCCAT
Organism: Alloteropsis semialata; assembly: GCA_004135705.1. NCBI lineage: Eukaryota > Viridiplantae > Streptophyta > Magnoliopsida > Poales > Poaceae > Alloteropsis > Alloteropsis semialata. The sequence goes on from CM014273.1 coordinate 48,012,484, forward strand.
TTCTGCAGTGCAGATCCGATTTTGAATAGAATGTCAGAAGTCGATTTGGGATATTTTCTTTCAATGCGCATTTTGTTTCTGGACGTCCAAAGAGACCAGAAAACAATAGCATATAGGAACAGTTTGAAAGAGTAATCTTTGCCTCCCAATGGTAGCCAAACCCCATGAAAGTCAGCCATGGAGCTAGGAATTCGATCCCAACCCAATGCTTCTTTAAAGCATGACCACACAAAGCGAGCAATTATGCAGCTGAAAAATATATGGTCCGCAGTTTCATTTGCCCCACAAATATGACACCTTGCATCCCCTTTCCATTTTCTTATTTTCAGAGTAGCCCCCGTCTGGAGTTTATCATGTTCGACCAGCCACATGAAAACTTTTATTTT
>CM014273.1:48028084-48072236 GCA_004135705.1 Alloteropsis semialata
AGGTCCGACGGCCGACGCCGATATGATGAGTGGTCCGATGACCGACGCCGGTATGATGATAGGTCCGATGGCCAGCGCTGGTATGATGATGGGGTCGATGATTGCCGTCATTACGGTTATAGGTCCGATTGGTATACAGATGGACGTCAAAGATATGACCGATACAACGAGGATGATGATCATTGGGGGTGTCCTTTCTTCGTGTACTGCTGAAACGAAAAGCTTAGGCTGCCATCAAAGGCAGATTGTCCTGAGTGCAGCTTCCAGTATGAAGAGTACAGAGCTTCCAAGAGGGGCCGACGATCAGTTCATGAACGGATCGGCGTCAGGATTGATGATCGTCATCAAAGAGATGAAGGCCGGGTTAACACTCATGGCCACAAAAATAATGAAGGCCGGGCTGATGCTCATGGCCCTGAAAAAATGGAAGAGAAAGCTCCAGTTCAGAATCGGACTGAAGAACCTCCAATGAGGCCTGGACAGTGGTGCCCGTCAGGAATTTCTAAGTCCAAGAAGAGGCGTGTGCAACGCTTGCGCTATAATGAACAGATCCAGGAGCAAGAGTTGGCAAAAGAGAAGAAGTGGCACGTCAAGATGGCCAATGATGATGAAGCAAGCACATCGGCCGCAATAAATATGGTTTTGATGTTGCCGTCCGATTTCGCTGCTCCTGATGAACAAGACGACCATGAGGTCGATTATGAACTGGAAGAAGCCGCTGCATGCTTGGTTCTGGATTCAGAGAAGGCAGTCTTTGAGAAGCCAAATGCAAATGGGTATCGGCACTTGAAGCCTCTGTACATCAAAGGATACGTTGATGGAAAGCCGATGACCAAGATGTTGGTTGATGGAGGAGCTGCTGTCAATCTCATGCCCTATTCTACATTCCGCAAGCTGGGGAAAGGGATTGATGATCTGATTAAGACCAACATGACACTCAAGGACTTTGGCGGGAATGTTTCAGAGCCTCGGGGGGCAATTCATGTGGAATTGACCATCGGCAGCAAGACATTGCCGACTACTTTCTTTGTGATTGATGGCCAAGGTTCTTACAGCATGCTCCTCGGACGTGATTGGATTCATGCCAATTGTTGCATCCCATCCACTATGCACCAATGCTTGATCCAATGGCAAGGCAACAAAGTGGAGATTGTCCCAGCCGATGATTCGGTTAGTATTGCTACAGCTGAGTCAACAATTTGGGAGTTTGAAGGAGTTGAATGCCTGTCAGGGAAGACGTGGGATGGTGACTTCCTCAAGGTGTCCGATCAAGGACTAAAGCCGATCCAAGCAGTCGGCTCTGAGACCTTGTTTTGAATAGATGATTATGAAGGAGATTTTAAAGGCCGATATGGTTAATGAGTTCTTTCAAATATATATTTGATAGTTCTTCTTATAAATTGAATCGGCTTGATTATTGTTTTACCTCGGGGGGCAAGATTCAAGTTTGTTTGTTCAATGAAATTGCTTCAATATTTAGTTAAATTTGTAAAGCCGATGCTACGCGTCAGGCTTGAAAGCCGATGAAAAATCGCCTTAAGAACAAAAGGATAAAAGCCGATGCAATATGCATCGCCTTAAGGATTATATACAACAAAAAGAGTGTATTATATCGCTAAGCCGCTCGATGGCGGAGCAGGCTACCAATGTATCAGATCGTTTGGCAAGACAGATAAATCTCAATGTTCAAGGCTGCAGGTATTTAACTATCAAGTCAAGAGCAGTCTGACGGATCTTGTCAACATCAGCAATAATCTTGGCGTCAGCTTCAGCATTCCCATCTACAGGCTTGATTGTCTTGTGGATCTCCTTGGCTGCCTTGATATGGATCTTGTAATCCTCCTCAGCCTTTGCCTTCAAAGCCGGGATGTCATCAAGCTCTTTTGTCTTAGCCTGGATACTTGATAGAACTTGGGCGAGTTCCTGCTCTAAATGTTGTTTTCTGGCTTGAAGATTGTCAAGCTCTGATTGGATAGAGGCAGGACGAGCCGATAGTTCTTCAATCAATTTGTTGACTTGTCAGCCTGGGCACGTTCTTCATCCCTTGCCTTGATTCGGTCCTGCTGGGAGGTTCGATTGGTGATTCGGCGATTGGCCTGCAACACTGGAAAGGAATGGCCTTCTATGTATGCCGCCGGAATCAGTGCTTCCTCCAGGTCTGACGGAAGTTGGCCCCTTAGAGTTTTGATGACCTTACGAATCGGCTTTGCATCCTGGACAAGATCGACGATATCTTGGTGAAGAAGAGCAGATATGTCAAGCAATTTTGCCTTCACTTCGTCAGATAGCAAGCTTTGCCCAGAGCTGATCTCTTCCTCTTCAGCTTGCAGCCGATCAAAATCAATTGATAGGGTCTGGCTGGCTTGAGGGGTATCTTGGGCCTGCAAAAGAAATGATTAGATATGATGACAAGAAAGCTGATATGAATATATCAGGCTAGAAAGTTTACTTGTTTCCAGGCTGCTTCTTGCTCGGGTCCGGTCAAAGGATTATTGCTGCCTTGGATGTTTGCTTGGGCAATCTCAAGATCCGTCAAGACATGCTGGATGATTTGCTAAAAGAAAGAAAAATAAGAACAGAATTGGATATCAAGTATTGAATAAATCAGTTGATAATTACCGTTGCTTCTGGATCAGGGAGTTGAATCTGAGAAGTTACTGGTTGTTCTCCCTGAAGGCCTTGGCTTGATTGTGCTTGTGGGCTTGGCTGACGAGGCGAGCCAGTTATGGTTCTTTCAGAGGAGGACGAATGAGACGAGCCGGCCTGTGTCGGACTTGGTTGTATCTGAGCTGGGCTCGATGATCTTTGTGGGTCCGATTCTGGTAATTCCTCGGCCGATGGGCTGGAAGACTCAGCCGGACTCGGCTGGCGTGCAGAAGGTTCTCTGATGACCTGAACTTGCAGAGAGGGTTAGTTTCAATAAAAAGGAAAAATCTAATTCATGAAGTTCTTGAGTTTACCAAAGTAGTCTTCGGGCGTTTTGGAATTTTTGAGGACATTTGCTTCTTCCTTTTTCTACTGTCGCCGTATGCCGATAGAAGCTTGCCGATGGTGGGAGAGTCACAGCCGATCCACGGATCTGGCGAGACACTACTATAGACGACTTGTCTTCCCGATCGAGTTATTGTTGGAGGGGTACGATCGACATCCTGGTGGAGAATTGGTTAGCAAAAATAAAATTATGTAAAGAAGGGAAACGAATTCACAAGTATTACCTCTGGCTTGCCCTTGAAAGAAGGCAGCAACTTCTGGACATAAGTTTTGCAGGCGATGCAGAATAGGTGTCGATGCCATTCGGCCCACCATATGTTGAAGGTCTGATGAGTTACAAGGCCGACTGCAAAGGTATCCAGATTGGTTTTATCAAGAGGAGGCTCAAGTCCCAGGAGACGATCCCATTCCAAACCTGAATCAACTTTTCCCCTCGGGAAAATCCGATCGGCCAAAATTAAGTAGGGTGGAAGCTGTCCGATGCCAAATTGACGAGCAGCCAGGTTTGGATGATAGTATTCATAGGTTGCTTGCCCTGACTTGCCCTGACTGAGGCCGATCGGGAGAAATTGGGCATTAATGCAAGTTTGGAAAATTATCAGGGCTTCTGAATCTGCCTCTACAATCATCTTGAATCTGAATTTGTAGGGCAGCTCGTATTCATCAGTATCATGATACAGAAACCAGAGCATATTGTCATCAGCAATGCCTCTGTAGAGAAGTGCAAAATACTTGGAGGATTCCTTGCCTGATAATTTCTCGGCCGGGAAACCCATGGCAGCTTCACCAAGTGAGGTACATCGGCGCCAGGTGATCTCCTCAGATTCAGGCTTGTTATCTGGGAATCTCATCTTTCGGAGATCTACTTTGACAATCTTGCTCAGGTGTAATACTAACCACATCTGAATGAACCACCACGGCCCGCCAAGATTGGTGATGGGTGATCCAGTCCTCAGGCGCTTGGCGAATTGATGAAGCAAATTGTATACTGCTCCTAGGAGGAACTGACCAAGGTTGATGACATGGTCACTTGCCAGCAATTCGGCCAGATGTTGGAAGTTGGCCGTTGGACCGAGGGTGGTACCGCAAAAGAAGAATCTGTCCAACCACATGTTCAGGAAGGCCGTATGCTCACGGTCAGTCACAGATCCGGTCCGATGATTTTTCTCCATATATCCTGTCCAGCCACCACAGTTCTTGGTCTTGAAATGATGTTTGGGTTTGACATTAAGCTGGGAAGGACGTTTGTTGCCAGTGACATTGAGGCCGAGAAGCATGACTACATCAAGTAGTGTTGGGGTCATCGGACCATGTCCAAAGAGGAAGGCATTCAATGCATCGGACCAAAAGTGTGATGCAGCAATCAAGAGGTTCTCATTCTTAGCAATGTGTCCGATGCTAAGGCCAATACATTGGGCGATATCTAATCTATCCCAGATTGCAGACTTGGAGGCCGATACTCTCAAGTACCAATTCTTCCATCCAGGAAGAACTGTCGGCCATGATTGAAAGGCGTTTTTCCAATCATCCAAATCAAAACCCGAGGTCTTGAATGGGATCCGGTGGGTTTCCAGATTAATGAATTCAGTGGGGTCTGGGTCTCCCATTGGACCAAGGAGGAAGGCCCCTTGATATTTGCCTACGGGGATTAGGGTTTGAATGCGAGCGGCCTAAAAGGAAGATGCGAAATGAAAACGAGTTTGGAAAAGCCGAATCTAATGCGGAACTTAAAATGGATTCAGATTTAGTGAAATACCTCCGGGATTGGACAACGCGTTTCTCCTGATGGATCTGCTTGCTGAGGAAGAGCTTGAGGCAGAGTTGATGTAGAAGGGGCTGAAGAACTTGATGCTGCCGCCATTGTCGAAGACATAACCGCCGCCATTGTTGAGCTTGTGACTGCAGCCATGGTGGAGGGTATAGCAGATGGAGAACCCGCTGAAGCAGATGCGGAGGTGGAAGCGGATATCGAAGAATGGAGGGCGCCCATGGAGGATGATTGAGCCATTTGGAGCAATTTGATGAAGGTTTGGGCGAATGTGAATGGCCGCTCGGGAGAGAGAGGAGGAAGAAGATGAGCAGTACAGGTTTTGGCGAGGAAAAGTGAACAGTGTGGCTGCCGGTAGTAATTTTATAAGGTGAAAACGGTCATGGCCCGAAGATTGAGGAGCCGTGCGGTACAGGGATGGAAAGTTTCGGCACGAAAATCGGTGGAGGAGTTATGATGGCAGATACGAATTTTGGAACAAAATGATATTTTATTCCAAAATTGGGGGGCATGTGTTGACACCGGATTTTCGCACCTGACATGGTGGGTCAGATGATGACGTGGTGAAGATGAGGCTGTGCGGTGGACCCATTGACTGGTCAAAGCCAAAGGTGACAGAGAAGGAAGCCGATGCCGAAGAGGAGTCCGATGAAGTGGGAGTCCGATCCGATGACGAATACAGGGAGGAAAGACGTGTCGGCTAAGAGGGAAGCGTGTCAGATCCGGGGATTATTTCCTTTTCAGAAGGCGTATGAGAGTCCCATTGTATCTTAAGTTTAGTTTACCTTATTTAGTTAGTCTGGTCCGATCAGGACTCTCCATGACCAGGGTATAAATATGAACCCTCGTCCATTGTAAAGAATAATTCTCACAATTCAATACAACCCGGCTTCACGCCAAAACCCTAGTAGTAGTTACCGACGAAGCTCATTGGTGGACGGGCTGCATCAGTTCTGATCTCCGGCTTACCAGTAAGTTAGTCAATTTATCGAACTAATATAGGCTTTGAATTGAGGCGTATCGCCCTTTCTCGTTTATATTGTTCAACCGATTTATCTCTGAATAATCAAGATTGATATAGATTCCCTACGTCGGAGCTAGATCAATATTGATTATTCAACAGATTATCGTTTATCGGACTATACTTTAAGCCTAGATTCCCTACGTCGGAGCTAGGTATCAAGATTAGTCTAGATTCCCTACGTCGGAGCTAGAGTAATCTTGGTTACTAAAGATAGTCTTTGCGGTTTGTTGGAGTTGCTAGATTGGTTTAGATCTACGCCATGTGAATCAATTCTACTTCTTCAACGGCTTTGAGCATATGTCTTGGTCCGATTTAAGCAATATTTATCTTACAGCATCGTTCTATGTCCGATCTTGCTTTGTGGTTTAATCTGGTTGTTCTTTGAGCATTGCATTGGTGTAGATTCCCTACGTCGGAGCTGGATCTGTGTAATGCGCTTAGATTAATCTTTAACTGTCATGCTTGGTCTAGATTCCCTACGTCGGAGCTAGGTTCATCTTGATTAGTTAAAGGAAGCTTTGGTTATGCCTTATTGCTATTTGAATGTTAAGTGTGGTGTAGATTCCCTACGTCGGAGCTGGATCTTGCTTAATTGTTCAGTAGACATATCTTAGAATCAGAACGTATCTGTTAATGTTTTGCCTGCTTATTTTGCTTAATCTGATCAACACCTGTGCGAGCATCTTGTCTAATTGACAGGTTGATGAGTCGAGTCTGGTTATCTAGCTATCTGATCTGATCATAGTTGGAGAAATCTAGATTCCCTACGTCGGAGCTAGATTTCTCTGAAAAGGCTATAGTCCGATCGGCTGGTTAGATGGTCCGATAAGATGAGTCAAACTGGCAATTAGACAAGATGGACAATGTATCGGCTTACACTGTGATTATTTAATATCTTGTTTCAAGACACAGCTGATCCATTACTTTACATATTGGCCTTGTTTTATGCTTTATTTCATTATTCAAAGGCTAGTCTGTTATATCAATCAAGGTCCGATCCTGATTGGTCCGATCCTGAGGTCCGATTTGATGTCTGATTGAGGTCCGATCACTCGGTCCGATTGACGTCATCACTGAGGTCCGATTCTGAGGTCCGATCGGTATCGGCCGATGCGTGTCTGATTGGGTCTTGGCTACAATTCGACGTTACTCCATCGTCTGAAATAGAGCCGGCACAATCATAGAGCAATTTAACTGTTTTATCCCCTTGTCAATTTCAGGTCAAATTGACTGGCACGCCGCGAACCTGAACTGGAGTGTAGACTGGCACTGGAGCAAAGCAGACTCTCCCCGGTCATCGTGTGCTGCACGCGGGAGATACGACCGCCGATTTTCCGCGTCAACAATACCTAATGAAGTTATTAAACCACGAAAAATATCCCTAAGCTTCTAAAAATTCTGAGAAAAATCCTAGAGATGGATTGGGACACAATAAATCTAAATAAAATATTTAAAAATAGTGCAAATATCAATAAAATCTTCTAAAATTTATATTTAGCTCTAGAAAAATGGAAAATATAAAAATAATATTAAAATATTCTAATCCATGTCAAATTGCATCTTGAATACTATCAGCAATAAAAACATGAGATGAAGCTAACATGAATACATTTAGCATAAATACACTCAATGTTAATATATGTTACATTTATGATGGTTACATCTCATATTTATATTATGAAAAGTTCCTAAATTTTTTTTAGATATGAATTAGAATATTGTGTTACTTTTCATTTTTTGGATATTTACTTTTTTTTACTTGAGCAAAATATAATTTTTGGAAGATTATTTATATATTTTCATGAGATCTAAATGTGTTATTTGGGTTTATTATGTCTCAATCTATTCTAGAAACTTAGGGATATTTTGTGATTTAATAACCTCATTATGTATTTACTAGATTTAATTTTAATTGAAAAAGACAATACCGCTTTTGAAAACCGCTTATAACTGGGCAAGGAGATTAAGTAAATGGTTTTGAAAGTTGCGGAGGTGGATTACCTAGTTTTGGAGTTTAGGGAGGAAAGTTAGATTTTCGGAATAGTTGAGGGAGGTAAAATGGACTTTATCGAACTTTATTTTCAAATGGTTGTGCTGCAAACAAAGATAGCCCAAGTGAGCCTTGTAGCACTACCCTGGATTCTGGACCAAAAACTATGCAGAATGTATATTTACTTTTTTTTACTTGAGCTAAATATAATTTTTGGAAGACTATTTATATATTTTCACGAGATCTAAATATGTTATTTGGGTTTATTATGTCTCAATGTATTCTAGAAGCTTAGGGATATTTTATGATTTAATAACCTCATTATATATTTACTAGATTTAATTTTAATTAAAAAGACAATACCGCTTTTGAAAACCGCTTATAACTGGGCAAGGAGATTTAAGTAAACAGTTTTGAAAGTTGCGGAGGTGGATTACCTGGTTTTGGAGTTTAGGGAGGAACCCGTTAGATTTTAGGAATAGTTGAGGGAGGTAAAATGGACTTTATCCAACTTTATTTTCAAATGGTTGTGGTGCAACCAAAGATAGCCCAAGTGAGCCTTGTAGCACTACCCTGGATTCTGGACCAAAAACTATGCAGAATGTAGCCCAAACCGGCCACAAATGAGAAATTCAAGAGCCCGACAGCCACGGGGGCCTTCACAACGCCATAGAATAGATGGAAGAAGCAGGCCACGGGTGCGCGGCGGGCAGCAGCACCAAAAATCCGACAAGAGCCAAGGCAGCTAAACCCCGTCCGGTTGCGAGTTGCATTGCAGGTGTGCTACATTTTATCAAAGAACTTCGTTTCCATTTATGAAATTATATGACTTCCTTGTTGTCGAATTGATAGACAAAAAAAAGAAACCGGCAGTCAATATCTAGCCATATAGTGTGTTGCATTCGATGTGATTATAGGTTTGCTCTGCTGTGTGGCTTGTGTTGAATTTTGCAGAGTTTAGTTGAGACCTGAGATCCCTCATGGCATGAGAAAAGCTTAAAGTGAAAGGCTATGGAGTCCTTTGATCCTATCGTAGTATTCTATTTGTAAGAGCCCTCATTTCATAAATACATTATTTAAAGCGTAGTGTTTTTTTAAAAAAAATCGAACAAAATCATTGAAAAAGTTAACTATAGCATTGTATTGAGAAGACATGTACTATCTATAACTGTTGGAAAAGCACTAGTGATGATTAGGAAAGTTGCACGTTTTTCATGTATTTGTTACATTTTCGCCCAGATTGGCGTGGCAGAGTTTATTGGTCCCAACGTGTAGGATATGTCTCCATCTGTACAAAACTACAAATACACTACTGTGTACCCAAAAAAAAAACATGCTGACAAATAGACAATGCCTGAAAAAGGACAGCCTGTTCCTCGCACAATGTGATGCCAGCACGGCCATACATGTCCCCCTCCGGCCCTCCCTGCATTGGATTTAATTTGCAGTCCCCAAACGCTGTCGCCGATGTACCAGAAAGACCTGGCCGAGTCCAACTGCCAATGCCATTGCCATATGCACACTGATCAACCCAGCATCTCGAGGCTCGAGTTGTTGCTGAGTTCAGTGCTTCAGTTTGATCCCAACAGAGTTTCATGGCAAAACGCATTGGAGATGCCTTACTTTTTTGCGTACAGCCAGAGCAGATCAAAGGACTGCAATAAGCCGAGAACTCAATCCTTCAAGCCTTCAACAGGGATACCACCATCTGAGTATAAGACCAATCTTCACTTGCAGCTCATCGTGCAGTAGAACTCACGGAAAAACCAAGCCATTGTCAAGAGCAGCGCTATTGTTTCACGGTTAACGGTTAAGCGTAATTCCTAGCACAAATGCCTGACCCTCCAACCATCTGAACTCAATCAACCTGACCAAATGTGAACTCGATTTAACTTGCTCAATCAGAGATACGGAAAGTGACTACTAGGGGTGTTTAGATACCACAGAATGCAAAACGGTTTGCAAAACACGCGTTTCCCAATGCACTTTTTCTCTCTGCGCGCGCTTTCCAACACAGCTCATTCTGCAGAACGTTCTGCAGAACGTCCGTATCTAAACAGGCCCTAGGTTGGTTCCCCGGCGTTTTCCTCGCGTGTCCTATTTTATCCTCAACGAACCTGGTTCCATTCCTTCCTTGCGTTCACTTTGAGGAGAGACACGACCAAGGACCTGACCAAAGTTATTCCTTTTGCCCATCGTGCTCCTTTGCCTATTGTGCACGTCCATATCTGAAAGCCCATCCATGAAGGTTCTGAGATGCCTGACGTCATGCCATGACATGGTGCTATACGGCATCATACCGGGGATCAATTACCACGTACACTCTGGGACGAGCTTAATTTGCACGGCTGTTTCATAATACTCCCAAGGGAACTTGAATCCGTTGTGTAAGTTCCTTTCGATGAACAGGAATGCCGAGCATGTTGGTCTGAACTCTGAAGTCCCACCAACTAGCCAGTGAACCTGGACCTCATCACTTCTGTCATGATCTGTGTGAATTTCAAATTGATCAGATCACTACCAATACTTGGGGTGACATGAATCACGCTACAGATTCTTTGAGTGTTATATCTTGCTTTCCCAAAAAGATAACATTGTTCTGTGCCACTTCCCTGAATCTGTACCTATTTTAATTCAGCAACCTAATTATTTGCCAAAAAAATTCGTTTCAGCTGTTTGTTGGAACATTAGAAAAATTATATCGCAAACTCTTCTCTCCCATATCCAGACAAATCCAAAATGTATTGCTTCATGTCTTTGTATGTGGTACAAAGGACAAAAAACCGGCTTACGAAAAGAGCCATGAATCACTTAAGATGCTATCAAATCCTCGATGCATTATAGCATAACTTTACACGCAACTTGCATGACTGTGAAGTCTTGATTATTCAATTATGCCACTTCCCATGACAATGATAACATACATAGGCCACTTTAGCTTTGCCCAACTTGTTAATTCGAGAATATCAAAAGGAAAGATGCTCAACCAACATCACAGGGTAAAACAGAAGACTTACCAGGCTTCCTCGAGCATACTACCAGCGCTCTGCAGAAATAGAGCTGTGCACCAACCATAGGCCATGGCTGCTCTGAAGCTTTGAATTTTGCCTTAGGCCTTGTTTAGTTCCTTCAACTTCTTCAACTAGTTTGAAAAATTGCAACTTTTGAACTAAACATCTCCTTCAACTAGTTTAAAAAGTTACAAAAGTAACGTATTGGAAAATATGCCCCCTCTCTACTTTTACGCTTCCCAATGCAACTTTCAACTAAACACCCCCTTCAACTTAGGCCTTGTTTAGATTGGGAGAATTCGATTGAATTCAATGATTGGAGATGCATTGGGAATTGAAAAAGTAGAGAGAGGGCACGTAGTTCAATGCGTTGCCTTTTGATCGAATTGGTGCAATTTCGCGAATCTAAACAATGCCTTACTTTATAAACTTTGGCACACACTTCCCAATGCTCCAAAGTTTGAAAAGTTACAAGAACTAAACAAGGCCTTAGGCCATCCCCAACCCTCCAACTTGGATGGTTTCTATAGCATTAATTACATTGCCACCTAGGACTATTAGCTTACATGGCACTATATTAAATAAGAGAGAGAGTGGAGAGAGGAAGAAACCGGGTCTCATGCAAGACCCAGTTTTTTCACGAGAACCTATGCACTGGACACCACCAAATCATGCATTGGGAGATGGTAGTGTCCTCATGATAATTGAACAACAAATATGATTGGTAGAGATGAGAGAGAATGATGGATTGAGTATTAATTATGGACCTACATGAAGAAACTGTGCATTGAGAGATGTAGTTTCTAAACATAGTGTCTTAGTTGGCAACATGGACACTATCTATGGACACCATGGGTTGGGGATGGCCTTACACTAGCAGCAGCACTGCATCCTCTCCAGGAAACAGAGCATTTACCCCATAACTGACAAAGTGTACAGGCCATCAGTGGCATCTCATTGAACGCTCGACCAATCAGTTCCTCGGCCGTGTTCGGATGGGAGGTAAAAAATTTTTCCAGGGTATTAAATGCTACTTTGACCACTAATTAAGGGTATTAAATAAAGTCAGTTTACAAAACTACCTCCACAACCTCCTTGTCAAATTCGCGAGATGAATCTAATGAGGCCTTTGACCACGCGATTAGAGGATGATTACTGTAGCATTACTGTAGCAAATCATGGATTAATTAGGTGCAGTAGATTCGTCGTGCAAAGTTACACTCATCTGTGAAAAGGTTTTGTAAATAAACTTCATTTAAGCCCTCATGCATGCGACAGTAATCCGGGACAATTTTTTTGTCCCGGCTGCCGAACACGTCTCTCGTAGGTGTTCCAGCTCACAGACAGCAGCCTGTCTTAGGTGTAGCCTTCTGCACTGCAACATACTTGATGCGTCAGCATTACGACATGCGCAGATGATATCTTGCATATCACAGAAAATAGCATGTTCTGGGGCAGTTGGTGTGAATGATTGAAGCTTATTAACAAGTCAATAGACTGGAAGGTGAACGTGCCTTCATTCTTTCTAACTGCAATTTGGGTGAAATTCATGAAAGAATCTGCAATTCCTTTTTAATCTCATTTCTTCAAGCTGCAATGCTGTTTCATTCCATATTTTCTGTCTGAAAGAATTTCATGAACTCTCGCTCAAAAAAGGAAAAGAAATGAAAATAATTCCCTAAACTATGATTGTCCAGGCATCATGGAAGCTTCGTAGTGTTATTCTAGTGTTATGGAGAATAATAATACTCGGACCCATTTCAGAGTGTGGCCGTGTGAACTGGATTATTGCTTATTCTATGTGACCACTGATCAGGGAATACTCTGACTATTTTGTATCCAGTTTTTTAGACATGACTTTGGGAAACGCTTGTCCCCAGTCAACACATCGCATTAGCCATTAGCTGTAATGAATTTAGTTCTTTTACGGTACTCCATACTACTCTATACTCGTGTCTAAGAAGGACTGGTATGAAAAGATCGTACGGTTCAGATTAATTGTATACTACTGCAAACTTTAACTATAGTATTGTAGTATACAATGGGTAGTATAGTAGTATATGAGTATTTTGGGAAAAAATTAATGATGTAATTGATTTTAAAAAATCACTTTGATCCTTGATATATATTTTTGCATTTTCAATCTCTAATTTCATTTTCATCTAAGTGAAATTACTGAACTACCCCTTACTTATGGAGTTCTATACTATACACCACTCGTTGGTAGTATGGAGTACCGTAAAAGAGCTCATTGCAGAAATAGGAACAAACTTCAGCATGGTAAATAGAAAGCTGATAGGTGAAGAAATATGTTGTTTGTTCTGAATATGAGTATGAATATGAATCATGTACACAAACAGAACTGGAAGGACTGTTGATACCTGCTAAATTGCAACACGAGCTGGAAAAAAAATTAATGGAATCAACTTTAAATAGGAGGACTTGATAAGTCATCCCACGATTGTGAGCCAAGAGGATGCCAGGACCCAATTCTGCCATGCCCAAGGCTCAGTGATGCTATGCTCGGCCGACTCAGCTCTTTAACAAGAAGCTCAGCCCTCCATGCCTGAACATTAGTGCTACCTCAAGGCGCCTTGTTCACCTTGCGCCGCCACAAGTTAAGCCACAATGGCGTCCAGCAACGAAGTAGCTCCCAACAATCCAATGGAGTCTGGTGACCAAAAGGCGTCCAACCAGGCTATGGGCAATAAGTCTTCCGGTCGATCCACGGAGTTCCAGTTGAGGAAGTACCTCCTTCTGCTGGCCACACTGGTGGCGACGGTGACGTACGTCGCCGGGCTGAACCTTCCAGGAGGAGCCTGGCAGGAGGACACAGAGGATGGCCTCCACCACGCAGGCGACCTGATCCTCCAGTACGTCCACCACAGACGCTACCTCGCCTTCTACTACTGCAACGCAACTGCGTTCGCTGCATCGCTGGTGGTCAGCCTCCTCCTCCTCGTCCTGGATGGGACGAACACGGGCTGGGAGGCTTTGCTGCGGGTGGTCATGGTGCTCGACTTACTTGGCCTCATGGGGGCCTATGCTGCAGGCAGCTGCCGGGATACATTCACAACCATCTTCTCCGCCTTGCTGGTTTGTGCCGTCTTCGCCTACATCGTCATAGCTTTCTCTGCCTATGTCATCTCCAAAAATCCAGCACTGCTGATTGTACTGTCCAAGAAAGAAGGCAAGGACACCAAGAATCAAGGTGAGGACACCGAAAAACATGGCGAGGACAGTGAGAAGCAAGGTGGCAAACAACGCCAGCATACTGACACGCTTGAGCATGAAGAGGAACTGCGTGAGGTCTTGATGTTACTCGCGACCTTTGCAGTTACCATCACATATGTGGCCGGGTTGAATCCACCAGGTGGCTTCTGGGGCGACTCCACTGGTAACCACCAGATGAGCAACCCAGTTCTGCAGGAACACTACCCCAGCCGCTACCAGGCATTCTTCGTCTGCAACACCACCGCATTCATAGCATCCCTGCTAATCATCATCCTGCTCGTTGACAAGAAGCTGAGCAGCAATAAATCTGTACGGTTTGTTGCTCTACACGGGCTTATCATCTCAGCGCTCTTCGGCCTCATGGGCGCATATGCTGCTGGGAGCTGCAGGGAGGTCGACGACACCACCTATGTTGTTTGTCTCATCGGTGGAGTTCTTGCATACATCTTCCTCCAAGTGGCTCTCACCAAAGCCGTAAAAAAGAAGGAACTCTCACATGTATCTGCTTCCAAATCCAAATGGCTGAAACTGAAAGGAATAACGAGTTTATTGAGATCAAAGCACCAAACTGAACAAGATGCGACTAGCAGCAGGTATGTATGAACAGCTCCACTGCCACCTCCACTTCCTCAATCCTAACTTCCAATTTAATTTAATGTATCTGCACAATTACTAGGAACACACAACACGAAGAAGCAGTGGAAAAGGCCCGCTCTCTTGTTATGCTGCTTGCTACTCTTGTTGTCAGCATCACTTACCAAGCAGGATTAGATCCACCTGGTGGCCTCTGGCCTGCCGATGGACATGATTACAAGAATGGTGACCCAATACTCCTCACAACACACCCAACCCGATACAATGTGTTCTTTTACAGCAACTCAGCAGCCTTTGTGGCATCCTTGATCGTCATCATAATGGTCCAGAGCAGATTTCTGCTTAAGCGCCACACACTGCAGGCTGCCATGTTACTGGATTTGTTCGGTCTAATATGTGCATATGCAGCAGGGAGTTGCAGAGATGAAATCACCTCCATATATGTTGTCGCCTTGGCAGGGATTGTCCTTGTATATGTGGTGATTCATATCATCTTCTTCACCCTAGACCATAAGGACAACCATCGAGATGCTGAAAAGTTGGAGAACAGGCGTGAGGTGTTGCTGCTCCTTGCGATCTTGGCTGCGACACTCACTTACCAAGCTGGGTTGACACCACCAGGTGGCTTCTGGTTGGACGACAAAGCTGGGCATCGGGCAGGCTATCCAGTCCTCCATGATAACTACCGTCGTCGTTACAGTGCATTCTTCTACTGCAACGCAGCAAGCTTCATGGCATCCGTAGCTCTCATTGTTCTCCTTGTGAATCCAAACCTATACAGGCCAGGCATACGGTGCTATGCACTCTATGTATGCATGGCGGTGGGCATGTTTGGTCTCATGGGAGCCTATGCTGCTGGAAGTTCCCGGGATTTGCGCACCTCCATCTATGTGTTAACATTGGTTGTTGCTGTGTTTGCCTTTGTAGCCTTGGAGGTAGTCACTTTCTGGGTTTACCCATACCTAAAACAACTTCTATCAAGAGGTGTTAACGCGGAAAATGGATCCTCCAGTAGCATCACAGAACAGAAGACGGGTCCTGAAAGTGAAACTACAGGGAAGACGCCAGAAGCTCAGAAAGCCAAGAACATGCGCGAATATTTGATGCTGCTAGGAGTCCTGGCTGCGAGTGTTACCTATCAGAGTGGCCTTAAACCACCAGGTGGCCTGTGGCAGGACAGCAATGGTCACTCCTCAGGAAACCCAATCCTCCACGACATAAACAAAGGCCGGTACTATGCTTTCTTCTATAGCAACTCCACTTCCTTCATGGCTTCCATTGTTGTGGTCATCTTGCTGCTTCCATGGACCCTGCACAAACATCAATTGCCACTCTGGCCAATGCAGACAGCTATTTTGCTGGACATGCTTGGCCTCCTGGGGGCTTATGCAGCAGGCAGTACCAGGGACTGGGAGACATCCAGGAATGTCATCTATTTGGTCATCCCTGTCCTAGCCTATATTGCAGCATATGCAGCAGTGTCCCTCTTCCGCAAAAGAAGGCAATGTCACAACTCACAAGAGGAAGTCTGATAAGCATCAGTTATCTGGCAATGATGAAGACCAAAAAGTGACGAAATTCTCCGATTTGTACTATTTTTCACATGAGTCCTGTGTTTGTAACTTTATATTAAGATGTTGAGCTGTCTATTCATGTGTTCTCCAAAAGTTATTCCATGGACATATCAATGAGTTCTTATAAGGTTTAGTGCAACCAAGGGGAAAAGAACCCCTTTCAGTTTCTACACTTTTTGCCATTCTGCTAAAACTATAAACCAGTTGTCAAATGTCAAATTTGCTAGCGCCAAAGCCAAAATCTGATTCCAATACTGTTTTTATTGGTCACAATAATGCTGCTAGGATCTTGGTTTCATGCAGTGATTTCTAGCCTTCTGCTCACTGGAAACATAATTTGTTAAATGGTGGTCTAGAGGACCTCAATGGAGGCCAGTGACCACTTGAAGCCTCTGCCAACTCCATGACATGTTCATGGAGCTGACAAGACAATACAGAAGACTGTCTCTTAACTTTTCAAAATTGAAGTTTGTCCAAATGATATGCTTTTATCCTGGTTAGTTTGAACCTAGTAACAGGGATTCATTTAAGAGTAAAATACATGGGCGGTCCTCGAACTTGTCTCGAGGTGTCATCTAGGTCCCATGCATTTTTAGATCCCTAAACTTGTCTGGAGGTGTCATTTGGGTCCCTAAACTCAAAATATGCATCTTCAAGTCCCCAAACTTGCCTCAATATGTCATTTGGGTCCCTAAACTTTCAAGGTGAATTTTCGTATCCCTGAAATCGCCAATAATTATTTGTATTCAAAATAGACTGTTTATTAAACTATTTTTCAGTCGATTCATTTAGAAATCTTACTACTAAAACCATTTTAAACTGAATTAGCTACTTATTAATCATACTCATGGGTTAATCAAGACCATTGGATCATTAAAAAAATCAACAGTGGATATTATAGTTTTCTCGTTTAACACAGAAATATCAATGCTAATCAACTAATTATATTTTGCATGCGCTTTGTATAACTTTGTTAAGATAATTTGTTCTCATTCTCAATTAAAATCAAAATAGCATTTTTATTAAATTTAAAGTAGAAAAAGATTTTTTTCATTAACTTAAAGTAGCAAAAAACATTTTTATAAATTAAAAATAGTATATTGAGAGTTTAGTGACCTATTTGACACTATGGGACAAGTTTATGGACCTAAAAATGCATTTGAGAGATTAGGAACCTATGTGACACCCTGGAACAAGTTCAGGGATCTGAAAATGCATTTTGAGAGTTTAGGGATCTAGATGACACACCTGAACAAGTTCAAGGACCGCTGGTGCACTTTACTCATCATTTAACTTCTTTTTGTCTAAATGCAGAAAATTACCCCCCCCCCAAACACATACACACAGGGAAAAAAAAGACCAAACACGCCAATTCTTAACAAAAAAAAATTATTTGTACTATTTTGTTTTCATTTGTTCATGGCACTGCCATACAGTTCAATTAAAAAATATTTTTTCTCTTCCAAAAAGGACAAATTTATCTTTCAGTTTATGCATACTATTCGGAATTATCAAATTATTTTTCTAGGTTTCCCCTTCAGTTGCTTATATAAGTACTAGAAATATATACTCTGTTGACTTCAATTTCCAGTATATTTTTAATGTGAAATCCAAGTTATGTTACTGCATATTATAATTTGAGCCCGATGCAAGTGTCATCCAGAGTCTAATCTTCCCTTCCAACTAATGTAACCCCCACAATGTGCTCAACCAATGCAACCCCACAATGTGCAGTACATGTATAAAACAGGAGAAGTGAACACTTGCCCAGAGACACATATGACATACCTGGCATCCAGCACTGAAACCCCATCTAGCTGGGCCATCATGGCCAGGAGATTTTAGATCGCACTCCGAGAGACAACCAGGCTAACAGCTTGAACACGTCTTCTAGAGGCATTTCATCGAGCATGCGCGGTACCACTGCGGCAATTCATCGAACATCTACCGGGCGGCCCTGCGTCCACCCCGCGTCCTATAAAGATACACATGGAAGTGGAAGGGCGTCATCATGGATCCACGCGATAATACCAGATAATGCAAAAATAAACGATTAACCGAAGAGTTCTTCGAGCCAAAAAATCGCCTTATGTTATGCAACTCTAGGGCAGGTGGCCAGGTGCGTACCTCGGTCCGTTGTCGCCGAGTCGCAGCGAGAACAAGTATGGCGTAAATTTATTGGCGAAATTGTAGCTGGATTGATGGTACTAGCAAATAAGCAAAACGATACACACATTCTTATCCTATTTATGGCTGTGCCTGTCATGGAGACAGAAGTCACTTCTAGATTTGAGCCTTTTCTATAATATATACTCTCCTGATTTGTCATTATAAAATTCAATCTAGCCAAACCTTTTTAACATGGCCTATCAATATATGAAAATTTAGGGCATCTTTAAATTCGGTGAAAAACTTTACGAAATTTTACTTAGCAATTTTAAACCAAAGATTAGGAGAACTAAACATGATCTAAATATAAAACTAATTACACGGATGGACGGGAAATCGCGAGACAAATCTATTAAGCCTAATTAATCCATCATTAGAGATTATTTACTGTAGCACGACATTGTCTAATCATAGCCTAATTAGGCTTAATAGATTCGTCTCACAATTTCACCCGGAGTTATGAAATGGGTTTTGTCAGTTATCCACATTTAATACTCCTAATTAGTATCCGAACATTCGAATTTACTGTAGCGATGAAAAAAATTGACGAACTAAACAGCACCTTACACTCACGACATGAAAACATTTCTGTAATACAAAAATTTTACTGTCTTATACCTTATACTCCATATATTTTAATAATAGTTGACCATGGGCATGTTTGGTTCATGGCCCATTTTGGCCATAGCAAAGACAGGGTATAGCCAATATTTGGCTAAAGTATTGAAGTTTGGATTGGTTCCAAGCCAATTGTACCAAATTTTTTTATATGGTAAAATGACATGTGGGCCATAGTACTCCCTCTGTTCCAAATTGTAAGTCATTCCAACATTCTTGGAAAGTCAAAGCATCTTAAGTTTGACCAAGTTTTTACGATAATGTATTAACATTTATTATATCAAATAAGTATCATTAGATTCTTCGTTAAATATATCTTCATAGTTATATCTATTTGGCGCCATAAATCTTTGTAATCCTCTCTAAATTTTTGGTCAAACATAAAATGGTTTGACTCTACAAGAATGTTGGAATGACTTACATTTTGGAACAGAGGGAGTAATATTTTTAGCCTTAAAATATACTTGAATGCTAGATTTAATTGTAAGAAATAAGATGGTGAAAACGGTTTATAAATTTGGTCATTGGTTTAGGAGATTGATTAGCAAACAAACAAATCAATTAATGCATCCAATTCCATACGTCATTGCAGCGCATGGCCAAGAGGCCAAGCCAGAACGGGGGCGATAATTTGCCCACCCAGGTTGTTATCCACAAAATGTACTCGCAAGATTTTGCCGACCAAATTTTTCTTTGCCAGCGTCAAAATTTGGCTTCAAGCCAAAATTACTGGGCGTAGCCAAAATTTGGCTTGGTACGCGGGGACTCAAACCAAACATGACCCTTGTAACTCAGTGGTAGCGCTCGTAGTGGCCAAGCTGCCTATGGACCTACCCATGTTTGATGCGATCACATAGCATGTGTTTGAATTGAGAATTGAAGTGGGTTGGAACAGGTTCGACCTGGATAGACCTGAGTTTGGATAAAATGATGTGGGTTAGGTCGAACCTGGTAGAGAATATACCCTATAAATATAAGTTCGTTGGGTTTCTCCAAAACAAGCGAACCCACTCGACTCAGGTGGATGTCTTTTCATCCGTCTCACGCTCTCTCGTGCGCGAGCCTACAGCAGGACGCCCATGGCCCGAGTAAGCTTGAGCGCCGGCCATGGCGACTGCGCTCGGTAGGCGGCCATGCCCAAGGCGGGGTTAGGCGGCCAATGGCAGCCATGGCCCAAGTGAGCTCGAGCGCCGGCCGGAGCGACCACACAGGTTAGGCGCCCGTGCCCGTGGCGGGGTCTGGCGGGCGATTGCAGCCATGGGTTGGGGACTCTGTTGGGGTAAGGAACAAAAGAAAAAAAAAGGAAAATAGAAGAGGACGAGTAGATGATAGGTGGGCCCACTAATGACATTTTAGCTTTCCTGGATACATGGGTTTTGCTATGCATCTAGATATACACTGTGTCTAGATACACAGTAAAAACAATGTACCTAGAAAAGCTAAAACGCCATCTTTTTTTGGGACGGAGGGAGTAGATCACATGGATGATTGTTGCTAAAGGTGTCATCCAGCTCATCACTCTCAACCACTCCAACCTCTCAACCAAACATGAGATACGCTCATCCTAACCTAAAACACTAGGTTGGAGCCGATCCAACACACTTGCTATCAAACCAAACACACACAAGCATGATGTGAGCCTAAGTGGCGTGTTCTGAGACAACTCGGATAGCCCAATCAAATTTGAGCGTAGGGTGCACACATGCCTAATGATGGGACAGTGCTTTGCCAGCTTTTTAAAAAATATTTTCAAAAAAAAATATTGTCTTTGTATCAAAATATTTGTCAATGTTGGCTTTTTATTACAACTTTGAGCATTTGTCTTATTCAAAGTATTGTGTGTCAGCTATATCGAGCCGACTGGAACTGGTCCTAGGCTGGCCAAGCTGTTGCCTTCCCTACTTTGTGGGTATGTGGCTAGGGGTCACGCGCTTTTGAGAAGGAAGAGAAGGGGTTAAGGGGAAAAGTGCAAGGACTCATGTCCGAATAAATCAATAGATCTAGGTGCCTAACTGCAAAGTTTTTTTGGGTTTTCTTTACTTAATAGTTTAAGAGAGATGATACGTGGGTCCATCACCACGTGTCGTCCACGTTAGCAAAACTACTCACCAAATCAGCCAGATGGTCAAATATAAACGGTTTTGAGAGTTGGGTGGTCAAAATTCCTAATTATGGTTCGATGCCTTAAACCAAATCAAGATCGGAGTTCGATGGCACAAAATGGGCTCCATTCTAAGGGAAACCCAAAGGAAAAACTGACCACTCTGATTCATTAGGGTATTATGCTAACCATTGTGGTCATATATTCAGTCCTGTGTCATTTTAGAAAAAAATAAAATCTATTATCGCTGTATTTTCTACAAATGTTGTATGCTGATGGGCCTGTAAATCTGTAATCCAAATTAAAGTGGTCAGATCGAGTTCTATAATGTGTTTGCAGGTATTTTGAAATCTCAAATGACAATGCTAACGTATTAGAGACAGCACGCAAAAAAAAAAATGCTCTGGCCTCAAAGACGACAGGCGTTCTCGGGAGAAGAAAGAATGACCACAGCAAAATAAATAAAAAATACTTAAAAATCACGCAACATGGTCGGGAGAAAAAAGGTGCAGCTCGACGGGGAACTGGGGAAGGGACCCTCGCCGGACCCCCCGCATATATGCCCTTGAGTGCGTGTGCTTCATGGCTGGGGCGGCCGGGCGCGCAACGCCACCTTGGCCGTTTGGCCGCCCCTCGATGGACATCTACTGATACCATCGCCGTTCTCCCGGCCATGCCCGCCAGGTGTTCGAAGAAATGCCTGAACGCGATCCGTCCACGGCCCCGGTGGGTTTGCGCGACATGGACATCCTAAGCTGCCAGGAACGGGGGATGGCGATTTCGGCCATCATTCCGGTGGCTCGTGTGCACGGTGTGAACTCGGCCTTTTCTTGGCAATGCCTGAGGTCAGCTAAATATGCTTCGCCTTGTCGCAGGCCGCGGATCCCATTTAGGTTCCCCACCTACCCACCAATGCCTTCCAGGTATTATAGAATTCTAGCAACTTGTTGTTTGCGTACCTGTGCATCAATTCATTTCATAGCAAATTGGCAACTGCAGTGAGATCTGAGCACTGACATACACGATATAGCGCCATTCGGTATAAAGTATAAAGATTAGGGCATGTCTTCTTTTGAGTCTGAAGGTACCTCGTGACTCCACTACTGACTGGTGCTTTGTATGCCATTCTTTATGATGCTCGATGTTCAAGCTTCACTGTTAAGATATTCGAAATTGGGATACTGATCGAGGCCAGATTTGGCTTGATACTTATTGACACAGCTCGCATCAGGCTTTTTAATATGCCATGAGCATCAGCTGGTATATTTAGTTTTGTATACACATATCGTGAGCATTGTGGTGGGGTCTAGCGAGACGACCACCCCCTGTTGTGTAGCTGCCTTTTGGAAAAAACAGTTGCTTTCAGCTAATCTTTCCCTCTTGCAGTTTTCTTCTTCTCTACATGTTGTCATGTTCACACCATCACTGATAGTGAGTGAGCAACAGATCCGCCTTGAATCTTATAGAGCGTGTTCTCCAGTCTGAGCAATCTTCATCTGTGTTGCTGATTGCTCTAGTACTTTCCATCTCAGTTTTTGAGCATTGCAGTGCCTTCCGATGTCACCCATGTGGCTGTATGAGCATTGCAGAATTGACCTGCCCACTGCTAGTTTAGTAACGAGTGCTTATTTATTTGGACATCTCTAATAAGATAAGCAATCAAATCCAGTCACGCTAGAGTGTCTGTGGCTGCTAGTATTTACCCTGTTATGGAATACAAAGTAGGTTCTATCTTTTTTTTTCTTTTAGGAGAGAAAAAAAAAAGACTTTGTGCTTGCACTTTGCTGTCCTCTGGGCTCCAACCAGTGTGAACTCTCACAGTCTCCACAGTTGACTGGGTCCCACTTAGGACAAATGATCCACGGTATGTTGACAAGTCGTACATGCATGCTCTGATAATTCATTGGAGGTTGTTGTTTGTGGATTATAGCAATCAAGCCTTCAGTACAGCCTCTACTTGTCATATTGGCTTGGGGCATTGACCTCACCCAAGTCTTCGTCTTCCTCCTTTGCCAGCTGCCAGTTTTGTCACCCTTTTTGTTCAGAACCATCCTTGGGTTCTCCTTATGCCATATATCTTCTCTAAGCCAAGATCTCTTGCTCTCTTCTTCGGGTGCAAGGAAATAGGGCAATTTCACCTGAGAGCCTGAGGTAATAACCTCAGTTGGAGAGTAAGAAGCCATATGGCAACAGGCAAGCAGCCTGAGCTTGCCAATTCTGCTACTCCGGAAGCAGGAAATAATCACAGTGAAGACAGCAACACACATGGAGGCAGCGCAGGGGAGCTTGGCATGGTCACCGGCAATACCAGGCAAGAATCCGTTGATAGTTCATCCACCAGAAATTTGGTAGCCCCTGGCCATGAATCCAGAGTCACTGTAGATTTTGAGCTCCTATGGAGACTGCGGAAGTATCTGCTGCTGCTTGGAACTTTAGCTGTTAGTGTTACATACAATGCTGGGTTAACTCCACCTGGAGGGTTCTGGTCGAAGGACACAAAAAAGGGGCGTGCAGGACATTATGCCGGGGACCCAGTCCTTCGTGCTCAGTTCTTCCTCCGGCATGAGGTATTCTTTTACTGCAATGCAACAGCCTTTGCTGCATCTCTTGTCCTAATCATCTTGCTTCTGAGTAAAAATGTGTCAAGGCAGAAGTTATGGCTCCGCTCAATGCAACTTACAATGATTGTGGACCTATTTAGCCTAATGGGGGCCTATGCTGCTGGAAGCTGCAGGGCAGTAAAGTCATCCATTTACATCTGGGTTCTGGTCTTTGCTGTTTTCGTATATATTATGATCCATATCCTAGTATTTATAAGAGTTGTTCCAAAGTTTGTTTCTGAGAAAAGATTTGTTCCAAAATGGCTGAAAGAGAAAGCGCAGTATGTGCAACATTGGATCCAATCCAAGTGTGCTGTTCATAAGAGCCAGAGCAACAACCCCCAGGAGAAAGATCTGGAGGAAGCACGCAAATTCATTTTGATGCTTGTGACTTTTGCTGCAACCGTGACATACCAAGCAGGGTTGAGTCCACCGGGTGGGTTTTGGGCTGAAAATGAGCAAAATAAAACTCCAGCTACATCTATGCTTCGCAGTAGAAACCTTGCTCGATATAATACTTTTGTTATTTGCAACTCAACTTCCTTTGTTGGGTCATTGGTCACCATCATACTGCTTCTGAGCCCAGAATTGAGCAGGCATGGCATAAGATCCAAAGCAGTGACTGTGTGCGTTGTTGTTGACATATTGGGCCTGATTGGAGCATATGCTGCAGGAAGCTGTAGGAGTGTGGCAACATCCGTGTGTGCTATTTTAATTGCTGTTCTGGTATGGATCTGCTTTGCAGTTTTAGCTGGGGCATTTGTTAACAGATCTGTAGCAGACTGGTTTGAAAAGATCAAACCAGATTTTCTCGACTGCATGGATAAGGTTGGCCGCGTCATTTCGTTGAGTCTTGGCAGCAACCGATCAAGAAATACAGAGGGAGAGAATTCGATTGCAAGTCATCGGCAAACTGCAGGTTGCATAACAGATGCAACAGAACCAGAAAGCGCTTCAGTACCAGAATGCCAGTTTGCATACCATCAGCAAGTTCCAAATACCAAAGAGGGTGAAGCCCTGGGGGAGCATCAGAGTCCAGGCAAAGAACAAACTGCAAACAATGAGGAGGTTGTGTCCAGCTCAGAACAAGCATTTGTGAATGACAAGAAAGAAGAAAATAGCAACAATGTCATGTGCAACCTGGAAGGTCAATCTACAGAACATGATTCAGTCGCAAACAAGGTTATATCTGAAATTGAAACAGGTAATCTCTTGACGAAATTTTAGTAAGGTAAAATACTAATGACAGTATGTCTAACTCTGATTATCAACCTACAGAAAACATGCAAGTTGCGAGTATGGAGGAACCCTCTTCATTGGTGGATGATCCTAGGACTCCAAATACTGTGGCTGGTATGTCTAACCATGAACATCAACTGGCAGATAACCAGAGAGTTGAAAATATGATGGTGCAATCTTTGTCTACTGATGATCGTGAATCTACAGTAATGCCAGTGGAATGCTTGTCCGAAGACAAAATGTTAGCCAATAACCATAATGGAGGCACCAACAATCTCAAGGAAGAGAAAGCATCTTCAGAGGAGACTTTGGAAATTATTGAGACAGAGGGTCTTGGAATTAATAATGTCACTAAACCTGTTGAGAATGGCCACAATGACATGTATGAAGTAGCTCCGAGACAAGATGTCAGCAATGGAAATGCTGCTGGCATTCCAACTGACGAACATCTGAAGAAGTCTCGTACATATCTTCTTCTTCTAGCCATTCTTGCTGTATCTCTGACATACCAATCAGGTTTAAATCCACCAGGTGGTTTCTGGTCACAAAGGAAGAACAACAATTCACCCATCTCTAAGAACAATCATCATCGAGCCTATCATTTACCTGGTGATCCCATCCTTGAGGACACTCACCACCCACGCTATATTGCATTCTTCTATTTAAATGCTATTGCCTTTGTTACATCCCTTGTCATGATTATTATGCTCCTGAACCGAAGGATGAGCAACAAGGTCATAAAACGATATGCACTGCAGATAACAATGATAGTGGATCTTCTTGCTCTAACATTGTCTTATGTTATGGGGAGCTGTAGGGACACAAAGAACTCCATATACATCTGGATGTTGGTGTGCCTTGTACTGGTTTATGTTGCTATTCATGTTCTGATATCAACACATGTGATCCCTGAAGGGTGCAAAAATTCTGTGGCACATAAGCTGGAGAACTTCTCCTGCAAATATATATGGACAAAGCCTTCGTCTGGGCACAACCAGAGAAGTGATGGTATTGATGATGATTGTGAGCTTGGGCACAATCAGAGGGGGGATGCTGATGACAAGAACTGGGAGCAGAGGCGTAATCTACTATTGATGCTTGCTGTTCTAGCTGCAACAGTCACATACCAAGCTGGCATGAACCCTCCAGGAGGTGTATGGTCTGATGACAACGAGATCAGTGGTACATCAGGAGATCCAATCCTTCAACACAACAATTTAAAGAGTTATGATGAGCGTTATGATGTGTTCTACTACTCAAACTCACTCTCATTCGTGTCATCTATAGTTATCACAATACTACTAGTGAACAAGGAATCATGTGAACATGGTATCAAGTCCTATGCTCTACGAGTGTGTTTGGTGGTGGGCTTGATTAGCCTCTTGATTGCCTATTCAGCAGGAAGCTGTAGGAAAGCAAGAGAGTCTATTTATCTCATCATCATTGCTGTTGCAGTTTTGATCGCCCTTGTGATTCAAGTGCTTATTCTCTCCTCAACAAAAGATAGACTAACAGGGCCAACTGGAAAATTTATAGGTCTGCTTCAGCTGCTTTTTGGCAAGGATTCATCCTGGCATGGAACTACTTCTAAGCAGCAAGAAAGCTCAGGTAAGCCTGAGAAAAATGTTCGGAAGAGGCACAAGTATTTAATGCTGCTTGCAGTTTTAGCTGCCTCCATCACGTACCAAGCTGGTCTCAATCCACCTGGTAGTTTCTGGTCTGATGATGATGAAGGCCATGTGGAAGGCAATCCGGGCCTAAAACCACCTGGTAGCTTGTGGTCTGATAACAAAGGTCATTTGGCGGGCAATCCTATTCTTCTTGATATTAATCCTCAGCGCTACGAAATATTCTTCTGCTTCAACTCTATCTCATTCATGGCATCTATTGTCGTAATCATGTTTCTGTTGAATAAATCTGCCCGGAAGAAGACTGTGCCACTTGAGGTATTGCATTTGATCATGATACTGGACCTGCTGGCCCTCATGACAGCTTTTGCTGCTGGAAGCTGCCGGAAATTCAGGACTTCAGTCTATGTGTATGCTCTAGTGGGCGGTGTTCTAGTATACCTTGTTATTGTAATTTTTCTGTCAAGTGGCATTGCAAAATTTCTGAGGCCGACGGGGAAAAGTAGGGTTTCCTCTCAGAGAAATCCCATTCGCGCTTCTGGAGCAAGCGCACCGATACCTGACGACCAAGTTTGAAGGTTCCATTCCTTTGGCAATAGTGTTAGTTTAAAAGTTTTCAGTGCATGTTTTCAGAGTCTGAGCTGAACTGAAATCCAGTCTGTATTCTGTTCAGTTCTTTTTAGATTGTAATTTGGAACGTTCCAATGTACTCAATGGAACAACAACCGAGACCTGGAGAATATTCATGATTTTCTATTCGTTGCTTATGCCTGAGCCTGAAAATATTTTCTGTACATGATTAAAATACACTGAGCTCTGTTCTGACATAGAAGTTGATAGTTCCATGTCATTGGCATTCAAGGCCCTGAAGTTTGAACTCTGAAGGTTCTATTCTTACAGGGACATTATCACATTATTTGATTGAAAATATGTTTGTCTGTATTGTCTTCAAATAAGGGGTGTGTTCTTGATTCAATGGAGGTATTTTGAGTTCAAACAGACTTGTAAACTGGTGGCGCTGTATGCTCTTCAGCTATGGAGATTATTCCCGCAGATCTTTAATTTGTATGAAATCCTGCATATGCATAATTGCATATCATGTCACATACAGTATGTGATGTACTAAACATTACTACAAGCCCTGGAGATTAGTTTCATGTTTCTGTACATGATTCCACGGATTGCTCTGAAATTAGCATCCCTGTTCTGACATGGACGTTGATAGCAACCGTGTCTTTGCCATTGCTCATACTGAGCACACCTGGAGGGTGTGTGTGGCTGCCTCTTGTTTCTAGTACTTGGTAGCTTTAGTAGGACGGAGTCGACCGTGTCTGTGCTGCAGAGCAAGTTGAGAACGGACCACACGCGTTCCATGATAGGATCGGTGACACCGTGACAGGGAGAAGAAGTGTTGTGTGATTTGACTCCAGTTTCAGAGTATGTCAGCTATAGAGAAATCCGACTTGGATTTGTGCAATGCTATTTGGGGACACCACACGCTGCTACAGTTACAGCAATATTTCTGCTATTTTTCTTTTCCTATTTTTTAACCTAAATAGCATGAGGTTTCGAAATAATATAAGAGGTAGGAGAGAGTGGCTGAATTTCTTGTAAATTTATTTTATGGGCATGATTTGTTTCTCTCTCTCTCTATTGAGAGAAACTCCTGCCATGATTGGTTGCCTACATTAGCAAGTGGGCCTGGCCCACGCGGCGCAAGTGGGTGCCCATAGCCTAGAATGAGGAAATTTTCGTTATTTTCTTTATTTTCCACGGAATGTTCGGCCCTCGTCCCTGGCCGTCGGGCTCCGGCGAGGAACCGCGTCTCTGCACTGCCTGCCCGTCTGGCTGATGTTGGAAGGAATGCGGGGGGTCGCGGACTCGCGGGAGTGGTTCGCCGCCGTTCGCGTCAGATGATCGACGACACTGCCGGGCTGAGCCAGGGTGCGGGACGCTGCCGCCCGGCGGTCGTTCAACGAAACGCCGGACCGGGCCGGGTGCTTCGCCACCCCCAACCGCGCCCGCCAGGCGCTCGAGCAAATGCCTGAGAAGAGGGCGCTCCGCTGGCCGGCACACGGACTCCAATCCTGTTCCCTCCGCGTGCGCGTCGACGACTTGGCCTCCGCTCAGGAGAGCACGGCAGCGACGTCGCGGTTCGGCCGCAGGCCCGGATGACGCGGCTACATTTGCCTCGACGCGGCGGACTTGTCAGATGCCCACGTCAACGCGGCGCGCCATGGGGCAGTCAGGCGCGGTCGCGGAGCAGGATTGCTCGGCGGGGAGCCGGAGCCCAGTGGATGCCCGGTCTCCGACTCCGACGCCACGCGGTTTGTCCCCGTGGTGAACGGACGACGGAGGTCTCCCGTCGTCGTGCACCACCAATCAGTCGGGCTAACTTGCAGTGGACTTTGCTCGACGACGTTCGGAGTCAACCAGCCTGTTTGGTTGGTCTTTGTCACGGCCTCGCCACTATTCTGGTGAGTACCGGTGATGGAGTGGTGCTATTATACAATTATTTGCATTTCCTCCCAGGCATCTATTGTTCTAAGCATATTTTTAGCATGCATTGGCAGCAACGGCCAGATCGCCAGATCGGTATGTTTTTCTTTAGTTATATTGTTGAACTTGTACCTTGCGGTTCTTTCCCACTTACCAGCACCAAAAGATTCGATTATTTTGGTACTTGATGCTTTAACTAACGCCAAAGTGGTCCTACCATAGTACCATATTTCTTGTTATAAACTGGAAACAAATCAACTCTTGATTGGACTAGGTCCATATTACCAGCTTGCTGCCTCTTCCTTTTCTTAAATATAAAAACTACTCTAGATTTGAGATGCAGCAGTAGACTATTCGCTATGGCAGTGTTTAGATGGAGGGTGGAAAATTTTCCACCCTACTTTGACCACTAATTAGGGGTATTAAATAAAGTCAGTTTACAAAATTACCTTCACAACCCCTGGCAAATTCGCGAGACGAATCTAATAAGGCCTTTGACCGCACGATTAGAGGATGATTACTGTAGCATTACCGTAGCAAATCATGGATTAATTAGGCTCGTTAGATTCGTCGCGCAAAGTTACACTCATCTGTGAAAAGGTTTTATAAATAGATTTCATTTAGTACTCCATGCATGCGAGATTCCTTCAGGCAAAATTTTTGCGCCCTCAATGTGAACACGGCCTATATCTTCTTCGTACGAGTAAGTCATTAGCATCAGCCATCAGCTGCCAGCCTCGGTAAGTTCATAGTAAATGGCATGGTTGTTGGCCTGTCACTGTGGGGCCCACTGATGTACCATTATCTTATTGGGTCACTGTATTGGCCTATGCGGTGGGGCAATTGACTTCGCCCGGTCTCCTCTCTTTGTCTTATCCTTTTTTCTCTACTTCTTGTTCACACCTCCATAGGTTCTTCAATGGCTGAGCTTGGAGGCCTTGCAAGTGTGGCCACCAGTCCGAGCAGCCAACTAATATGTCGCTCTGGTAGCGAGCTCAAACTTGCAAGCTGAGCTGAGGAGCCTTTTGGTGTAATTTGATAAGCATTAGCGATGCTGCCCCGCTAGGTATTTTATTTTCTCTTTTTTTTTTTACCCCTCCGTGGTGTTTACTTCTTTTACTTCGGGTTAACGTCTTTCGTGGTCATATCAATCGGATTCAGAAATGACACTGCCGGTGTCAATTCTTTTTACCCCTTGCGTTATGTCAGGGTGTGCTTTTCTTTTCCAAGCTTTATGTTTGCAATGAGCTCTCCCTCTCCCCTTCCCTCTCTCCCTCTGACACAAGCCCAGTATGAGTTCTTATAATGGACTTTCGTCCAACTGATTACAACTCTCATTCTGTTTGGTGCTTAGCCTTAGAAGTGTACGCAATAATTCATTGCCACTGCATTCTGTCTTTATGTTGGTGACACTGACTTCACTCTTCACCAAGTCTTTTCTTCTTGCTTGCATCCTTAGTTGCTACTGTTCTTAATCCAGAAATTAGAACAATCCGAGAATAACCTTTGAATCTTCCAGGTATCTTCTCATACCCAAAGATCTGGGTCATGCTGCTGCAATTGCACAAATAGAGGATGGCTGAGACTTACTAGCAGTTGGGGAGCAACCATATGGCAACTGTTGTGCATCCCAGGTCTGCCGTTGCTCCGACTGACACCACATCTCCAGGAGCTGTCAATGGTGAGAATGAAGACAACACTACCCATGGAGACAGCAAGGGGGAGATCGTCGTGGACACTGGCATCGGTGGCAGGTCGGATTCCATGGGCAATATGTCCAGCGGGGTTTCATCAGTTGATAGCATCGAGAATGATTTTAATCTCTTATGGAGACTGCGGAAGTATTTGGTACTGCTTGGAACCTTAGCAGTTAGTGTGACATACAATTCTGGATTAACACCACCGGGGGGATTTTGGACAACAAACAAAGATGGCCATAAAGCTGGCGACCCTATCCTTCATGTTGAGTTCTCCCAACGGTATGGGGTATTCTTTTACTGTAACGCAACAGCCTTTGCTGCATCTATTGTCTTAATCATCTTGCTTCTAAGCAAGAGTGTGACTAGGCATAAGTTATGGCTCCGTTCGATGCAGTTTACAATGTTAGTAGACCTCTTCAGTCTGATGGGGGCCTATGCTGCTGGGAGCTGCAGAGCACTTAAGTCATCCATTTACATATGGGCTCTAGTCTTCGCTGTATTCGTATATGTTTGGTTTCATATCCTAGTGTCCACAAGGCTAGTTCCAGAAACACTGAAAGAGGAAGTGAAGAAGGTGGCAGCTCAAATTCTATCTAAATGTGGCTTCCATGATGGACAACAAAGCAGACATCAAGAGAAAGACATTGAGGAAGCTCGCAAGTTTATTTTGATGCTTGTAACTTTTGCTGCTACTGTTACATACCAAGCAGGGCTGAATCCACCTGGTGGCTTTTGGGCTGAAAATGACTATACCAAAGGATCTTCTCCTCCATACAAGAACCGTCCAGCTACTTCTGTTCTTCGCAGTCACTTCCTGCGCCGTTATAACATGTTTGTCACTTGCAACTCGACCTCCTTTGTGGCATCTTTGGTCACAATTATACTCCTTCTGAGTCCAGAATTGAGCAGGCATGGAATAAGGTCCAAAGCAGTCTTTGTTTGTGTGGTAGCTGACATATTGTGCTTAATTGGTGCCTATGCTGCTGGATGCTCTCGGGATTTGGCAACATCATTCTTTGTCATGTTTATTAGTGTCATAGTGTTGATTTGCATAGCAGTTTTAGCTAGGATCTTTACTTACAAACCTGTAGCAGACTGGCTACAAAAGATCAAAGAAGACACAGCATTGTGTATCAATGAAATGGGCAGGGCAATCTCTTTTACAAGTCATCAAGACTCAGTCCACAGAACTAGTTTACCAAAAGAAGATGGTGACGGCACACACTTAGTATCAAATACTGCAGAAGGTGAGTCTGGTGGAGAATGTCCCCGCGCAGATGAAGAGAAAGAAGCAAGTACTGAGGTTCCTTTATCCGATTCTCTTCATCCACCTGAATCAGCAAACACCAAGGATTTCATGGTCCACACACCTGGTGTACCAACAAAAGACAGTGCTGGCAAACAGCAAGTATCAATTACCACAGAGGGCGAGTCCAGTGAAGGGTGTCCACCTGCAGATGAAGAGAAAAAAACAAGTACTGAGGTGCCTTTGTCCGATTCTCTTCATCCACCTGAATCAGAAAACACCAAGGATTTCATGGTCCACGCAGCTGGTGTACCAACAGAAGACAGTGCTGGCAAACAGCAAGTATCAAATACCACAGAGGGCGAGTCCAGTGAAGAGTGTCCACCTGCAGATGAAGAGAAAGAAGCAAGTACTAAGGAGGCTTTGTCCAATTCTTTGCATTCATCAGAATCAGCAAACACCAAGGATTTCATGTCCAACCAGGATCATCAGTCTACAGACTGCCTGCTAGTTGAAAACACAAAGGAGGCTCTGCCCAGCACAGAGCAATCTTCAACTGATGACAACAGAACTACTAATATTCAGGTGGAGGGCTTTTCTGACGGCACCGAAGCCAGCAATGGTCTCATAGTAGGTAAAGAGCCTTCACCTGTGGAAGGCCGTGGTAGTGCGTACTGTGCAGAAGAGCACAATTCGGTTGCACAAAATAACTGTAACATTGAGATTCATACTGTTGGTAATGATGCAGAACATATTTTGAATGGCCATACTCACAGCAGTCAAGGTACAACAGACCAAAAGGCTGATGTCTATCAAAGTGAGAAGCATCTGAAGAAGACTCGTACCTGTCTGCTTCTTCTTGCCATTCTTGCAGTATCTCTGACTTATCAATCAGGTCTGAATCCACCAGGTGGCTTCTGGTCAAGAAATGAAAAAGATCATTCAGCTGGTGATCGTATTCTTGAGGACAATAATCATCCCCGCTTTATTGCATTCTTCTATCTCAATGCAGTTGCATTTGTGGCATCTTTTGTCATGATACTTATAATCCTGAGCAAGAGTATGAGCAAGAGGGTTACAAAACGCCGTGAGTTGCAGATAGCTATGATAGTGGATCTACTTTCCCTAACAGGGGCTTTTGTCATGGGGAGCTGCAGGGAATCAAAGAAGTCCATCTACATAACAGTGTTAGTATGTCTTGTGCTCGCTTATGTTGGCTTTCATGCTCTTCTATCCATTCGTGTAATCCCTGTACGTTACAAAAATCTGGTGTCGGCAAAACTAAAGCACTTTTGGTCAGCATTGCCTAAGTTATGTGACAAGCAGACAGGGAATACTACTAGTGAGAACAAATTGGGACAGAAGGAGTTAGAAAGGAGGCATAATCTACTATTGACGCTTGCTATAGTAGCTGCGACTGTTACATACCAAGCTGGTATAAACCCTCCAGGAGGTGTATGGTCTGATGACAAAGACGTCAATGGCACACCCGGCAATCCCATTCTTCAGGATAACCATCAAGGACGGTATGATGTGTTCTACTACTCAAATTCAGTGTCATTCGTGTCCTCTGTAGTTATCACAATCTTACTTGTGAATAAGGAATCCTTTGAGCATGGAATCAAGTCCTATGCCCTGCGACTGTGTTCGGTGCTGGGCTTGCTTGGCCTCCTGATTGCCTATGCTGCTGGAAGCTGCAGGAATAAAATACAGTCCAATTTTCTCATCATCATTGCTGTGGCTGTTCTAGTATTCCTTGTGATTCATGCCCTGCTCCCTTCAATACATGATACACTAGGAAAACCATTGGATGCATTTGTAGAATTTCTTCAGAAATGGGTTTTTCTTACCAAGAAGGCTGGGCAAGAAGTTACGTCTAACCCTTCAGGAACTTCAAATGATGATGACAAAAACAAAAGTCACAAGTATCTCATGCTTATTGCAATTTTAGCTGCCTCAAGCACATACCAAGCTGGTCTGAACCCACCTGGTGGCTTCTGGTCTGATGATAAAGGCCATGTTACAGATGACAAAGGCCATGTTGCTGGTGATCCGCTCCTTCGTGATATTAATTACAGACGCTATATGACATTCTTCTGCTTCAATTCTATCTCCTTCATGGCCTCTATTGTTGTGATCATGCTTCTGCTTAGCAAATCTGTTAGGAAGAAATCTGTTCCCATTGAGGTATTGCTCTGCTTGGTTATGATACTGGACCTGCTGGCTCTCGTGATAGCTTTTGCTGCGGGGAGCTGCCGGAAAATCAGGACCTCAGTATATGTCTTTATGTTAGTAGCTGGCGTGGTGATTTCTCTTGTGTTTATTATATTTTTGAGCAGTGCCATTGCAAAATGTCTGAGAAAGTTGAAGAGAAGTGGACTTTCTCTGCTCAAGGCATCCTGATCAAATTTCAAGAAGAAATACAGTACAGTGGTACAAAGGGAGCAAATTTGAGGAATCCTTCTGTAATGCGGTGTAAACAATCAGTGTTTCAGTTTCAGTCCACAGTTGTCGTCATTGTTTCTGGATTCACAGTTTTCTGAAAGCTGGCGATGTTCAGGTTAAACCCTGTAGCTACAAGTGTGTTAAGCATCCATGTAATCTGCTGCACTCATGAAACTATTTAACATCCTATGTTTTTTTTTTACCCTTTTTTAAGTATGCTTCTGCATTCATGGTTCTTTTTTCTAAATGGTAATACAGAGTGCTAGATGTAGAAATGCCGATCATAATTTCTTGAAATCTGAAGCTTTATTCTGCCTTGAAACAGAGATCAGTCTTGGTTTGTACCAGTTGAGCTATTTGATGAATATTGTGGAAGTTCACCTGTCCTATTCACAAAATATTTGATTAATGTTAGCCAATATCTTAAACGTTCTCTGGACAATCTGCTAAAGGACGAGAGTCGAGAGTGGCACAATCAGATTTTATAATTTTTCTTGGTGATGGAATGATTGTCTTATTTCGACTGTCGTGAGATTATCTTACTTTGTGAACCATGATATCTCTTTCATCATTCCACAATGTCAAGTTCACGGTCTGTTGGGCCTGCAGCCGATCGGCTTTGGCTGTAGCTGCGCAGCCTAGCCGTTCGGCCCATAGGGTCGGTTTGATTGCCTGCATGTCTATCGTTTATGTGAGCCAGGCTCTCGTCATCTTGGTCGGTGCACCTTAGGTCCTCGAGCGAATGCACCAGCAGTATCATGGGCGGTTTCTCTTGAATAAACCACAAAGACATACTTGTATGATCTAGGTCAAAGTCAAACCTAGTCATCGTCAAAACGCTTGACATAGGTGCCATAGCCTTAAACCTTCTTTCAAGAATGACAAATTAGGATGCCTCCTAGTCCAATAACTCATGGTTTCATTTCTGGGTTTAAATTTTCTTTTTGGCACAAATCCCTTCAGTATCGGTTGGTAATATACCAGCTAGCATTAAATGGAGTCTTTAATACCGGATCTTCACCTGGTACCCTACCGGCCGCCACATCCGCTACTAAAGAGATGTTGTCAATCGGTACTAAAGCGAACTAAGCTTAGCTTAGTTAGTTATGTTTTTTGTGGTGGAGCCTGGCCACTTGGGTTCGAGTCTCGACTCGGCACAGGTGCAGCATATTCCTGGATTCATTCCAGGATTAAACATCGATATTCTTTCAATGTAGGCAATGTGTCCGTCGACAGCGAGACGTCTGTAGTGACTTTGTCAATCTGAAGGTTGAAACAACGATCTAATCTTTTGCAGGTGCTCATAATTTTGTGCTGATGTTTCAAAAAAGTGAACTAGTACTAAAGTCTCAATATCTGTAGTATAGTAGTAGTGAGCATCCAACAAGAAATTCATCCTCTGTAATGAAATTGAGAGCAAAGAGTAAGACCAGAAGCAATCGATTTTACTAGTGCCTGGTCGAAGCTGTTTAGTGGCAGGATTGAGTTGTGGCCGGCGACACTGGTTGCATGAGGAAGGGGAGAGAGAGAAGCAAATGCAGCAGGAGAAGCAGCTGCCTTGGTGAGATAAATGAAGAATGAAGATGGCGAAATGGCGATGGTTAGAGTTGCATGCATTTGGGGTGGCTAACGGGCCAGCAAAGCAGCCCAATATACATTTTCTTGGTTATCTTCTTTGTTTATTCTTTTTTAGTTGTTATGTCTCCTTTGTAAAATAAGGATTTTTATAAATTTGTCCTAAGTCAAACCTTTTGAATATTAATCAAGTTTGTAAAAAATATACCGATATTTATCATATTAAATAAGTATCAATAGATTTTTTTTAGAAAATAGAATTTCATTCCGGTCTCTGCATCACTGCACACAGCGTTTACCTCATTACAAAGTTTCAGCGTAATCGCAGATAGTTCAAGAGAAAAAAAAGCAAATTATGCCGGACAAAGTTGATTATTAAATCCATCCATTGGAAGCAAACAACTTCAATGCGACGGTCTCCAGCCGGCTGCTCGTCAACCGGAACATTCCTTTGTCTCATCAATAGATTCATCATAAAATGTATTTTTTTATTAGATTTGGTGTCATAAGTGTGAATATTCTTGCCTATAACTCCGGTCAAACTTTGAATAATTTGACTTAGCATAAAACTAAAATGACACTTATTTAGGACGAAGGAGGTACATCATATATATGCCATGGATGACCTTGGTTATTATCTACCTTGATCATCAACCCGGGATTGATTGGGTCATTCATCACTAATTATTACCTTGGATCCATATTTTTTTTAGACATTTGAATCGCTCGTTCCTAGACTATGGCAGTGGAACTTGAATTCTAGTGAGCTTTGCAACTATCTTTAGTTTTCCTCCTCTATCTCCTCTCAAGGGAGTGGAATGTTGCGGATGGCAAATTTAACAGTTACACATGTGGTGGTGGCACATGATAAGGTTTGGTGTTTTCACGGGTTGGAGTGAAGGTAGCCAACTAGCGAGGAGGACAAAATATTTAGCCTCTAATGGTTTGTGTGCAGAATCGTGCAAAACTGGAAATGATTTGAAACGTTGCCTCGAAATATTCTTCAAGCTAACAATATGAGTATCACATTGCTTCTATAATATTAGGGCCTATATCACATACTACCTATTGAAAAAGAATTGCACCTTTTTTAAGACTGAGAAGTACCTTGGAAGGAAGGATGATCTCATCAATAACTTTGGTTAGTAGCAACCGGGATAACTATATTTACAGTCATGAATACTCCATTTTCTTTCCATTCGTTAAAGATAAATATAGAGAAATAGATCTATGCTGGTGATGTTACCAATCATGACACGAACTTTAATTTTCACGGTACAAATTTCATGACAAGCAGTCTAATAGGAGTGCACACACCCATGGATTGCAGTACCTTGAATCGATACTGCATTTCAACGGCTGCTCTGAACTTAATCTAATATAATCCAGTGTTGGCAAGGGGACTAAACAGTAAATATACTAGAGTGCTGATGCTTTCCCTTTCACTGTACTCGGTCCACCATACACCAGGCCAAACTAGGGTTCAACGGATTCGGACAGGGAACAGTAAAAAAAAATCCATGAACGAGCCTGCAAAAGCTCTGACCGTGCCCGGCCAAATTTATCCCGGCACGGACCGTGTTGTTTACCGGAGCTGCTGCCTCGGTTCCCGTGCCCTGCTGCTGTGGGTTCCGAATCTGGACAAAGCTTTACTGAATTTTTTGGGTACAAATGAAATCGACTGCATTTCAAATGCTATAGCTGACGACCAGGAAATCCGACAGGATCAGGCCGTTTGTCGATGAAATCGAATTGTTTCTCAAGGACAATCGACTGGATTTTTTTTTTGAAAAATTTGTCTCCAGCACACTGAGTTCAAAAATCTTTGTCTACAACACACTAGGCGGTGTGCTGGAGACAAAGAAAAATGTGTCGCAGACAAAGATTTTTGAACCCGGTGTGCTGTAGTTTTGAGGGAACAATCGACTGGATTTTTATTGCTCTAGTCAGTATCTTTTTTAAAAAAGAATTTGTTGTTCAACTCACGGAACGGGTCGAACTAGTCAGCCAGGCCATGTCATTTTGGGACGAACAAATGAGAGTGACAGGGCAGGCCATGTCAGCCGGAATCCGCCAAACATCTGAGGCTGTCCGCAATGGGATCCTCTCTCCCATCCTCCAGGAGCAATATAGAGGATTTGGAGCTGCAGCGGCATCCTGTAAAGCATACGGCAAAGAAAATGATGGTCGGACATCCGCTACTGCGAGCGGAGTAGCGGAGGTCCGCCATCCGCCGACGTGGCGCGGGGCCCGCCCGCTCGGCCCAACCGCCGGCACCTTCGCGCCATGGATCCGCCGCCGCTGCGCTCTGGCTGCGAGCTGCTCCGCCACGGACGACGGCCGCCGCGAGCCCGCCGTCGCTCCCGCTGCTCGGCCACCTCCACCTGCTCGGGAAGCCGCTGCACCGCTCGCTGGCCAAGCTCGCCGCCGCGCACGGCGGCGGCGGCGTGGCGCCGCTCCTGTCCCCGCAGCTCCTCGCCGGCCCCCTGTTCGCCTCGTCGGAGCTCGCCAGAGGTGATGTTGCCGCCGCCACGGCGCCCCGCCAGGGCCGCACCGAGCTCCTCTTCCACCCATGGCCGCCGCCGCTCCACCTCCCCGCGCGGCGCTCCTCCACCTCCCCGCCTGCTGCTCCGCGAGATCCATGGGCGGCGCTCCTCCACCTCCCCTCCTGCTGCTCGCGCCGCCCGCCGCCCACGAGCTCGCTGCCGCGCTANNNGGACATCGCGCTGGCCTCCGTGGCCATTCCCGTGCCCAGGGAGCTCCGCGTCCTGTGCTCCGGGGCGCAAGGGAGCAGGGGAGGGGGCGGCGGCGGGGGAGGAAGGGGAGGGGCGGCGCCGGGTGGGAAAAAGAGAGAGAGGGGGAGGAGAGCCGGCGGAGAGAGAGAGGAGGGGAAAAGAAGAGGAAGGAAAGGAAAAAGAAAAAAAAGGAAAAAAAAGGAAAAAAAGAAAAGAGAAAAAAGGAGTAAATAAAAAAGAAAAAAATAAAAGATAATAAAAGAGAAGGAAAAAAGAAATAAAGAAAAAGTGGGAGGAGATAGAAAAAAGAAAAGGAAAAGAAAAAGGTGAGGAGGGAGAGGATATGGTAGTTGGGATGGTTGAATAAAATATAGGGTGGTTGAGATAGAGTATGGGATTTAGAGTATGACGGGTGCGGGAGAAGTTCGTCAGCCTGAAGACGGGATCGAATCATTGTGCAGTAGCGCCTGTAGGATCTCTGAACAAATCATGTGGTCCAGATTGAGGTTTGCATAGTTTGCACGGGAAGGTGGGTTTGCACCTGATACGTTGCCAAACAACAACAACAACAACAACAACAATAGCCTTTTGTCCCAAGCAAGTTGGGGTAGGCTAGAGGTGAAACCCAATAAACAGAGGTCAAGGTTCAGGCACATTGATAGCTAGTCTCCAAGCGCTCCTATCGAAAGCTATTTCTTTGGAAATATTCCACTCCTTTAGATCTCTTTTCACCGACTCGTCCCAAGTCAGTTTGGGTCGACCTCTACCCCTCTTTACATTATCGATTCGCCTTAGAACTCCAATACGCACAGCTGCTTCAGGAGGCCTCCGTTGGACATGACCAAACCATCTCAGCCGATGTTGGGTCAACTTCTCCTCAATTGGTGCCACTCCCACCTTCTCACGTATATCTTCATTCCGGACTCTATCCCTTCTTGTGTGTCCGCAACACCACCGCAACATCCGCATGTTGAGAGAGAGAGAGAGCTGTGGCCTTTCGGGACTTGGCACGTCGCCTTTCCTTTCCCTCTCCAGTCCCCGTGCTCAGTCACCACCCTGCTCCTACACTCGCCCACGCCCTGCACGCATGACGCGGCGCGGCATCCCACGAGAGATCCTGGGTCAAATGCTCCCCTCCTGACTCGATCTATCTTCCTGCTCCGGTGTCACCGCTCCTCCGATTGGTTCTTAGGCCCGTCTCCGTCGAGTGCCTCCATCCATTCCGGTGAGGTTTCTGCTTCCCTCCAGTTCTTCTTTCGCTGGGATCCGTCCCCCATTTGGTTCATTTCCCTTTCACCCGCTTCGCCGTTCTTGCAATGCGACTTTGCCGCCCCGTAGATCTGCGTTGCCTGGAGTGGACGGGTTCGTGTTCGTCCTCTCTTCCTTCCCTCCGTGCGACGCGACCTGCAAAGGTTTTCGCGCCCCGGCCAGCATTTCGCGGAAAGAAGAAAGGGGCGTCCTTCCCTCCGCTTTAGTTTAGGCCGTTCTTGATTGCTCGCTTTCGTCCCTCGCCCTTTCCGCCAGCAAAAGCTCGCGTCTTGATGTGACCGGAGCCATCAGTGCGAAACAGCAACCCTTGCCGCGCCAAAGGGGCGCCATTTGATCTGCGGACCTCAATGCCTTCGTGTTTCGCCGCCGGCACTGCGCCCGCAGGAAACTGAGCAGAGGGGCTAATCCTGGTGTGGGTGGTGGCGGATGGGGGCCACCGTGCTCCCCTTTCGAGTGCAAAAGATGGCGCCTTTGACGGGACAAGCCATCTTTGCTGATCCCTAGCGCTTTGTTTATTCGCGGTGTGGCCGTGTGGGGGGAGTGCTGGATCTGTAGGGCTGTATGATTGCGGTTAGTGGGAGGTTGGGAAGGCTCGCCGGCTTATTAAGGCCATTGGAGTCAGACATCAACCGACTTTTTCAGTTTGGGGGATGAACTCTTCAGGTGTGGGTGTACAGTGACCATCAACTTGTGAGAGCAGAGAAAGTCTCTGTATGGGAGGCTGGAAGGATATGAGTTGAGGTTATTTTCCTGATTTCGTTTTGGGTATTAGGTTTATGTCTTCTTTAATTTCTGTTTTTTATGTCATTCAGCTGCATGTGTATGTGCTTCAGCTTGTTGAATCTTTGATCTTCTATGCAGATTTTTCTGAATGGGAAGGCTGCAATTCAGTTATTCAGCGCAATGCCAAGCTTTGATCTTTGATTGAATTGAGCTTGTAGAAGATTCTGTTGGTCTTGTGCAGTCTGATTCGGGGTATAATTTGGTTTGTGAGACAACAATGGCTACAGAGGCATTACCTCAAACACTTCCAGCTGTCCCAGACATTCAAACTCGGAAGCTGCATTCCCAGATTGGTTCTACTTTGGAGGCTGCTAGGTTGAATAAACCCAGTGCATCGGTGCCAAGAAGGCTGCCTGAACTAGATAACTTGAGCAAACCAAGTTCTGAAGTAGAGTCCAAGGAGCAGAAATCAAACAACCTGCCAACTGAGTCAGTTGATTGTACTACTTCAAACAAAATTGCTGCAGAACTCATCCAAGATAAGCTGGTCTCAGAGTGCCCTGCGGATAAAGAGAAGAAAGTTGTCGAGCATGAGAATATGGACAGAAGCTTAAAACCATCTTCGGCATTGGACAAGGAGTGGGATCTAGCTAAGGCAAATGAAAGTGGCAGGCTGGTAAAAAGATCTGAGACAGGGGAAAGAGGAATTAGTAGCAGATATAGGCCAAGCAATAGTAGTGATATCAGTGATGAGAGCTCGTGTAGCAGCATCAGTAGCATCACCAAGCCTCATAAGGCAAATGATTCGCGCTGGGAGGCAATTCAGATGATCAGAACCAGAGATGGGATCCTTGGGCTGAGCCACTTTAAGCTGTTGAAGAAGCTAGGCTGCGGTGACATTGGCAGCGTGTATCTTTCAGAATTGAGTGGAACAAAGAGCTATTTTGCAATGAAGGTCATGGACAAGGCATCTCTTTCGAGTCGTAAGAAGTTGCTTCGATCCCAGACTGAGAAGGACATCTTGCAGTGCTTGGACCACCCCTTCCTTCCTACATTGTATACTCACTTTGAGACCGATAAATTCTCATGTTTGGTTATGGAGTTTTGCCCTGGGGGAGACATGCATACCCTTCGGCAAAGGCAGCGTGGCAAGTACTTTCCAGAGCAAGCTGTCAAGTATGTCTGATTTTTTTATGTGTTACCCAATGCAAATGATAAATATGTAGCATAGAGGAAAAAGTAAGGTTTATTTTGAGCAATTTATGGAGGAATATGTGTATATGTTATCCACTTGGCTGCATAATTTTGTGGGTTCAGCTAATAAGAAATAAGCATCTGCAAATTTAAACTACATGAACAGGAATTGATATAATTAATTAGTTTACTGCAGCTTACATTCATATATAAATGCACCAAACAGCATGAAACAAATCTTAATATATTATACTTCCTGAATTTATCTAGTTTGCAACTTCTTTATTTATGCTTGTGTAGTGCTTGTTCTTGCTTATACTACATCTGCTTGTGAATTGCAGATTCTATGTAGCTGAAA
The DNA here is from genome assembly GCA_004135705.1 of Alloteropsis semialata. Classification (NCBI taxonomy): domain Eukaryota; kingdom Viridiplantae; phylum Streptophyta; class Magnoliopsida; order Poales; family Poaceae; genus Alloteropsis; species Alloteropsis semialata. The sequence continues at coordinate 48,070,370 of CM014273.1, forward strand.
TTCTCCTTGCCTTGGAGTACTTGCACATGCTCGGTATCATATATCGTGATCTCAAGCCAGAAAATATCCTTATCCGTGAGGATGGACACATCATGCTAACCGACTTCGACCTCTCGCTTCGTTGTGCAGTGAGCCCAACTCTGATCAGGTCGTCTAACCCTGACGCAGAATCACTTAGGAAGAACAACCAAGCTCACAGTGCTCAACAAGCTTGTGTCGAGCCATCCTGCATGATGCAGCCATCATGTACAGCTCCCACGACATGCTTTGGCCCTCGACTCTTCTCTAAGTCGAAAAAAGATCGAAAACCAAAGCCTGAAGTTGTCAACCAGGTCAGCCCATGGCCTGAGCTCATAGCAGAACCTAGTGATGCACGGTCAATGTCATTTGTTGGTACACATGAATACTTGGCACCTGAGATTATCAAAGGTGATGGTCATGGGAGCGCTGTTGACTGGTGGACCTTTGGTATATTCTTATATGAGCTTCTGTTTGGGAAAACACCTTTCAAAGGCTCAGGAAACCGGGCAACTCTGTTCAATGTCATTGGTCAGCCGTTACGTTTCCCTGAGTACCCTGTTGTGAGCTTCCCAGCCAGGGATTTGATAAGGGGTCTTCTTGCCAAGGAGCCCCAACAACGATTGGGCTATAAGCGTGGTGCTACAGAGATAAAACAGCACCCATTTTTTGAGGGTGTAAATTGGGCCCTGATACGCTGTGCGAGCCCTCCAGAGGTACCAAGGCCTTTTGAGATTGGGAGGCCCCTGAAGCAGCCTGTGTCGACCTCAGAGACTGCTACTTCTACTGGTGCTGCCCAGAAAGGTTCTGATAACTATCTAGAGTTTGGATTCTTTTAGGGGAATAGCAAGATTTTGCTTTGTAGCAATTGGATAAAGTAGGATCTTTGCATCAATGTGTTGCAGATGAGTGGTAGGTAGATTTTTGTCCCTGTGAATCTGTTTCTGTTCTTTCAAAGTGAACAATTAAGGTTCAGATTTGTGTTCATCAACAACTGCAGTGCAATTGATATTCTTAGTTCCATGCAGCTTATATTTGTCATCCAAATGCGCACAGCAATTATTTTTCTCATGGAAGCATTTCATTTTGAAGTTAATACTGCTCGATCATTCAACTGTCTTTTCCTGTATACTTTATGGATGCGTTTTAGTGTGCTTGGTCTGAACTACATTCTGTGACAAAACTTTGCTGAGTAGTTGTTTTGATAGAAGTAATGCCCTGAATTAACTAATGCTGCAGATCAGTTTGCACTTCCTTTTCTTGGTACAGATGACTTCAGATAGTTGCATTCGCATAAGTTGCATTCATATAATCATGTCTCAGTAAAAATCATGTAACCATTGTAATCCTTAAATAGGATATTTGCCATAATGCCCCATGTCCCTTCTCTCAATCAAATTTTTGTCTAGGATGTTTTTCTTCTCTTCCCCCCTCTTTTATTACTTGGTTTTTGGGCATATGACTGTGTATCATTCTTCTGGCCACACTGAGAAGTGGTATGTTTCTTGCATTTGATATTTGGAGCAGCTGCAATTATAAGCTTTCTTCAGGGAAAGCATACTCTGCCTCCTTGTCTTTACATATCACTTTTATGCGTTTCTCTAACATTTTCTGTCATCAGATACAACTCTTCGTTTCATACTTTTTAAGAAAAACTCTTCAATCAAAAGAAGAATCAGTGAAATGCTGAAAAGTCTCCACGTATACAGGAACACCTCATTTTTATACACAATAAGTCAATAACTTAAGAAAAACAGTGGGAAAGATGTTATACCAAACTTATGCTGTTCAATCATGATGCAATTACAATGTGCTACCATCTCAAAAGACAAAAATCATAACGAGAAAC